>CAWUFW010003373.1:1200000-1843400 GCA_963921515.1 Calotriton arnoldi
TTGGCTTCTGAGAAAGTTTCTATTCTGCTCTTTGCAGATGACACTCTGTTGATGACTAAGACCCCCAGTGGATTGCAGAAACTCCTGAATCTTTTCAGTGAGTTCTGTTGCACCCGGGGGTTGGAAATCAACATTGCAAAGACTAAGCTGATGTTTTCTAATCCACATAAAACATTTAAAGGAAGTTTGGTATTCGCTGGAGTGGCCCTAGAGCAAATGGATTCTTTTTCTTACTTAGGTGTTACCTTGGCAGCTTCCTTGTCTTGGAAGCCTCACATTGGCAAGGTGGTAATTAAGCACAGACAGCTAGTTGGAGTCACTGCCAAAGAACTTCAAGCATCTTTTAGCAAGCCAATAGCACTCACTCTTCAGATTAATGAGGCAAAGGCCTTGGGCTCTGCCCCTTTATGGGGCAGAGTTGTGGGGCTTTGATAATATCCACTGTAGGAAGGCAGGATCCTTCTAGCATGGTTACCCCCACTTTTTGCCTGGTGTTTCTGTGTTTTTGACTAGTCTGACTGGGATCCTGCTAACAAGGACCCCAGTCAATGTACTTTTTCCCTACCTTGGACAGTGGTAAGTACTTTGATACCTTCCCAATTGGCTACTGGTGTACCCTTCCAAGTCCCCAGTATATGGTACTAAGATACTCAGGGAATAGGTACACCAGGGGTCTCCCATGGGCTACAGCATGTATTATGCCACCCATGAGAGACCACTAAAACTGTGACTACAGGCCTGCCTTGGCAGCCTGTGTAAGCTGATGCTAGCACCACTTACGACAGATATATGTTTTCTTATACCTGAGGTTACAGCACTTAAAACCTATAAGTTACCCCTAAGGCAGGCCTTTCAATCCTGAAGGCAGGGTGCTAAGTTTGTGAGGGTTCCCTGCATGACCAGGACACCCCCTGCAAACACTGGAGTCAATTCTCCAGGCTTTTTACGTGCGGTCAGCCATTTTTGTATATAGTGGCCATACGTCATTACGCAATGGCTAACTATTTACTGGCTGTACCGAACTTTGGCATGTTTGTTATCAAACATGTTGGAATCATACCCCAACACCGTTACCGGTGTTGGAGGTATGATTCCATGCACCAGGAGGCCCCTCCAGGAAGCCCCCAGTGCTCCCGGTACCAGCCTACCAGGGTCTGCCAGCAAGCTAGTGCTGTTGCCGACCCCACACATGATTCTGCCCTCCTGCTTCTGAGCTGTGCTCGAACAGGGGAAGGTAGAACAATAGGTTTCCTGTCACAGAGAGGTGTGGCCAGCACCACCAGACTGCTTTGAAGGGCACATTTGGTGCCCTCCTTGCATACTCCAGGTGGAGCCAGTTCAGGGAGCCCTTGGCTCCCGCTTTGGCACGAAACTGGACAAAGGACATGGGAGTATCATCCCCTCTATCCAGCCCCTCCTCTGGGAGGGAACCCAGAATCGTTCCAACCTTTTCCATACGGTACTTCAACAAAGCTGACCGGTCTGCTGCTCCTGATGTCCCACGGACGTTGAAAGGCTCAGAAACACAGGTGCTCTGTCCGCTCAGCAGATTTGAGGCCAATATCCCTCGTCGGAACTGCAGGAACGGAACCCCTATGCACAGCGTTGACTTGCAATTGCCAAGGCTTGTTGGCTCTGCATTCCAGAGATCTTCGGGATACAAGAAGCTCCAGCCTACAACATCTCTTCCTGCTAAGATCTTTGTCCTCACCGCATCCTCTGCACCATGGGCCTGCATCTTTGGTGAGCTGCTCGAGGTCCTCTTGAAACTCCAATGCCTTGGGCCTGTGGATCCTCTTGAGGGTCTTTTTTTGCTTCAGTGGACTCCCTTGCTTGCTTCGGGCCTGCTCTGACTCTCCTGCAATTGGTGAGTCCTTTGGACCTTGCCGGTCCCAATGTTGCTCCTTTTTCGTTTACAACGTCTGCTGCTGCTGCCAAGGCTTGCTGGTGCTCCTGCCAGACACCGGCCCCCTGGTTCTCGACTTCTGATGTGGGGCAGCTCGTGAACGGCTCCTGGTCTTCCACATCATCGCCTGGTCCTCACAGCTGCAGCGAGAAGGTCACCGGCATCGCTCCTGCATCTTCCATCATCGGTGGTCATTGCTCTTCCGTGCCTCCTGGTCACCTCCGAGTGGCATAGACTCTGTCCCCTCTGCTTGCAGGTTCTTCTTGTCAAGAATCCACCCTTGGATTCCACCAGACACTTTCACCTTCTTCACCAGCAGCATCTTCACTGAAGTCCTCCATTGTAGTCTACGGCAGTTTCCGAAGTCACTTCACACCTATGCACCCTTCCTCCCTAGTGTAGGCATCCTGGTTCCTGGGGTATCCATGGTTGGGGTGACTCTCCAAAATTCTGTCTTCCACAGGGTTTCTTCAGGGTCCACTTGGAAGGGTCCTTCTTCTTGAAAACTGCAACCGCGACTTTCCCATTGACGTGTATTGAGTACGCAACTGTGTTTCCACTCTGCACACAGCCTCCATGGTTTTCCTGGGTACTTACCTCCGGTGGTTCCTGGTGTCGCCAGCTCTTCTGAGTCTTCTGGTCCAAGTCTCGACTGCAGTCGCAGTTCACATTCCACTTCTTTAGTAAATGGTTTGGTCTCCCCATGGAGACCACTGTGTATTTGTGCTTACTTACCTGTTTATATTTGAAGTATTGTGTGTATTTGTGTTTATATCTCTGGGTAGGAGATATACCAATGTGTTAGTGAGTGTGTATAATAAATAGACATATTTTTATAACTACACTGTGTGGTTCTTTTTCGTTTAACCTACACTATATGATTCGATCTGGTAAAATAAGCTGCTTAACACTCTGGACTAAGCCTGAAGGCTGCACTCCACAGCTACCACTCAGAGAGCTTTCTATGGTTGTCTAAGACCACTACATTCACCATAAGGGTTGTCTGGATTATGCTCTCAGGAGGTCAGAAACAATACCTGCTCTGGCAGGAGGTGTTATCACCTCCTCCAGCAGGATAGCTAGTGAATCTGCATACCAAGGCCAGAAGCTTCACAGCCTCTGCCACCTTTGATATGTGACCCCGGCTTCCTTCAGACATGAGAGATGCCACCACCTGCCCCGAGTCCCATTTGGCACCAGGACAGGTGGGAAACTAGCTATGCAAGGAGGCATGTAGCACCTCCAGGCTAGTCACACCCCTAAGGTGGGCTGACTGAATGGGCACAGGGCCCTCCCCCAGCACTGCTTATTACTCGGGGGATGGCGAACCTAAGTGTCATCACTTGGAACATGCAGGGGATGGGGACAGCGCACAAGCGACATCTGGTACAGTAATATCTGTGTCGGCATGAAACACATCTTGCTGTTGCAGGGGACACGTGGCGGGGGGAGGATGCCCGCTTACAAAAGAAATGGCGCAGACAGGATTATAGTACAACATACTTCGAGTTTGCCAGAGGTGCATTAATCTGGGTTCGTCCAGGGATCCCCTTTCAGCCCTTGGTGGTGGAAATTGATCTGGAGGGGCGCTATGTCTTTGTGGAGGGTAGGCTGGGCAGCCATTTGATACTCCTTGGCAGCGTTTACGTGGAACAATGCATCTTCTTGGCTCGTCTCACTGCCCTCCTCACAAGATGGGAGCATATTCCTTGGCTGATTGGGGGAGATTTCAATAGTGTGCTAGACCCTGGGTTGGACTGCTCCACCTCCCCTACTATGACCGCCCCGCTTGGGCTTTCACAGTGGATGGCACATTGGTCCCTTTTAGACTCCTGGCGTGTGCTTTACCCTACTGCGAGTGAATATTCCTATTATTCCCCACTGCATGATTTGCATGTACGATTGGACTGGATCCTTTGTTTCCCGACAGGGCATACACATGTACTAACTGGGAAATAATTGGGCCGTACCTTTCTGATCACAATCCCCTTCTCCTGCACTTACGTTGGGGCGCCCCGCGCCCACCTATACCCTCATGGCGCTTCCATCCGTCAATGCTCGAAGATAGCAGCTTAAAGAATAGACTGCGCAAAATGCTGACAAACTATTTCCTGGAGAACTGGGGTACAGCAACGTCCAGGCAGATGGAGCGGGAGGCATTGAAAGTGGTGCTGTGGGGGCATTGTATTGGAGCTGTGCTGGGGGTGCGGGCGGATCTACATAAAGAGCTAGCAGTGCTAGATCCAACCATGAATGCACTTGAGGCACGAGCACGTGAGGCTCCAGCAGAGCATTGTGCCCTAACCGCTGCCAGAGACTGCCACGGCCAACTGGTGGCACAGTTGCAATGGCTTGATTTTAGGTCCTACCAGGCCAAGATGCATGGGCAGGGAGATAAAGCTGGCTGGCTCCTGTGCAGCGCGAACCCACAGAAACCCATCACTGCCATACGGCAGTCCCGAACCAATACGGTCTACACCCAGTCAGAGATACATGCTGCGTTCACAGCATACTACAAGGCGCTCTATGACCCGCTCCCTGTTGTCCACGTGGCACACATACAGACCTTCCTCAAGGGTTTAGAGTTGCCTACTATCTATTGCGCAGCTTGAAAGGAGTTGCAGCTGCCCCTAGGGGAGCAGGAACAGCAGGCGGCAATACGAGGGTTAGCCACCTTCAAGACCCCAGCGCTGGATGGTCTACCGGCCGAATTTTTACAAAGCATATGAAGGCTTGCTAGTCCCCAAATTAATGGAGATTTAATCAAGCAGCCTTAGAGGGGGGACAGCTACCGCCAACGCTTTGGGAGCCTCTTTTAATATTCTTGCTGAAGCCGGACAAGGACCCACTCGATGTGACGTCCTATCGCCCATTGTCAATGCCTGCTACAAATTATAAGATACTCAGCAAAGTGCTCACGGGTCGTCTGATGGAACATATGCTGACGCTAGTACATGTAGACCAGAATGGCTTCATACCTGGTCGATCGACCACCCTAAACATAAGGAGACTGCATAGTGTACTAGAACAAGCTTCCATCCATTGGCTTTTTGCTGCCTGCTTGGTTATAGATCTAGAATGCTCATTCAATACCATTGACTGGGGCTACATGTTCATGGTACTCTCGTGACTTAGGATCCCGAACCTTCCGTCTTTTCTATACAGGCCCCACCACCAGGGTGAAAACGGGACAGCTTATCATACCTCCTTTTACAATCAGTCGAGGTACACGCCAGGGGTGCCCGTTATCCCCACTCCTGTTTGCATTAGCAGTAGAACCACTGGCCCAGCGCTTGCGACGCTCGGGGGAGGAGTGGGGCATACATATAGGGACTGAACTACATGCGGTTTCCTTATATGCGGACGACGTCCTCCTTTACATACAAGACATCCATCGGGGACATGGAAGCATTAACTCAGCGTTTGAGCACTTTCAGGCCGCTTCAGGGCTGGGAGTGAATTGGGCTAAAACTTGTCTATTCCCGCTGAAACCGACTTGCCAACCGCAACTTCTCATGGTAGGACCTCATCAGGTGCACTGGTAACCACCCATGTTCCGATATGTGGGCCTTTGCATCCACCACGATGCCCGCGACCTGTTAGATGGTAACCTCACGAGGCCAATCACCTCTCTGAGGCCGTAGATCACATTCTGGCGCATGCTGCCACTCAAGGTGCATTGGCGAGTTTCTCTCTCCAAGATCATGAAACTCCCTAGGCTCCTCTATTACTTCCAGAATTTGCTCTACGTTCCGCACCCTATATAGGATGCTGGGCTCCTTTATCTGAAATAAAGGCCGTAGACGAGTGGCATTGCAGAAGCTTCAGCTGCCTGTTGCATTGGGGGGGCTGTGGGCTCCCAACTTCGAGCATTACTACCTTGCAGTTACAATGGCTGTCGCGGTGGCTGGCGGGCCGTCACTTCGCCGCCTTGGACACCATTCCACTGGAGTATGCCACTAAATGGTACAAGAGCTGTTGCTGCCCGATGGTAACCTCTCCCAGCGATGGTAACCTCCCCAACCGTTGCGCACACCAGCCACATTAGAAGTGTCCGCTTGACACCGGCACAGGTCCCTTACACACCAGAAATCAAAATGCGAGCCATACAACCCTTTAGGGACTTGATCGGGGGGGAGTGGGCGGCCTTTGGGAGGCGGGAGGAGCAGACACATTGGGTGCCTTTTTCCATGAGGGAACGCTTATGCCCTTTGAACACCTACACGAGCATTATGACATTCCCCGGGCCATTTTGTAGCACACTGTGCATTACTTGCAGCACATGGTCCATGTGATGGGCTACGGCCGGGACCTTATCACGTGGTTCGAACGTGCGATGGCCTCCAATGCCCAAGACTTGATACGGCCCACGAAACTGCATTGGGAGCGAGATATTGGCTGGGAGATCACTCCTAAAGAATGAAACAGGGTGCTCATCTACACCATTAAGCATACTCGTAATGCGAAATTTCAGTATATGCAACACAACATCTTACACAGGGACTATCTCACCCCTGAGCGACTTCATCGAAAGCATGGTAGTGCTCCTGTCTGCCCTATTTGTGACTCCAGCAACACTGACATGGTGCCCATGTTTTGGAACTGCCCAGAGGCGCAAGCGCTATGGGGGACTGTCTTCAATGCCTTAGAGGTGGTCACGGGTCAAGCGGGTCTAGACAAGAAGGAGGCAAGACTGCTGGGGAATTTATCGACGGGGAAGGCGCAGTGGCGCAACAACCCGTTTCATAGACCTTGCCCTAATTATACCCAAACACACAATTGCCAAGAACTGGAAGAGTACTCGCCTCCCGAGCATGTCCTACTGGTGCTTGGCCATGCTGACATGGAGTATAGCAGTGTCCACACATCGCATTAATGGAAGCATTAACTCAGCGTTTGAGCACTTTCAGGCCGCTTCAGGGCTGGGAGTGAATTGGGCTAAAACTTGTCTATTCCCGCTGAAACCGACTTGCCAACCGCAACTCCTCATGGTAGGACCTCATCTGGTGCACTGGTAACCAACCATGTTCCGATATGTGGGCTTTTGCATCCACCCCGATGCCCGCGACCTGTTAGATGGTAACCTCATGAGGCCAATCACCTCTCTGAGGCCACAGATCACCTTCTGGCGCATGCTGCCACTCAAGGTGCGTTGGCGAGTTTCTCTCTCCAAGATCATGAAACTCCCTAGGCTCCTCTATTACTTCCAGAATTTGCTCTACGTTCTGCACCCTACATAGGATGCTGGGCTCCTTTATCTGAAATAAAGGCCGTAGACGAGTGGCATTGCAGAAGCTTCAGCTGCCTGTTGCATTGGGGGGGGGGCTGTGGGCTCCCAACTTCGAGCATTACTACCTTGCAGTTACAATGGCTGTCGCGGTGGCTGGCGGGCCGTCACTTCGCTGACTTGGACACCGTTCCACTGGAGTATGCCACTAAATGGTACAAGAGCTGTTGCTGCCTGATGGTAACCTCTCCCAGCGATGGTAACCTCCCCAACCATTGCGCACACCAGCCACATTAGAAGTTTCCGCTTGACACCGGCACAGGTCCCTTACACACCAGAAATCAAAATGCGAGCCATACAACCCTTTAGGGACTTGATCGGCGGGGAGTGGGCGGCCTTTGGGAGGCGGGAGGAGCAGACACATTGGGTGCCTTTTTCCATGAGGGAACGCTTATGCCCTTTGAACACCTACACGAGCATTATGACATTCCCCCGGGCCATTTTGTAGCACACTGTGCATTACTTGCAGCACATGGTCCATGTGATGGGCTACGGCCGGGACCTTATCACGTGGTTCGAACGTGCGATGGTCTCCAATGCCCAAGACTTGATACGGCCCACGAAAATGCATTGGGAGCGAGATATTGGCCGGGAGATCACTCCTAAAGAATGAGACAGGGTGCTCCTCTACACCATTAAGCATACTCGTAATGCGAAATTTCAGTATATGCAACACAACATCTTACACAGGGACTATCTCACCCCTGAGCGACTTCATCGAAAGCATGGTAGTGCTCCTGTCTGCCCTATTTGTGACTCCAGCAACACTGACATGGTGCCCATGTTTTGGAACTGCCCAGAGGCGCAAGCGCTATGGGGGACTGTCTTCAATGCCTTAGAGGTGGTCACGGGTCAAGCGGGTCTAGACAAGAAGGAGGCAAGACTGCTGGGGAATTTATCGACGGGGAAGGCGCAGTGGCGCAACAACCCGTTTCATAGACCTTGCCCTAATTATACCCAAACACACAATTGCCAAGAACTGGAAGAGTACTCGCCTCCCGAGCATGTCCTACTGGTGCGTGGCCATGCTGACATGGAGTATAGCAGTGTCCACACATCGCTGCGAAGGGAAGAAGCTAGGGGCTTATGTAAAATCCCCATCGTGCAGGAGTGGGATGCCCTAGTGGGTGAGCTACAACTCTACTCTGAGGGATCTGAAGGGGGGGGTTGGGTAGCGAGCTGTGACTTTCCTCCCTTGCCTCGCCTTGCATTTGAAGACATGCCAGAGAGGCCCCTGCCCTCCCTGAGTCTCGCTGTTCCTATTGTGTGCAGATGAAATTTTACTAGACCGCTGTGTATATGTCTGAAGTTGGCTGCATTGGGATGGGGGAGCTCGATGCCTGCTTCATACCATTGATGCACTTCCCATCCGGGAGCTATAGATACCAGTACTGGAACTGCTCGTGCCCTGCTTGTTGTTACTGTTAACCATGTTTCTTGTTGTAATTAAGCTGAAGAATGCACATATGCTACCTATGCTTGTCATCGCAACCCTGTGAAAGGCATCACTCATGGGACACTAGATATGTATCCCCTGTGCCGATTTGTGTCACTGTGCTGACTATGCCATTGTCTGCTTATACATGCAAATTCTTAATAAAAGTGTTGGAAAAAAAAGGTGGGCTGACTGAAGTGAACACAAAAATTAGGATTTTACCATCTTGGTTGTGGTGAAATTAGGAACTCTGGGACAGGGTTAAGTGGCCATATAGAGGGTGTAGTCACCCCAGGGGTAGGTAGCCCATTGGTTACTACCTTACACTCCCCTTAACACCATTAAATTGTGTATTTAGGTAGCCTCCTGACACCAGGAACTTAGTTTTATCTGACTGAAGAAAGAATATGACAAAGAAGACCCGAAGAAGCAAGAACTGCGGACTGCTGGTGGATTTTGGCCCCAAAACCTATATGCCTACCTACCTGCTCCTGTCCCGACAATTGCAACAATCCGACTCATCCTGTAGCTGTGCATCCTCCAAAAGCCTTGAAGGGCCTCCAGCACTTCACCAAACCGTCAGCATCTCCCTTGAAGGGGCGGAGCCACTTGCCTGCAGGTCCCGACAGCAATGTCCATTTCACCGTCTGCTGTTCACCGGGTCCATTGACACAGCAGTCGCCCACGAAGAGGCCATCGTGCTCCTAGAGGTCAGATCCGGGGGCACCAGACCCCTTGCAGAAACCAAAGCTTGTTTGAGTCCAATCCGGACTCCAACACCAAAAAGACAGAGCAGCCAACAAGGGACGTCAGCACCAAGGAGGCCAGAACCAAGAGTGGCCCAACTATCCTGTTTTGTCCCCCTTTGCCGTCTAACCGAGATCCGTGGGTGCCTTTGTTGCACGGGCACCAGCGGACCAAAACTCCTTACACCTGATCTCCCCAGCCTGGGTCCACAAAAACCGACGGAGCTCCCGTGCTCCCAGACCCCCTCGACCTGAGCCCCCCATTGGGATCTCCTGGACATGTCCTCAAGTCCCCCCTCTACTGTGTGTTTCTAGGTAGCCCCCCTCTTTTCCTACAGTGTAGCGCGCAAGGCTACCAACCCGTCCAGCACCTCTGAATCCAACACTCCAGAGCAGGTAAACTTGAACTGCTGGTGGTACTTTGGACCTTGGCCGCCTAGCACCTTAAGTCCTTAAGCGGACCCCTGAGAATCGTTTGCAAACACTGTTGCAGGGATTCTGCTCAAAACAGAACTATGCTTGGGACCACAGAACATCAGCATGCAGGGACTGAGTCTCCATACTACCTCAACATCTATAAGCTCGAGTCCGGCTAGCTATAGTGCCTCACTTGCCCTCCTAATATTTCCAGAGAAACAAGTGATAAGTGAGTTGGCACCCCAGAACACTTTCGACACTCTCAGGGATCGCGGTAACGGGACACATCTTTTCGTTTTCTCACTCGTACTTGTCCACAATAAGATAAACAAGAGACACGAAGGAAGTTCATAATATCTTTTTAAACTATCCAGCTGTAAGATGCAGTATCTGAAAGAGACTGTAGTTATAGATTCCTTACCTTAGTATTACCCCCAGGTGTCAGACTGTATCCGGAGATATTTTTCCTGTAGCAGTACCCTGCGGGTCGGTAGGTGGCGTTGGTCGACTCCGCGTCCGTCGTGGTCGCCGGAATGACGTTGCGGTGTCTACTAGACGTCGACCCTACGTGCTGACATCAGTTCTTTCTTTTTCCGCGCCAGCCAGCGCAGATCCGGAGAGAGCTTGCCCCTTAGTCGCTTTTTGACTAACTTTTTAAAACTTTTTGTTGACGTCTTTAGAGTCTTTGACTCCTGGTGCACGAGGGATGTACAACCGTCGGCCCGGTTTCAAGCCCTGTGACTCCTGTCACAAGTTGATGTTGGTTACCGATCCGCACCTCGTGTGCCTTTGGTGCCTAGAGCGCGACCACGACCCGAAGTCATTTTCCGACTGCCGGGCCCTGAACACGAAGTCTTTGCGGGAGCGGTCCCGAAAGCTTTTGGAGGCCCGGCAGTCAGCTCCCCGCCACTGGAGTGGAAGGTTGCGGGACCGATCGCGGAGCCATCACCACTCGTCATCGAAGTCTTCGCACTCCTCGGGTAAGTCGAAGTACAAGAAGAAGGCAAAGAAGCATAGTCGCTCTACGCCTTCTTCCCATCCGTCGGCCGACACGACGCAGGACCCGCAGCGTCGCCGCTCTCCGGCTCCTTCCTCAGAGCATTGCTGCTCTCCGGCACCTTCCTCGGAGCCTGCTGGGACGGCTCCGCGCTTCCCTCCTTTTCACGGAGCCGGAGCATCCCCTGCCCAGCTTTGTTAATTTTACGAAGCGCTGCACATGATCTTTGGGCCTGGATCAGTGCCGGTCGACCTCACAGTACCTTCCCTGGCACCGATTCCAGTAGCGACGCCCCCGACGCCGGTTGTGCCCCCAACCGGCGTCGACCGACATTGGTACCGGCGCCGGAAGGTACTTTTGTACTGCTGTTCATTCCTGGCATTCCCAACCTCCCTGAGTGGCAGCCAGAGGAGGGTGAGGACTGGGAGGGGTCTATTGACCCTCTAGCAGACCAACTTGAGGAGCCGGACTGGCGAGAGGAGTTGGGTGATGCTAGTGGTCTGGATATCTCCCCAGACCTTGGTATGCTTTCTCCCCCTACCGTGGCTACAGAGGAGGGAGCCTCCTGCTCTGTGGTGTTGTGTAGGGCGGCTGAGGCCTTGGGACTCAAGCTTCCTACAGTGACTGTCAGGACTAACCTCCTGCCTGGGGTGCTTCAGCCGGCAGCAGCCTCTTCTGAGCCCCTGCTGCCTTTTAATAAGGCCCTTACTGACATCCTTCTGGGAACTTAGTCCAAGCCCAGCACAGGGGCTCCTGTGGACAGGATGATTGCCCGACGGCACCACCCGGCCCCGGGTGACCCACTTTTCCTCTCCCAACACCCTACCCCTGAGAGCTTGGTGGTCCAAGCCTCATCCTCAAAGGGTGCATTCCCTACTGCTCCGCGGGATACGGAACCCATGAAGCTGGACCTTCTTGGGAAGAAGTTGTTTTCTTCCGCCAGCTTAGGACTGCGGTCGGTGAACACCGCATGTCTCTTGGGCTGTTACACACACACGATGTGGGAAACGGTTGCGCAAGTGCTGCCGCAGTGCCCGGAGGAGGCCCGGGCCGTGCTCACCCGTGCTGTTGCTGAGGGTCGAGACGCAGAAAAGTTCACCATCCGGTGTGGGCTGGATACCCCCGACTCGCTGAGTAGAATGGTTTCCACGTTGGTAGCCCTGAGGCGCTACACCTGGCTGAGAACATCTGGCTTCTCTGGGGATGTCCAATCTACCCTTTTGGAGATGCCCTTTGATGGCCGACACCTGATTTGTGACAAGGGGGTCAACACGCTCGAGCGTTTCAAGGACTGTAGGGCAACGGCCAGATCCTTGGGCCTCGCGACAACTTCTCACCCCATGTAGTCTGCCCTTCACCCTTTCGTGGCTACGGAAGGGGTGCCCCACCACGTTTTACCCAGAGCCACGGGGCTGCGCAAGCTACCTAGCCTCTGTGTGGTCGAGGATGTGGGACCCAGCGTCGTGGGTCTGGGGGCTAGCGGGTGGGCCAGTCCACCAAAGCCCCCCCTGCAGCAGCCTCCAAACCTTCCTAGTCCGACCTTCCAGGGCCACCAGAAGCCATCACCTCCCCGACTGGCACAACATCACGTTGGACAGGTGGGTTTTGCAGATAGTCCAAAGGGGCTACTCCCTTCCCTTCGAGACTACCCCTCCCTCCATGCCACAAACACTCCATCGCATGTCGGAGGATCATTTGGCCCTTCTCCGCCAGGAAGTTACGGCTCTCTTGGCCAAGGGAGCTATCAAAAGCGTCCCTGTGCCAGAAGTAGGTCTTGGTTGCTACTCCCACTACTTCTTGGTACCCAAGAAGGACAAAGGCCTGTGTCCTATCTTACACCTCAGGGACGTCAACCACTTCCTCCGGAAGGAGATGTTCAAAATGTTAACCTTGGCTCAGGTCTTGTCTGCCCTTGACCCTGGAGACTGGATGGGAGCGTTGGACTTGCAGGATGCTTACTTTCACATCCCCGTCTTGCCTGCCCACCGGCGTTACCTACGGTTCACGGTAGGCCACGAGCATTTTCAGTTTACCGTGCTCCCCTTTGGCCTTACCAGCACCCCTCGGGTGTTCACGAAAGTGATGGCGGTGGTCGCAGCTCCTCTGCGCAGAGCAGGGGTTCCAGTCTTCCCCTATCTCGACGACTGGCTGTCGTCTCCCACCTTCAGACTACGGCTGACCTCTTGCATTCGTTGGGGTTCACAGTCAACATGCCGAAGTCGCACCTGATTCCCTCCCAGGAGCTCCTTTTCATCACAGCGGTTCTGGACTCAGCGCAGTTTCGGGTCTATCCTCCTGAGCAGCGAGTCCGTGATATTCGGGTTATGATACCGATGTTTCAGCCTCTATACCGGATTTTGGTGAGAATGACCCTGAGACTGCTGGGCCTCATGGCCGCCTGCATCCTGCTGGTGTATCATACCAGATGGCATATGCAGGCTCTACAGTGGCACCTGAAGTTCCAGTGGGCGCAGCACCAGGGGAATCTTTCCGATATCATCCAGATCTCTGAGGGGACTGCAAGTCAGTTGCAGTGGTGGCTCACGAACCAGGATTGGGTCAACGGCAGATCCCTCTCCCTTCCCCAACCAGAGTTCACAGTAGTGACGGATGCATCACTCCTGGGATGGGGCTGCCACATGGGAGAGGCGGACATCAGGGGTCTCTGGTCTCCCGCGGAGTCCGGGCTCCCCATCAACCTTTTGGAGCTCCGGGCGATCCGTCTCGCACTGAAGGCATTCCTTCCTTCTGTCAAGGGAAGAGTAGTGCAGGTGTTCACGGACAGCACCACCATGTGGTACTGCAACAAACAGGGTGGGGTGGGGTCGTGTACCCTATGTCAAGAGGCTCTTCGCCTTTGGACATGGCTAGAACATCAGGGCATATAACTTTAACACACACTGAGGTGTAGGGAAAAGTAATCCAAGAATGGCTAGCTACACGGTGAGAGCTGGATACTTTCCAGACAGTGCACCCACCTTGATGAAAGTTTGACTAGAGGGGGTCACTCCCAAGATCTCGCTATTTTTAGCGTTGTAGTATATGAAACTATATTTCCGAGTGTGAGTTACATAGGGGAATCCTTTGCTTGGAAGTAACGCATTCCAAGGATACCTAATCCAGGTACAGAGGGTAACACATTTTGGGATTCAAAGGGTCCTGAGGAATGCTGGTGTGACCCAACACTGTGGGCAGGTATCAGAGGGCAGAAACATGTCGACATTTTGGCAGTAAGGAGGGGTGAAGGAACTCTTTATCTTCTCCTATCACCACCATCCTTCACATTTTTAGACCTAGCCGGTGGGCCCAGGAATAAATTATCAAGCGGGGCCACTTCCGAGCTAGTTTTAACCTTCACTGCACTTCGGTGATCCCAACTTTTATGTTTGTACTGTTTTCCCCTCCCCTTTTGCTCCACCCCAGGCGTTGGTCTGCGCAGGGGTGTATTGAAGTAAGCCTAATGATGAAGCATGTCACAATTTTGTGAGTGAGGGCAGTGTTTTTTCACAAAGCACGTGCCACTCTTGGATCACTTTTCCCTACTCCTTCATGTGTGTTAAAGTCATTTGATAGGGGAGGTCGGAGTAGTGGAATTTTGCCTCTCCCCCTTCTGAGTGTGTGAGATTCACATCAGGGCATATCCCTGGTGGTTCAACACCTGGCGGGTTCCCTGAATGCCAGGGCGGACAAACTCAGCCGCCGGTGCGTGATGGATCACGAATGGCGTCTTCTCTCGGAGGTGGTGCAAGGTCTCTTTCAGCAGTGGGGAGAGCCTTGGTTAGATCTATTCGACCCCGAAGAGAACACACAATGTCAGCAGTTCTGCGCATTGGCGTTTCCAAGGCGGCACTCGCTCGGCGACGCCTTTCGTCACGAGTGGAATTGCAGCCTCCTGTATGCCTTTCCGCCTATACCACTTCTACCCAGAGTGCTGAAGAAGATCAAGCGCGACCGGGCCCAAATCATTCTTGTGGCTCTGGACTGGGCACGAAGAGTCTGGTACCCCGAGCTCTTGAGCATGGCCATCGATCCTCCGATCAGACTGCCTCTTCGGGAGGATCTTTCTTCGCAGCAGCCGGGGACGGTTCTCCACCCCAATCTGTCCAGCCTCCACCTCCTTGCGTGGAGATTGAGTGGTGACAGTTGACAGCTTTCGACCCTCCTCCCTAAGTATGTAACGTTATCTTGGCAGCCAGGCATCCCTCAACTAAGACGGTATACGCCTGTAGATGGAACAAATTTGTGGCATGGTGCACAGCAAAGGCTGTGGATCCCCTTTCTGCCCCCCTATCAGAGGTTCTCCTCTTCATTATTTCTTTGGCCCAGCAGGGTTCTACTCTGGGCACTCTTAAAGGCTATCTTTCGGCCTTCCTTCGCCTTCCTGATCAGCCTTCTCTTTTCAAGTCCCCTACTGTAAACAAATTTCTGAAAGGCATTACTCATCTTTTTCCTCCTTCTACTTTCGTAATGCCCCAGTGGGACTTGAATCTTGTACTTACTTATCTTATGTGTGCTCCCTTTGAGCCACTACTTAATTGTCCTCTTCGTCTTCTTCATTTAAAGACTGCTTTCCTGCTTGCCATCACCTCTGCTCACAGGGTAAGTGAGCTCCAGGCTCTGTCTTCCAAGCCTCCCTTTCTTGCTGTTCGTCCGGACAAAGTGGTTCTTCGCACTAGGCCCTCTTTTCTGCTCAAAGTGGTTACCTCTTTCCACATAGACCATCACATTGCCCACCTTCTCCCCGCCTCCGCACCCTTCCAAAGAGGAGGAGGGACTCTACCGTCTGGACCCAAAAAGTGCGCTGTCCTTCTACATTGACGGCACTAAAGACTTCCGGGTGGACGATCAACTCTTCATGGGTTATGTGGGCGCCAAGAAAGGTCGGGCAGTGCACAAACGTACCATCTCTAGATGGGTTGTCCTATGCATCAAGATCTGTTATTCTTTGGCGAAAAAGGAACCTCCAGTAAGGCTGCGCGCCCACTCTACCCGGGCGACAGCAGCCACTACTGCTTTGGGAGGTGGAGTTCCGTTGGTTGACATCTGCCAGGCAGCCATGTGGGCATCCCTGCACACGTTCACAAAACATTACTGCCTGGACAGCCAAGTCCGGAGAGACAGCTTTTTTGGCCGTTCTGTTCTCCAGGACTTCCTGCTGTTAACTTGGTTCGCAGCTGCAGAAAGAACAATAGATGGACAGAATGCAGAACAATGTCATACATTCACCCCAGTACAGAGATCTGGGCCTAAACCCATTGTTTTTTTGCTCACCATGCCATTCCAGTTTGGACCCAGCCATATGCAAATCAGTCTTGACCCTGCGCCCAATGGGAACAGTCCAACCCGAACTGCCAGGCCAGGTCCTCCCTGGACTGGAAACAAGCATCCTAGGACCGGTTTCGGGCTTTCAGCCCTCATCAGCCAGGATAGCTTGACTCCAGTGGCATGTAGAGCACGGGACCCACGTCTGGGCATAACCGTCCCATTCGGGGTGACAAATGCAAAAAGAACAATAGGAACAATAGATGGGCAGAATGCAGAACAATGTCATACATTCACCCCAGTACAGAGATCTGGGCCTAAATCCATAGTTTTTTTGCTCACCATGCCATTCCAGTTTGGACCCAGCCATATGCAAATCAGTCTTGACCCTGCGCCCAATGGGAACAGTCCAGCCCGAACTGCCAGGCCAGGTCCTCCCTGGACTGGAAACAAGCATCCTAGGACCGGGGGTGAGTGTCTGAGAAGTTTCAGCCCTCCGTCCATCATCTCTTTGTGTTTGCTTTGTTCGCCTTAAGTTGGCAGGGTATGCCCAGACGTGGGTCCCTTGCTCACTTTGCCACTGGATTCAAGCTAGCCTGGCTGATGAGGGCTGTTAGCCCGAAACCGGCCCCAGGATGCTCGTTTCCGGTCCAGGGACGACATGGCTTGGCAGTTCGGGCTGGACTGTTCCCATGAGGCACAGGGTCAAGACTGATTTGCATATAGCTGTGTCTGAACTGGGGTGGCGAAGTGAGCTAAAGACCGATGATGGATTCAACCCAGATCTGTGACTGGGGGTGAGTGTCTGAAAAGTTTCAGCACTCCGTCCATCATCTCTTTGTGTTTGCTGTGTTAACTTGGTTCGCAGACCCACCTCCGGGGTTGGTATTGCTGGGGTATCTATTCTAAGGTAAGGCGTCTATAACTATCGTCTCTTTCAGATGAACAAGTTACTTACCTTCGGTAACAATGTATCTGTAAGAGACATTAGTAGTTATAGATTCCTTACCGCCCCACCCATCCTCCCCGTTCTGCAAACTGACTTCTATGGATAGGGACTCCCTTACAGGGCCCTAGTATTGTGCACCAGTGGTCAGTGTCTGACATGGCTCTGCGCTCCTGGCGTGGAAAGTCGTGTCAGAACTGACGTCAGCGTGCAGGGGCGGTGTCTAAGTAGACACCGCGACGTCATCCCGGCGACCACGACGACGGACGCGGAGTCGTCCCACGCCACCTACCGACGTGCAGAGGTACTGCTACAGAAAAAAATTCTCCGAATTCAGTCTGACGCCTGCGGGTAATTCTAAGGTAAGGAATCTATAACTACTAATGTCTCTTACAGATACATCGTTACCGAAGGTAAGTAACTTGTTCATTTGTGCCACAATGAGAAAACAAATGCATACCAAAAATATCATTAGCATGGTTATCAGACCATATAGCATAAAAAGCCCTGTCATGTTCTAAGAGGGATTAGCCTAAACCCCTCCTTTTTTCTACTAAAGCAAAATGATTTTATGTACATATATATATTTTTTGTATATACTTTTTGCTGCCTGAATAAACACCTTGCTAATATATCCTAATCTGGAGTGGCTCGTTGTTCGTACCAGGATCGGTAAGAATTTCTCAATTATATGATAAATATATATATATATATTTATACGCAGCACCACAGGAGTTCGATTTTGTCAATGTATTTATTTCCTTACACCATCACCAACGCGTTTTTACCACCAAGGTCTTGATCACGGTTGAGTGAGTTCTTTCTTCATTTCCATATTTATACACAACTGCCCATTAAGCCCACAATGAAGCATTCTGGGATATGTAGTTATTGATTAAAAACCACATCCATTTATAAGGTGGATGAGAGACAATTACAATAGAAAAGTATATTGAAGTGGACAGGGTCCGCAGGGGAGGGCATACATTTACATTACCCAACCACCCAGATACTAGGCCCGAGATGTTGGAAAGTGGGGCAGAAATAACATGCAATGCTCAAGAACTATGATGCAAATTATTATTAAATATGCTAAAAAAGATGTGGATAAATGTAAAAATAATATAAATGTAAATCCGTATTTGTAAAGCGTGAACTACTCACCCTTACGGGTCTCAAGGTGCTGGGGGCCGTCGTGGAAATTAAGTGAGCTATTGCCCAGAGTCACATGGTGCTGAGCTGAGCTGCCGCCGGAGCTGGGGATTGAACCGTGAGCCCTGTGCTCTGAAGTCAGCTGCCCTGGCCGCTGCACCACACCTCTCCACTTTGTGGATGACATCCACAAATTAATAAGCACGATTGAAGCACAGATCCAGACCCTAAAAATAGATGAAGAAAATGAGCAATTGAGAAAAGAAATGGAACTGAGGCTAGATGTAGGAAAGTAGGATCAGCTTTCATGGTCACCCCCACTTTTTGCTGGTGTCACTATATTTTCTGACTAGTCTGACTGGGATTCTGCTAATCAGGACCCCAGTCTCTGTGCTTCTTCCCTAAATTGGACATGGTGAGCACTTAGGTAAACTACAGATTGG
Source organism: Calotriton arnoldi (assembly GCA_963921515.1). Classification (NCBI taxonomy): domain Eukaryota; kingdom Metazoa; phylum Chordata; class Amphibia; order Caudata; family Salamandridae; genus Calotriton; species Calotriton arnoldi. Next base: position 1,218,592 of record CAWUFW010003373.1, read on the forward strand.
CTACTGGTGTACCCTTGTAAGTCCCTAGTCCAAGGTACTAACGTACACAGGGAATAGGTACACCAGGGGTCCCCCATGGGCTGAAGCATGTATTATGCCACACATGAGAGACTACTCAAATTGTGACTGCAGGCCTGCCATTACAGCCTGTGTAAGCTGGTGCTAGCACCACTTACAACAGATATAAGATTTCTTATATCTGAGGTCACTGCACTTAAAACCTATACGTCATCCCTAAGGCAGACCTTTCAATCCTGAAGGCAGGGTGTTCAGTTCTAAGTGTGAGGGTGCACCTGCAGGACACCCCTACAACCTTCGGAGTCCATTCTCCAGGGTTGGAAGTGCATCAGCCATTACGATACATAGAGTGGCCATGTGTCATTACATGATGACTATCTCTAAACTGGCTGTAACGAACCCTGTCATGTTTGGTATCAAACATGTTGGAATCATACCCCCACACCATAAACGGTGAGGGAGGTATGATTCCATGCACTGTAATGCTCCTCCAGGAGGCCCTCAGTGCTCCCGGTACCAGTCTACTAGACCTGGACAGCAAACTATGACTGCTGCTGACCAGAGACACGATTCTGCCCTCCTGCTGCTGAGCCAAGCTTGAGCAGAAGAAAGAAGGACAATAGCTATCTTGTCACAGGGACTTGTGACCACCTCTCAGACGGGACTTAGTGTATTGGGACAGGATGGGGGCGCTTGCCAGTGCCACTGAGACTGCTTGAAGGGCACATTTGGTGCCCTCCTTGCATACTCCAGTGCAAACCATTCGCTCTGGCACAAAACTGGACAAAACTGTCCAGCCCCTCCTCTGGGAGGGACCCTTGAATCGTTCCAACCCTTTCCATAGGGTACTTAAGGGCTTACCTGTGGGTGGGTCCCTAGATTCGTCATGGGACAAGATTCAAATCCAATACCACTTCTTCAACTGTCTGGGCACTCTGGACTTCACTGGACTTCGCATTGGTAACCAAGAATGCAACTGAGAAGACTCCTGCTGCTCCTGGTCTCGTCGTCCTGCAAGTCTGCTGCAACGTCTGTGCCTGTGCTCCATACAGGTTCTTCACAGGACCTGTGGACATCAAAGACACCTGAAGAAATCTCCCTTGGAATGAAGGAGTCACTCCCCTGTATCTGCAGACACCGCAACAAAGTTGTCCGGTCTGCTGATCCTGGGCTCCCACGGACTCCGAAAGGCTCAACAACACAGGTGGTGGTTCTGCAACTTCCTCGAGGCCTGCACTTTCTTCTTACAGAGTTTGATGCCAGTATCCCTCGTCGGAACCGCTGGAACAGAACCTCTGTGCACCGCTTCGACTTGCCGTTGCAAAGGCTTGTTGACTCTCTCCACCAGAGATCTTCGGGCTTCAAGAAGCTCCAGCCTCAAGCATCTTTTCCAGCCAAGATCTTTGCCTGCACTGCATCCTGTGCACAGTGGGCCTTCAGCCTTTGGTGGACTGCTCGAGGTTCTCTTTCGACTCCTGTGCCTTCAGCCTGTGGGTCCTTATGAGGGTCTTCTTTGGCTCCAGTGGGCTCCCCTGCTTCTGCTCTGACTTACTTGCTCGTGGTGAGTCACCTGGACCTTGCTGGTCCTGACACTGCACCTTTTTCTTCGACTACGCTGGCTACCGTTGCCAAGACTTGGTGGTGCCCCTGCTGGACACTGACTCCTTAGCCCTAGACAGCCAACATGGGACAGCTCGTAAATGGCTCCTGGTCGTCCACAGCATCACCTGGTCTGCACAGCTGCAACTGAAAGGTCACCGTCAACTCTCCTGCATCTCCGACATCGGTCGGCATTCGTCTTCCATGCCGCCTGGTCACTCCTGAGTGGCATAGACTCTGTCCCCTCTGCTTGCAGGTACCTCTCATCCTGAACCCACCTTTGGGTTCCACCGGACTCTTCTCACCTTCTTCATCAGCAGCATCTTCCTGCAGTCCTCTATTGTGATCTACGGCGGTTCCGACGCCACTTCGCAGCTATGCACCGGGCTTCCCTCGTGTACAATCCTGTTTCCTGGGGTATCCACGGGTGGGGTGGCTCTCCAGCCTTCATCCTCCATGGGTTTTCTTCAGGGTCCACTAAGAAGGGCCCTTCTTTAAAATTGCAACTGCGACTTACCTATTGACTTGAATTGAGTACATGGTTGTGTTCCCACACTGCACACGACCTCCATGGGGTCCGTAGATACTCACCTTGGGTGGTTCTTTGGGTCCCCAACTCTTCTACGTCTTCTGGGTCCACTCTTGACTTGAGTCGTGGTTCGCATTCCACTATTTTAGTATATGGTTTAGCCTCCCCCTGGAGACCACTATGTATTCTGTGCTATTTACATATTCTATTGACAAAGTATTGTGTGTATTGTGTTTATATCTCTGGGAAGGCGATAATACATTGTGTTAGTGAGTGTTAATAATAAATACATATTTATTTATTTATTCGAAAAGTTTTATAAAGCACGAACATGACCCGTACGGGAATCAGAGCGCTGTACAAGGGAACGGAAGCGAAGGGAGGTAAAAGCATGAGTACAACACCAAAGGCCCTTAAAAAAGAACAAGCAACAACCTATCTCGTGGGGCATGTGAGGTACGAGGAGAAGCAACAAGTCTTATGGGACACGTGGAAGACACAAATTGCAACATTGGACAAAGGTATCAACCCATCTTGTGGGACATGTAAAGAACCAGAAGAGCAGCAAATCTTAAAGGACACATGGAGAGGCAAAATTAAAACTTATGAACAGAGGTATAAAAGAGTGACAACAGGAAATAAAAGTTAGTGAAGATGGCTTCAGGACTATTGCTGTAGATGGTCATTCATGAGCAACCATTTTACATGTTTTTTGAATGAGGAGGTAGAGTGGTTTGATCTGATCTCGGGAGGAAGAGTGTTCCATATTTCTGGTGCAAGACCAGAGAATGCATCATTGTAGGTTCTTTTCTTTTTGAATTTTGGGAGGTTTCAACAGTAGTGTGTTAGAGCTTCTTAGGGTCCGATTCGAACCCGAGAGTTCAAGTTTTTTTGCCAGATAGATGGGGGTGTTGTAGTGAATAGCTTTGTGCGTCAGGCAGGGAATCTTGAAACGGATCCTTGCTTTGATAGACATCCAGTTTAGTTGAATTAGATCTGGTGTGATGTGGTCATGTTTCCTGGAACCAGTGATGAGTCTGGCCGCAGAGTTCAGAGTGGCTCTTAGGTGCCAATCTAGCTTTAGGTAACCCAGCCAGGGTCACCATTCCATACTCCAAGCGTGAGATAACTAGGGATTGGACTGCAGATTGAATGTCCTCAGAAGGCAAGAATGGCTTGATTTTCCTTAATATGTTGAGCTGATGATTGGCTCCCCTTGTAGTTGCCCATATGTGATCTTGCATATAAAGGTATTTGTCCAGAGTTATGCCTAAAGATCTCGCAGAGTCAACAACATGAGGGATGCAGTTGATAGCTGTAAGTTGTTTGAGCCATTCTTGAGCGGGCGCAGAATGATTGTGGTCGGCAATCAGGAGGAATTCTGTCTTGAGAGTATTTAGCAAAAGATGATTATGAGTTAACCATCGTTGAGTTTTTTGCAGCGCACAGTTTAGAGTTTTTATGTCATCTGGTGAGGAAATTTTCAAATACAACTGAGTATCATCGACATACATATGGTATTGAATGTTAGAGCGGTTCAGAATTTCAGAAAGTGGTTCCATGAATAGGTTGAAAAGCGTGGGGGAGAGGTGTGAGGCACTCCAGTTGAAACCGTGGTACTGGTTGCAAGGGAATGTTAAGTTTGATTCTTTGCGTTCCGTTTCGTAGGAATGAGGCAAACCAATTTAATACAGGGCCTGATAGCCTCATCCTTTTTTGAAGCAGATCAATCAGGTTTTCATGTTTTATTGTGTCAAACGCTGAGGACAGATCAAGAAGGATCAGTAGACAGGGAACATTCTGGTCAAGAGATCTCAAGGCATCATCAACGATGTGTGTTAGGACAGTTTCAGTACTGGTATAGGTCAAGGAGCTGAAACTTCTCAATGTGGTTGCAGAGCTGTGTGTAAACGCATTTCTCAAGCAATTTGGCCAAAGCCATGATATTGGTAATTGGAGGGAAATTGTTAGGATCCGCTAAGTCTGCATTTGGCTTTTTAGGGATGGGAGTGACTTGACCCATTTTGAGGCAATAAGGAATCCTACCCTGTACGAGAGAATCTGAAAGAAACACATAGTGATAGATTCCTTACCTTAGAATATCCCCAGGCGTCGGACTGGATCCGGAAAGTTTTCGTCAGCAGTACCCCTGAGCGTCGGTAGGGGCGCCGTGCGGCTCCACGTCCGTCATTGTCGTCGTGGTCGCCGAGATGACGTCGCAGGCGCTACTTAGACGCCGCCCACGCGTGCTGACGTCAGTTCTTTCTTTTTCCGCGCCAGCAAGCGCAGATCCGGAGAGAGCGGTACCCCTGGTCTTTTTTGACTAAGTTTTTTGAGAATTTTTTCTCACCCTTTTCGAGTCGATACGACTCCTGGTGCAGTTAGGGATGCCCGGGTTTAAGTCTTGCGAGGACTGTCATCGGATGATGTCGGTGACGGACCCGCACCGCGTGTGTCTCTTCTGCTGTGGCGCGACCACGACCCCAAGTCGTGCCCCGACTGCCGGTCCATGGCGCCGAAGTCTTTGCGGGACCGGTCCCAAAAGCTGCTTGAAGCCCGGCAGTCGGCTCCGCGCCATCAGAGGTCCCAGTCCAGAGGGAGGTCGAGGGACCGTGCGCGGAGTCATCATCGGTCGTCGGGATCGAAGTCTTCGCACTCGGGGTCAGGTAAGGCGAAGCACAAGAAGTCGAAGAAACGTCATCGTTCTCCGACTTCCCCTCGCCGGTCGCGTGACGCGGCTGAGGGTAAGGGTGGTGTCACCCCCGCGGCTCCGGCGGAGTCCATGGAGTCGCCGCCCGACAACCCGCCCTTCCCGGGGTCGTCGGTGACTCCGGCCCAGATACAGGACTTCCTGTCGGCCATGGCTCGCCTCTTTGGGCCGTCGGGTCCCGCCAGTGCGCCTTCGGGCTCCGCAGTCCCGCATGGGTGTCTTCGCGATTCCTCGCCGGCAGCTCCGGCGTCGCTGTCAGCTCCGGCCCCAGCGCCGCAGGACACCCTTGGATCCAGGGCTGGATCCCGGTCGACGCCGGTTGACCTTGTTACGCCTCCACCGACGTCGACTCCACCGGCACCGATCCTGATGCCGCCCGCTCCTCGGGACGACGTCGACCTCAGATTCAGCCCCGAAGTGGACGCGGCGTCGGTCCGGCGTCGATCGATGCCATTCTCGACGCCGTTTGGGGATTTCTATCCCCATGTCCCTACTCCTTATTTTAGGCCTGTTGAACAGCCTGAGGAGCAAGGGGAGGACTGGGAGGGGTCGGACGACCCTCTCGCTGCAGCCTGCGAGTCTGAACAGGACTGGGCTGAGGAATAGGGGGACGCCAGTGGTCTGGATACCTCACCAGACCTTGGCATGCTGTCTCCTCCTACCGTGGCTACGGAGGATGGAGCCAGTTATGCAGTGGTGTTGCATAGGGTGGCGGAGGCCCTACACCTCCAGCTCCCTACTGTGGCCGTCAGGACTAACCTCCTGACAGAGGTGCTTCAGCCAGCAGCTACTTCTGCGGAGCCGCTGCTGCCCTTTAATGAAGCCCTTTCGGACGTTCTTTTGGGCACTTGGTCCAGGCCCACCACAGGGGCTCCTGTGGATAGGAACATGGCCCGACGCCATCGCCCGGCTCCGGGTGACCCCATTTTCCTCTCCCAACACCCCACTCCAGAGAGCTTGGTTGTCCAAGACTCTGCTTCCCCAACCGCCTTCCCTTCCGCCCCACCGGATAGGGAATCCAAGAAGCTGGATCAGTTTGGGAAGAAGATTTTCTCTTCCACCAGCTCTGCGCTGCGGTCCGTGAACACCGCATGCCTCTTGGGCCGTTATTCCCACTGTCTGTGGAATACGGTGGCAAACATGCTGCCCCAGTGTCCGGAGGAGGCCCGGCCTGCTCTCGCCCAGGCTGTTGCAGAGGGGAGAGACGCAGCGAAGTTCATGATCCGTTGTGGTCTAGACACCCCCGACTCACTGGGCAGATCCATTGCAACGACGGTGGCGGTTCGCCGTCACGCCTGGTTGAGAACCACTGGATTTTCAGGGGATGTCCAAAACACCCTTATGGATATGCCCTTTGATGGCCGTCGCCTCTTCGGCGACAAAGCAGACAGCGCGTTGAAGCGGTTTAAGGACTCACGGGCTACGGCCAAGTCCTTGGGACTCTCTGCAGTCCGCCCTCCTCCGCCTTCTGCTTTTCACTCCTTTCGTGGCACCGGAAGGGGCGCCCCGCAGCGTTCGCAACAGAGCCACAGGCCGGCGCAGCAGTCATCCCAGTGCGGCCGCGGACGCGGGTTCCGCCGTGGCGGACAAAGGGGCCAGCGGGCGGGTCAGTCCACCACCACCCCGGCCACCACTGCCTCCAAACCTTCCTAGTCCGAACTTTCAGGCCCATCAAATGCCAGTGGGCGGCAGGCTCCGCCATCACCTCCCCCACTGGCGCAGGTGGGTTTTAGAGATAGTCCGGAGGGGCTACTCCCTCCCCTTCGAGACTGCCCCCCCAGCCATGCCACCTCAATACCACCGCATGTCGGGGGATCACTTGGTGCTTCTTCAGCAGGAAGTTGCGGCCCTCTTGGCCAAGGGGGCCATCGAGCGCGTTCCGACGCACGAAGTAGGTCGTGGTTGTTATTCCCACTACTTTCTGATTCCAAAGAAGGACAAGGACCTGCGTCCTATCTTGGATCTTCGGAACGTCAATCTCTTCCTCCGAAAGGAGAAGTTCAAGATGCTCACACTTGCTCAGGTCTTGTCTGCCCTGGACACACAAGACTGGATGGTAGCGTTGGACTTGCAGGACGCTTACTTTCATATCCCCGTCCTGCCAGCCCACAGGCGTTACCTACGGTTCACGGTAGGCCATGAGCACTTTCAGTTTACCGTGCTCCCCTTTGGCCTTACCAGCGCCCCTCGGGTGTTCACCAAGGTGATGGCGGTGGTCGCAGCTCATCTGCGCACATCAGGGGTCTCAGGCTTCCCCTATCTCGACGATTGGTTGTTGAAGGCGGGCTCGCCCCAGACAGTTGTCTCCCACCTCCAGACTACGGCCGACCTCCTGCACTTGCTGGGGTTCTCCATCAATGTGCCGAAGTCGCACCTGATTCCCTCCCAGAAGCTCCTCTTTATCGGAGCGGTTCTGGACACGGCGCAGTTTCGGGTCTATCCTCCCGAACAGCGAGTCTGGGATATTTGTGCTCTGATTCCCATCTTTCAGCCCTTGTCCCGGGTTTCGGTCAGAGTGACTCTGAGGCTGCAGGGCCTCATGGCCTCCTGCATCCTGCTGGTCAATCATGCCAGGTGGCATATGCGGGCTCTGCAGTGGGACCTGAAGTTCCAGTGGGCGCAGCATCAGGGAAACCTGTCCGATCACGTCCAGATCTCGGAGGGCACTGCACGACAGTTGCAGTGGTGGCTCACGGACCGGCATTGGGTCGACGGCAGATCCCTCTCCCTTCCCCAACCGGAGTTCACAGTGGTGACCGATGCGTCCCTCCTGGGATGGGGCGTCCACATGAGAGAGGCGGAGATCAGAGGCCTCTGGTCTCCGGCGGAGTCCCGGCTCCATATCAACCTTTTGGAGCTGCGGGCGATCAGGCTTGCACTAAAGGCATTCCTTCCCTCTGTCAAGAGGAGAGTAGTGCAGGTGTTCACAGACAACACCACCGCCATGTGGTACTGCAACAAACAAGGCGGGGTGGGGTCCTGGACCCTCTGTCAGGAGGCTCTGCGTCTCTGGACATGGCTGGAACATCAGGGCATGTCCCTGGTGGTTCAACACCTGGCAGGTTCTCTGAACGCCAGGGCGGACGAACTCAGTCGCAGGTGCATGCTCGATCACGAATGGCGTCTTCACTCGGAGGTGGCGCAAAGTCTCTTTCAGCAGTGGGGAGAGCCTTGGTTAGATCTATTCGCCACCGAAGAGAACGCGCAATGTCATCAGTTCTGCGCGTTGGAATTTCCAAGACGGCACTCGCTCGGCGACGCTTTTCGTCGCGAGTGGAGTTGTGGTCTGTTGTACGCCTTTCCGCCTATACCACTTCTGCCCAGAGTGCTGAAGAAGATCAGGCGCGACCGGGCCCAAGTCATTCTTGTGGCTCCGGACTGGGCTCGAAGAGTATGGTATCCCGAGCTACTCAGTATGAGCATCGATCCCCCGATCCGACTGCCTCTTCGGGAGGATCTTCTGTCGCAGCAGCAGGGGACGGTCCTCCACCCGAACCTGTCCAGCCTCCACCTCTTTGCGTGGAGATTGAGCGGCAGCAGTTGATTCCCTTCGACTTGCCTCCTGAAGTTTGTGAGGTTATTCTGGCAGCCAGGCGTCCCTCTACTAAAGTGGTATACGCCTGCAGGTGGAACAAATTTGTGGCATGGTGCACAGCAAAGGCTGTGGATCCCTTTTCTGCCCCTCTTTCTGAGGTTCTTCTGTTCCTTCTTCCTTTGGCCCAGCAGGACTCTGCTCTGGGCACTATCAAGGGCTACCTTTCTGCTATTTCGGCCTTTCTCAGGCTCCCTGATCAGCCCTCTCTTTTCAAGTCCCCTGTTGTAAATAGGTTTCCTAAAGGCATTACACACCTTTTTCCTCCTATTCCTTTCGTGATGCCTCAGTGGGACTTGAATCTGGTTCTGACATACCTGATGTGCGCTCCCTTTGAGCCCCTTCACAACCGTCCTCTTCGTCTTTTAACATTAAAGGCTGCCTTCCTGGTGGCCATCACTTCCGCTAGGCGGGTGAGTGAGCTCCAGGCTCTTTCTTGTAAGCTTCCTTTCCTTTCCGTTCATCCGGACAAGGTTGTGCTCAGGCCCCGTCCTTCCTTTTTGCCAAAAGTGGTTACGGCCTTTCACATTGGGCAGACTATTACCTTGCCCACCTTTTTTCCGCCTCCGCATCCTTCCAGAGAGGAAGAGCGGCTCCACCGTCTGGACCCAAAGCGTGCGCTTTCTTTTTATCTCAACCGCACACAGCAGTTCCGGGAGGATGACCAGCTTTTTGTTGGCTACATTTGCACCAAGAAAGGTCGGGCGGTCCATAAGAGAACCATCTCCCGCTGGGTTGTCTTGTGTATCAAAGCCTGTTACTCTTTGGCTAAAAAAGAACCTCCGGTGGGGCTGCGTGCTCATTCCACCAGAGCTACTGCAGCCACTACTGCATTGGGACGTGGTGTCCCCCTGCAAGACATCTGTCAGGCAGCCACGTGGGCCTCACTGCACACGTTTACCAAACATTATTGCCTGGACAGCCAAGTCCGGAGAGACGGCTTCTTTGGCCGTTCTGTTCTCCGTGACTTTCTGGTGTGATCTTAGTTCGCAGACCCACCACCGGGGTTGGTATTGCTGGGGTATCTATTCTAAGGTAAGGAATCTATCACTGTGTTTCTTTCAGATGCACAAGTTACTTACCTTCGGTAACGATATCTGTAAGAAACATTAGTAGTGATAGATTCCTTACCGCCCCACCCATCCTCCCCGTTCTGCGAACTGATTTCTAGGGTTAAGGTCATCCCTTTCAGGGCCCTAGTTTCAATGCACCAGTGGTCAGTATCTTGCATGGCTCTGCGTTCCTGGCGCGGAAAGTCGTGTACAGAACTGACGTCAGTGCGCGTGGGCGGCGTCTAAGTAGCGCCCGCGACGTCATCTCGGCGACCACGACGCCAACGACGGACGCGGAGCCGCACGACGCCCCTACCGACGCGCAGGGGTACTGCTGACGAAAACTTTCCGGATCCAGTCTGACGCCTGGGGATATTCTAAGGTAAGGAATCTATCACTACTAATGTTTCTTACAGATATATCATTACCGAAGGTAAGTAACTTGTGCTTCATGAATAATCATGGACCAGAGTGGAAGAATAGCCGATTTCAGTTCTTTGAAAAACTTGGCAGGTAGTGGATCGTTGAAGTGATTGGAAGGTTTTAAAGAAGCCATAGATTGGAGCAGCCCCACATTGTCTGGAAGTAGAAAGGAATTCCAAGATGTATTGTTTTTTGGAGGGTAATCTGTGGGGTAGGAAGTAGGTGCTCACACTACCATTGGCCAAGATGATCGTGAGAGGAGAGTCAGAGGCAGCAGATTAGGTGAGGCGCGTCGCAGTACAAGTTCAATTTTTCTTGCCTTATCAGTGAAGAGTGCTGAGAAGTCCTCCCCACTGGGTAAGAGATATTGGGTGCAGAGAGTTGGTTGGAGGGGTGGTTAGCTTGTTGTTTGATGATTTCAAATTGTTTTTTAGGTCTGTTTTTGGAGTTGTCAAGCTGTGCCCTGAGGTGATCAGTTTTGGCACTATGGATATTCTTGTTATAAGCGCTTCTAGTCATCCTCAACTGTTTGAGGTTTGTGATGGAGGGTGTCATGGTTCATCACCTCCGTGCTTTATGCTATGTGCATGGATTCCTTGGCATGCATTACACATAACTGATATGTTAAAGATTGTATGATTATTTCTTCACACAAATATGCAAATTGTTTCCTGGTATGTAACAGGTTAAGTCCATCTTGCACATGCAATTAGTTTTGTAGCATAGTGTATTATTTTTGTCTTATTAATCTCTTCGTTTTTATGTGTATATTCTGGAAAGTTCCAGAAGAGTATTCTGGAAAGTTCCAGTGGAGTCCTGAAGAATCCCCGCCCTGTTGGGTGTTGTCTTAGCCTATAAAAGAAGACTGCAGTTGTGAAAATGTGCTGGTTATTGAGGAACTTCCTCTGAGGCTGATGCATTGATTTGGGACAGCAGCTGTTTTCCCTACATGCTCGTTCTTTCCTTCGTGCTGGCTTCCTGAAGTGAAGAGTTAATTGCTGTGTCTCTGAAAACTGTAGGTTTGATTTATCTAAGCTCCAGGAATCAGGTAGGAGATTTGCCTTCGATGTATTTTTCCAGCATTTGCTTATTTAAGGAAAAGACATGGCTCACTCATAAATAATGAGCAGCAAGTTTTGGTTCATGGAAGATTGTGAAAGTAATTAAGCAGCTTGTTTTCCAGATATTTTTTTCCGCAATAGTGCAACAGTGCTTAATTAAGGTTAAAGACATTTCGAGAGAAAAAATGTTTTAAGCACATTCCGAAGGTGATAATTTTCACCGTTTTTGAAGGTTTTAGTTCAACAGTGCTTAATTAAGGGTAAAGATATTTCGAGAGATACAATGTTTTAAGCACATTCCGAAGGTGATAATTTTCACAGTCTTTGAAGGTTTAACAGAGAATTATCTGTTTACAAAAACCCAGTGAATAAGGGGCATATTATCAAGAACGGCGTTAAAATTATCGCCGGTTTAGCGGCAGAAAACTGCTGCTAAATCGGCGATAATGGGCTTGATAATATGCCCTGGAGAATTCCAATAGAAACCCATGTTCACACCAGAACATGGACTTCTATTGGAATTCTCAAGGGCATATTATCAAGCCCATTATCGCCGCTTTAGCGGCAGTTTTCTGCCGCTAAACCGGCGATAATTTTTAACGCTGTTCTTGATAATATGCCCCTAAGTATTTTTGCAAGTTCATGAAGAGAGATATAATCTCCAAAGACATTTATCTAAGTTAACAAACCTTTTTATTTAATAAAAGACAGTTTACAGACTTTCAGACTTTAACCCTCAAAACTGAAAGCTACAGTGGATTAATAGCTACATTGAGAGTATTCAAGGCTAACATTTCATTTGCAGGTAAGGACAAGGGTATGAATACAAATTAGAGCACAAGTCATTACCATCAATATCGTAGAAGGATTTCATTTGCCTGCTGTCTCGTTCCAGGTCTCCCTCCTCGCAGTACCCTCCCTAATTACCCTTCCCCCCATTTGGCCACTCCGATCTTCTGTATATATATATATATATATATATATATATATATATATATCCAAACACACTCCTTCTCGTACCGCCAGTCTTCTTAAGCGTAAAGAATGAGCACGGACCACTGAAGTTCATCGTACTGCAATATTTATTTTCGCTCCCAAAAGATCGCAGCAGCCATGACGCGTTTCGTCCCTCACAGGGGACTTGATCACATGATCACAAATATATATATATATATACACACACACACACACCAGAAGGTGGGCATATTGGGAGAACTGTTCCTGAGGAATCAGACCTTGACAGAGGGTGAGTTTCTCCAAAGTCTCTCCGTAAGCCTTAGTTTGTGACGTTCCTCATTAACTGAACCATTAAACCTGGGTTTGAACTGTTTGATCAGTATTCGTCTGACTTGCTTTGGTGCAATTGTGTCGAAAATATAGGGCAGGCTATCACTGTCGACGGCCATTCTAGGACTAGATGGAGGATGGGACCCCTTATGGAGAGGGGTGTTGGAAGGCAGACTAGTCTCCTCTAAAGTGCGAGAGAACGCATTGAAGGAGGGGATGGGATCCAGCTTGAGGTCAGCCATAATATCCTCAATGGGGTAGGGTTGGCATTGTAGACGGCAGGTCTAAGGGTAACTAGTTGAAGAGACAGCCCTTGGAGAGGAGTGGTCTGGGGCAAAGTGGCTTTATCCTGTGTGAGGAGGAAAGTATTGGGGGAGGAGACGGGATGATGAGGGTTCGAGGAAGAAGTACTAGAGTTTGAGGCTGGGAGAGGGGTAGGAAGACCTCTCATTTCGGTATTCAGGCAGACTTGATTATATCTGGGTTAGGTTTGTTGGGTTTGCATTTAACATCTGTGTCGGAGGATTTGTCAGACTGACTCTTGCGGTGTGAGGGGGAAGCAGAGTGGGTGGAGACTGAGGAAGAAGAAACAGAAGATTCCACAGCTGAGGGGAGACTTTGATTAGGTAGACTAGCAGGGACAGAATTATCAAGTGTATTTTTAATCCTCATAAAGATTCTGTTGAAGCGTTCAAGATTCCAGTCAGAAGCTTGTATAAGGATGTTTCCGTTGTTGTAGAGGGATATGGCAAGATCAGCATTGAAGTCAGGTGAGGGTAATATGGTTATTCGGAAACCATGAGGGGTTTTGCTCATTGGTTTGGAACTAAGAGTTGATGTTAAGACTCTTCTCCATTGAGCTCTTCTGGTAGTGTAGAAAATTAGGTCGGTAACCACAACACCCTTTGACATGCAGAAATAGGTATCAGAGATGAGCGTTTCAGGGAAACGTTTGAGCAGATTGTGTTTGAAGGTCTTTGCTGATTTCTTGGAAAGGTTAGGGGGATAGGCAATCTAAAAAGCATTAAGACCTACCTGTGTTAGGATGTCATAAGAGCTAGTGGTAGATTGTGCCACGGTGAGGATAGCGACCCGCTTAGAGTGGATGTGGGAGGATCTTGGATGGATCTCGGATGATAAGGAGACACCAGAAAGTAGTGTAATATTCCACCATTAGATTTCAAACAATCGGTGCACTGTGTAATGAAACACTTGCTCGTTGTTGAGAAATTACCAGAAAGTAGTGTAATATCCACCTTTAAATAAAAAGCATTCGGTGCTCTATAAACCAAGCACAAAAACCATTCAAAGATGGCTGCTGCTCAAGTGAGAGAGCCCTATTTTCCATTTAGAACCCTGTGCCGTAGATTTACAAGTACTATTATACTTTCAAATGAGAGGGGAGGTGAGTAAGATATATGATTAATTATAACAATCTCAGAGGGAAGACTTCAACACTGGTAAGACGTAAAAAGTCCATCAAGACTGTCTACTTAAGGGAAAGGATGCAAGTCCTATGTTTATTTTCCCACCCCCAACTTCGGCCGCCATCTTGCGGAAGAGATTCCGTGAGGAGGGTGAAACTAAAAAATTACGCCAAAATGGAAGAATGCATTCCATCCAAACATGAAATCAGGGAAAACCGAATCCAAGAAATTTCAAAACAAATGGGCACAACAGACTCAAGCCATGCCCCCCCAAACGCATTGAGCTGCTGGTGTAGCAGAGTTGTGGAGCGGAAGCAATTGTCAGTTGTCAGGGGGGAGGCATGAGAGGCCACAAGATGCTGCCCCTCGGCAAAACCAGGGCTTTTACGGGAGCAGCAGCATGTTAGGGAGCAGAGACCACCATGAAGCCTGAGGAGTCCAGACACGAAGGAGTCACCACCGCCTTGTGAAAAGCGGTGGGGTCTCAGCCAGGAGTCGACGGGCGTCCGGGTCCTCAGGGGTTTGCGGCGCCACTCCCGGAGGCGTAGCACCAAGTCCCGCATTAGGGACAAACTCGCCGCCCCCACAACACAGCCAAGCAGGACTTACGTCGTGAAGGAGACACGGAGCATCTAAAGCGGTGGGGGCTCAGCAAGGACTCGACGGGCGTATTTTTAATATTACACTGTGTGGTTCTTTTTCACTTAACCCTTACCATAAGATTAAGTTCTGGTACAACAAGCTGCTTTACACTCCTTCTGGACTAAGCCTGAAGGCTGCTCTCCACAGCTACCACTTAGAGAGCTTTCTGAGGTTGTCTAAGACCACTAAAATCACCATAAGGGTTGTCTGGATTATTGCAGGGTGCTACACTTACATAAGTGTGCACCATATACTAAGCCTGCCTCCTACACTAGATAAATATGAAAATGAAATAGAAGACAGGAAACAGAGAAAGTTTAGACGAGATGAAAGAGATTATGAAGTTAGAACTATTTTTACCATCGCCCAAAAATTTGTTACATCGAAACAACAATTACAAACCGACAAACAATGGGGAATGAATCTGATGTCAGTGTAAGTGAGTCAGATGCAGACTTGAGTGAAGGAGAAGGCATTGTTAACGTCACCCGAAGGGCAACTTTTTTAGAGGAGATTAAATTGTTTTCCATAGATTAAAGGCCAGGAAGCGGAAGGAGGGTGGGTTGTGGATGAGGACGGGGAAGAGGAAGATCATCCAGTCACACAAGGGAAGAAAAACAAGGAGGGGATCAGGAAAATACAAACAAATATCCCCGGCACAACAGGCAAGAGATATAACACATCTACCCCGAACAAACATGGAAGACAATCTTATTATCAATCTATTATAACACTCTGAACAAAGATCAAATTAACCTACTAAATAAAGGCTTAACATTTTGCCCGGAAAAACACTGATTACGTGGAAACCAGAATTGATGTGTATAAATTTGTACGTAAGCTGAAGCTAGAAAACTTCTTTCTAAGGAGAGAGGCGCAACAAATCACACATATAGAGGATGCTACCCCTGACTCTGCCTTGTCAATTGAACAAATACCGGATTTGAAAAACATGTATGATCTAATGTTTGAATTACAGGATGATGAGATGTCAGAGTCACAGATAATGAAGGAACTTGAAATAAACACGATGGATCACAAACATACAAAATTTCAAACAAAGTCTAAATTCTGTCCTATGTTAAATCCAGGGAATAGGATTGACATTTATGATGACCTTGTCATATCAGATATAGAAAACTGACAAACAACATCCAGAGGAATAGAAAAGAAAACTTAACAAAGGCAGAATGGAAAGCACTACAAGATTTGAATAATCAAGAGATTGAAATAAAACCTGCTGACAAAGGGGGGAATGTTGTAGTGATGGATAAACTACAGTATATGAAAGAGGCATTAAGACAACTAAATGTGACGAGCAACTACAACAAACTAAGATACAATCTGACAAATGAGCTTACAATGACATTGAATGATAAAATCAAAGGTTGGCAGGAGGATGGGTTATTGAGTGAAGAGGAAGCGAAGATTCTAAAAAATGAAAGTCCAATCATTCCAACAATATACTTCCTCCCTAAAGTTCATAAAACATTACATAACCCCCCAGGAAGACCAATAATATCGGAGCTGTGGGGCGTTATATGAAAATGTAGCCACATATGTGGATTATTTTTTAGCCCCTTTAGTAACATTATCTAAAAGAAACACGTTAGTGATAGATTCCTTACCTTAGAATTACCCCCAGGCGTCAGACTGGATCCGGAACGTTTTCGTCAGCAGTCCCCTGCGCGTCGGAAGGTGGCGTCGTACGGTTCCGCGTCCGTCGTTGGCATCGTGGTTGCCAAGATGATGTCACGGCAGCTACTTAGGCGCCGCCCTCGCGCGCTGACGTCAGTTCTTTCTTTTTGCGTGCCAGCAAGCGCAGATCCGGAGAGAGCGGTACCCCCAGTCAATTTTTGACTGAGTTTTTCGAGGCCTTTTTTGTCTCTATTTTTCGAATCGATCGACTCCTGGTTCAGCAGGGATGCCCGGCTTCAAGTCCTGCGAGGCCTGTCATCGCATGATGTCGGTGACGGACCCGCACCGCGTGTGTCTTTACTGCCTGGGGCGCGACCACGACCCCAAGTCGTGCCCCGACTGCGGGGCCATGGCGCCGAAGACTTTGCAGGAGCGGTCCCGAAAGTTGCTTGAAGTTCGGCAGTCGGCTCCGCGCCGCTCAAGGTCCCGTGGGAGGTCGAGGGACCGGTCGCGGAGCCACCACCATCGTTCATCGGGATCGAAGTCTTCGCACTCGGGGTCAGGTAAGACGAAGCGTTCCAATAAGTCGAAGAAGCGCCATCGCTCTCCGACTTCCCCTCGTCCGTCGCGCGACGTGGCTGAGGGTGCGGGTGGTGCCTCCCCCGCGGCTCCGGCTGAGCCTACGCAGTCGCTGCCGGCCTACCCGCACTTCCCGGGTCCGTCGGCGACTCCAGCCCAGCTGCAGGAATTTCTGTCAGCCATGGCTCGCCTCTTTGGGCCGTCAGGCCCCGCCGGTGCACCTTCGGGCCCCGCGGGCCCGACTGGGGGTCCTCGCCCTCTACTGTCGGCGGCTCCGGCATCGCTGTTGGGTCCGGCCCCGGCGCCGAAGGGCCCCCATGGATTCAGGCCTGGATCCCGGTCGACGCCGGTTGACCTTGTGACACCTCCACCGACGTCGACTCCACTGGCACCACCTCCGACGTCGCCCGTCCCACTGGACGACGTCGCCCCCGGTTTCAGCACCGATATGGACACGGCGCCGGAACGGCGTTGTTCGACGCCGATTCCGATGCCGATGGGACCTTTCTATCCCTATGTCCGGCCTCCTTATTTTCGGCCTGTTCATCAGCCTTCGGAGGAAGGGGAGGACTGGAAGGGATCTGAGAACCCTCTCACAGCACAATGTGAGTTTGACCCGGACTGGGCAGAGGAGCTGGGGGACGCCAGTGGTCTTGATAGTGGCCGTCAGGACTAACCTCCTGACAGAAGTGCTTCAGCCGGCGGCTACCTCTGCGGAACCACTGCTGCCTTTTAATGATGCACTTTCAGACGTTCTTTTGGGCACCTGGTCCAGGCCCAACACAGGGGCTCCTGTGGATAGGAACGTGGCCCGACGCCATCGCCCGGCCCCGGGCGACCCCCTTTTCCTTTCCCAACACCCCACACCTGAGAGCTTTGTTGTCCAAGCCTCTGCGTCCCAGAGCGCATTCCCTACCGCACCCCCGGATAGGGAATCCAAGAAACTGGAGCAATTCTGTAAGAAGATTTTTTCTTCCGCCAGTTCAGGGCTGCGGTCAGTGAACACTGCATGCCTCTTGGGGCGTTATTCTCACTCTGTGTGGGATACGGTAGCGCGCGTGCTGCCTCAATGTCCGGAGGAGGCCCGGACAGTGCTCTCTCAAGCTATTGCTGAAGGGAGGGATGCAGCCAAGTTCACTATTCGTTGTGGCCTTGACACCGCCGACTGGCTGGGCAGGGCGATTTCCACGACAGTGACGCTCCGTCGCCACGCCTGGCTGAGAACAACTGTGTTTTCTGGGGATAAAGCAGATAGTGCGTTGGAGCGCTTTAAGGACTCGCGGGCTACGGCCAAGTCCCAGGGCCTTTCCGCCACGCGCCCTTCTCTGCCTTCTGCTTTTCGCTCCTTTCGTGGCCACGGAAGGGGCACCCCGACACGTTCGCTTCAGAGCCACAGGCCTGCGCAGCAACAGTCTCAGCGCGGCCGCGGACGTGGGACCCGCCGAGCCGGGTCAGGGGGCCAGCGGGCGGGTCAGTCCACCTCCACCCCGGCCACCACTGCCTCCAAACCTTCCTAGTCTGGTTTTTCAGGCCCATCAAACGCCAGTGGGCGGCAGGATTCGCCATCACCTCCCCCACCTGCACACCATCACTTCGGACAGGTGGGTTTTACAAATAGTCCGAAGGGGCTACTCCCTCCCCTTCGAGACTACCCCTCCAGCCATGTCACCACAGCACCACCGCATGTCGGGGGATCACTTGACACTTCTTCAACAGGAAGTCGCGGCCCTCTTGGCCATCGAACGCGTTCCTGCGCCAGGAGTAGGACGTGGTTGTTATTCCCACTACTTTCTGGTGCCCAAGAAGGACAAGGGCCTGCGTCCTATCTTGGACCTCAGGGACGTCAATCGCTTCCTCCGGAAGGAGAAGTTCAAGATGTTAACTCTGGCTCAGGTCTTGTCTGCCCTCGACCCTGGAGACTGGATGGTAGCGTTGGACCTGCAGGACGCATATTTCCACATTCCCGTCCTGCCCGCCCACCGGCGTTACCTGCGGTTTACGGTTGGCCACGAGCACTTTCAGTTTACTGTGCTCCCCTTTGGCCTTACCAGCGCCCCTCGGGTGTTTACGAAAGTGATGGCGGTGGTCGCAGCTCATCTGCGCAGATCAGGGGTTCCAGTCTTCCCCTATCTCGACGACTGGCTGTTGAAGGCGGGCTCGCCCCGGACAGTCGTCTCCCACCTCCAGACTACGGCCGACCTCCTGCATTTGCTGGGGTTCTCCATCAATGTGCCGAAGTCGCACCTGATTCCCTCTCAGAAGCTCCTCTTCATCGGAGCGGTTCTGGATACGACGCACTTTCGGGTCTATCCTCCCGAACGGCGAGTCCAGGATATTCAGGCTCTGATTCCGATCTTTCAGCCTCTATCCTGGGTTTCGGTCAGGGTGACCCTGAGGCTGCTGGGCCTCATGGCCTCCTGCATCCTGCTGGTCACTCATGCCAGATGGCATATGCGGGCTCTGCAGTGGCACCTGAAGTTCCAGTGGGCGCAGCATCAGGGGAACCTGTCCGATTACATCCAGATCTCAGAGGGCACTGCACAACAACTGCAGTGGTGGCTCATGAACCGGCATTGGGTCAATGGCAGATCCCTCTCCCTTCCCCAACCGGAGCACACAGTGGTGACGGATGCGTCCCTCCTGGGATGGGGGGGCCACATGGGAGAGGCGGAGATCAGAGGCCTCTGGTCTCCGGCGGAGTCCCGGCTCCATATCAACCTTCTGGAGCTTCGGGCGATCCGACTTGCACTGAAGGCATTCCTTCCCTCTGTCAAAGGGAGAGTAGTGCAGGTGTTCACAGACAACACCACCGCCATGTGGTACTGCAACAAACAGGGCGGGTGGGGTCGTGGACCCTATGTCAGGAGGCTCTGCGCCTCTGGATATGGCTGGAACATCAGGGCATATTCCTGATGGTTCAACACCTGGCAGGTTCCCTGAACGCCAGGGCGGACGAGCTCAGCCGCAGGTGCATGATGGATCACGAATGGCGTCTTCACTCGGAAGTGGCGCAAGGACTCTTTCTACAGTGGGGAGAGCCTTGGTTAGATCTATTCGCCACCGAAGAGAACGCGTAATGTCATCAGTTCTGCGTGTTGGAATTTCCAAGGCGGCACTCGCTCGGCGACGCTTCGTCGCGAGTGGAGTTGCAGTCTGTTGTACGCCTTTCCGCCTATACCACTTCTACCCAGAGTGTTGAAGAAGATTCGGCGCGACCGGGCCCAAGTCATTCTTGTGGCTCCGGACTGGGCTCGAAGAGTTTGGTATCCCGAGCTACTCAGTATGAGCGTCGATCCCCCGATCCGTCTGCCTCTTCGGGAGGATCTTCTGTCGCAGCAGCAGGGGACGGTCCTCCACCCGAACCTGTCCAGTCTCCACCTCCTTGCGTGGAGATTGAGCGGCGGCAGTTGATTCTTTTCGACTTGCCTCCCGAAGTTTGTGATGTGATTCTGGCAACCAGGCGTCCCTCCACTAAGGTGGTATACGCCTGCAGGCGGAACAAATTTGTGGCATGGTGCACAGCAAAGGCTGTGAATCCCCTTTCTGCCCCTCTTTCTGAGGTTTTTCTGTTCCTTCTTTCTCTGGCCCAGCGGGGTTCTGCCCTGGGTACCATCAAGGGCTATCTCTGTGCAATCTCGGCCTTCCTCAGGCTTCCTGATCAGCCCTCCCTTTTCAAGTCCCCTGTTGTTAACAGATTCCTGAAAGGCATTACACACCTCTTCCCTCCTGTTCCGTTTGTGATGCCTCAGTGGGACTTGAACTTGGTTCTTACCTTTCTCATGTGCGCTCCCTTTGAGCCTTTGCATAACTGTCCTCTTCGTCTTCTAACTCTGAAGAAAGCCTTTCTGGTGGCTATCACCTCCGCTCGGCGGCTGAGTGAGCTCAGGCTCTTTCTTGCAAGCCTCCCTTTCTGTCTGTCCATCCAGACAAGGTTGTTCTCAGGACGCGTCCGTCCTTCTTGCCAAAGGTGGTTACTGCTTTCCACATTGGGCAGACCATCACTTTGCCCACCTTCTTTCCGCCTCCGCATCCTTCTAGAGAGGAAGAGAGGCTTCACCGTCTGGACCCAAAACGTGCGATTTCCTTTTATCTAAATCGCACACAACAGTTCCGGATGGACGACCAGCTCTTTGTTGGCTACGTGGGCGCCAAAAATGGTCGGGCGGTACACAAGCGGACCATCTCCCCCTGGGTTGTCTTGTGTATCAAAGCCTGCTATTCTTTGGCTAAGAAGGAGCACCCTGTTGGGCTACGTGCCCATTCCACCAGGGCGACAGCCGCCACCACGGCTTTGGGACGTGGTGTCCCATTGCAGGACATTTGTCAGGCAGCCACGTGGGCCTCGCTGCACATGTTTACCAAGCATTACTGCCTTGACAGCCAAGTCCGGAGAGACAGCTTCTTTGGCCGTTCTGTTCTCCGAGACTTCCTCGTCTGATCTTTGTTCGCAGACCCACCACCGGGGTTGGTATTGCTGGGGTATCTATTCTAAGGTGAGGAATCTGTGACTAACGTGTCTCTTTCAGATGCACAAGTTACTAACTTGTGTAACGATATATCTGTAAGAGACAGTAGTTAGTGACAGATTCCTTACCGCCCCACCCATCCTCCCCGTTCTGCGAACTGATTTCTAGGGTTAAGGACATCCCTTTCAAGGCCCTACTATTTTTTCAGACACCAATGTCAGCTTCTTGCATGGCTCTGCGTTCCTGGCGCGGAAAGTCGTGTACAGAACTGATGTCAGCGCACAGGGGCGGCGTCTAAGTACTGCCCGCGACGTCATTCCGGCGATCCCGACGCCGACGACGGACGCGGAGCCGCACGACGCCGCCTGCCGACGCGCAAGGGTACTGCTAAGCAAAACTTTCCGGATCCAGCCTGATGCCTGGGGATATTCCAAGGTGAGGAATCTGTCACTAACTACTGTCTCTTACAGATATATCGTTACACAAGTTAGTAACTTGTGCATCGGGCAGACCATCACTTTGCCCACCTTCTTTCCGCCTCTGCATCCTTCCAGAGAGGAAGAGAGGCTCCACCGTCTGGACCCAAAACGTGCGCTCTCATTTTACCTGAGTCGCACACAACAGTTCTGGGTGGATGACCAGCTCTTTGTTGGCTACGTTGGCACCAAGAAAAGTCGGGCCGTACACAAGCGGACTATCTCCAGATGGGTCGTCTTGTGTATTAAAGCCTGTTATTCTCTGGCGAAGAAGGAGCCTCCATTGGGGCTGTGCGCCCATTCTACCAGGGAGACGGCTGCCACTACGGCGTGGGAACGTGGCGTCCCCTTACAAGACATCTGTCAGGCAGCTACGTGGGCCTCGCTGCACACTTTTACTAAGCACTATTGCCTGGACAGCCAAGTCCGGAGAGACTGATTTCTAGGGTTAAGGTCATCCCTTGCAGGGCCCTAGTTTCAATGCACCAGTGGTCAGTATCTTGCATGGGTCTGCGTTCCTGGCGCGGAAAGTCGTGTACAGAACTTACGTCAGTGCGCGAGGGTGGCATCTAAGTAGCTGCCGCGACGTCATCTCGGCGACCACGATGCCAACGACGGACGCGGAGCCGCACGACGCCACCTTCCGACGCGCAGGGGTACTGCTGACGAAAACTTTCCAGATCCAGTCTGACGCCTGGGGGTAATTCTAAGGTAAGGAATCTATCACTAACTAATGTTTCTTACAGATATATCGTTACCGAAGGTAAGTAACTTGTGCGTTAAGCTCATACATAAAAGATACGGGGGACTTTTTGCGAATCCTTGCAGATACGGGATGGCAGGAAGGGTCTCTCCTGGTGACAATTAATGTAGTGTCACTCTATACGTCCATCAGCCATGAAATAGGGTTACGAGCAGTTAAATACTTCTTGTCCCAAAGAAATGTCAAAAATTTCAAACATTCATAGATGCTGATAGAAATGATAGAGATATGCCTGCAAAAAACATCTTCCTATTTGACCGTCAGATGTATTCTCAGATCTGTGGGACAGCCATGGGAGTTTCCTTCTCTCCAAGCTATGCAAATCTCACCATGGGACATTTCGAGAAAACCGTGGCTTGGAGGGAAGGGAATGAATGTCACACAGAGAAGATCACGCTATTGCTAAGGTTTATAGATGACCTCTTTGTAATTTGGAATGGTACAAAAGAGGAATATTTGGAATAAATTGAACAAGAACGAACTAGGGTTGACTTTTACATGTAATACAAGCACAACTACAGTACAGTTTTTGGGTGTGCAAATCTATATTGAAGAAAATCAGATCAAAACCACCGTATACCAGAAACCAGCAGCAACCAATTGTATATTACATGGCTCTCGCTTTCATCCAAAGTCGTTGAAAAGGAGTATTACATATGGGGAGTTCCTAAGGATGAAACAAAGCTGTTCAGATGAGAAAGAGTTGGAAGTTAAATTGAAAGAAACAGAACGGAAATTCCTAAAAAGAGGTTACAAGGCATCGGACATACAAGAAGGAAAGAAATGGACAGAATGTATTTCTTGAGCCCAGACATTCTTACATTTGAAAAAAGATAAAACATCTGGAAAATATGAGCAAACAATAAGAATGGTAATTAGTTACAGCAAGGAGAACCATCAAATTATGCACATCATGAAGAAGCATTGGGACATTTTGAAAAAGGATCCAGATATTGGAAAGAAACAGGGTGAAAGACTTGATGTATCATATTGTAAAGCTCCTTCACTGAAAGACAAATTAGTTCAAAGTCACTTTGTAAAAACCAAAGCGGAATCATGGTTGGTAAGACATCAAAAGGGGTTTAAGAAATGTGAAAAATGCAAGGCATATCGCATAAGGAGAAACACTCAAGAGATCTGCGACTTCAAGGGAAAAACCTTTACCATCGACGAAAAGATCACTTGTGAAACTAATTATGTGGTCTATATGATTGAATGTCAGTGTGTATTGAAATATATAGGCAGCACTATATGCCCATTGAGGAAGAGAATTCTAGAGCACATTCGAGCTGCACAAAATAAATATATGAATTATGCCATGACAAGACACATGGAAATGCAACAAGAGTATAGTTGGCAACAAATGAAATACTGCGGATTAGCTACGATACCCATGAACCAGAGAGGTGGTGACAGAAAATTGAAACTGAGACGGTTAGAATCTCGATTGATTATAAGATTCAGAACAAAACACCCGTACGGAATGAACGGGGACGAAGAACTGCACGTTCATCTTTAAATGTTCATCTTTAAACCGAACAAGTTGATAGTGATGGACAGTTTTACTGATACAGATACTATCTGTATGCCAATAAAGATTGGAGAGACCTCCGAGAAATAGATACAGACAGTGGGTATAGCCGGTAGGTGTGGAATAAACCTTAGTAACTAGCAATTATACTCAGGAGTAATAGAATGAGAGTGAGTTATGGTAAAGCTACTGTAAGAATGCAATTTTAACAGAGGACACTAGAAGGCACTGAGCCCAGTATTGTGACAACAGATGAATAAATGAGCAATAATATCTAGATATAACATCAAAATCCTTTAAAAAAATGTACCACTGATGTATAGATTGGAATAAATCTTTTGGTGCAAGAGGACACTAAACCTTACAATGCAAATGTGATTGGGACACTAACCCCCACAGGCATCAAGGTAGGCTTTTGCGATTCCTTAATTGTGATTATTAAGGAATCGCAATTATGGAATCGCAAAAGCCTATGCATGTAGGAATCGCAAAAAAAATAGCGATTCCTACACATTCCTTAATTGCGACTCGCAAATTGTGACTCGCAATTAAGGAATGGCTTTGTTGATGCATGGGGCCCTAAGTCCTACTCCGCTGAGGATGAGGATATGTTAGGTATAGAGATAGGAGAAAACACAAGACTGTGTCTATCAAAATAATAACATAAAGCACTAGTTGTCTGGCACTGAGCCCTTAAGGATCGACAGTATAATAAACAACTCAGGAGAAATTAATTCTTGTAGATAATTTCAACAGTAATATAAAGAAATAAAAAAGAAATAATTCCACACCCAACTAGACCCATATAGAAAATAAAGCATCATGCTACATATGCACACTTTGTAAATGGATGTGGGTTTTAATCAAATGCATTTCCTGAATAACTACATATCCCAGAATGCTTCATTGTGGGCTTAATGGGCAGTTGTGTATAAATATGGAAATGAAGAAAGAACTCATTCAACCGTGATCAAGACCTTGGTGGTCGAAAGTCGTTGGTGATGGTGTAACAAAATAAATACATTGACAAAATCAAACTCCTGGAGTGCTGCGTATGAATTTCTTTTGGTGATAAATTTATGCGGGGCTTGGTTCCGCCCCGAACGCCAGCACCAGCCGGGATAGTGCAATGTGAGTGGAGCCAATCCCAGAGATATAAAATATCTCTGGGGTTAGTGGTGGACCCCGTACCTTAGCATACATATGTAGATGTTCTACATCTCAGTTGACTCACCTTGGCTCAGTGTGTATTTTCAGAACCCTTGTCCTCAGTTATATGACAAGATCTGTGCTCCCAAACAGCATCTGCATTTTTTTGTTATGTCTAAGTGCTAGTGTCTGACCGAAGAGAATAACACGGGGCATTGATGTTTGACCTTGTCTATTGTGTCAGACCAAATCCCAGGAAAACATGTGCAGGTTCTGTGTGAAAATACAATGTGGCACAAAAACAAGCTTGTCATATAGTAAAGTGCAAAAATGAAAGCAGCCTACGTCACTCACAGTTAGGCTAACATAGGGAAAATGACAATGGCCCATGCAAGAAACACACGACAATACCCGTGTGTGCCTTTTTCTCCATAGGAAAGCATTACTGCGTAAAACACATTTGAGTAACATTTTTAATTACCTGCAAAAAATAGATAGACTTAAAAGTACTTACCCAATTATTAAGTTCCTCATGTTAAAATAAATATAAAAATACTTGTTATTTTTCTAAATTGGTTTTGAGTTTCTTCTTGAGTGTGTGTCTCATTTATTGACTTTGTGTGTGTTCAACAAATGCATTAACACTACCCTCTGATCAGCCTAAACTGCCTGCCCATTCTACCACAAAAGAGAGCATTTGGGACTGTTAACTTAATTGTCTGGACACTCTACATAGTTTACCTCGTTTTGGTATACTACATAAAAAGATATCTTCCTTCAGCTCCCTTCTCCCGCCACGGGCTTCCCCTCTGACCTACCTCTCCTCCCCACCCTCCCCCTCCTACCTATCCTCTTGCGCCAGTCCTTGCCCTTTACCATCCTAGAGACTTTGACCGACTCAGATGGCCAGTACGCATTCGTAAAGCTCCGTCTCGGTGGGCGGATGCTCTGTGCAGGGTCAGTATATGCACCGAGGGGCCTAAACACTAGTTTTTCCTGCAGCTTAACCACCTCCTAACGGAAATTGATGCCACCCACTCGCTGATTGGGGGGGATTGGAACTTGGCCCGGGATGTGGTCATGGACTGCTCCGGTTCACTCGATGTGGGCAATAACATGGACCTGGCCATATTGGGGGACATTGTCACGGATCATGGTCTTGTAGATATCTGGCAATTTTCGCACCCCGCAGAATGGGAGTTTACCTTCCTCTCACCGGTACATGGCATCCTATATTATCTGGATTACTTTTTACTCTCACTACCAATGGTTGCCCATTCTCAGGATGCGTGGATCCTTGAGGGCTCATTCTTGGACCACTCCCCGGTTCTCCTCTCCCTACTTCCGGGACTGTCCTTCCCATGCCGCAAACCATGGCACCTCAATGTCACACCCTATTGTTCCCCCCGGGGCAAATCCCAACCTCGGGCCCACATTTCCTCCTATTTGAAGCACACAAGGGATCTGTCGCCTACTTGCGCACCCTGTGGGCGGCCGCTTAAGCGACCATCCGGGGCCAATTAATGAGAGATGCCGCCTTCGCCAACAAACAGAGGGCGACGAACCAGCAAGCCTTGGAGGACACCATTGCATCTTTCACTCGCCTCTATACTGTAGATACCTCGTTTCAGCTTCAGCACCGTCTCTAGAAAGCCTGCATTGACGTTAATCCATTTTATAACTGCAAGGCTGAGTATGTGCTGCAATGCAGGAAGGGCAGGCAACATGCAAAGGGAGAGAAGGAGGAGAGACTGCTGGTGGCCCAGTTGCATCAGCAGGAGGCAGCGTTAGCTATACCAGCCATCAGGTCTGCTGGGAGCGCCATCCTCAGCTGGCAGCAGGATATCGTTAATTTGTTTACAGCCTTCTACCAGGCCCTGTATACTCCATAGGTGGTGGCAGACCCTGCTCACCTGGACGCCTTTTACGATGGCATACACGGCCACTGTCTCAAGGAGTCGGGCAGGGACCTTCTTCAAGGGGAGATCACCAAGAGATAGCGCAGGTGATCTCAAACCTCCCGTACCATAAAGCCCCGGGTGAGGATGGTTTTCTGGCAGAGATTAACAAGTGGGCGTGTGAGGAGGTGGCTGATTCCCTCTACGAGACCCTTTGTGAGGCAGAGCACATGGGACTCGGCTCTATCTCAAACAAGGCTCTATCTCAAATAAGGCTCTGATCGTGATCCTCTCCAAGCCTGGAAAAGATCCCCTCCTCTGTGGTAGCTACCGGCCCATATCATTGCTCAATGGGGACATTAAGATCCTGGCCGGGGTCCTGCCAGTTCCCATTCGTGCAGTGATCAAGACTGGGTCTGGGTGGAGTTCACGGAGTTTTACTCTGCGGAACTCCGCGAAGTGCCATAAAAACTCCATCGCGCTCCGAGGAGTTCCACCAGCAGTGGAGTCTGTTATGTTGCACTGCTTGCACTGATTTGTAGTCCCATGCTTTAAAATCAGCGCAAAAGGTACTACTCGTGTCACCCCAGAGGGTGCTACCACTTTCTGCCGCTCAAGTAGACATTCTACTCGAGTGGCAGCTTCCTCAACGCGAATGGCAGATTTCTCAATGTGAGCAGTCACGAACTGCCGGGACAGCTCGCGATGAGAAATCTCGCCAGGAGGAGGTCTAGCGCGTTATTTTTTCTCAAGAACGCTCGCCGACTTACCGATGGAGAGCCGCTCAAGAGAAAAAAACTCAGCTCCGTGTCCCTTCGCAGAGTTTTTCGGAACTTCACACTCCGCGTGGAGTAGGCAAAATTCAGCGAACTCCCCTGGCAAAGCGGAATTTTTTGCCCACCCCTAATAAAGACATTGATCCAAACTTGCAGGTGGGGTTAGTCCCCAGGCGGTCGTCCCAGAACCACCTTTGCACCCTAGCCCACTCATTATAGCCCACTAAGCACATGCCTGAGGTCACCCTGGCCCCCTTCCTAAACTCTGAGAAGTTACTTGACAGGTTAGAACGGGGGTACCTCTTTGCGACACTCTGGAGGTTCAGCCTCAATGAATATTTTATAGCTAAGGTCCAGTGGCTTTCTAACTCGCCCACTGCTCAAGTAATTGCGGGATTTTCTTCTCTGACCCCTTTCCGGTCCACCGGGGTACGCTGCAGGGCTGCCCACTAGTGCCCCTCCTCCTTGCCATGGAACCTTTGGTTGCCACCCTCTGCCAATCACTGCGGGTAATCGGCATTACAACCCCTGGGGGGCATCAACATTATACCTCTATGCAGATTACATACTGCTCATGCTCTCGGACCTCCCTCGCTCAATCCTTACCTTGCTGGATATAATTTCGAACTTTGTGGCCTTCTCGGGATACTGGATCAACTGAGACAAGAGCAAGGCCATGCTGATGTCTCAGATGACCACCTGTGCAGTCATTTCTACCTACACCTTCCACTGGTGATCTATATCCACTGAGGCCTAAAGCGCATGGTGGCAGACAACCTAGAGCTGCTGCTAGCTTGCACAAAATTGGACTCTCGATAAGTGGTCCAAACTCATCCTCTTGTTATGGGTCAGAACGCAGGCGGTCAGGATGGTGACACTGCCGAGATTCACCTATATTTAGGGCATGCTCCTCCTGCTCATGCCTCTCCTTCTCTTACATTCAGTGGACATGGGCATTAGATCCTTCATCTGGGGGTCATCTCAGCCCCAGGTGGCCAGGAGCATGCTCATAGCCCACCGTTCCGTTGAGCACTGTGCCTTGACGCTGCATTTGCTGCAGTCTGCCTACATGCTCCCCCAGATCCACCACTGTGGCTCACAATTGAGTGCACCATCCTGGAGTGCCCTCAGGGGCTTCACTCCCTCTATCGGTATGAAGCCTTATCCCCTGGCTCGACGAATGTGATGCTCCAGGCGATGGATAAATGTTGGTCAAGGGCCCACCGCCTCTTCTCAGTGGATGCTGTCTTGCACGATCAAGCATCCTTGTATTAGTGGCAAGGTGCTTACCTGGGGCAGGTGGCGCATTGTAGGAATCCATACCCTACACCACATGTTTACCCAGGGTACCCTTAAAACCTTTTTGGCACTCTGAGAGGAGTATGGCCTTTTGCCTTACCAATCGTGGCATTACCTTCAGTTGCACAACATATCTGAAAGAGACACGTTAGTGACAGATTCCTTACCTTAGAATATCCCCAGGCGTCAGGCTGGATCCGGAAAGTTTTTGCATAGCAGTACCCTTGCGCGTCGGTAGGCGGCGTCGTGCGGCTCCGCGTCCGTCGTCGGCATCGTGATCGCCGGGATGACGTCGCGGGCAGTACTTAGACGCCACCCCTGCGCGCTGACGTCAGTTCTTCTTTTTCCGCGCCAGTAAGCGCAGATCCGGGAAGAGCAGTGCCCTAGTCAATTTTTGACTAACTTCTTTGTGAATTTTTTCACTGTTTCTTTTTCGAGTCTTCACGACTCCTAGGTGTCGTAGGGATGCCCGGCTTCAAGCCATGCGGCGCCCGTGGTCGCATGATGTCGATCACGGACCCGCATCTGGAGTGTCTCTTCTGTCTCGGCCGAGACCACGACACGAAGTCGTGCCCTGACTGCCGGAAACTTCACCCGAAGGCTTTGCGAGAGCGGTCTTGAAAGCTACTCGAAGTCCGGCAGTCGGCTCCGCGCCGCACCAAGCCCCGGTCCCGGGAGAGGTCGAGGGGCCGGTCGCGGAGTCCCCGCCGGTCGTCGGAGTCGGAGTCCAAGTCTTCGCACTCCTCGGGTAAGTCGAAGCACAAAAAGTCTAAGAAGCATCATCGCTCTAAGACTTCGCCTCGCCGGTCTCGCGACTCGGCTGAGGCCCCTATCGGCACCGGACATGCCTGTAGAGCCGCCCCCACATTACCCGTCCTTTCCGGGTTCGGGGGCGACTCCGGCCGAAATACAGGAATTCCTGTCGGCCATGGCCCGCCTCTTCGGGCCCCCAGGTCCCTCCGGTGTGCCTTCGGGCCCCGCGGGCCCTGATGGGGTTGCCCCGGCGTCGCCGTCGACTCCGGTCCCAGCACCGCCTGTCCCACCAGCCTTCATCCCGGCCTCGGCTCCGGCCCCGGCCTCGATCCCGACTCCGGTGGTACCGCAACCCCCATCGACGCCGGTTGACCTAACCACGCCTCCGCCGATGTCCCCGGTACCGTTCCTGACGCCGTCCGGGGCTCCAGACGGCGTCGGTCCCCGGCTCTCTCCGGCTCCGGACATGGAGCCGGACCGATGTCGCTCGACGCCGGCGCCGATGAGACCTTGGGTCCCAAATGTCCCTCCTCCTCCATATTTTGAACAAGAGGAGGACCAGGAGAGCTGGGAGGGGTCTGAGGACCCTCTCACACAACAGTGTGAGTATGATCCGGACTGGGCTGAGGAACTTGGGGATGCCAGTGGTCTAGACACCTCCCCTGACACTGGCATGCTGTCTCCTCCCATGGCTACGGAGGAGGGAGCTAATTTTGCAACAGTGATGCGTAGAGCAGCTGGAGCCTTACATCTCCAATTGCCTACTGTGGCCGTCAGGACTAACCTCCTGACAGAAGTGCTTCAGCCGGCGGCTTCCTCCTCGGAGACTGTGCTGCCGTTTAATGATGCACTCACTGACGTTCTTTTGGGTGCCTGGTCCAAACCCACCACAGGGGCTCCTGTGGATAGGAACGTGGCCCGACGCCATCGCCCTGCTCCGGGCGACCCCTTGTTTCTCTCCCAACATCCCACCCCGAGAGCTTGGTTGTCCAAGCCTCTGCCTACCAAACCGCCTTCCCTACCGCCCCTCCGGATAGGGAATCCAAACGCCTGGACCAATTTGGGAAGAAGGCTTTTTCTTCCTCCAGTGCTGGCTTGCGGTCCGTCAACACCGCTTGCCTTTTGGGCCGATATACCCACTCCCTGTGGGATTCGGTGGCGGCTGTTTTGCCGCAGTGTTCTGAGGAGGTCCAGACACTGCTTACCCGCGCCATTGCGGAAGGGCGAGATGCGGCTAAATACACCATACGTTGTGGCCTTGATACCGCCGACTCGCTGGGCAGATCGCTTGCGACGACGGTGGCGCTACGTCGCCACGCCTGGATGAGAACAACTGGTTTCTCGGGTGATGTCCAGAATACACTCATGGACATGCCCTTTGATGGAGTCGGTCTTTTTGGTTCAAAGGCAGACCATGCGCTGGAGCGTTTTAAGGACTCACGGGCTACTGCCAAGTCCCTGGGCCTTTCTGTTGTACGCCCTCCGCTCAGCTCTGCTTTTCGCCCCTTTCGTGGCCACGGAAGGGGCGCACAGTCACGTCAGCTGCCCAGCCACTGGCCCGCGCAGCAAGCGTCTTCGCGTGGCCGAGGACGTAGATACCGCCGTGGCGGTTCGGGCAACCAGCGTGCGGGTCAGGCCACCACCCCCAACCCGTCCGCGGCCCCCAAGCCCTCCTAGTCCCTCCTTTCCGGTGCACAGCACGCCAGTAGGGGGCAGGGTCCGCCATCACCTTCACCACTGGCGTCCCATCACCTCGGACAGGTGGGTCTTGGACATTGTCCGAAGGGGCTACTCCCTCCCCTTCGAGACCACCCCCCCAGCCATGCCACCTCAATTCCACCGCATGTCAGGGGATCACTTGGTACTTCTGCAGAAGGAAGTCACGGCCCTCTAGGGCAAGAGAGCCATCGAGCATGTTCCGACCCCAGAAGTAGGATGTGGTTGCTACTCCCACTACTTCCTGGTGCCCAAAAAGGACAAGGAGGACATGTATCCTATCTTGGACCTCCGGAAAGTCAATCGCTTCCTCCGGAAGGAGAAGTTCAAGATGCTCACCCTAGCTCAGGTCTTGACTGCCCTCGACCCTGGAGACTGGTTGGTAGCGTTGGACTTGCAGGACGCTTATTTTCACATCCCCGTCCTGCCGGCCCACCGGCGTTACCTGCGGTTCACGGTAAGCCTCGAGCATTTTCAGTTCACCGTGCTCCCCTTTGGCCTTACAAGTGCCCCTCGGGTGTTCCCGAAAATGATGGCGGTGGTTGCAGCTCATCTGCGCCGGGCAGGGGTTCCAGTCTTCCCCTACCTCGACGACTGGCTGCTGAAGGCGGGCTCGTCCCAGGCAGTCGTCTCCCACCTCCAGACTACGACCGAACTCCTGCACTCGCTGGGGTTCTCCATCAATGTGCCGAAGTCCCATCTGATTCCTTCTCCACAGCTCCTTTTCATCGGAGCAGTTCTGGACACGACGCAGTTTCGGGCCTATCCTCCCGAACGGCGAGTCCGGGATATTCAGGCTATGATTCCGATCTTTCAGCCTTTATCCTGGGTTTCGGTACGGATGACCCTGAGGCTGCTGGGCCTCATGGCCTCCTGCATCCTGCTGGTCAATCATGCCAGATGGCATATGCGGGCTCTGCAGTGGGACCTGAAGTTTCAGTGGGCGCAGCACCAGGGCAACCTGTCTGATCACGTCCAGATCTCGGAGGGGACTGCAAAACAGTTGCAGTGGTGGCTCTCGAACCGGCAATGGGTCATGGGCAGATCCCTCTCCCTTCCCCAGCCAGAGCACACAGTTGTGACGGACGCGTCCCTTCTGGGATGGGGCGGTCACATGGGAGAGGCGGAGATCAGAGGCCTCTGGTCTCCGGCGGAGTCCCGGCTCCATATCAACCTTCTGGAGCTCCGGGCGATCCGACTTGCACTCAAGGCATTCCTTCCCTCTGTCAAAGGGAAGGTAGTGCAGGTGTTCACAGACAACACCACCGCCATGTGGTACTGCAACAAACAAGGCGGGGTGGGGTCGTGAACCCTCTGTCAGGAGGCTCTGCGCCTCTGGACATGGCTGGAACGTCAGGGCATGTTCCTGATGGTTCAACACCTGGCAGGTTCCCTGAACGCCAGGGCGGATGAACTCAGCCGCAGGTGCATGATGGATCACGAATGGCGTCTTCACTCGGAAGTGGCGCAAGGACTCTTTCTACAGTGGGGAAAGCCTTGGTTAGATCTATTCGCCACCGAAGAGAACGCGCAATGTCATCAGTTCTGCGCGTTGGAATTTCCAAGGCGGCTCTCGCTCGGCGACGCTTTTCGTCGCCAGTGGAGTTGCGGTCTGTTGTACGCCTTTCCGCCTATACCACTTCTACCCAGAGTGTTGAAGAAGATTCGGCACGACCGGGCCCAAGTCATTCTTGTGGCTCCGGACTGGGCTCGAAGAGTTTGGTATCCCGAGCTACTCAGTATGAGCGTAGATCCCCCGATCCGTCTGCCTCTTCGGGAGGATCTTCTGTCGCAGCAGCAGGGGACGGTCCTCCACCCGAACCTGTCCAGCCTCCACCTGCTTGCGTGGAGATTGAGCGGCGGCAGTTGATTCCTTTCGACTTGCCTCCCGAAGTTTGTGATGTGATTCTGGCAGCCAGGCGTCCCTCCACTAAGGTGGTATACGCCTGCAGGTGGAACAAGTTTGTGGCATGGTGCACAGCAAAGGCTGTGAATCCCCTTTCTGCCCTTCTTTCTGAGGTTCTTCTGTTCCTTCTTTCCCTGGCCCAACAGGGTTCTGCCCTGGGTACCATCAAGGGCTATCTTTGTGCCATCTCGGCCTTCCACAGGCTTCCTGATCAGCCCTCCTTTTCAAGTCCCCTGTTGTTAACAGGTTTCTAAAAGGCATTACACACCTCTTCCCTCCTGTTCTATTTGTAATGCCTCAGTGGGACTTGAACTTGGTTCTTACCTTTCTTATGTGCGCTCCCTTTGAGCCTCTACATAACTGTCCTCTTCGTCTTCTCACTCTGAAGACGGCTTTTCTGGTGGCCATCACCTCCGCTCGGCGGGTGAGTGAGCTCCAGGCTCTTTCATGCAAACCTCCCTTTCTGTCTGTCCATCCAGACAAGGTTGTTCTTAGGACGCGCCCGTCCTTCTTGCCAAAGGTGGTTACTGCCTTCCACATTGGGCAGACCATCACTTTGCCCACCTTCTTTCCGCCTCCGCATCCTTCCAGAGAGGAAGAGAGGCTCCACCGTCTGGACCCAAAACGTGCCCTTTCTTTTTATATCAACCGCACACAACACTTCCGGGTGGATGACCAGCTCTTTGTTGGCTACGTGGGCGCCAAAAAAGGTTGGGCGGTGCATAAGAGAACCATCTCCCGCTGGGTAACCTTGTGTATCAAAGCCTGCTATTCTTTGGCTAAGAAGGAGCCTCCTGTTGGGCTGCGTGCCCATTCCACCAGGGCAACGGCTGCTACCACGACTTTAGGCCGCGGTGTTCCGTTGCAGGATATCTGTCAGGCAGCTACGTGGGCCTCGCTGCACACGTTTACAAAGCATTACTGCCTTGACAGTCAGGTCCGGAGGGACGGCTTCTTTGGCCGTTCTGTCCTCCGGGACTTCCTTGTCTGATCTTTGTTCGCAGACCCACCACCGGGGTTGGTATTGCTGGGGTATCTATTCTAAGGTAAGGAATCTGTCACTAACGTGTCTCTTTCAGATGCAGAAGTTACTAACTTGTGTAACGATATATCTGTAAGAGACAGTAGTTAGTGACAGATTCCTTACCGCCCCACCCATCCTCCCCATTCTGCGAACTGATTTCTAGGGTTAAGGACATCCCTTTCAGGGCCCTAGTATTTTTCAGACACCTATGTCAGCTTCTTGCATGGCTCTGCGTTCCTGGCGCGGAAAGTCGTGTACAGAACTGACGTAAGCGCGCAGGGGCGGCGTCTAAGTACTGCCCGCGACGTCATCCCGGCGATCACGACGCCGACGACGGACGCGGAGCTGCACGACGCCGCCTACCGACGCGCAAGGGTACTGCTACGCAAAAACTTTCCGGATCCAGCCTGACGCCTGGGGATATTCTAAGGTAAGGAATCTGTCACTAACTACTGTCTCTTACAGATATATCGTTACACAAGTTAGTAACTTGTGCTTATATCCTCCACATTGCCATCAATCTATTTCTAATATTCCAACACAACATCCACTTGAATCCAGTGTGCTAAGCAATTAATCTCATGATTTATTTTCCATTCATTTTTATCAAGAAACTTTTTTCATTTTGCCATTGGTAACTTCATCTGCAGTATATGTACAACATCAAAACAAATAAATTAAACCACAATTAATTGAAAAACTTATATACAAAAAAGGAAAAAATAGGAAGAAAAAAATCATAACAAATGCAGATAACGTATTTATCATGATCCAAAATTCTCGTAAAAATTGTGAAGATGTACAGTGTCCAAATTATTTTCAGTTCATGACATCTCATGTGTTTCCTCTCTGGGGATGAAAGAACATTTTTCGGATTCCTTCTTTTGTTATAACCTCTGTTTTGGTCTAAGTGACTTATATCTCTGTTTTATATCCACAAGTGGTATATTGCACTTATGTATAGAGGAGGACCTCCAAATTCTTCCCCAGATCTCGTGCCAACGCATTTCGACCTCTGTGAGGATCGGGGATACAAGCGCTTTTATCCGTGTGCCAGGATCAGAGTGGGGCGGATGGTGTCCCGGGCCTTCCGACTGCCAAGGGGCACAAGGTAGGGGTGCCCGCTGTTGCCGCTACTTTTTGCAATGGAGCCACTGTCGGTAGGTCTCCGAACAAGGATGGCGCCATATGGGATCACGCTTGGAGAGACTAGCCACGTGGTGTCCATGTATGCGGACGACACCTTGGTGTACATCAGGGACCCAAGCGTAGCGATGCCGGTGCTGCTGGCCACCCTGGAGGGGTTTGGGCACAGGTCGGCCTACGAATTAATCTGGGGAAATCCAAGCTGGTCCCGCTGGGACAGCTGGCACTACGTCCGGACGAGAAACTACCAGAGGTGGGACTTCCGTGGGTAAGGACCGCACCCCGATATCTGATAGACATCTAGCCGCAGATTCCTTAACTTAGAATATCTCCCCAGGCGTCAGACTGGATCCGGCAAAAAAAAAAAATCCCAGCTATACCGCTGCACGCCGGGAGGCGGCGCCGCCCGGCTCCATCCTGACGTCGTCCACGGAAGTGACGTCAACGGAGCCATATAAGACCCTCCCGGCGTGCTGACGTCAGTTTCCTTCTTTTCCGCGTCCTAACGCGGATCCGGGAAAGTGATACCTCTGGCCTGTTTTTGTTATTTTCAGGCCTTCTCGACGCCTTTTTGCGCCAGGAACAGTGTTTTTTCTCGATGCCTGCGGGCTTCAAATCGTGCCGGTCCTGCTCGCGACAGATGTCAGTGACAGACCCTCACGAAATATGTATGTGATGCTTGGGCGAGCACCATGACTCCGTGGAGTGCGACGCCTGCCGACAGCTGCGGCCGAAATCCCTGCGGGAACGCGGCATGAAGTTGCTGTCTGCCCGGATGTCCCGAACGGATCCCTCGCAACGCCGGTCTCCTTCTCCAGCGGAGAGGTCCATGCAGCGCCAGTCTTCCCAGGAGGACGTTCCTGTTCGGAGCAGGTCCCGGGATCGTGACCGTCGTTCGACCTCAGGTAAGCACCGGAGGAAGTCGCGGAAGTCATCGGCTTCGCGTCGACATGACGTCGGGGCCCGTTGCTCCCTGTCCCTGCCGGACCCGGCCCCTCAGGAGTCGGACCCCGCATTTCCCCCATTTCCGGGTGCTGGGCGACTCGAGCACAGATGGAGGACTACTGCAGGGCAATGTAGTCCTTTCTGGCTTTGCCCCCCCTCCCTGGCGCGCCTTCGGGCCCCACAGGGGGGGAAGGGACTCAGGGCGGGACTCCGCCGGCGGGTTTACCCTCGGCACCGACCGAGTGCCCTGACTCCGCCTCCGGAGTCGCCGCAACGTCAGGACACGGCCCGGAGGTGCATCCCGGAACGTCTAACCCTTCCTCGGCACCGTCGCACAGCCTTCCGGGGCTCCCTGCGTCGTCGCTGGAGGTGGCTGCGGCGCGGTGCACGACACGGAGTCTGCTCACTCTCTCCCCGCAGGGTTCCACCTTGGGTGATGTTGCGTCGACGCCGGTCTGACGCCGGCCAGTCGAGGCCTCTTCGGAGGTCATCGACGCCGATGCGACGTCGCCTCGATGCCGTTCGATGCCGGTACCATCCCCGGCTTTCTTGCTGGAGAATGTGGTCCCCGTGCATTCCCCACCCCCAGAGTCATTTCCTCGCTCTCCGGAGCGTGCGCCAGTGGGGCATTGGCCGGCTCATCCTTTTGCTGAGCCCCTGTTGGGTGGCCGGATTAGCTTGCATCCGTCACCTACAGATGACTTGCTCTCACCTCCTCGCGGGGCCATGGAGGCTAGTGGGATGTTTGTCAGGGCTGTTCGCAGGGCTGCGGATATTTTACGAATGCAGCCACCCTCAGTCTCTAGGCCTTCGGATCCGTTGCTGGACTTCTCCACCAGGACGCGGGGGACATGGAGCCCTTGTTGCCATTTGCGGAGTCATTATATGACATCCTTCTCAGGACGTGGGCGAGGCCCTCTTCGGGGGTCCCCGTGGATCGTGCTGTGGCACATCGCCATCGCCCGGCTCCCGATGACCCTGTCTGTTTGACCCTCCATCCTCGGGCTCATGGACTTGTGCTTCAGGCAGCTCTCTCTTCCACTACTGTTCCGCTGCATCCTCCCACTCGTGAGTCTCGGTGGTTGGAGTCATGTGGCTGCAATGTGTTTGCGTCCACCAGCTCGGGACTCAGGTTCCTGAACATGTTGTGCGTGTTTGCTAGGGCTACTTTTGCCCTTTGGGACTCTGTCGAGCAGCTCCTCCCCTCCTTGCCGGAGAGTTCTCATGCCGATCTGGACCGGCTAATACGTAATGGCCATGATATGGCGCAATTTTCAATTCGGTCCACCATGGACACCACTGACTCCGTGGGTCGGGCTATGGCCAGGTCGGTTGTCATGCGCCGCCATGCGTGGTTGCGCGATGGCGTTTTCCCAGAACATGTTCAGGAGCGGCTTAGAGATCTACCATTTGATGGGGTCACTCTTTTTGATGCCCATGCTGATTCAGCGGTCGGGCGCCTCCTGTCTATGTTTCAATGACTTCCCAGGTTTTAATCCTCATGGAGGAATTTTGGTTTCGTGATGGTGCCGTCACTGTTTTTTCTGTTGGCCGCCTGGGTTACAGACGTTCGGGGTTGTTTGGCTGTTCAGCCGCATTCTTTCCTTTATTCTAAGGTACAGCTGGTTCAGCTGTCTTTGCCTTTCTTTTGAGCCTCTGCCTACGAGCTTGTCTCAAGAGGGACCCTTGTTTTTGTAGGGTTGTGCCTTACCCTATGTGGGGTATTTGTTGGCTGTTATATAGCTACTATTCCTTACCCAGGAATTTTTGCCACACGTTGACTCTTTCTACTATTGTAGGACGTCTCCTCTGGTGAGATCCATGGGGTTGGTTTCTCTCCAGGGGTTCACATTGGTGTCTACGGTCGGTCCGTGGTTCCTTCCTGTCTCAGTAGGGGCGCCTTCGCTGCTGTTTTGTTGGGGGTTTTCTCACACCTATTTTTCCTGGCGTGGTGTTGCAGCTTCGTTGTGCCCGTCTTACCTGTCTAAAGGTGGACATGCGCCCCTGAGGGAGCAGGCCGCTCTGTTCCGCTCCGGAACGGTCTCTTCTGTATTCTGTGTATACTCGCCGTATTGGTGCACACAGGCGTGGCTCATGTCTATGACTGTCTTCCACAGGTTTTTTGCTCCACCCCAGATGTTTCTCGGGGTGTGGGATCTTACTCACATTTCTGGCACTGGTGTTGTGCTTCCCCCCAGCTGTTTCTCTGGGTGTGAGTTCTTCCTCCCATTTCTGGCAGTTGCTTCTTTGATGTGGCATTACAGTGCATGTATTCTTCTCGACATTCTCCTTGTTGGTTGAAGGTGTCGGTGTATGCCTTTTACCACAGGCTTCTGTCTGTGTCTTCTCTCTCTCTCTCTCCTTACTGGGAGTGTTGTGGTCTATGTTCCCGCCTGCCTCGCGGGAGACCAGGTTTCTTCCCCGTTGGGGGAAAAAATTTTGCTTCTGCGTTCTGGTACTGTTATGACCGCCCACCGGTGCCTTGGTATCGATTGAGCGACTTCCCTTCTTTAGGGTTACGTCACTTCAGGTATTTATGTCTACATTCCTGTGTGTATGTGTTGTGGTTTCTACACGCCACGGGGGTGCTCGCATACTAGGTTCTTCTTGCCCTAGTATCAGGACTTCTGGCTCACTCTCTCCTTCGGGAGCGAGTCCTCTATGTGTTTCTGGTTTTGCCGGTTATCCCCTCACAGTGGTACCTTTAGGTACGTTTGGCTGCATGCCTATCTACTGAGCTTTTTGCTCGAGGTTAAGTCTTCTGTCCCTGGTGGCACTAGACGATGGGTTCGGCCCGGCCACTGTTGTCAAATGTTCTAAGGGGGTACACTTTAAATATGTGTTTTTTCTTTAAGCTCCTGTTGCGGCTCCTGTTCCTGGCCGGACAGTCTTAGGACTGTCCCCTGTTTCATTTTGGCACCCTCTGTGGTGTATGTTCAGACTGTATGCTCTGCCGTTGTCATGTTGTTTTGCCCCTTGGGGCTTCATTCCTCATGCATCGTGGGAAACGGTGCTGAGCTCCTTCTTCGAAGGAGTTCCTGCATTTTCTTGCATTTGGCACTGGCCTTTCTAGTTCTGTATTTCCTTTCGTCTGTATATGGACGTGAGAGGCCTCACACCGTCCCTTGCAGGGTTGTGGTGTCTTTGCCACCCCTTGGTCATGTTCCCTTACGGAGTTTCCTGGGTCTGATGTTAGTTGCCCGGGCATTGCGGTTCCCACCGTGTTTCGTCCGCCTTTGACGAATATGTTCTCCTGGAACTTGGTGGGTTATCTCGCA
The DNA here is from genome assembly GCA_963921515.1 of Calotriton arnoldi. Lineage (NCBI taxonomy): Eukaryota > Metazoa > Chordata > Amphibia > Caudata > Salamandridae > Calotriton > Calotriton arnoldi. The sequence goes on from CAWUFW010003373.1 coordinate 1,258,275, forward strand.
GACCCTCCTCCCAAGGCGTATGGCTTTGGTATCTATTCTAAGTTAAGGAATCTGCGGCTAGATGTCTCTATCAGATGGACGAGTTACTTAACTTCGGTAACGATGTATCTGGTAGAGACACAGTCTAGCCGCAGATTCCTTAATGCCCGCCCATCCTCCCCGCTCTGCGAAGACCTTTTCAGATGGTGTTTTTTCACCTAGCCTCCTTTCCGGTGGCCTTGGTCTTCCGGAGGTGTGCTCTCGCACCTCCCTCTGGGGCAGGCTGTGTTGTTCAGCGTGGGGCCCTTAGGCCTCCCCTCCGTCCTAGTGTTTGGATGATGGTGTATTCTCGTACCTTCCTTTGGGGCAGTGGGTGTTGTTCGGCTTTCAAGCCCTTTGGCCATCCATTCCGTCCTTGTTTTTTGGGTGGTTAAGGTCTATGCTTTTCAATGCTTTCCAATGTTGCTCCACCTGTGTTCCTCACACGTGGAGTTCTTCTGTTTTCCTCCCTCCCTCCGCCCACACCTGTGCCTCCTTCTTTCTATGGCAGTTGGTTGGGTTCGGTTCTCTTTGGTACTACAGTCCTTCGAACACTGGAGGGTGTGGTGTGTGTGGTGAACATTCTTGTGATCGTTCACTTCTAGTCACTTGTCTTGCAACATGTTGCTCCACTCTTGTGGTTCTTTCTCCTCCATCCTGTGGTGACAGGCTGTGCCTTGCTTGTCATATCTTTCATTCCGCTGCCGTTACCTCCTTGAGGTGGGGCACGGTTTGACGATTTGCTGGGCCCTTGCTGGAAGCAAGTGCTCTGTGAGCTCCCTTCAGTCCCTTCTGGTACTGGGTGCTTTTTCCACTTGGTATTGTTTCTCATTCTAATGATTTGGCTCTCATTATCATGTTTCTACTCATTATTGTTTCGACAATTTAGCTCCTTTTTAACACACTGTTCCTATGCTATCGCAGTTTTTGTCATGGCTCCGCGTTATGGCGCGGAAAAGTTTTACTGTAGAAAACTGACGTCAGCACGCCGGGAGGGTCTTATATGGCTCCATTGACGTCACTTCCGTGGACGACGTCAGGACGGATCCGGGCGGCGCCGCCTCCCGGCGTGCGGAGGTATTGCTGGGGAAAAAAGATTTTCCGGATCCAGTCTGACGCCTGGGGAGATATTCTAAGTTAAGGAATCTGCGGCTAGACTGTGTCTCTACCAGATACATCGTTACCGAAGGTAAGTAACTCGTCCATTTGGGGGTCAGACTAGCGGACACTGCTGATCAATATCTGGTGCATAACATCGGCAGGGAGTGGAGGGTCTGCGAGGCTCGGTGCGTTTCTGGCGGGAGCTGCCATTGTCACTCATGGGGAGAATAGCGCTGATCAAAATGGTGGTCCTACCTCGGTGTCTGTACGCGATGCAGCATTCTTTCTATCGGATCCCCCAATCCTTTTTTATTGAACTGGAAACGCTTATCGTCGACCTGCTATGGGGACTCAAACGCAAACAGGTTAGTCTGGTCACTCTGCAACGAACATGGCAGGCTGGGGGGTTAGAGGTCCCATGCCTGGAATACTACTACATAGCCTCACAGCTCCAACACGCAGTACTTTGGCTAGATGGGGACGAAAATTGGGAACAGACCTTGCTGGAGGGGACCTTATGAGAAAGGGAGCTGCCTGAGTTGCTCATGATGGGGCCGAGGGTGCCCCCGACATGCCCATACATTGTGCGCCATATTGCGGAGATGTGATAAGTGGTGGTCCGGAAAGTATTGAAGAGGGCCCCATATGCTCCGGACATGCCCCTGTGGGTTGTCCAGCCGTTCCGGCAGATTGCCGCATCCATGTCAGTGCGGAGATGGCAAGGGGGGTGGGGGGGTTGTCTGACCATGGGCGACTTATATGATAACACGTGGTACATCACACGCGAGCAGCCACGGGAGATATTCGAGCTGGGTCCCGGACAATTCTTACAGTATGAAAAGATTGCGCAGGTGGCGAGGGACTTATGGCTCACGTTCCCGGACGAACCCCCGGTTTCCCGGGTATTGCAGACTTTGTTAATAATGGGAAAAGGCCGCAGGCTGATTTCACATTTATATCGGGCGATCCGGGATGATGGAGTGACAGGGGTGCTACCAATCCAAGCAAAATGGGAGGCACTGACGCGTGACCGTATCACTGGCAAGGACAGGGCCAAGACCCATGAGGGGGTTAAACAAGTGAGTGCAAACACGAGGTTTAAATTAATCCAATTTAATTATGTCCATCAGACATATCTGACCCGAAAATGCTCCACAAGATTTACCCAGACCGATCAGGGCAATGTCCTTGGTGCGGAGAGACGGAGGCTGCGTTCGTACACATGGCTTGGACATGCCCTGCGCTTCAGGGGTATAGGACTGAAGTTCTGGCGGTGTTGAGGGGGGCGACAGGGTGGGAGATAGCGGGAGAGAGCCGGGTGGTGCTGCTGGGATTGCTGCCCCGACCTAAGAATAAGAACCTTAGTAGAAAGCTTGTCCTCTTGGGGCTGATGCTTGCAAAGCGGCGGATAGCCATCTCTTGGATGGGTTGCCGTCCGCCCAGTATGTCACAGTGGGAGCGGGATATGCAGGAATGGACGACTGCCGAGGTGATTCGGATGCAGCAGACTAGACGCGATGAGAAGCTAGAAGATGACGGACAGGCCTGGAGGGCAATGGTGGCAGGGCTAGTAAACGGGTTAGCGGACAGAGCAGACGGCGAGGTAGACGGGGGAACATACACTAAGGAAGGGGGCCAGACAGTTTCTAGGAGGTGAGGGAGGTAGGGTAACATGGCTCTACTGGGCAGGGATCAGAATGGGCAGAGGAGTTTGGTGCACCAAGATACATCATATGGGATCGCACACCAGACATGGCGGAGGGAGTTTTGTTGGGGAAGGGGGGATGGGAGGAGGGATGGTTGGCTGTTCTGTAGCGGAGAAGTTTGGGGGCATGGGCCCTAGTAGGAATCCGCGGGATTGTTCATATATGAGGCACTATGCATAAAGATACATGTGGGGAAGAAGTTAGTTTAAAAACTGAACTTACTTTCGCTGTACTTGGGCTAAGGCCTGTTGTATATGTTGTTTGGACAATCAGTAATGTATGCACACGATATGGTACATGCCGATATTTGTGATGTTTGTTTGAAAAAAGTCAATAAAGATATATTTTAAAAAAAACAAGGAACTGGGTGAGCTGCTACGAGTCAAGCTGGAAATGATTGAATTTGCCAAGCAGAGAACCCCCTTTGACAAAAGAACCGCATTTTCGAAGAAAGTTAGCCATTCAGAATGGAGGTTATTGCATAAAGCATACTAAAAAAATGAAACTAACAGTCTGGTTCATTCATGTACATTAGGAGTCATTTTGAAGAAAAAGGAAAGGATGCGCGTCGTGAATGCGAACTGTCTAAAAACTTGTGGTGAGTCCGCTTTATAAATCATAAATCCTATTAACATCACTGGAATTTAAGGGACAGGTAGAACAGAATAAAAGGCACATAGAGGCTTTCTTTTTTAACCCATGTAACACCCCAATAAGTATCATGAATTCATAGGCACCACTAAAAATCTACCACTAGTGTGAGTGCATGGAAAGATCGTGGCTGCACCGCCAGCAGTCAATGGACACTAGACACTGGATAGTGCATGGGACTCTGCATGCAATAAGTAACAAAAATATAAAAGAAAAAGGCCCAGTACCAAAAAGGATAATGCTTGCTATATAATCACCAGAAAAAATGTCTGCATATACAAAATTGTTTTAAAAAATGGTTTCCTTAAATAGGACCATTATCCAAATTCTCATTTACTCTCTTTAGTATGGTCAAGATTAAAGTTTACGCCCTGATGATGACCTCGACATAAAAGCGCATGTATCCCCGATCCTCACAGAGGTCGAAACGTGTTGGCACGAGATCTGGGGAAGAATTTGGAGAGCCTCCTCTATACATAAGTGCAATATACCGCTTGCGGATATAAACCAGAGATATAAGTCACTTAGAACAAATCAGAGGTTATAACAAGAGAAGGAATCCGAAGAATGTTCTTTCATCCCCAGAGGGGAAACATATGAGATGTAATGAACTGAAAATAATTTGGACACTGTACATCTTCACAATTTTCATGAGAATTTTGGATCATGCTAAATACGTTATCTGTATTTGTTATGATTTTTGTCTTCCTATTTTTTCCTTTTTTGTATATAAGTTTTGTATATAAGTTTTTCAATTAATCGTGGTTTAATTTATTTGATTTGATGTTGTACATATACTGCAGATGAAGTTACCAATGGCAAAATGAAAAAAGTTTCTTGATAAAAATGAATGGAAAATAAATCGTGAGATTAATTCCTTAACACACTGGATTCAAGTGGATGTTGTGTTGGAAGATTAGAAATAGATTGATGGCAACGTGGGGGATATAAATGTTGTGCTATATTATATAGATCCCTCCCCACAGATCAAACCCCCATTTTCTATAGAGATTACCTCCAGTTGCAACACTGCCTCGGCTGCCGCCTAAGCACGATGCCCTGTTCCCTCTTGACTTTTTCCATGGTTTCCTACCTCAGGACATGGGGCTGCTTTCAAGGGGTGATATCTGGCTTCTCCAGTCTCCTGACATGTCACCTGTATTCCTGACCCCTTGATGGACAGTCTACCCACCAAGTGGCAAACTCGCCTACAGGTGGAGTACGAGACAGGGGATTGGGCTGAACTTCTGTAGGCACTAGACTGCGGGCCAGGGAAGCATGGCTGAAATGTTGTCTTTTCAAGTCACTGCATGAATGCTACTGGACCCCCGATAAAACTGCTTCTCCATTCTAACTGCTGGCACTGCGATGGTGATCGCTGTGACCTGGTCCATAACCTCTGTGATTGTCCCACTGTCCTAGCCTTCTGGTGGCAGTCAGTGCCACGCTGAGTGAGACTCTGCCAGACTCTGTACCCCTGATCTTGCTCCATGACCTTGCCATATTCCTACCCAATCCCGCCATGAGGGCCAGCTGTTTCATCCAGTACTTTCAAAGGAAAAGAACTGCGTCCTTCGGCACTAGCGCTCCCCTTTTCTACCCACGTATGAGAAATGGCTCTCAGCCATATACCAGACAGCCTCATACAAATGTGTCATTTATAATCCGCAGAACAAAGTGGAGACCTTTCTCCGGTTCTGGGCATCCTTTCTGCAGGTCGACGAGCGTTGAGCAGCCGGTGCCGGCTGCTAGGTTGCTGAATCCATGGGGCAACTGCAGCTCTCCAGGTCTGATGCAGTCTCTGTGTCCCGCTTCTTCATGGCCCGCTTCTTCTTGGCCCCATGCTCCAGGATTGCCTATGAATCCTCTCACTCCCCCTCCCATCCCTTTCCACCTCCACCTCCCCAAACCCTCCCTTCTTCCCCCTTCCGTTCCCTCTCTTCGGCCTCCCCCTGCCTTGCCTCCTCCCCTTCCCCCATTTTCCCATTTTTCCATCTCTGTTCCCTTCATGCCCTTTCTTTCTCCATCCTTTCATTAACTGTCTTTTTCTTTCCTCCCCACTACCTTTTCCTCCTCTCCTCCTTGCCCTCCCCCCTTCTTTTCCTTGGTTGCTTCTACCCTTCTCCCCCCCTACCCCCACCCTAAGGGTCTCACCCTCCTCCTCCTCTCCCTCCCCCCCACCCCTCTGCCCCTGGTTAGCCTATCCATCGTCGGCTACCTCGGGCAGGTACCTCCCTGCTAGGCTGTATCCTAGTTGTGTTTCTACATTGCCCACATATGTACTGGTTTTGGAGGGCTGCCACAGTGTGTACTGGTGCTGTACCCTGTTCTCTATTTTTTTTTCCCTCTGAGATAAACCTGAATAAAAAATTGTGAAAGAAAAAGAAAAGTGCCATCAGAAAACCCTCTGTTCCTCCTGTAAATGAGGTGGAAGGAGCTCAGGTTTGATAGGGCAGGATAATTGCCAGTTTAGATCAGTGCTCCCGCTTGCAAAATTCTAATTGAAGCCATCGGATATGTTCTGAGACACCTGTGATTATTCAAGAGATATTTTCATCACATTTGTTAAAATGCATCTTTATTTTTTTTCAGATTCCAAGCTATGAATTTCTTACAGAAAAACTACAAGACTTTCAAAGACAACTTAATGAAACACTTAGAGGTTCTTCTCTTGACTTGGTGTTTTTTAAGGATGCAATGACACATCTTATGAAGGTACAATAATAATTAAGGACACTTAATAATTTAAATGTTTAAATGTTTTGGATTATTTAAGTGAATGGATTTCATAATAAATATACAAAGCAGATTTACAACACAAAAAACAAACATTGACTAAGCCAATATCTTTCACTTTTGTGTAGTGTATGCACGAATGCTCACAGCCATAAAACATCCATGCATGCATTGAAATAGATGCAGACAAATAATTTGAGACATTAATGCACAAAAAGACCAGTATACCCACAGCCACATATGCACAGGGACCTATAGACAAACAAGCACCCATGCAAGACACAGACACTCACACACATAGACCATCTGACTTGGGGCCATCCTTAAATACAGACCAAGATACTAAATTAATGTTATGGTGGCTGCTTAGACAGTTGTTCACTCTAATCTAAGGGCACATCTAAACACTAGAAATTACAGACGAGTTGCAATTCTTCTGTCAAAGAAATGAGGCAGCTAAGTAAGCCTCACCCTAGAAGCAGAGAAAAGAAACCTTGCTAGAGAGGTGGGAGCAAATATTCTTCCTGAGTTGAACAGCTGGAAAGAAGTCATAGGTTGGTGCATGGTCACCCTAAAGCAAATCTACGAGGGTAGATGGTGCCTCAAAAAGTGGTTAAAAATATGGCAGCCATATTGATTGGTATTACAGAAGGATGGATCCCTTCAGAATCGAGGAAAACAGTCACCCACGCACTCATCACCAGCAAACTCGACTATGGCAACGCACTCTACGCCGGCATCAACAAGTCCCTACTCCGCAAACTGCAAACAATACAGAACACCGCGGCCAGACTCGTCCGCGGCATCCCCCGGCACAAACACATCAGCCAACACCTGCGGCGACTCCACTGGCTCCCCCTGGAGAAGAGAGTCACCTTCAAAATCCTCACTCACGCCTACAAATGTCTGCACAACAACGGACCCAAGTACCTCAACCACAGAATAAACTTCCAAGTACCCAAAAGAAACCTGCGATCATCCAACCTCACACTGGCTGAAACCCCGCGCATCCACAGAGCCAGATCAGGCGGAAGATCGTTCTCCCACATCGCAGCCAAGACCTGGAACGAGCTACCGGCAGACATCAGATGCGCCTCCTCCCTGAACACCTTCAGGAAAACCCTTAAGACCTGGCTCTTCGGCTGAAATGGAGCAGCATACCCTCTCCCCCGGCCCCTCAGCACCTTGAGACCCTCACGGGTGAGTAGCGCGCTTACAATTCCCTGATTGATTGATTGATATTGTACAAAGAAAGCTCGCATGCCCCCGAGGTTAGCCTCAATGCAATAATGCAATGGATTAGGAGTTGTAGCAGCACCATATTACAAACACCTATAAGAACTGACACTTGACTTTGAGAAGAGTTAAATTGCAATCACGATGAATATATTATTTCCTTCAATGTTAATAAAATATTATATTTTTTTTAAAGAAATGACTGAAAAGAGGAAACAAGGGAACAAGAAGGGGGAATGAAGAATGAGTTTTGTGACTAGATTAATCTTCACCAAAACAGAAGCGGAGAGGAAAGCACTACGAGTGGGTAGAAAGAGGCAAGTAGTGTGACTAAGGAACATGAACTACTGGAGGGTTAGAAATGGCAGACTGTTAGAAAGATGCATTGCTAGACATTGCAAGTGATCAGGAAGCCATTTTAAAGATATGTGCAGGGCACTGGTCATTACGAGTTACCTAGATACATAATGGCTTCCCTGAAAATACTGATGTCTGGTATGGAACATCTTATCTTAATAAATCTGTACTGATGCCAGTGCCGGATTTATGAAGACATGTACCCAGAGGGTACCTTAGAAGTGCCCCCTGGTATAGTCCAGCCTGCCACTACAGACAAGTATCTGAAAGAGACACGTTAGTGACAGATTCCTTACCTTAGAATATCCCCAGGTGTCAGGCTGGATCCGGAAAGTTTTTTGCGTAGCAGTACCCTTGCGCGTCAGTAGGCGGCGTCGTGCGGCTCCGCGTCCGTCGTCGGCGTCGTGGTCGCCGGGATGACGTCGCGGGCAGTACTTAGACGCCGCCCCTGCGCGCTGACGTCAGTTCTTCTTTTTCCGCGCCAGTAAGCGCAGATCCGGGAAGAGCAGTGCCCTAGTCACTTTTTGACTATCCTTTTTTGTGAATTTTTTCACTGTTTCTTCAACGAGTCTTCACGACTCCTAAGGTGTCGTAGGGATGCCTGGCTTTAAGCCCTGCGAGGCCTGTGGTCGCATGATGTCGATCACGGACCCGCATCTCGAGTGTCTCTTCTGTCTCGGCCGAGACCACGACACGAAGTCGTGCCCTGACTGCCGGAAACTTCATCCGAAGGCTTTGCGAGAGCGGTCTCGAAAGCTCCTCGAGGTCCGGCAGTCGGCTCCGCGCCGCACCAAGCCCCGGTCCCGGGAGAGGTCGAGGGGCCGGACGCGGAGTCCCCGCCGTCCGTCGGAATCCAAGTCTTCGCGCTCCTCCGGTAAGTCGAAGCACAAGAAGTCTAAGAGGCGACATCGCTCTAAGACTTCGCCTCGCCGGTCTCGCGACTCGGCTGAGGCCCCAGTCGGCACCGTCCCCGCGGCCCCGGACCTGCCTGTAGAGCCGCCCCCGAATTACCCGTTCTTTCTGGGGTCAGGGGCGACTCCGGCCGAAATACAGGAATTCCTGTCGGCCATGGCCCGCCTCTTCGGGCCTTCAGGCCCCTCCGGTGCGCCTTCGGGCCCCGCGGGCCCTGATGGTGTTGCCCCGGCGCCGCCGTCGACTCCGGTCCCGGCGCCGCCTGTCCCACCGGCCTTCATCCCGGCCTCGGCTCCGGCCCCGGCCTCGATCCCGGCTCCGGTGGTACTGCAACCCCATCGACGCCGGTTGACCTAACCACGCCTCCGCCGACGCCGATGTCCCCGGTGCCGTTCCTGACGCCGTCCGGGGCTCCGGACGGCGTCGTTCCCTGGTTCTCTCCGGCTCCTGACATGGAGCCGGACCGACGTCGCCCGACGCCGGTTCCGGCGCCGATGAGACCTTGGGTCCCAAATGTCCCTCCTCCTCCATATTTTGAACCAGAGGAGGACCAGGAGAGCTGGGAGGGGTCTGAGGACCCTCTCACACAACAGTGTGAGTTTGACCCGGACTGGGTTGAGGAACTTGGGGATGCCAGTGGCCTAGACACCTCCCCTGACACTGGCATGCTGTCTCCTCCCGTGGCTACGGAGGAGGGGGCTAATTTTGCAACGGTGTTGCGTAGAGCAGCTGGAGCCTTACATCTCCAGTTGCCTACTGTGGCCGTCAGGACTAACCTCCTGACAGTAGTGCTTCAGCCGGCGGCTTCCTCTTCGGAGACTGTGCTGCCGTTTAATGATGCACTCACTGACGTTCTTTTTGGTGCCTGGTCCAAACCCACCACAGGGGCTCCTGTGGATAGGAACGTGGCCCAACGCCATCGCCCTGCTCCGGGCGACCCCCTGTTTCTCTCCCAACATCCCACCCCTGAGAGCTTGGTTGTCCAAGCCTCTGCCTCCCAAACCGCCTTCCCTACCGCCCCTCCGGATAGGGAATCCAAACGCCTGGACCAATTTGGGAAGAAGGCTTTTTCTTCCTCCAGTGCTGGCTTGCGGTCCGTCAACACCGCTTGCCTTTTGGGCCGATATACCCACTCCCTGTGGGATTCGGTGGCGGCTGTTTTGCCGCAGTGTTCTGAGGAGGTCCAGACACTGCTTACCCGCGCCATTGCGGAAGGGCGAGATGCGGCTAAATACACCATCCGTTGTGGCCTTGATACCGCCGACTCGCTGGGCAGATCGCTTGCGACGACGGTGGCGCTACGTCGCCACGCCTGGCTGAGGACAACTGGTTTCTCGGGTGATGTCCAGAATACACTCATGGACATGCCCTTTGATGGAGTCGGTCTTTTTGGTTCAAAGGCAGACCATGCGCTGGAGCGGTTTAAGGACTCACGGGCTACGGCCAAGTCCCTGGGCCTTTCTGTTGTACGCCCTCCGCTCAGCTCTGCTTTTCGCCCCTTTCGTGGCCACGGAAGGGGCGTCCAGTCACGTCAGATGCCCAGCCACCGGCCCGCGCAGCAAGCGTCTACGCGTGGCCGAGGACGTGGATACCGCCGTGGCGGTTCGGGCAACCAGCGTGCGGGTCAGCCCACCACCTCCAACCCGTCCGCGGCCTCCAAGCCCTCCTAGTCCCTCCTTTCCGGTGCACGGCACGCCAGTAGGGGGCAGGGTCCGCCATCACCTTCACCACTGGCGTCCCATCACCTCGGACAGGTGGGTCTTGGACATTGTCCGAAGGGGCTACTCCCTCCCCTTCGAGACCACCCCCCAGCCATGCCACCTCAATTCCACCGCATGTCAGGGGATCACTTGGTACTTCTGCAGAAGGAAGTCACGGCCCTCTTGGCCAAGAGGGCCATCGAGCATGTTCCGACCCCAGAAGTAGGGCGTGGTTGCTACTCCCACTACTTCCTGGTGCCCAAAAAGGACAAGGAGGACATGCGTCCTATCTTGGACCTCCGGAACGTCAATCGCTTCCTCCGGAAGGAGAAGTTCAAGATGCTCACCCTAGCTCAGGTCTTGACTGCCCTCGACCCTGGAGACTGGTTGGTAGCGTTGGACTTGCAGGACGCTTATTTTCACATCCCCGTCCTGCCGGCCCACCGGCGTTACCTGCGGTTCACGGTAGGCCTCGAGCATTTTCAGTTCACCGTGCTCCCCTTTGGCCTTACGAGTGCCCCTCGGGTGTTCACGAAAGTGATGGCGGTGGTCGCAGCTCATCTGCGCCGGGCAGGGGTTCCAGTCTTCCCCTACCTCGACGACTGGTTGCTGAAGGCGGGCTCGTCCCAGGCAGTCGTCTCCCACCTCCAGACTACGGCCGAACTCCTGCACTCGCTGGGGTTCTCCATCAATGTGCCGAAGTCGCATCTGATTCCTTCTCCACAGCTCCTTTTCATCGGAGCAGTTCTGGACACTCAGCCGCAGGTGCATGATGGATCACGAATGGCGTCTTCACTCGGAAGTGGCGCAAGGACTCTTTCTACAGTGGGGAGAGCCTTGGTTAGATCTATTCGCCACCGAAGAGAACGCGCAATGTCATCAGTTCTGCGCGTTGGAATTTCCAAGGCGGCACTCGCTCGGCGACGCTTTTCGTCGCGAGTGGAGTTGCGGTCTGTTGTACGCCTTTCCGCCTATACCACTTCTACCCAGAGTGTTAAAGAAGATTCGGCACGACCGGGCCCAAGTCATTCTTGTGGCTCCGGACTGGGCTCGAAGAGTTTGGTATCCCGAGCTACTCAGTATGAGCATAGATCCCCCGATCCGTCTGCCTCTTCGGGAGGATCTTCTGTCGCAGCAGCAGGGGACGGTCCTCCACCCGAACCTGTCCAGCCTCCACCTGCTTACGTGGAGATTGTGCGGCGGCAGTTGATTCCTTTCGACTTGCCTCCCGAAGTTTGTGATGTGATTCTGGCAGCCAGGCGTCCCTCCACTAAGGTGGTATACGCCTGCAGGTGGAACAAGTTTGTGGCATGGTGCACAGCAAAGGCTGTGAATCCCCTTTCTGCCCCTCTTTCTGAGGTTCTTCTGTTCCTTCTTTCCCTGGCCCAACAGGGTTCTGCCCTGGGTACCATCAAGGGCTATCTTTGTGCCATCTCGGCCTTCCTCAGGCTTCCTGATCAGCCCTCCCTTTTCAAGTCCCCTGTTGTTAACAGGTTTCTAAAAGGCATTACACACCTCTTCCCTCCTGTGCCGTTTGTGATGCCTCAGTGGGACTTGAACTTGGTTCTTACCTTTCTTATGTGCGCTCCCTTTGAGCCTTTACATAACTGTCCTCTTCGTCTTCTGACTCTGAAGACTGCCTTTCTGGTGGCCATCACCTCCGCTCGGCGGGTGAGTGAGCTCCAGGCTCTATCATGTAAACCTCCCTTTCTGTCTGTTCATCCAGACAAGGTTGTTCTTCGGACGCGTCCGTCCTTCTTGCCAAAGGTGGTTACTGCCTTCCACATTGGGCAGACCATCACTTTACCCACCTTCTTTCCGCCTCCGCATCCTTCCAGAGAGGAAGAGAGGCTCCACCGTCTGGACCCAAAACGTGCGCTTTCCTTTTACATCGACCGCAGATGCCATTTCCGGGTGGATGACCAGCTCTTTGTTGGCTACGTGGGCGCCAAAAAAGGTCGGGCGGTGCACAAGAGAACCATCTCCCGCTGGGTAACCTTGTGTATCAAAGCTGCTATTCTTTGGCTAAGAAGGAGCCTCCTGTTGGGCTGCGTGCCCATTCCACCAGGGCAACGGCTGCTACCACGGCTTTGGGCCGCGGTGTTCCGCTGCTGGATATCTGTCAGGCGGCTACGTGGGCCTCGCTGCACACGTTTACAAAGCATTACTGCCTTGACAGTCAGGTCCGGAGGGACGGCTTCTTTGGCCGTTCTGTCCTCCGGGACTTCCTTGTCTGATCTTTGTTCGCAGACCCACCACCGGGGTTGGTATTGCTGGGGTATCTATTCTAAGGTAAGGAATCTGTCACTAACGTGTCTCTTTCAGATGCACAAGTTACTAACTTGTGTAACGATATATCTGTAAGAGACAGTAGTTAGTGACAGATTCCTACCGCCCACCCATCCTCCCCGTTCTGCGAACTGATTTCTAGGGTTAAGGACATCCCTTTCAGGGCCCTAGTATTTTTCAGACACCTATGTCAGCTTCTTGCATGGCCCTGCGTTCCTGGCGCGGAAAGTCGTGTACAGAACTGACGTCAGCGCGCAGGGGCGGCGTCTAAGTACTGCCCGCGACGTCATCCTGGCGACCACGACGCCGACGACGGACGCGGAGCCGCACGACGCCGCCTACCGACGCGCAAGGGTACTGCTACGCAAAAAACTTTCCGGATCCAGCCTGACGCCTGGGGATATTCTAAGGTAAGGAATCTGTCACTAACTACTGTCTCTTACAGATATATCGTTACACAAGTTAGTAACTTGTGCTTCTCACCTCCGCAGGGAAGAGCTTGCGCTCTCAGAGGCCAGGAGCAATGCCTGTCTGGAGGAAGGTGATCACACCTCCTCCAGGAGGATGGCTAGTGAATTTAGCATATCAAGGCCAGAGAATTCAAAGCCTCTGCCACCTTTGATATGTAGCCACGGCTTCCCCCAGACCTGGGGAACACCACCCCCTGACCTAAGGCCCATTTGGCACCAGAGCAGGAGAAAAATTTGAATATTCAGGAGAAGTGTTCCACTTACAGGCTAGTCCCACCCCTAAGGTGGGCTACCTGAAGTGGACAACCAGAGGAGGGTTTCACCATCTTGTTTTTGGTGAAAATAGAGAATTATGGGACAGGCTAATGCCCACAGGACGTGGGGGTGTAGTCACCCCAGTGGTAGGTATCTACAGGAACTACAGGAGATGACCTCAGCTGAAGAAAAGAACTGGGTGGCTGGCCAGGGGTTACACACAAACTGCACACAACCTCATATACCAACACACCCCCTCCAGGAACCCGTCAAGCCCTGCAGTTTGGTTGACATAGCCTTATCCCAACTGCACCTGCCCACACACATGGACAGAGATAACATGGCAGCGGAGCTCCAAAATAACTGGTTTATCCCCAACATGGCAGAGATAATAACTATGTACCTCAACGATTGCTCTGTCTGTCAACTATATTCTCCCAAACCCACGCAGAAAGTTATTGCGTCGACCATTTCAACAGACCTTCAAGGGGATAGTTAATTTAAACGCCAATTTGTCCACATGATATTGGTAAAAATCAGGAATTAATACAATACAAGTAAGGTCAATGGAAGGGAAGATCACCTTAACTTGCTAGGTATCTTTATTGATGCAGAATATTATCATGCATTTTATATGCTAATTGCACTGCACTGTCACTTTATTTGCTTCCTACGCATAGACACTTTAACTAGCTATGTCATTCATTGTCAAGTCAAATCAGCTTTATTCGGTGCAAAATATACAACCGTAAAAGCATTCTATTCAAGAAGGGAATTTAACATTCCTACTAACCATTAGAAATTTTACAAGACCGCTAAATATTTTACTTTCAAACAAACAGTCCATAAGTGGTTGATGATACAAGAACAATTAATCATTACTTCTTTAAAATGTAGCATAATCCAATTAAAAAACATTTTTAAATCCATACTAGTTAAAAACAACATATTTTATGATCACTCAACACGTCTTAATAAGGTGCATATTCATAAAGTGTGTTAAGTGCAAAATAGCCTGTATCATAAAGGTACATAAAGTGCAAGATGTTAATGTCTTATAAGGTGCATATTCATAAAGTGCGTTAAGTGCAAAATAGCCTGCATCATAAAGGTACATAAAGTGCAAAATGTTAACATATATCAGGGTAAGGATTAAATAGCACATCTACGTTCAGTCTTCAGGTTTTTCGTATATTAGAGCATCCAAATGTGAGTAATCCTTTCTTCTCCTGATTGCCATTTGAATAAAAACAATGACAGCATTCATAATTTTTTCATTTTCCAGGCTACATATAAAGTTAAAAGCATGTTTATAATAAAAAAGCTTATTAGCTAAAAAGAGTGGTTTTAATGCGGATTTCCGATGTCCCAATAAAAACTACAAAAAAGTATACAATGCAACGTGGACTGGGGGGATTTACCGTCACACGGACAATTCGGGAGATTATAACACCACTTTTCCATTCTGGGGAATGCTATTGTATAGTGTAGTGTGCCGAGCCTGAGCCTCGTTAGATAGAATCTATGTTGAGTGTTTCTTACCGTGATTAGGTATGTTTGTGTGCCCATCGATAATGGGCGCTCACAGTAAGTAATAACACTTTGTTTTAAACTAACTTCAACCTCTCTTGCGCATTCCGTAGCGATGATGTACCTTGTCTTCAGGTCACTTTTACTATAGTCCTGGATAAACAAGGGGTTCTTTCTATCAAGATCTACCTGACAACATTTTAAAAGGGTGTGAATATGCTCTAGCCAGGGAATTTTTCTACTATGGTCAAGGGCCAAGCAGTCCATGATTAAATCCTTGGTGAACTTGGTCTCGTTTTTCGCCCAAATCTCTGGCCAAAAGGTGAGTCCTGCTGTACTTATAAGATCACTCAAGTACGGTACGGACAGCTCTTTATGTACTATATAATTGGCTGTGGAATTTGGGACTGCCAACACTCTTTTTCAAAACTTGTTTTCTAGAGTTTGTAAGGAGGAAGTGTTGGCCCTCCCCATATAGCTGCCCCATAGCAGACACCTGTGACACACTTACTCCTATACAGGGCAAGAATTTCCCGTATAGGTTTATTTCCTATTTTTGCGGAAAATCTGAGAATACCCTCCGTTGTTCTTAAAAATTTCAGATTGCATGATTCTATGTGTGTGTTCCAGGTACCGCTCCTATTAAAAAGTAATCCCAGGTATGAAAAAGTTGAAACTCTGTTAATTACAGCCCCTCCCACATGATGTGATCTATTCTTCAGTCTATTACTCCCGCATGTCATGACAAAGGTTTTGTTAAGATTCAGCTGGAGGTCTTTTTCAGTCATGTACTGCGCGAATTTTTCTATTAGACATTGCAGACCGTTCGCTGTCCTTGATAACAAGACAGCGTTGCCTGCGTATAAAAGTACTGGGGTGGAACGTGCCCCAACTTTTGGGGCGTCTACAACTTGGTTTTGTAAAAAGGGATCGACATTATTAATATATAAAGAAAATAATAGGGGCGCTAAAACACATCCTTGTCGTATTCCACGCGTTACCCTGAAGTCCGGGGTACATTCACCCTTTGTACCATTCATTGTCATTATAATGATAAAATAAGGTTCATGGGTTGAAGATACCTCAATTCTTCCGGTATTTGGATTAATGTTGAATATTTTAATCACTTTATATGCTATTTGTACCACATTGTCACTTTATTTATCTCTTATGCACAGACACTTTTACTAGTTAAACCATTGTTGGAACCGGGTTTACCGAGTCCGCCACGGTAGCATGGCGCGAAGCGGGAAAGCACGCGAAGGCAATGTGTAAGGCAGTTGTGCAGCACACTCTTACTTTGACTCAGAAATGCGAACGCAATAACATGACACCACACCAGGCTTTTGTATTTAAAATCAAGATCTTTTATATATAAATTAAGTTGGCATCAGATGAGGCAGATTAATTCAGCTCTACATTCAAATTCATTGCATTACTCAACTGGTGCACATTTTAAATAAAGCATCATAGCTCATCAACATTGTAGGCCACTAAGAGGCCGCAGGAATTATCTCCTACACGTAGCACTTAATAATGATCTCAAGGTACGTTAATAAAACAGGGGCCTAAACATGCAGTTCACTTTAGCATATTCAATTACTTAAAAGAAGGCTTTTCACTTTACATTTAAATAGGCCTGCATTAATCTAGGCGCGCCCACATTCAGTACAGTGGGCGTCGCAATTCCAGTACACCTGTAACATAAAACACTTCAACTCAATTCAATTAAATACTTTCCCCCTGTGGTAAAAGACTTCGCAGTTAAAAGCATGGCCTAGGCAGTAATTACAATAGGCATCTGCAATAAGTTATTAAATACTGTAGGGAACCCCTCAACATGTCCAGTATCCTGGGGATTCTATGACCCTTAGGGGTTAACTCCAGGCTAGGCCCACTCCTCTCCGGGGCCTCGCCTCATGGGGAAAGTTTACACAATCAATTATGGGGTTAATGGTGGCCCCCGGCCCCCAGTGGTGTTTTGTGGGCCCTAGGGGCCTCCTGGGCTCACCTGTTGCTGGATCGTTGGTCGCGCTTCCTTAGCGACTGGCACTCCCCCAGGCCCGGCCCGTGTTCTGGAGGGCGGGGCCCGGTCGGGGTACCTCGGCCTTCAGGCCGGACTGTCGGGACGTTGCGGGGGCCGGTATCACCTTCCTCCGGCCCCCGGGATCAAGGAGTGACTGTGGGCACGTTGCGGGGGCTGGGATCTCACTCCTCCAGCCCCCGGGATCAGGTAAGTGCAGCCGCGGCTTCCAGGACTTCGGGGAAGGGAGCGGGAGCCAGCAGTCCTCTTCGGCCGGCTCCCCGTCTCCCTCTACACGGCCAGGGCTCTTCCTGGGCCTCCGTCGGCGCTGGGGGCGGGACCGGAGCCGGCGCCCAATCGTTGCGCGGCCTTCTTGGGGGCGCGGCCGGTGTCCCCGGCTGCTTAGAGACAGCGTCGGCGGGGCCTGGAGGCCTCGATGATCGCGCTGGCGATTTCTTTGGCCGCTACGGCGGCGGGTGCAATTTCTTCAGCCGCGACAGCGGCGATGTCAATTTCTTTGGCCGCGACGACGGCGGGGGGTGATTTCTTCGGCCGCGACGGCGTCGAGGGGGCACAGGGCCCGGTGGCAACAACTTGGGGGCAACTCTGCAGAGGCTTCGGTGAGGGCGCGGACGGCGCACCTCACCACAGATACTTGAGGGGCTTCCCTCACCTCAGCGCTCCCTTCGGTGAGGGCGCGACGGCGCACCTCACCTCACGGCACTTCTCCTCAGGCGGCGGCCGCCGCGGCGGTGATCTCCACACAAGGTCAGTGACCTGAGGGGTGACAGAATGCAGGGCGCACCAGCAGCCTGTGGGCAGGGCTGACTGGAAAAGTACTTGGGGGCAGCCCAGCAGCAGGCAGAAATGAAGAGGGGGTGAAGGTCTAGCGCTTCAGGGTACGGCGCTTTACCTGGTGATCCCCAGTTGGGCAGTTTAGGCTTCAGGCCTGGCGGGACGGTCAGGCCTCCTCAAATTAAGGTGTCTTGCGACTGCTCCAGCTTGGTTGCTTCTTAGGCGCTTCTGGTTAGGAGTTTCTTGTCAGAAGTTCCTTATTATAAGTTTCTTGTCATAGTTTCTTGTCAGAAGTTTCTTGTCATGACGGGGGGGGATGAGTTGGTGGTCTGGGAGTGCTTGATGTTCCTCCCCGCACGCTGAAGGTGGTTCCCTGGGTCCCCTCACACTGGGCAAGGTCAGTGGGTGGTGGGTGTTCCTCAGCTATCTTACTACAGCAGGGCCTCAGCCCTGTCAGCAGCAGTAGTGTAGGTCTCCCCCCTAGGCCCTAAAGCCTATACTCCGGTGGAGGTTCTCCCAGGTTCAGTGGTGCCTTATCAACTGACTAGAAAGTTTTCCCTCCAAGCCTTTTATACTCCTAGGTCAGGTGACTCTCCCAAAGGCGGCAAAACATAACTCCTCCCACAGCCCGGAAGGTTCTGGAACCTTCTACATGCCTGGCTATGTGGCCCAGAGGCGGGGATGGAATGGATACTGTATCCCTATGCCCCAGCCTGACCCTGGCTACTAGCGTGTATGCGTGTAAGGCCCCTCTGCAGTAGCAGGGGCCTGTGGCAGCCATCTTGAGTGAGAGAGAGCACCTGCACCTCAGCACTGGCTAGCAGTGGCAAGGTGCCCGGAGACCTAGGTCCAGTAAAAATATGGTGGCAAAAATGAGGCGCAAAAGGGAAAAAAAACAGGGAAAGACCACCCTAGGGCTGACAGGTCTAACAACCATGTACTGTCAGATATAAGACAAATAAGGTAAATGGGCTGAAAGATTACCTCAACTCTTTAGGTATCTCTATTAATGTTCAATATTCTTATGCACTTTACATGCTATTTTTACCGCATTGTCACTTTACTTGCTTTTTAAGCATAGACACTTTAACTAAATCATGTACTGTAAAACTAGCATTTTAACGTGTTTTAAAATGCGGACATATCTTCCCACAATCTTCTCCATCCCTCTCAAACTGGCTTCCGCCCGTGCCAGGGTACTGAAACCGCTCTGTTGGCGGTTGTCGAGGAATCCAGGAAGATTCTTGATGCAGGAGGCTCATCAGCGGTGATTCTTTTAGACCTCAGTGCAGCCTTTGACACGGTCAACCACCAAATTCTGATCCACCGACTCGGAGATTTGGGGGTAACCGGAACAGCCTTAACATGGCTGCAATCCTTCCTGGAAGAAAGATCTTTCCAGGTTTTCGAGGGTGAGGTCATTTCAAAATCTTTGCCCCTTCATTGTGGAGTTCCCCAGGGATCGTCCCTGAGTCTCACCCTTTTTAACGTTTATATGGCTCCCCTTGTGGACATTGTGCTTCCTTTTGGGGTTCACATAGTGACCTATGCTGATAACACCCAACTGGTCGTAGCTTTGAATCTCTCTGAGCAGGCCTCTATCGGCCTTCGGCCCTGCCTCGAAGAAGTCACCAAGTGGATGAATCACTCACACTTAAAACTGAATGGCGACAAGACTGAGCTCATGGTTCTTGGCAATCCTTCTTGCTTCAACGCGGATACCATGTGGCCAGCATGTATGGGCCCTGCTCCTGCTCCTAAGTCTGAGATAAAGAGTTTGGGCATTTGGCTGGATCAGGACCTCAGCTTCAAGGTCCAGGCCAGGAAGGTCGTGGCCTCATGTTATGGCATCATGAGGATGCTTCGCAAAGTGCTTCCCCTTCTTCCCTTCCAGGCCAAAAAACTGATGGTCCAGGCACTTATCCTATCTCGATTAGATTACGCCAATGCCTTATACTTAGGTGCGCCAAGCTCGTCTCTTGCAAAACTCCAGATAGTGCAGAACTGCGCAGCAAGGATGCTCATGGGGATTCCGAATCGGCATTCTGCGAAACCCGCCCTGAAGTCTTTCCATTGGCTTCCTGTTCAGGAGAGAATTAACTTCAAGGCCCTGTGTATTACTCACAAGACGCTTGGAGGGAACGGTCCGGCAATCAATCACTCCATGGTTCAGCCCTATCGGGCGAACTGGCGGCTGCGCTCTGATGAGCAACACCTGGCAGTGGTTCCCAGGATCAAGAAGGCCAGAAGTGGCAGCCGGCTATTCTCCTACAATGCCGCCAGATTATGGAACTCCCCCCCCCCTGCACCTACGAAAGGAACCTAACCATCTGGCCTTCCGTAAACAGTTAAAAACATGGCTCTTCCCCTAGTGTTCTCCTACTGCCTCAGTTTTCCACTTCAGCGCTGGGATGCCCCCAGGTAGCTACGCGCTTTATAAGTGCTGTTTCATTAATTCATTCATTCAAGGTATTTTGAATAGGATCTGTTCCCCCTAATGGCTTCCCATCAGCAGGCATCTAAGGATTCTGTAAGAATTCTCTCTTTTAATGGCAATGGTCTTAATAGTAAAATAAAAGCCCGGGCGGTCGAAGAATGGATGAAAGGCAATACCCCAGATATCATATTGATACAGGGAACGCATTATGTAGATAAGAGGAAATTCTCATTTAACATGTTTCAGCAATGGGCAGGTAGTAGCCATTTTTCATCGGCAAGTACGGCTCAAAGGTGTAGCAATTTTTTTTAATGAATGTTTCCCTTTTCAGATTTTATACACCCAAATAGATAAAGAGGGAAGGTGGGGGTTAGTTAATGGCTCAATTAATGATACTAGACTAACTATAGCCACAATTTATGCCCCAATAGAAAATAATCCTGCGTCCCTGTCGGACCTGTATCACGCATTGCTGATACTTCCTGGTATGGAAACAATAGGCAGGGACTTTAACTTCCTACAGAATCCTGGACATTTAATAGAGTACATCTAGAGGATGAAGACTGGTGTAAGGAAATTCAAAGGGAGATTGAAAGCTTCTTCCATATAAACAGGAACACAGCCACAATAGAAAAAGTGTGGGTGGCTTTTAAAGCCACTATTCGTGGATCTATAACATCTAAACAGATTGCAACTAGACGGGCTCAAAATATCATGAGAGCACATCTTGAAGCTGAAGTTAGGCGCACTAACATACAATATTTAAGGGAGAAAAGCAGTAAAAATAAATCTGCTTTAGAGCTAGCTCGTCAGGCTATGCAAGACTACTACTATACTAAAGTATATACGACTAATTCTGCCTATCTCCAAAGGGTTTACGAGGAGAGTGAATTCACTGGTAAATACTTAGCCTGGCAAATAAAAGATAAGCAGGCACAAAACAGGGTTCACACGTTGACCCACAAAACCACTAAAACCTGCATTACTAACGAAGAGCAAATACAAAAGGCGTTTTTAGAACACTATGAAACTATTTACTCAGTTAGACAAGAGGTTGACAGCCTGAAACTAAAATCATTTCTTAATAGATTGCAAATTCCAAAATTACAGGCAAGCCAAAGCACAAGTGTGATCGTTGGTGTTACATTACAAGAAATCGAAGCAGTTGTTCAATCCCTGGCTAATGGTAAAGCATGTGGGGAGGATGGCATTCCAGCAGAATAAAAAAAAAAAAAAATTGCAATTTTAAATCAGGAACTAGCCCTGTTATCTAACTATGGGGCATATTAGCAAGAACATGCGATAAATATCGCAAACCTTGCTTAGCGCGCCTTTTTTTATCGCCGGCTATCGCTGGATATTACCGCGGAAATAACATGCTATTAGCAAGGTTTATCTCCATTGCGATAAAATATCCAGCGATAGCGGCGAAACCCAACTTTAACGCGAGAAATCCAGCGATAAAATCCTATTGCTAATTCTGGGGACTTAACCTTACAATCCACCTCCCATTGACTTTCATTGCTAAGTCATGTTTTTATCAGTTCTTAAAAACAAGCGATAATCGGGGTTAGCGCGCGTTTTTATCGCTTCGCGGGTATTGCTAATAGGCGATAGGTATGTAAGCGACTGTTTACCGTCGCTTTTAGTTGGGAACGCCTACCTTGCATGTCATTAGCGATAAATATCGCTGACATGCAAGGCGATGTAATTCCCGTCCTCTAACGCCTGAAAGCTGTCGCTAACGCCTGTTAGCGACAGCTTGCTAATAGGGCGTTAAAAATATCGCCGCTTTAGCGGCAAAAAGTGCCGCTAAAGCGGCGATAAAGCCCTTGATAATATGCCCCTATATTTTACAGGGTGGAGAGATACCATCTTCCTTGCGCACGGCTGTGGTTGTTAGTTTCCTGAAAAAAAGCAAAGACAAAGATGATGTGAATTCTTACAGGCCTGTGAGCCTCTTGAACACAGAATATAAAATTATAGCCAAACTGTTAGCAAATAGAATGAACAGCTGCGTAGGGTCAATTATACATACAGACCAGTGCGGATTTGTTGCCGGCCGACAACTATCTTTTAATACCACCTTTTTAGTTGAGGCCCTGGATTATTTTACTCAAAATAAAATCCAGACTCAAATTATGCTATTAGATTCCGAAAAGGCTTTTGACCTTGTGTGTTAGGAAAGTCTTTTTTACATATTAGCTGAATTTGGCTTTCCTTCCGAGCTGATTGCCGTAATCTCTAAATTTTATAAGGGGGCCACAGCACAAATAATTGTAAACACTAATAAAGTCAGCTACTGTAGAGTTTAACAAGACAAGGCTGCCCCCTATCTCCTCTACTCTTTGCATGTTTTATAGAGCCCCCTGCCATAGCCATTCGCTCAATTAGCAGTTCAATATCTCTATTGCCTGGTGTGACAAACATTAAGCTCAAAGCTGGCGATATCGCTCTCTTTTTAAAACCAAATTTAGAAGTTCAAAATCAAATATTTAATATTTTCCGGGAAATTACCATCCATTAGAGGATACAGAATAAATAAATCAAAGACAGAGATATTGCTCTGCAATTGTAATTCTGACTCCCTATTAGCAGAATCTGAAAGAGACAGGTTAGTGATAGATTCCTTACCTTAGAATATCCCCAGGCGTCAGGCTGGATCCGGAAAGTTTTGCGTAGCAGTACCCTTGCGCGTCGGTAGGCGGCGTCGTGCGGCTCCGCGTCCGTCGTCGGCGTCGTGATCGCCGGGATGACGTCGCGGGCAGTACTTAGGCGCCGCCCCTGCGCGCTGACGTCAGTTCTTCTTTTCCGCGCCAGTAAGCGCAGATCCGGGAAGAGCAGTGCCCTGGTCAATTTTTGACCATACTTTTTGGTGATTTTTCACTGTTTTTTTTTTTTTTCCCAGCCTTCAGGTGTCGTAGGGATGCCCGGCTTCAAGCGATGCGGCGCCTGTGCGCGGATGATGTCCGTCACCGACCCGCATTGGGAGTGTCTCTTCTGCCTCGGCCGAGGCCACGACACCGAGTCTTGTCCCGAATGCCAGGCCCTCAACCCGAAGGCTTTGCGAGAGCGGTCTCGAAAGCTCCTCGAGGCCCGGCATTCGGCTCCGCGGAAGCCCCGGTCGCGTGAGAGGTCCAGGGTCGCTCGCGGAGTGCACACCGGTCGTCGGCGTCGAAGTCTTCTTCGTCCGGTAAGTCTCGACACAAGAAGTCCAAGAAGCATCGTCGCTCTCGGACTTCGCCTCGCCGGTCTCGCGACTCGGCTGAGGCCCCTCCCGGCACCGTCCCCGCCCCCGCGGCCCCGGACTTGCCTGTGGAGTCGCCCCCATCATACCCGCCCTTCCCGGGTTCGGGGGCGGATCCGGCCAAGGTACAGGAGTTCCTGTCGGCCATGGCCCGCCTCTTCGGGCCTTCAGGCCCCTCCGGTGCGCCTTCGGGCCCCGCGGGCCCTGATGGGGTTGATCCGGCGTCGCCGGCGGCTCCGGCCCCGGCGTCGCCCGAGCCTCCAGCCTCGATCCCGGCTCCGGCTCCGGCCCCGGCCTCGATCCCGGCTCCACAACCCCCATCGACGCCGGTCGACCTCACGACACCTCCGCCGGCGCCGATGTCTCCGGTGCCGTTCTCGACGCCGCCCTGGGCTCCGGGCGGCGTCGTCCCCAGTTCCTTCCGGCTCCGGACTTGGACCCGGAGCGACGTCGCTCGACGCCGGCTCCGGCGCCGATGGGACCTTGGGTCCCAAATGTCCCTCCTCCTCCTTATTTTGAACCAGAGGAGGACCAGGAGGACTGGGAGGGGTCTGATGACCCTCTGACACGCAACTGTCAGTATGATGAGGACTGGACAGAGAGTCTAGGGGAGGCCAGTGGTCTGGATACTTCTCCTGACACTGGCATGCTGTCTCCTCCCGTGGCTACGGAGGAGGGGGCCAATTTTGGTACGGTGTTGCGTAGGGCTGCTGGGGCCTTACGTCTCCAGCTCCCTACTTTGACGGTCAAGCCTAACATCTTGACAGAGGTGCTTCAGCCGGCAGCCTCCTCTGCGGAGACTGTGCTGCCGTTTAACGACGCCCTCACGGACGTTCTTTTGGGCGCCTGGTCCAAGCCCAACACAGGGGCTCCTGTGGATCGGAACGTGTCACGACGCCATCGCCCCGCTCCGGGCGACCCCTGTTTCTTTCTGTCCACCCCACTCCTGAGAGCTTGGTTGTCCAAGCCTCCGCTTCCCAAACCGCCTTCCCTACCGCTCCTCCGGATAGGGAATCCAAACGCCTGGATCAGTTTGGGAAGAAAGGTTTTTCTTCCTCCAGTGCTGGCTTGCGGTCCGTTAACACCGCTTGTCTTTTGGGCCGATATACCCACTCTCTGTG
Organism: Calotriton arnoldi; assembly: GCA_963921515.1. Classification (NCBI taxonomy): domain Eukaryota; kingdom Metazoa; phylum Chordata; class Amphibia; order Caudata; family Salamandridae; genus Calotriton; species Calotriton arnoldi. The sequence goes on from CAWUFW010003373.1 coordinate 1,282,859, forward strand.
GGATTCGGTGGCGGATGTTTTGCCCCAGTGCCCTGAGGAGGTCCAGGCACTGCTTTCCCGCGCCATTGCGGAAGGAAGGGATGCGGCCAAATACACTATCCGTTGTGGCCTTGACACCGCCGACTCGCTGGGCAGGTCGATTGCAACGACGGTGGCGCTCCGACGCCACGCCTGGCTAAGAACCACTGGTTTTTCAGGGGATGTCCAGAATACTCTCATGGACATGCCCTTTGATGGAGTCGGTCTTTTTGGGTCCAAAGCAGACCATGCGTTGGAGCGCTTTAAGGACTCACGGGCTACTGCCAAGTCCCTGGGCCTTTCTGCTACACGCCCTCCGCTGCCTTCTGCTTTTCGCCCCTATCGTGGCCACGGTAGGGGCGCCCCTTCACGTCAGCAGCCCAGCCACCGGCCCGCGCAGCAGGCGTCTTCGCGTGGCCGAGGACGTGGATTCCGCCGTGGCGGATCGGGCAACCAGCGTGCGGGTCAGGCCACCACCTCCAACCCGTCCGCGGCCTCCAAGCCCTCCTAGTCCCTCCTTTCAGGTGCACGGCACGCCAGTAGGGGGCAGGGTCCGCCATCACCTTCCCCACTGGCGCACCATCACCTCGGACAGGTGGGTCTTGGACATTGTCCGAAGGGGCTACTCCCTCCCCTTCGAGACCACCCCCCAGCCATGCCACCTCAATTCCACCGCATGTCAGGGGATCACTTGGTGCTTCTACAGAAGGAAGTCACGGCCCTCTTGACCAAGAGGGCCATCGAGCATGTTCCGACCCCAGAAGTAGGGCGTGGTTGCTACTCCCACTACTTTCTGGTGCCCAAAAAGGACAAGGAGGACATGCGTCCTATCTTGGACCTCCGGAACGTCAATCGCTTCCTCCGGAAGGAGAAGTTCAAGATGCTCACCCTAGCTCAGGTCTTGACTGCCCTCGACCCTGGAGACTGGTTGGTAGCGTTGGACTTGCAGGACGCGTATTTCCACATTCCCGTCCTGCCGGCCCACCGGCGTTACCTTCGGTTCACGGTAGGCCCCGAGCATTTTCAGTTCACCGTGCTCCCCTTTGGCCTTACCAGTGCCCCTCGGGTGTTCACGAAAGTGATGGCGGTGGTCGCAGCTCATCTGCGCCGGGCAGGGGTTTCAGTCTTCCCCTACCTCGACGACTGGCTGCTGAAGGCGGGCTCGTCCCAGGCAGTCGTCTCCCACCTCCAGACTACGGCCGAACTCCTGCACTCGCTGGGGTTCTCCATCAATGTGCCGAAGTCGCATCTGATTCCTTCTCCACAGCTCCTTTTCATCGGAGCAGTTCTGGACACGACGCGGTTTCGGGCCTATCCTCCCGAACGGCGAGTCCGGGATATTCAGGCTATGATTCCGATCTTTCGGCCTTTATCCTGGGTTTCGGTAAGGATGACCCTGAGGCTGCTGGGCCTCATGGCCTCCTGCATCCTGCTGGTCAATCATGCCAGATGGCATATGCGGGCTCTGCAGTGGGACCTGAAGTTCCAGTGGGCGCAGCACCAGGGCAACCTGTCCGATCACGTCCAGATCTCGGAGGGGACTGCAAAACAGTTGCAGTGGTGGCTCTCGAACCGGCAATGGGTCATGGGCAGATCCCTCTCCCTTCCCCAGCCAGAGCATACAGTTGTGACGGACGCGTCCCTTCTGGGATGGGGCGGTCACATGGGAGAGGCGGAGATCAGAGGCCTCTGGTCTCCGGCGGAGTCCCGGCTCCATATCAACCTTCTGGAGCTCCGGGCGATCCGGCTTGCACTCAAGGCATTCCTTCCCTCTGTCAAAGGGAAGGTAGTGCAGGTGTTCACAGACAACACCACCGCCATGTGGTACTGCAACAAACAGGGCGGGGTGGGGTCTTGGACCCTTTGTCAGGAGGCTCTGCGCCTCTGGACATGGCTGGAACATCAGGGCATGTTCCTGATGGTTCAACACCTGGCAGGTTCTCTGAACGCCAGGGCGGACGAACTCAGCCGCAGGTGCATGATGGATCACGAATGGCGTCTTCACTCGGAAGTGGCGCAAGGACTCTTTCTACAGTGGGGAGAGCCTTGGTTAGATCTATTCGCCACCGAAGAGAACGCGCAATGTCATCAGTTCTGCGCGTTGGAATTTCCAAGGCGGCACTCGCTCGGCGACGCTTTTCGTCGCGAGTGGAGTTGCGGTCTGTTGTACGCCTTTCCGCCTATACCACTTCTACCCAGAGTGTTGAAGAAGATTCGGCACGACCGGGCCCAAGTCATTCTTGTGGCTCCGGACTGGGCTCGAAGAGTTTGGTATCCCGAGCTACTCAATATGAGCATAGATCCCCCGATCCGTCTGCCTCTTCGGGAGGATCTTCTGTCGCAGCAGCAGGGGACGGTCCTCCACCCGAACCTGTCCAGTCTACACCTGCTTGCGTGGAGATTGAGCGGCGGCAGTTGATTCCTTTCGACTTGCCTCCCGAAGTTTGTGATGTGATTCTGGCAGCCAGGCGTCCCTCCACTAAGGTGGTATACGCCTGCAGGTGGAACAAATTTGTGGCATGGTGCACAGCAAAGGCTGTGGATCCCCTTTCTGCCCCTCTTTCTGAGGTCCTTCTGTTCCTTCTCTCTCTGGCCCAACAGGGTTCTGCCCTGGGTACCATCAAGGGTTATCTTTGTGCTATCTCGGCCTTCCTCAGGCTCCCTGATCAGCCCTCCCTTTTCAAGTCCCCTGTTGTTAACAGGTTCTTAAAAGGCATTACTCACCTCTTCCCTCCTGTTCCGTTTGTAATGCCTCAGTGGGACTTGAACTTGGTTCTTACCTTTTTAATGTGCGCTCCCTTTGAGCCTCTGCATAACTGTCCTCTTCGTCTTCTGACTCTAAAGGCAGCCTTTCTGGTGGCCATCACCTCCGCTCGGCGGGTGAGTGAGCTCCAGGCTCTTTCTTGCAAACCTCCCTTTCTGTCTGTTCATCCAGACAAGGTTGTTCTTCGGACGCGTCCGTCCTTCTTGCCAAAGGTGGTTACTGCTTTCCACATTGGGCAGACCATCACTTTGCCCACCTTCTTTCCGCCTCCGCATCCTTCCAGAGAGGAAGAGAGGCTCCACCGTCTGGACCCAAAACGTGCGCTCTCCTTCTATATCGACCGCACGAAACACTTCCGGGTGGATGACCAGCTCTTTGTTGGCTACGTGGGCGCCAAAAAGGTCGGGGCGGTGCACAAGAGGACCATCTCCCGCTGGGTTACCTTGTGCATCAAGACCTGCTATTCTTTGGCTAAGAAGGAGCCTCCTGTTGGGCTGCGTGCCCATTCCACCAGGGCAACGGCTGCTACCACGGCCTTGGGCCGCGGTGTTCCGCTGCCGGTTATCTGTCAGGCAGCTACGTGGGCCTCGCTGCACACGTTTACTAAGCATTACTGCCTTGACAGTCAGGTCCGGAGGGACGGCTTCTTTGGCCGTTCTGTCCTCCAGGACTTCCTTGTCTGATCTTTGTTCGCAGACCCACCACCGGGGTTGGTATTGCTGGGGTATCTATTCTAAGGTAAGGAATCTATCACTAACGTGTCTCTTTCAGATGCACAAGTTACTAACTTGTGTAACGATATATCTGTAAGAGACAGTAGTTAGTGATAGATTCCTACCGCCCCACCCATCCTCCCCGTTCTGCGAACTGATTTCTAGGGTTAAGGACATCCCTTTCAGGGCCCTAGTATTTTTCAGACACCTGTGTCAGCTTCTTGCATGGCTCTGCGTTCCTGGCGCGGAAAGTCGTGTACAGAACTGACGTCAGCGCGCAGGGGCGGCGCCTAAGTACTGCCCGCGACGTCATCCCGGCGATCACGACGCCGACGACGGACGCGGAGCCGCACGACGCCGCCTACCGACGCGCAAGGGTACTGCTACGCAAAACTTTCCGGATCCAGCCTGACGCCTGGGGATATTCTAAGGTAAGGAATCTATCACTAACTACTGTCTCTTACAGATATATCGTTACACAAGTTAGTAACTTGTGCATTCAGTCCACTGGTCAATACCAACCCTAAGAGGTATCTAGGCGTGTATGTCACAGAGTATATCAATGACCTTTATGCCTTAAATTATATCCCTCTCTATAATAAGATAAAAGATAAATTGATAAAATGGAAAGACCGTCCTATATCTATAATAGGCCGGGCAGCCATAATTCGTATGATGATTTTACCCTTATGCAATTTTCTCTTTTCAGAAATTCCAAATGCGGTTCAAATGATTTTTTTTTAAAGAAGTGCAAGGCTTGTTCTCTACGTTTATGTGGGCAAATAAGGTATCAAGACTCGCTTTTCATGCACTATATAGACCTGGTGAAGAAGGGGGTTTAGCTCTTCCTGACTTGAGAGAATACTACTTTGCGAACTTTGCACATACCATGTACAGAACAATGAAGATTTTAAATAATAATAGATATGATAATTTCTTTATAGATCTAATCCTCCAAGAATATGAAATCAAGGTTTTTATGCATTTAACAAAACTTCCCAAAAAAGTCAGATATAAACCATTACAATGGAGTATTAAGCGAAAAAAACAACTTTTTAGTCATCATGCGAGCCCTAATATTAATGGCGAAACTCTGCTCTCTGACCGAGATCCATTGCTAGATCCGGCGGGTATAGCTAAATGGAGAAGTCAGGGTTTTAGCAAAATAGGGGACTTTTTAAATGTGAATTGGAAAACCTGGACTGAAATCGAGCCAGGCATTGAACATAGTAAAATAACTCTGCAATGGTCCTTCACTAGAATCAGACATTTTTTGCAGGAACTCAATCCTATACATATTAATGAGGCCAGCGAGCTAGCGGGCAACTGTTAGACCCTAAAAATCGCAAAACGATCAGCGGCTGGGCCGTCCTCTTGCAGGTAAACTGTATCTGAAAGCGCAGAGAAAATGGGAATCCCAGGAAGGGCTACAGATCTCTATCTTGGCCTGGAATCAGATCAATAAGTTTAATTACTCTTTATTGAAAGCGGCCAATCTCAGACAAATGCAATACTATACTAAGTGGCTCTTATATCGAACGCCAGATTTCCTACATAAAATAAATCCTCAGATTTCTGCAAACTGCTTCCGCTGCAATTTGGAGGGAGGAGGGAAGTGGACACATATTATCTGGGAGTGCCCAAAGCTAAATGGATTTTGGGGAGCAATTAATCAGTATTGTTTTAACAGATTGAAATTTCAGCAGATGCTAGACACCCAGACTGTTGTGCTAGGATACTCACCCGATTTAATAGCTAATCCACTGCAAAAACACCAAATATATATTATGGTCCTGGTAGCTCGGTCATTGATCCTCCAAAGAATGCGGTCGAATGATATCCCGACTTTCCAACAGCTACTTTGTAAATTAAATAGGATTAAGGAATGTGAAAGAAAATACGCTCCAAGATCGGTTTCATATAGGAAGTTTATGAAACTATGGGAAAATCAGTGCTAAGACATAGTATGCACTTGGTGGGCTGCTAGGCAGGGTACACAACAACTATGGCTCAAGAAATGCTGTACATGACTCTCAATTTGAATTGCGCAATATTCTAATTTCGCCTTGTTTCTTGTATATGTGTTTTCTACATTTTTTAATCATGTGGAAATATGAGACGGTGTAATAATTTTTTACTGTACTATGCTTTGATGAACTGTCCCTAAATACAAATATTTTTCAAAAACAGACCTACAGAGCTGTTCAAATCCCTACATATCAATTTCCTCGATATGATAGACTGATGCGCCAAACTATCGGTAGTGGTGGTCTGCCCTTACTCCAGGTGGATCGAAGCCGTCCCTTGCCTACACAGCAATGCCAAAGCAGCGGCAATGTTCCTAGTCATGGATGTAAAACCGAGGTGGGGAGTGCCTGACGTCATCCGATCGTATTACCACAGGCACTTTGTCAACTCCATGTTAGATCACATCTCACCCTCCAGAGTATCACACACAAACTAGTCTCAGTGTACCACCCGCAAAGCAATAGCTTAGTTGAGAGACTGAATGGTCTTCCAAAGAACAAAATTAGTAAAATTTGTGCCAGTCAATAAGAAATGGCTCCACTGCCCCCCCAGCCCTCTTTGCATTAAGAAACACACCTAGCAGGGACCATCACCTCACACCTCACCAGATTGTGACAGGCAGACTGATGGGAACGCCAATCCCAATGACCCGAACCAAATTAAGCACCGAAACTAGCTCTCAGGCATTGGGGGATGCGCTTCACAAGTACCTCTCCGAACTGACAAGGACTGCCAAGTTCTTGACCAAACAATCCAGCACCGGATCACTCGAGAGCCCACCACCGGGCTACCATTCCAAACACCACAGCCAGGTCAAGCAGTCTACATCTGCAACTTTGTACGAAAGTGGAAACAGGCTAAGTTTGAAGGACCCTACTGGGTACTATTCGACACCAACCGCCATCAAGGTGGAACAGAGAGAAGACTGGGTCCACCTATCTGATTTACGACCCAAACATTGATCTAGGACGCACCTCCCCGATAACCTAAAATTAAACATCTGCCTCTCCTCACAAATGCACGCTGCTCATGCAGATCAAAAGGACACCACCACACCGGTTAAAATATCACATCTTTAAGCAAAGCAGCCCACAGGGAGAAGTACTGCCCCCGCTGTGGCAAGGAGCAGGGGGAGGGGGCCATAATACGAATAGCCTTAAAAAAGTTTAAAAGTCACAGTTTTCCCCCAAGTTTTACCACCTACAAAAGTTAAGTTAAAACCCCATCATTCCACTAACATTCGATCACCTCTTTCCCTAGAGTAAAATCATAAGAGTATACTATTTACAAATAAATTAAGGAATGTTCCAAAACTGCCTAATAATGTGTGTTTCCCAGCTAACCTATAACCCGAAGCTCTTATCCTACAGGTCTGCGATCGAAACTACAAGTGTACCAACATGGCCTAAGTCTGCCATTTTTCTTACCAAAGCTTTTAAAGACGGTTTTACAAGGCCAATCGCTCAACTAATGCAAATTCCGAACGTACTTTTGTAGCCTTCTGCACCGCACCAGGACAAGATACCTCTGGGCACCCAGACACCGGACAACGAACAAGAGGCAACAAACAACAGACTAGTGGCCCAGATGACCGACATCTCCCTTGAAGACGACCCTATAGCCTATGAAATGTTTCCTAAGTTATGTGTATTTGTTTTTTGTACACACTCTCAAGCCGCGGTGCTCTTGAGCCCCTCTGGAGCCAAAAGTATGCCTAATCTCATGAGCTCTTCACCTCACATACACCTACACTGAACCAAACACTAGTATCCCACACGCACTACACAGCACACTCCTACTCAACACCAGCACATGACTGATGTAGGCTCATAAACTACTTTCAGGAATACATTCTCATTTCAAGCTGAGCGGGAACAAGAGGGAACTGTGATATAGGAAACGAAGTCAGGAAGTCTCTGACTGCGAAGAGTTTCATGCGCAGTTACCCAAGATCTCCCCGATAACCAGAAATAAGACTTGTTGAGTCATGGTGGTTGCGGAGTCATGGAGGTTGCGGAGTCATGGAGGCTGCTGAGTCACGGAGGTTTGTTGAGTCATGGAGGCTGCTGAGTCATGGAGGTTGCTGAGTCAAGGAGGCTGCTGAGTCATGGAGGTTGCTGAGTCGAGCTCTGGCATGGCCAGGGAAACAAAGATAAGGAAAACACCACCACATACCGGAGCAGAGAATTAAATAAATATAAGTTAACTTTTCATCCTCAGGGAACACAGGGAGTGAAAGAGGGGATGAGCCGAGGGCGAGAGGCATGTGTTGAGAACATGCTATGAGCCCCCAACCGACAGGCAGTCTGGGGTTCACCCTGATTAGTTCCCCCACTACTGCTGGAGTGCAGAAGGCGGTGGGCAGTCCGATGGATCCTGACAGTACCCCCCTTCCAAGGCCCGGTGACAGGACCGGGCTTGTGTGGGTTACACTGATGGAATATACGCAACAGTCGGGGAGCATGGACATGAGATATTGGCTCCCAGGTGCGATCCAGTGGGCCATACCCTTTCCAAGCTACCAGGTAATATAAAGTGCCCCTGGTTCGGCAAGAATCTAAAATAGAACTTACTTCATGTTCTAAGTGACCCTCCACACTTACTGGAGGTGGTGGAGCGAGGTGACGAGTGTTTGGATCAGTGGGTTTTAAAAGGGACACATGAAGGGTAGGGTGAATTTTTAAGTGAGCCGGTAAAGCCAGGCGTACTGCTGATTTCTGATATAGTTTTAGAATGGGGAATGGACCGATGTATCGTGGTTGAAATTTACGAGGCCCTTTTAAGCGTAAGTGTTTGGTGGATAACCACACTTGCTGGCCCACTTGGTAAGGAGGAGCTAAACGTCGATTTCTGTCCGCGTACTGTTTGTACAATAGTTTTGCACCTGTCACGTTCTTTTTTAATTCTTAGAGAACCTGATGTTGTAAGGCGTGTTTTTGAGCTAAAGGTTTAGGAGAGAGTGCATGCTGTGTTAGTAACGGGGAAGATCTGGGGTGATACCCATACAGAGAGTAGAAAGGTGAGAATCTGCTAGATGTGTTTACTACATTGTTATGGGCGGATTCTGCTAACCAAAGGTGATCGACCCATTGCTCTTGTTCGGTAACATAATTTTGTAATAATTGTTCGATCTCCTGGTTGGTTCTTTCCATTTCCCATCAGACTCCAGGTGATAGGCGGAAGAGAAGTCCACCGAAATGTTAAGTAATTTGCAAAATGCTCCCCAGAAGTACGAAACAAATTGCGTCTCACGGTCGGAAATGATACGTGAGGGTAAACCATGGAGCCGTACTATGTGTTGTAAAAACAGATTAGCTAGATGGGGGGCATCAGGTATCCCTTTAGTTGGGAAGCAATGACACATTTTAGTTAACAGGTCGACTACCACCACGATCGATGTAAATCCTTGGTCTTGAGGTAGATCAACTATTAAATTTATAGATACTGAATGCCAAGGTGATGGTGGTTGTTAGAACCGGGGTCACCGATTCCGACACGGTAGCTTGGCGCGAGGCAGGAAGGCACCCGAAGGCAATGTGTTAAGCAGTTGTGCAGCACACACTCACACTGACTCAGTAATGCGCACGCAATGAAGAGACACCACACCAGGCTGTTTGATAAAAACAAGACTCTTTATCTAGTTCAAGTTAGAGCATTAGGTAGGGCAGATAATCACAGTGCAACAGCAAATTCATTTCGTTCTGGAACATGAGTAAATTCATTCAACTCTAAAACATTAGAACCTCCTGCAGGTCAAAAGAAGCAGTAGCATTAATCCACTCAAAGAGCAAGTATCACCGTGGGTAATGTAGGGCAGGTGATAACATAGGTGTTAGACCTGGCATCCTTGGCGTGGGTCTCCCTTCCATTTTTTTATGATGCCTCCTATGTTACCGATCCATTTTTGCTGGCGTTAGATGCTTTGGGCACTGTGCCACTGCTATTCAGTGCCACAGTGCAAGTGCTCCCTATGATGAATTGCGTTATATATTAGTGACTCCATGATTGGATGATTGGTTTACTTGTCAGTCCCTAGTACAGTGCACGGAGTGTGCCCAGGGCTTGTAAATCCAATACCGCTGGTGGGCTTGCAGCACGGGTTGTGCCACCCACAGAAGCGGCTTGTAAAATGTGCCTCAGGCCTGCCATTGCAGAGCCTGTGTGCAGCCTAGGGCTGCCATGTCGACTTGGTGAGTACACCCACTTACCAGTCCCTAAACCTTCCCTTTACTGCATGTTGGTCACCCCTAAAGTAGGCCCTAGGGCAGGGTGCATTGTAAGTACAAGGTAGGACATGCCCTGGTGTGTGTGGCATGTCCTAATAGTGAATTACAGCCATTTTCGTTTTTCACTATTGCAAGGCTACCTGCTCCCCATAGGCCAGAATGGGCAGACTGACTATTACACCTTATAGTCAGAACTGACCCAGGGAACATGGTAGAAAAACGAATTTAGTATGCCTGAACTCAGAATGCTAAAATACATCTTTTAGTGAAGTTGGTTTTAACATTCTGTGTTTGAAAATACCCCTTTTAGAAAGTGGGTATTTTCTTGCCTAAACTTCCAAGCCTGCCTCTGCTAGGTTGTGTATTCCTTGTCTGGAGATTGAGTGACAGGGGCTGGGGGTGGCTACAGGAGACAGGGTGAGTCAGCACAGGGCTGAATAGAAAGATCTGCATCCAGAGTGGAGGGAGGAGTTGCACCTGGGTCTGAATAGGGCTGTGCCTGCCTTCCACAATGCTGGCTCCACCTCCTGCCGGGCGGCTGAGCACCCTGCCCCACATTCTGAAAGGAAAGAAGGAGACAGAAAAACAAAGTGCTCCAGGACTGACCAGAACTGGTTTTGGGCTGGGCAGAGGCCTCTCTGCCTTCAGAGAACAAAGGAAAACTGTGTATAAAAAGGGGACCCAGACCCCTAGGAAATTAGATCACTTTGGGAAAACAAGAAGAAACTTTGCTGAGGAGCGGAACCAAGAAGGAACTGAGGAGAAGACTATCCCTAAGCTAGAGGGATCTGCCTGCAGTGGTTGCCTGACTGCCAAAGGAAGGAGAAAGGACTTTGTGTGCACTTTTATTCAACTTGTAAAGTATCTCCAAGGGCTTGAGAAAAGAGCTTGCCTCCTGCTGAAGTCTCAGGGACAACAGACTTCAACCACCAGCTCCCCAAGAATCCTTTGGAAGTGCCTGCTGCTGTTTTGGGCCTTCTGAAGGGACTGCGTGTCGCAAGGAGCTGGAAGCGCGACTCAAGAGGAAGAAGCGTGTCGCCGTCGCTGCTGCTGCCGTCGCAACTCCGAAGGAGGGTGTCGCCGCTGTAGCTGTCGTATTGCACCGCATCGAGAGAAGCGTCCCGCAACGAAGAGGAAGCGTGTCGCCGTCGCTGCTGCTGCCGTCGCAACTCCGAAGGAGGGTGTCGCCGCTGTAGCTGTCGCATTGCACCGCATCAAGAGAAGAGTCTCGCATCGAGGAAGAAGCGTGTCAACCGTCGCAGCCGCTGCCGTCGCAACTCCGAAGGAGGGTGTCGCCGCTGTAGCTGTCGCATTGCACCGCATCAAGAGAAGCGCCTCGCATCCACGGAGAAGCGTGCCGCCGTCGGAGCTGCTGCCGTCGCATCACGAAACAAGGGTGTCGCCGCTGCAGTGGTCGCATCGAGCGGAAGCGTCTCGCAACGTCGGAGAAGAGGGTCGCCGCCAAAGCCGCTGTCGTCGCATCGCTGAACAAGGGTGTCGCCGCTGTAGCTGACGCATCGAGTCGAGACTTCTCGCAACCTCGGAGAAGCGTGCCGCATCAGGAAGAACTTGACGTCTTTATTTCTTTGCACCAGAACTTTGTCGCATTTCCATCGCTGCAACATTGCTTGTTGTGGAAGCGTCCCGCATCGTAAGGTACATTGACTTAAAGTGTCGCATCTTAAGAACTGAACTGAACTAAGCTAAAACTACCATTTTAAGTACAGTATTGTGGATTTTTGTCGTTATGGTCTTGTGTTAAAACTATATAAAGAATACTTATTTTTGATATAAAACCTTGTGTGGTGTCCATCTGTAGTGTGTCCCTAGATTACTGTATGTGTTCACAAATGCTTTACACACTGCCTCTGAGATAAGCCTGTCTGCTCGTGCCAAGCTACCAAGGGGGTGAGCAGGGGTTATTTTAGGAGTGTACCCCTTTACCCTGACTAGAGGCGAGGGTCCCTATTTGTCACAAGTACCTACCTGTGCCAACTAGAGACCCCCAATTCTAACATTGGTGGTCAGCGGTGAGGATTCTGGACTTGCATTTGTGACTCATGTACAGTGATTGGTGAACACTACTAGTGAGTGCAGACCAAAACGCGACCACATACTGTTGGTAGATTTGTTTTTCTAGGACGTTCCATTTTTGCCAAGTTTAACCATCATGGAAGACACAGCATCCATAGCATCTGTTGGTTCTGAGTGGGAAGAGGAGAAACTGGAATGCTACAAAGTGAGGCAGCTGAAGCACTTCTGCAAAAAGTTTAATGTTGCAATTACCGGGCTCACCAGGAGGGAGGAGTTCTACAAGGCGCTGAGGGCCTGGGTAGAAGCAAGGAAAACCCCTGAGACTGAGGAAGGGGAGAATAATGCAGATGTGCAGCTGGAAGGGCCAGTGGGTCCAGGGGAAAGGAAAGCACCTTCCCTAATAGGTAGCAGTGTTTCTGCCAAAGGCCTGTCCCCAGGAGAGCTGGAGGACAGGGAGAGAAATAGGATGCATGAGTTAGAGCTGGCCAAAATGAATGGGCAATTGGAAATTAAGAAACTGGCCCTAGAAGAAAAGAAAATGCAGCTTGAGCATGATAGAAGTTTGAGGGAGTTGGATTTGAAAGCTAGGAGCTTAGAAATTACTCCCTCTGGTGGCAGCACACCGTCAATACCTGTGGAATCTAGAGTATATATTCCTAAAGATGTGGTCAGGGAGTTTTTTAAAAATGATGACATTGGGCAGTGGTTCAAGGCCTATGAGGTAGCCATGTCTTCCCACCGGGTCCCTGAGAAGGATTGGGGAGCGGGGTTGTGGGGACGGTTCCTTAGTGAGGGGCGGGACACACTGCTAGATTTGCCTTCTGATGTCCATAATTCATATCGCCACATGAAGGATGCTTTAATGTCTAGGTATGGTTTAACTCCTGAATTGTATAGGCAGAGGTTCAGGGGTTGCACAAAGATAGAGAACAGTACCTGGGTTGAATATGTCACTTTTTTCTGCAGAGCATTGGATGGTTGGGTGAAGGGTAGCAAAGTTGATGATTTTCAGGGGCTCCTTGATTTGATTGCATGGGAGCACTTGTCAAGTAACTGTTTTCCAGAGCTACGCCAGCACCTGATAGATAGCAAGCTGACTATCCCTAGGAAGCTTGCTGAGGAGGCGGACCGCTGGGTCAGTACCAGGGTCCACAAGGGTCACGTGGGAGACTCAGCCAAGGGTGGGCAGGGTCCCCAGCAGAAGAGTGGGGGGACAAGGGTAAACAGAGGGAGTTCCAGAGAAGGCCCCAAAGTAGTCCCCAAGGGAACCAAGGGAAAGGTTCCCAGCCTCCCCCCAGAAACCCACAGGGGCCCCGACAGGTCCACCTGTTCAAAGGGGACCCCTGAGATGCTACAAATGTGGGGACCTGGGTCACATAGCGAGTGATCCCAAGTGCCGCCAGTTTGGAAAAACCGCACCCCCTGGTGCAGCCCCCCGGCAGATGGCTAGTGTAGCCCTGGGGGAGGAGATGGATGCCCCAGAGGGGTGGGGCCCCGCACAGATGTCCCTTGTCTCATTAGGAGACTGTGAGATGGTCCCCAAGACCCAGCTGCCTGATAACACTAAGAAATACAGGCAGTGGGTGACCATCAATGGCCATAGGGTGGAGGCTCTTAGAGATACAGGAGCCAGTGTGACAGCTGTCAAGTGTCACCTGGTGTCTCAAGAGCAGGTTGTCCCCCATGCATTCTATCCAGTTGTTGCCGCTGACAACACAGAGAGTCACTGCAAAGTGGCTCAGGTTCCCTTTGAGTGGGGGGGTCTCTGGTACTCTTCAGGTAGCTGTGAGGCCCGCCATGCCTGTTGACTGTTTGTTAGGGAATGACTTGGAGAGCTCACCTTGGGCGAAGGTGGAGCGAAGTGCTCATTTGGAGATGTTGGGTCTGCCTGACTGGGCGTGTGTGACCACCCGGTCCATGGCAGCAAGTAAAGGTGCTCAAGAGGACCTGGAGCCTGAGAGGGAGGCCCAGGTACCTGCCGTCACGAGAAGAGGCAGGGGCGCGGGAAACCGGCCCCCGAAGTTCCCACGGTCCAGGAGGAGGCAGACCCTGAGGGGGATGCCCTGGAGCCTACAGGGGAACAGGTAGCTGAACTGGGGGACCTGCCTGAGCTGACCCATTGGCAGCAAGAAGGAGGACCCTCCAGGGAAGAATTCTGCAAGGAGCAGAAAGAATGCCCTTCTCTGGTGGGTCTGCGGCAACAGGCTGCAGACCAGGCAACAGGTGATCAGTCTGGGTCACATTGGGTCTATTGGGAGAATGATCTCCTGTATACTGAGCCTAAGGTTGCTGAGCCTGGGTCAGCCCGTGTGCTGGTGGTACCCCAGTGCTTCAGAGCCTTCCTATTGGGGCTGGCTCATGATGTTCCATTGGCAGGACATTTGGGGCAGGACAAAACCTTTGATAGGCTTGTCACCCACTTTTATTGGCCCCAAATGCACAGGAGTTCAGACACTCACTGCAGAACGTGTCAGACTTGCCAGGCAAGTGGAAAGAGTGGGAGGAAGCGCAAGGCTCCTCTCCAGCCATTCCCTGTAGTCAGCACCCCCTTTGAACGGGTGGGTATTGACATTGTGGGGCCACTGGACCCCAAGACAGCCATGGGCAACAGGTTCATCCTGGTCTTGGTGGACCATGCCACCCGGTACCCGGAAGCCATACCTCTGAGGACAGTGACGGCCCCCGTGGTGGGACGAGCACTGATGGGAATTTTCTCCCGAGTGGGATTCCCTAGCGAGGTAGTGTCTGACCGGGGGACCAACTTCATTTCCAAGTATATGAAGTCCCTGTGGCAGGAGTGTGGGGTAACCTACAAGTTTACCACTCCTTACCACCCCCAAGGAAATGGATTGGTTGAAAGGTTCAACCGAACCCTCAAAGGCATGATTATGGGTCTTGAGGAACCTATGAGGCGTAAGTGGGACGTCCTCTTACCATGCCTGCTCTTTGCTTACCGTGAGGTGCCACAGAAATCTCTAGGGTTCAGTCCCTTTGAGCTTCTCTATGGACACCCAGTAAGAGGACCTCTAAGTTTGGTCAAAGAAGGCTGGGAGCAATCTCCCCGGAAACCTCCCCAGGATGTATACAGTTACATGCTGGCCTTTAGGAACCAAACTAGGCGTTTCAGGCAACTCGCTGAGGCGAATCTGGAAGCCAGCCAGGAGGAGATGAAGCGGTGGTACGACCAGAATGCCACTCTGGTAGAGCTTCAGCCTGGTCAGAAAGTGTGGGTCATGGCCCCAGTGGAGCCCTGCGCGCTCCAGGATAAGTGGACCGGACCCTTTGAGGTTGTAGAGCGCAAAAGTCCGGTTACCTACTTGGTGGACTTGCGGTCTCCCAGGAACCCCTTGAGGGTCCTGCATGTCAACCGCCTGAAGCCCCACTTGGAGAGGTCCCAAGTGGGCATGCTCTTAGCGACAGATGCTGGAATGGAGGAGGAGACCGAGCCTCTTCCTGACCTCCTGTCAGCAACAGAGCAAGATGGGTCAGTGGATGGTGTCAACCTCTCTTCCACCCTGACCCCTGAGCAACAGAATGACTGCCGCCAGTTGCTGGGACAGTTTTCTGATCTGTTCTCCCTGGTTCCCGGTGTCACAGATTGGTGCATCCATGATGTGGACACTGGGGACAGTACACCTGTGAAGCACAAATCTTACAGGGTGACTGACAGGGTGAGAGCTTGCATCAAGGAGGAGGTCTCCAAAATGCTTGCGTTAGGGGTGATTGAGTCCTCTAACAGTCCTTGGGCCAGCCCAGTGGTCTTGGTCCCAAAGGCTGCCGCACCGGGTACCACACCAGAACTCCGGTTCTGTGTGGACTACCGAGGGCTCAATTCAGTCACCAGGACTGACGCGCACCCCATCCCCAGAGCTGATGAGCTCATAGATCGGCTAGGGGCTGCCCGGTACCTCAGCACGTTTGACTTGACGTCTGGGTACTGGCAGATCGCCTTGACCGATGGGGCAAGAGAGAGGTCAGCATTCTCCACACCAGATGGGCACTACCAGTTCCGGGTGATGCCCTTTGGGATGAAGAATGCCCCTGCCACCTTCCAGAGGTTGGTCAACCAGGTGTTGGCTGGACTGGACTCGTTCAGTGCCGCCTACCTGGATGACATCGCAGTGTTCAGCGCCAGTTGGGAAGAACATCTGCGCCACCTCTGGGAAGTGTTGATGGCGCTGCGGAGAGCAGGCCTCACGATCAAGGCGAGTAAGTGCCAGATCGGGCAGGGTTCCGTGGTGTACTTGGGACACCAGGTGGGGAGCGGCCAGGTGGCGCCCCTACAACCCAAAATTGAAACCATCCTGAATTGGGAACCCCCAAAACCCAGACAGAAGTGAGGGCCTTCTTAGGACTCACGGGTTACTACAGGAGGTTTGTCAAGGGGTATGGCAGCATCGTTGCACCCCTGACAGGGCTGACTTCCAAGAAGCAGCCCAGGAAAGTGATTTGGACTGACACCTGTCAGAAAGCGTTTGAGGCCCTGAAAACTGCCATGTGCACGGCGCCCGTGCTCCTGGCACCCAACTTCTCCAAAGAGTTCGTAGTACAAACAGACGCTTCAGAGCATGGTGTGGGGGCTGTTCTGTCACAGATGAATGAGGAGGGCCTAGATCAACCCGTAGCCTTCATCAGTAGGAGGTTACTACCACGGGAACAGAGGTGGAGTGCTATTGAACGTGAGGCATTTGCTGTGGTCTGGGCACTGAAGAAGCTGAGACCATACCTGTTTGGGACTCACTTCCGGGTTCAGACAGACCACAGGCCCCTCAGATGGTTGATGCAGATGAGGGGTGAGAATCCAAAGCTGTTGAGGTGGTCCATTTCCCTACAGGGGATGGATTTCACGGTGGAACACCGCCCTGGTACAGAACACGCCAATGCTGATGGTCTGTCCAGATTTTTCCGCCTTAGTGAAGAGAGCTCCCCTGAGGTAGGGTAGTTCTCCCCACATTTCAGCTGGAGGGGACACGTGTTAGACCTGGCATCCTTGGCGTGGGTCTCCCTTCCATTTTTTTATGATGCCTCCTATGTTACCGATCCATTTTTGCTGGCGTTAGATGCTTTGGGCACTGTGCCACTGCTATTCAGTGCCACAGTGCAAGTGCTCCCTATGATGAATTGCGTTATATATTAGTGACTCCATGATTGGATGATTGGTTTACTTGTCAGTCCCTAGTACAGTGCACGGAGTGTGCCCAGGGCTTGTAAATCCAATACCGCTGGTGGGCTTGCAGCACGGGTTGTGCCACCCACAGAAGCGGCTTGTAAAATGTGCCTCAGGCCTGCCATTGCAGAGCCTGTGTGCAGCCTAGGGCTGCCATGTCGACTTGGTGAGTACACCCACTTACCAGTCCCTAAACCTTCCCTTTACTGCATGTTGGTCACCCCTAAAGTAGGCCCTAGGGCAGGGTGCATTGTAAGTACAAGGTAGGACATGCCCTGGTGTGTGTGGCATGTCCTAATAGTGAATTACAGCCATTTTCGTTTTTCACTATTGCAAGGCTACCTGCTCCCCATAGGCCAGAATGGGCAGACTGACTATTACACCTTATAGTCAGAACTGACCCAGGGAACATGGTAGAAAAACGAATTTAGTATGCCTGAACTCAGAATGCTAAAATACATCTTTTAGTGAAGTTGGTTTTAACATTCTGTGTTTGAAAATACCCCTTTTAGAAAGTGGGTATTTTCTTGCCTAAACTTCCAAGCCTGCCTCTGCTAGGTTGTGTATTCCTTGTCTGGAGATTGAGTGACAGGGGCTGGGGGTGGCTACAGGAGACAGGGTGAGTCAGCACAGGGCTGAATAGAAAGATCTGCATCCAGAGTGGAGGGAGGAGTTGCACCTGGGTCTGAATAGGGCTGTGCCTGCCTTCCACAATGCTGGCTCCACCTCCTGCCGGGCGGCTGAGCACCCTGCCCCACATTCTGAAAGGAAAGAAGGAGACAGAAAAACAAAGTGCTCCAGGACTGACCAGAACTGGTTTTGGGCTGGGCAGAGGCCTCTCTGCCTTCAGAGAACAAAGGAAAACTGTGTATAAAAAGGGGACCCAGACCCCTAGGAAATTAGATCACTTTGGGAAAACAAGAAGAAACTTTGCTGAGGAGCGGAACCAAGAAGGAACTGAGGAGAAGACTATCCCTAAGCTAGAGGGATCTGCCTGCAGTGGTTGCCTGACTGCCAAAGGAAGGAGAAAGGACTTTGTGTGCACTTTTATTCAACTTGTAAAGTATCTCCAAGGGCTTGAGAAAAGAGCTTGCCTCCTGCTGAAGTCTCAGGGACAACAGACTTCAACCACCAGCTCCCCAAGAATCCTTTGGAAGTGCCTGCTGCTGTTTTGGGCCTTCTGAAGGGACTGCGTGTCGCAAGGAGCTGGAAGCGCGACTCAAGAGGAAGAAGCGTGTCGCCGTCGCTGCTGCTGCCGTCGCAACTCCGAAGGAGGGTGTCGCCGCTGTAGCTGTCGTATTGCACCGCATCGAGAGAAGCGTCCCGCAACGAAGAGGAAGCGTGTCGCCGTCGCTGCTGCTGCCGTCGCAACTCCGAAGGAGGGTGTCGCCGCTGTAGCTGTCGCATTGCACCGCAGCAAGAGAAGAGTCTCGCATCGAGGAAGAAGCGTGTCGCCGTCGCAGCCGCTGCCGTCGCAACTCCGAAGGAGGGTGTCGCCGCTGTAGCTGTCGCATTGCACCGCATCAAGAGAAGCGCCTCGCATCCACGGAGAAGCGTGCCGCCGTCGGAGCTGCTGCCGTCGCATCACGAAACAAGGGTGTCGCCGCTGC
Organism: Calotriton arnoldi; assembly: GCA_963921515.1. Lineage (NCBI taxonomy): Eukaryota > Metazoa > Chordata > Amphibia > Caudata > Salamandridae > Calotriton > Calotriton arnoldi. Next base: position 1,301,419 of record CAWUFW010003373.1, read on the forward strand.
AGTTGTCGCATCGAGCGGAAGCGTCTCGCAACGTCGGAGAAGAGGGTCGCCGCCAAAGCCGCTGTCGTCGCATCGCTGAACAAGGGTGTCGCCGCTGTAGCTGACGCATCGAGTCGAGACTTCTCGCAACCTCGGAGAAGCGTGCCGCATCAGGAAGAACTTGACGTCTTTATTTCTTTGCACCAGAACTTTGTCGCATTTCCATCGCTGCAACATTGCTTGTTGTGGAAGCGTCCCGCATCGTAAGGTACATTGACTTAAAGTGTCGCATCTTAAGAACTGAACTGAACTAAGCTAAAACTACCATTTTAAGTACAGTATTGTGGATTTTTGTCGTTATGGTCTTGTGTTAAAACTATATAAAGAATACTTATTTTTGATATAAAACCTTGTGTGGTGTCCATCTGTAGTGTGTCCCTAGATTACTGTATGTGTTCACAAATGCTTTACACACTGCCTCTGAGATAAGCCTGTCTGCTCGTGCCAAGCTACCAAGGGGGTGAGCAGGGGTTATTTTAGGAGTGTACCCCTTTACCCTGACTAGAGGCGAGGGTCCCTATTTGTCACAAGTACCTACCTGTGCCAACTAGAGACCCCCAATTCTAACAATAGGCATAAGCACATTCAGGTACATTCAATTCACTAAAGACCTTAATGCAAGTAGGTAAACAACATAGGAAACATTTCAATCAGCGCAGAGGTTTCCAAGGAGGTACATAACAGTGCATAAACTACGCAGGTATAACGATAGGGGGATAGCCACCCCAGCAGTACCAATGGGCCCCACTCGTGTGACCAGGATCCATAGGGCAATTGGGAGCACTTGAGCAGCAGGCCGGATCTGGGTTCAATTCAGGGCCCGGTCCCCCACATTCATTCCTGAGGGGAGCAGTCGAAGAGGCAGTCTGAAGGCATCTGCTCCTCCCCCAGTTACACTCAGCACAAGGGTGAAGGGGAAGCGCCGCTGGAGTGAGGCCCCCGTAATGGCTTGGAACCCCCAGGGCCTCCCGGACTCACCACTCTGTCCCTGAATGCTGGTAGGCCTGGATGGGGCCGGGCGCCTCCTCCCCGGTCAGCCCGCTCCTGACTGCTCGTGGGGCTCCGACCGGGGGAGGTGGCCAGATCTCCGTGGTCCTCGGTACTCTCCGTGGCCGGGGGACTGTTCTAGGGGCTCCCGCTTGCAGTGGAGCCCCCTCGGCGTCATTCTGCTCCAGCCTCTGGGCCTCCGTCGGCCTCCGGCCCCGGGGACCAATGGGTTTGCGGCTTCTTGGGGGCGTGTGCACAGGACCAATGGGGGCGCGGCACAGCCGAGGCTCGGCCAATGACGCAGCCCGCGCCTCGGTCGCCCAGCAACGCTTCGTGCACGCTCCTCAGGCCTAGCGCGGCCCTCTCAACTACCGCGCGGCCTACGCTCCCTGCAGAGGCCGCGGCGGTGGTTGCGGTCGCGCAGCTCTTCGCTCTTTCGGCAGCGCCGGGCAGCGGTGGTGACTTCTGGCCGCACAGCGCTTCGCGGAGGGGTGATACGCCCCGAACAGGTACCTGGGCCACGGCAGTGATATTTTTAGATGTAGCGCGCCTCCTCCACGCGCGGGTGCCACGGCGGTGAATTCAGGCAACCTGCACCCCCAGGACAGCAGGGAGGGGGCTCAGCACGGCGCTCTGCACATCACTTGAACGGGGTCAGCTCTTTGAGTGTAGCGCTTGACTGTCCCAGCGCTAGCAGGAGGGGGGTAAGTTGTCGCAGTGAAGCGCTTAGTGGTACAGTTAGGTTCCTCAGGTCAGCAGCCTCGTGGGCGGCAGCTTCGGGTAGGACAGCACTAGGGGCCACACAGCGCTCGTAGCAGGACACAGGTTATGGGAGTCCAGCGCTTAGAAGCACAGCGCTTAGTACAGGACACCAAGGGGTGACAGTCCAGCGCTTTACCTGGTGATCCCCCAGTAGCAGTAGCGCTCACAGGGTCCTCAGCGCTTCAGTCCCAGCGCAGGTGGTAGGGGTGTCTTTGGTTGCAGTTCCTTATTGGCAGTGACTTGGGAGAAAGGGGGTTGAGTTGGCAGGCACAAGAGGCAAGTAGGTGCCCTGCAGGCACACTGGAGGTGGTTCCCTGGGTCCCCTCACGCTGGGCAAGGTCAGCAGGTGGAAGGTGTTCCTCATCTATCTTAGCACAGCAGTGCCTAAGCCCAGTCAGTACCAGTAGTGTAGGTCTCCCCCCTAGGCCCAACAGCCTGTACTCCGGCAGAGGTTCCCCAGGTCCAGTGGTGCCCCAACTAACTAGCTAGGTTTCCCTCCAAACCTCTTATACCCCTAGATCTGAAAGAGACACGTTAGTGACAGATTCCTTACCTTAGAATATCCCCAGGCGTCAGGCTGGATCCGGAAAGTTTTTTGCGTAGCAGTACCCTTGCGCGTCGGTAGGCGGCGTCGTGCGGCTCCGCGTCCGTCGTCGGCGTCGTGATCGCCGGGATGACGTCGCGGGCAGTACTTAGGCGCCGCCCCTGCGCGCTGACGTCAGTTCTTCTTTTTCCGCGCCAGCAAGCGCAGATCCGGGAAGAGCAGTGCCCTGGTCATTTTTTGACCATACTTTTTGGTGAATTTTTTCACTGTTTTTCCATCTTTCAAGGTGTCGTAGGGATGCCCGGCTTCAAGCGATGCGGCGCCTGTGCGCGGATGATGTCCGTCACCGACCCGCATTGGGAGTGTCTCTTCTGCCTCGGCCGAGGCCACGACACGGAGTCTTGTCCCGAATGCCAGGCCCTCAACCCGAAAGCTTTGCGAGAGCGGTCTCGAAAGCTCCTCGAGGCCCGGCATTCGGCTCCACGGAGGCCCCGGTCGCGTGAGAGGTCCAGGGGTCGATCGCGGAGTCCACACCGGTCGTCGGCGTCGAAGTCTTCTTCGTCCGGTAAGTCGAAACACAAGAAGTCCAAGAAGCATCATCGCTCTAGGACTTCGCCTCGCCGGTCTTGCGACTCGGCTGAGGCCCCTCCCGTCACCGTCCCCGCCCCCGCGGCCCCGGACATGCCTGTGGAGTCGCCCCCGCCATACCCGCCCTTCCCGGGTTCGGGGGCGGATCCGGCCAAAGTGCAGGAATTCCTGACGGCCATGGCCCGCCTCTTCGGGCCTCCAGGCCCCTCCGGTGCGCCTTCGGGCCCCGCGGGCCCTGATGGGGTTGCTCCGGCGTCGCCGACGGCTCCGGCCCCGGCGTCGCCCGTGCCTCCAGCCTCGGTCCCGGCTCCGGCTTCGGCCCCGGCCTCGATCCCGGCTCCACAACCCCCATCGACGCCGGTCGACCTAATGACACCTCCGCCGGCGCCGATGTCTCCGGTGCCGTTCTCGATGCCGCCCTGGGCTCCGGGCGGCGTCGTCCCCCAGTTCCTTCTGGCTCCGGACATGGATCCGGACCGACGTCGCTCGACGCCGGCTCCGGCGCGGATGGGACCTTGGGTCCCAACTGTCCCTCCTCCTCCTTATTTTGAACCAGAGGAGGATCAGTTGGACTGGGAGGGGTCTGATGACCCTCTGACACGACACTGTCAGTATGATGAGGACTGGACAGAGAGTCTAGGGAGGCCAGTGGTCTGGATACTTCCCTGACACTGGCATGCTGTCTCCTCCCGTGGCTACGGAGGAGGGAGCCAATTTTGGTACGGTGTTGCGTAGGGCAGCTGGGGCCTTACGTCTCCAACTCCCTACTTTGACGGTCAAGCCTAACATCTTGACAGAGGTGCTTCAGCCGGCAGCCTCCTCTGCGGAGACTGTGCTGCCGTTTAACGACGCCCTCACTGACGTTCTTTTGGGCGCCTGGTCCAAGCCCAACACAGGGGCTCCTGTGGATCGGAACGTGTCACGACGCCATCGCCCAGCTCCGGGCGACCCCCTGTTTCTCTCTGTCCACCCCACTCCTGAGAGCTTGGTTGTCCAAGCCTCCGCTTCCCAAACCGCCTTCCCTACCGCTCCTCCGGATAGGGAATCCAAACGCCTGGATCAGTTTGGGAAGAAAGGTTTTTCTTCCTCCAGTGCTGGCTTGCGGTCCGTTAACACCGCTTGTCTTTTGGGCTGATATACCCACTCCCTGTGGGATTCGGTGGCGGATGTTTTGCCCCAGTGTCCTGAGGAGGTCCAGGCACTGCTTTCCTGCGCCATTGCGGAAGGAAGGGATGCGGCTAAATACACTATACGTTGTGGCCTTGACACCGCCGACTCGCTGGGCAGGTCTATTGCAACGACGGTGGCGCTCCGACGCCACGCCTGGCTGAGAACCACTGGTTTTTCAGGGGATGTCCAGAATACTCTCATGGAAATGCCCTTTGATGGAGTCGGTCTTTTTGGGTCCAAAGCAGACCATGCGTTGGAGCGCTTTAAGGACTCACGGGCTACTGCCAAGTCCCTGGGCCTTTCTGCTACACGCCCTCCGCTGACTTCTGCTTTTCGCCCCTATCGTGGCCACGGTAGGGCGCCCTTCACGTCAGCAGCCCAGCCACCGGCCCGCGCAGCAGGCGTCTTCGCGTGGCCGAGGACGTGGATTCCGCCGTGGCGGATCGGGCAACCAGCGTGCGGGTCAGGCCACCACCTCCAACCCGTCCGCGGCCTCCAAGCCCTCCTAGTCCCTCCTTTCAGGTGCACGGCACGCCAGTAGGGGGCAGGGTCCGCCATCACCTTCCCCACTGGCGCACCATCACCTCGGACAGGTGGGTCTTGGACATTGTCCGAAGGGGCTACTCCCTCCCTTCGAGACCACCCCCAGCCATGCCACCTCAATTCCGCCGCATGTCAGGGGATCACTTGGTGCTTCTACAGAAGGAAGTCACGGCCCTCTTGACCAAGAGGGCCATCGAGCATGTTCCGACCCCAGAAGTAGGGCGTGGTTGCTACTCCCACTACTTTCTGGTGCCCAAAAGGACAAGGAGGACATGCGTCCTATCTTGGACCTCCGGAACGTCAATCGCTTCCTCCGGAAGGAGAAGTTCAAGATGCTCACCCTAGCTCCGGTCTTGACTGCCCTCGACCCTGGAGACTGGTTGGTAGCGTTGGACTTGCAGGACGCGTATTTCCACATCCCCGTCCTGCCGGCCCACCGGCGTTACCTTCGGTTCACGGTAGGCCCCGAGCATTTTCAGTTCACCGTGCTCCCCTTTGGCCTTACCAGTGCCCCTCGGGTGTTCACGAAAGTGATGGCGGTGGTCGCAGCTCATCTGCGCCGGGCAGGGGTTTCAGTCTTCCCCTACCTCGACGACTGGCTGCTGAAGGCGGGCTCGTCCCAGGCAGTCGTCTCCCACCTCCAGACTACGGCCGAACTCCTGCACTCGCTGGGGTTCTCCATCAATGTGCCGAAGTCGCATCTGATTCCTTCTCCACAGCTCCTTTTCATCGGAGCAGTTCTGGACACGACGCAGTTTCGGGCCTATCCTCCCGAACGGCGAGTCCGGGATATTCAGGCTATGATTCCGATCTTTCGGCCTTTATCCTGGGTTTCGGTACGGATGACCCTGAGGCTGCTGGGCCTCATGGCCTCCTGCATCCTGCTGGTCAATCATGCCAGATGGCATATGCGGGCTCTGCAGTGGGACCTGAAGTTCCAGTGGGCGCAGCACCAGGGCAACCTGTCCGATCACGTCCAGATCTCGGAGGGGACTGCAAAACAGTTGCAGTGGTGGCTCTCGAACCGGCAATGGGTCATGGGCAGATCCCTCTCCCTTCCCCAGCCAGAGCATACAGTTGTGACGGACGCGTCCCTTCTGGGATGGGGCGGTCACATGGGAGAGGCGGAGATCAGAGGCCTCTGGTCTCCGGCGGAGTCCCGGCTCCATGTCAACCTTCTGGAGCTCCGGGCGATCCGACTTGCACTCAAGGCATTCCTTCCCTCTGTCAAAGGGAAGGTAGTGCAGGTGTTCACAGACAACACCACCGCCATGTGGTACTGCAACAAACAGGGCGGGGTGGGGTCTTGGACCCTTTGTCAGGAGGCTCTGCGCCTCTGGACATGGCTGGAACATCAGGGCATGTTCCTGATGGTTCAACACCTGGCAGGTTCCCTGAACGCCAGGGCGGACGAACTCAGCCGCAGGTGCATGATGGATCACGAATGGCGTCTTCACTCGGAAGTGGCGCAAGGACTCTTTCTACAATGGGGAGAGCCTTGGTTAGATCTATTCGCCACCGAAGAGAACGCGCAATGTCATCAGTTCTGCGCGTTGGAATTTCCAAGGCGGCACTCGCTCGGCGACGCTTTTCGTCGCGAGTGTAGTTGCGGTCTGTTGTACGCCTTTCCGCCTACACCACTTCTACCCAGAGTGTTGAAGAAGATTCGGCACGACCGGGCCCAAAGTCATTCTTGTGGCTCCGGACTAGGCTCGAAGAGTTTGGTATCCCGAGCTACTCAATATGAGCGTAGATCCCCCGATCCGTCTGCCTCTTCGGGAGGATCTTCTGTCGCAGCAGCAGGGGACGGTCCTCCACCCGAACCTGTCCAGTCTACACCTGCTTGCGTGGAGATTGAGCGGCGGCAGTTGATTCCTTTCGACTTGCCTCCCGAAGTTTGTGATGTGATTCTGGCAGCCAGGCGTCCCTCCACTAAGGTGGTATACGCCTGCAGGTGGAACAAATTTGTGGCATGGTGCACAGCAAAGGCTGTGAATCCCCTTTCTGCCCCTCTTTCTGAGGTCCTTCTGTTCCTTCTCTCTCTGGCCCAACAGGGTTCTGCCCTGGGTACCATCAAGGGTTATCTTTGTGCTATCTCGGCCTTCCTCAGGCTCCCTGATCAGCCCTCCCTTTTCAAGTCCCCTGTTGTTAACAGGTTCTTAAAAGGCATTACTCACCTCTTCCCTCCTGTTCCGTTTGTGATGCCTCAGTGGGACTTGAACTTGGTTCTTACCTTTTTAATGTGCGCTCCCTTTGAGCCTCTGCATAACTGTCCTCTTCGTCTTCTGACTCTGAAGACAGCCTTTCTGGTGGCCATCACCTCCGCTCGGCGGGTGAGTGAGCTCCAGGCTCTATCTTGCAAACCTCCCTTTCTGTCTGTTCATCCAGACAAGGTTGTTCTTCGGACGCGTCCGTCCTTCTTGCCAAAGGTGGTTACTGCTTTCCACATTGGGCAGACCATCACTTTGCCCACCTTCTTTCCGCCTCCGCATCCTTCCAGAGAGGAAGAGAGGCTCCACCGTCTGGACCCAAAACGTGCGCTCTCCTTCTATATCGACCGCACAAAACACTTCCGGGTGGATGACCAGCTCTTTGTTGGCTACGTGGGCGCCAAAAAGGTCGGGCGGTGCACAAGAGGACCATCTCCCGCTGGGTTACCTTGTGCATCAAGACCTGCTATTCTTTGGCTAAGAAGGAGCCTCCTGTTGGGCTGCGTGCCCATTCCACCAGGGCAACGGCTGCTACCACGGCCTTGGGCCGCGGTGTTCCGCTGCCGGTTATCTGTCAGGTAGCTACGTGGGCCTCGCTGCACACGTTTACAAAGCATTACTGCCTTGACAGTCAGGTCCGGAGGGACGGCTTCTTTGTCCGTTCTGTCCTCCAGGACTTCCTTGTCTGATCTTTGTTCGCAGACCCACCACCGGGGTTGGTATTGCTGGGGTATCTATTCTAAGGTAAGGAATCTGTCACTAACGTGTCTCTTTCAGATGCACAAGTTACTAACTTGTGTAACGATATATCTGTAAGAGACAGTAGTTAGTGACAGATTCCTTACCGCCCCACCCATCCTCCCCGTTCTGCGAACTGATTTCTAGGGTTAAGGACATCCCTTTCAGGGCCCTAGTATTTTTCAGACACCTATGTCAGCTTCTTGCATGGCTCTGCGTTCCTGGCGCGGAAAGTCGTGTACAGAACTGACGTCAGCGCGCAGGGGCGGCGCCTAAGTACTGCCCGCGACGTCATCCCTGCGATCACGACGCCGACGACGGACGCGGAGCCGCACGACGCCGCCTACCGACGCGCAAGGGTACTGCTACGCAAAAAACTTTCCGGATCCAGCCTGACGCCTGGGGATATTCTAAGGTAAGGAATCTGTCACTAACTACTGTCTCTTACAGATATATCGTTACACAAGTTAGTAACTTGTGCGTCAGGTGACCCTCCTGAAAGGCGGCAAAGCATAACTCCTCTCTGGGCTTGAAGGTTCTAGAAGCTTCCATCATGTCTGTCTATGAGGCCCAGAGGCGGGACGGCATGGATACAGTAACATTATGTCCCAGCATGATCCTGACTACTGGTAGGTGTGTGTGCAAAGGCCACTCCGCAGTAGCAGGGGCCTGTGGCAGCCATCTTGTTAGGAGAGAGCACCTGCACCTCAGCACTGTTTGGTAGTGGTAAGGCGCCCAGAGACCTAGGTCCAACAAAAGGGTAGTGGCAAAAAGTGAGGCGCAAAGAGAAAAAAACGGGGTAAGACCACCCTAGGGCTGACAGGTCCAGCCGAAAGTGGGGAGAGCTACCCATCCTCTAGGGAGTTCTCATCGCTAAGGCGGAAAAACCGAGAGAGACCGTCAGCGTTGGCGTGGTCTACTCCGGGTCGATGTTCCACCCGAAAGTCCATCCCCTGGAGGGAAATGGACCACCTCAACAATTTGGGGTTTTCGCCTCTCATCTGCATGAGCCAGCGAAGGGGTCGGTGGTTGGTTTGAATAAGGAAGTGAGAGCCAAAGAGGTATGGCCTCAGCTTCTTCAAAGCCCAAACCACGGCGAAGGCTTCACGTTCTATAGTACTCCACCGCTGTTCCCGGGGGAGTAGCCTTCGAGAAATAAAGGCCACTGGCTGGTCTTGGCCGTCATCATTCAGTTGAGATAGCACAGCTCCAATGCCATGCTCAGAGGCGTCTGTCTGCACGATGAATTCTCTGCCAAAGTCCGGAGTCCTAAGCACCGGAGCGGTGCACATCGCGTGTTTAAGGGTGTCAAACGCTTCTTGACAGGCAGCCGTCCAGATGACTTTGCGTGGTTGTTTCTTGGATGTCAGTTCAGTCAGGGGGGCCACGATGGTCCCATAGCCCTTGACAAACCGGCGGTAGTAAACCGTGAGGCCAAGGAAAGCCCGGACCTCCGTTTGGGTTTTGGGGGGCTCCCAGGCCAAGATGGTCTCGATTTTGGCCTGGAGGGGTTGCACCTTACCCCCGCCCACCAGGTGTCCCAGGTAGATGACAGATCCCTGCCCAATCTGGCACTTGCTGGCCTTGATGGTTAGGCCAGCCCGCTGTAGGGCCTGCAGCACCTCCTGGAGATGCTCCAGATGGTCCTCCCAGCTGCTGCTGAAGACAGCTATGTCATCTAGGTAGGCAGTAGAGAAGGCCTCTAGGCCAGAAAGTACCTGGTTAACCAACTGCTGGAAAGTGGCCGGAGCATTTTTCAGCCCGAAGGGCATCACCCGAAATTGAAAGTGGCCCTCGGGGGTGGAGAACGCAGTCTTTTCCTTCGCTCCGACCGCCATGGCAATCTGCCAATATCCTGACGTCAGGTCAATTGTACTTAAGTACCGAGCTGCTCCCAGCCGGTCAATGAGCTCATCCGCCCGAGGGATCGGGTGAGCATCCGTCTTGGTCACGGAATTCAGACCACGGTAATCCACACAGAACCGAAGTTCTGGTGTGGTGCCCGGGGGGGCCGCTTTCGGCACCAACACCACCGAACTAGCCCAAGGGCTGCTGGAAGGCTCAATCACCCCCAGCTCCAACATCTTGGCTACCTCACTCTGGATGCTGGTCTTGACTTTGTCCGACAGCCGGTAAGACTTGGTTTTTACTGGCGGGCTGTCCCCTGTGTCCACTTCATGGGTACACAGGTGCGTGATCCCAGGAGTGAGGGACAACAACGAGGCGTACTGCCCCAATACCTGGCGGCAGTCCCTCTGTTGCTCCGGGGTCAAGGATGGCGAGAGGACCACTCCCTCCACCGATCCATCCTTCTCGTGAGCCGCCAGAAGGTCCGGAAGAGGCTCGCTCTCCTCCTCTTCGCTCCCATCCGTCACCATCAGGAGAGTAAGCTCTGATCGCTCATGGTGCGGCTTCAGGCGGTTGACGTGGAGCACCCTGTGGGGTTGACGGGGGGTCTTGAGGTCTACTATGTAGGTGGTCTGGCCTCTTTTCTCCAAAATTTCGTATGGTCCAGTCCACCAGTCCTGGAGGGCACTAAGCTCTCCTGGCTCCATGACCCACACCTTCTGTCCAGCGTCCAACTCCACCGTCCGAGCATTCCGGTCGTACCACTCCTTCATGACGGCTTGACTAGCCTCCAGATTGTCTGAGGCTTCCTTCCACAGCTTGGCCATCTGGCTGCGGAACGCCAGCATGTAGCTGACCACATCACGGGGAAGCTTCTGGGAAGACTTCTCCCACCCTTCCTTCACAAGACTGAGGGGCCCTCTAACGGGGTGTCCATAGAGCAGCTCAAAGGGGCTGAAACCGACCCCCTTCTGCGGCACCTCTCGGTAGGAGAAGAGCAGACAGGGTAAGAGGACGTCCCACTTCCTTCTCAAGTCCTCGGGTAGGCTCCGGATCATCCCCTTCAGGGTCTTGTTGAAGCACTCCACGAGCCCGTTAGTCTAGGGGTGGTAAGGAGTGGAGAACCGGTAGGTCACTTTGCACTCCTTCCACATGGCCTGCATGTAGGCCGACATGAAATTCGTGCCCCTATCTGACACCACGACCTTGGGGAATCCCACTCGGGTAAAAATCCCCATCAAGGCCCGCGCCACCGCAGGTGCAGTGATGGTCCTCAGAGGGATTGCCTCCGGGTACCGGGTGGCGTGGTCCACCAACACCAAGATGAACCTGTGTCCCGAAGAAGTCGGCGGGTCCATTGGCCCGACAATGTCAATTCCTACCCGCTCAAAAGGGGTACCGACAACCGGGAGCGGTTCCAAGGGGACCTTCAACTTAGTCCCAGTCTTGCCACTCGCCTGGCAAGTCGTACAGGTCTTGCAAACGGTGTCAGAGGCAACTCGCACTCTGGGCCAGTAAAAGTGTGGGACCAAACGAGCAAATGTCTTGTCCTGGCCCAGGTGTCCTGCCAGTGGTATCTCATGTGCCAATTCCAGCAGGAAGGCTCGGTAGCATTGGGGGGCCACTAAGGCCCTTGATGACCCATGCACCGGAGCCTTAGGCTCACTGTAGAGGAGGCCATCCTCCCAGTAAACATGGTAATTACCGGTCTCTTTACCAGTCGCTTGGGCTTCGGCCTGCTGCCGCATGCCTTCAAGCGTGGGACACTCTCTCTGCGCCCGACAAAATTCCTCCCGGGTAGGCCCTCCTTCCACCTGCCACTCTGCAGGGGTTGGCAAGTCCCCCACGGGAACAACATCCACCTCAGCGGACTCCGGGGTCACCTCCGCGGGCTCCCCATCCATCTCGCAGGGTGCATCCTCAAAGACGTCTTGTCCAGCAGTGGGCTGAGCCATTGTTTCAGGCTCCAACCCGGGTTGAGTTCCTTGCCGGGCAGCCATGGACCGCGTGACCACACAAGTCCACCCTGGTAATCCCAGCATCTCAGCGTGGGCGTTGAACTCCACCTCCTTCCATGCAGTATGTTCCAGATCGTTTCCGAGCAGACAGTCAACTGGCATGGCAGGGCTCACCGCAACTCTCAACAGGCCTGAGACTCCTCCCCACTCAAAGGGAACTTGGGCCACGGGGTAATGACCCAGGCTATTATCAGCCATGACAACCGGGTGGAATACTTCAGGAATCACCTGCTCTGGGGACACCAGCTGACGCCTTACCATCGTCATGCTGGCACCCGTGTCCCTCAGAGCCTCCACCTCCTCCCCATTTACCAGGACCCTCTGCCGGTACTTGGCAGTGTTCGAGGGTACCTGAACCCGTGGGATCATCTCTCTATCCCCCAGGGAAACTAAGGTCAAGCCTGTCCACTCACCCCCCCTACCTAGGGACAACTCCTCCCCAAGCGCTACACTGGCCACCCTGGGGCTCTTACCTCCTGTGGGGGCTGGGGTCCTCTTGCGACACTGGGGATCCCCCTTGTAGTGTCCAACCTCCCCGCACTCGTAGCACCGGACAGTTCTGGGCTGCTGACTCTTGTCAGGGTAAGTGGGTTTCTGGAATCCAGAGTGGGGTGGGGAACCTACCCCCTTCCCCTGCGGTCTATTTTGGGGGCCTTTAAAGAACTCCTTCTTTTTATCTCCACCCTGTCCACCTTTCGGGGGGTCTCCCCCGGATCCCTTGTGGGACACCCGAGTGCTAACCCAGGTATCCGCCTCCTCCGCAAGTTCCCGAGGATCGGTCAGCTTGCGGTCCACCAGGTGTTGGCGCAGCTCTGGAAAACATTTATCAAGAAGGTGCTCCCTTAAAAACAGATTGTACAGCCCTTCATAGTCACTCACTTCGCTGCCACGCACCCAACCCTCCAATGCCTTACGGGCATAATCAAAAATATCCACCCAGTTCTGGGTGGGAAGCTTGTGGCTGTTGCGGAATTTCTGGCGATACTTTTCTGGAGTGAGGCCAAAATTTTTAAGCAGGGCCTCCTTCATCACAGGGTAGTTCGTCTGATCCCCTTTGTCCAAGGTCAAGAGTGTGTCCCTCGCCACCGGAGGTATGTACCTATACAGGCCTCCCCCACAGTAACTCTCAGGCACCCCATGGGCCACCAAAGACACCTCATACGCTGCCAACCACTTATCAATGTCATCCCCTACACTGAAACTGGCCATCACCTCCTTAGGTAGGTAAAACTTAGGCTCTCGTGGAGCCTCAGCGGGTACGCTGCCACCATTCAAGTTGCCCTGCGCCCCTATCTGTAATGCTCGGAGCTCTAATTCTTTCAGGCTAAGCTCATGCGCAAGCTTCCTCTCTTCCATGGCTAGCCTCGTCTCTTCTCGCTCCTTCTCCATCTTAGCAAGCTCTAGCCTCAATTGCCTCTCCTCCCTCCTGTCCTCGTACTCCTCCACAGACACACTGCTCGCTGACACACTACTGCCTGCCCTGGAACGTCTCCCTGGCAACACATTCTCACTGATGTCTATTTGCAGTAGGTCTAGCTCTCCTGGAGCGTACGGCTCCCCCTGTTCCTCGACCACTCTCCCTCCCGGGTGGGCCAATACCCATGCCCTCAAAGCTTTCTGAAGCTCCTCTCTCTTGGCGCCTCGCTTATCTGAAAGAGACACGTTAGTGACAGATTCCTTACCTTAGAATATCCCCAGGCGTCAGGCTGGATCCGGAAAGCTTTTGCGTAGCAGTACCCTTGCGCGTCGGTAGGCGGCGTCGTGCGGCTCCGCGTCCGTCGTCGGCGTCGTGATCGCCGGGATGACGTTGCAGGCAGTACTTAGACGCCGCCCCAGCGCGCTGACGTCAGTTCTTCTTTTTCCGCGCCAGTAAGCGCAGATCCGGGAAGAGCAGTGCCCTAGTCAATTTTTGACTAACTTTTTTTGTGAATTTTTTCACTGTTTCTTCATCGAGTCTTCACGACTCCTAGGTGTCATAGGGATGCCCGGCTTCAAGCCATGCGGAGCCTGTGGTCGCATGATGTCGATCACGGACCCGCATCTCGAGTGTCTCTTCTGTCTCGGCCGAGACCACGACACGAAGTCGTGCCCTGACTGCCGGAAACTTCATCCGAAGGCTTTGCGAGAGCGGTCTCGAAAGCTACTCGAGGTCCGGCAGTCGGCTCCGCGTCGCACCAAGCCCCGGTCCCGGGAGAGGTCGAGGGCCCGGTCACGGAGTCCCCGCCGGTCGTCGGAGTCCAAGTCTTCGCGCTCCACGAGTAAGTCGAAGCACAAAAAGTCTAAGAGCGTCATCGCTCTAAGACTTCGCCTCGCCGGTCTCGCGACACGGCTGAGGCCCCAGTCGGCACCGTCCCCGCGGCCCCGGACGTGCCTGTAGGGCCACCCCCGCATTACCCGTCCTTTCCGGGTTCGGGGGCGACTCCGGCCGAAATACAGGAATTCCTGTCGGCCATGGCCCGCCTCTTCGGGCCTTCAGGCCCCTCCGGTGCGCCTTCGGGCCCCGCGGGTCCTGATGGGGTTGCCCCGGCGCCGCCGTCGACTCCGGTCCCGGCGTCGCCTGTCCCACCAGCCTTCATCCTGGCATCGGCTCCGGCCCCGGCCTCGATCCCGGCTCCGGTGGTACCGCAACCCCCATCGACGCCGGTTGACCAAACCACGCCTCCGCCGACGGCGATGTCCCCTGTGCCGTTCCTGACGCCGTCCGGGGCTCTGGACGGCATCGGTCCCCGGCTCTCTCCGGCTCCGGACATGGAGCCGGACCGACGTCGCTCGACGCCGGCTCCGGCGCCGATGAGACCTTGGGTCCCAAATGTCCCTCCTCCTCCATATTTTGAACAAGAGGAGGACCAGGAGAGCTGGGAGGGGTCTGAGGACCCTCTCACACAACAGTGTGAGTATGATCCGGACTGGGCTGAGGAACTTGGGGATGCCAGTGGTCTAGACACCTCCCCTGACACTGGCATGCTGTCTCCTCCCGTGGCTAGGTGTTGCGTAGAGCAGCTGGAGCCTTACATCTCCAGTTGCCTAACCTCCTGACAGAAGTGCTTCAGCCGGCGGCTTCCTCCTCGGAGACTGTGCTGCCGTTTAATGATGCACTCACTGACGTTCTTTTGGGTGCCTGGTCCAAACCCACCACAGGGGCTCCTGTGGATAGGAACGTGGCCCGACGCCATCGCCCTGCTCCGGGCGACCCCTTGTTTCTCTCCCAACATCCCACCCCCGAGAGCTTGGTTGTCCAAGCCTCTGCCTCCCAAACCGCCTTTCCTACCGCCCCTCCGGATAGGGAATCCAAACGCCTGGACCAATTTGGGAAGAAGGCTTTTTCTTCCTCCAGTGCTGGCTTGCGGTCCGTCAACACCGCTTGCCTTTTGGGCCGATATACCCACTCCCTGTGGGATTCGGTGGCGGCTGTTTTGCCGCAGTGTTCTGAGGAGGTCCAGACACTGCTTACCCGCGCCATTGCGGAAGGGCGAGATGCGGCTAAATACACCATCCGTTGGGCAGATCGCTTGCGACGACGGTGGCGCTACGTCGCCACGCCTGGCTGAGAACAACTGGTTTCTCGGGTGATGTCCAGAATACACTCATGGACATGCCCTTTGATGGAGTCGGTCTTTTTGGTTCAAAGGCAGACCATGCGCTGGAGCGGTTTAAGGACTCACGGGCTACTGCCAAGTACCTGGGCCTTTCTGTTGTACGCCCTCCGCTCACCTCTGCTTTTCGCCCCTTTCGTGGCCACGGAAGGGGCGCCCAGTCACGTCAGCTGCCCAGCCACCGGCCCGCGCAGCAAGCGTCTTCGCGTGGCCGAGGACGTGGATACCGCCGAGGCGGTTCGGGCAACCAGCGTGCGGGTCAGGCCACCACCTCCAACCCGTCCGCGGCCTCCAAGCCCTCCTAGTCCCTCCTTTCCGGTGCACAGCACGCCAGTAGGGGCAGGGTCCGCCATCACCTTCACCACTGGCGTCCCATCACCTCGGACAGGTGGGTCTTGGACATTGTCCGAAGGGGCTACTCCCTCCCCTTCGAGACCACCCCCAGCCATGCCACCTCAATTCCACCGCATGTCAGGGGATCACTTGGTACTTCTGCAGAAGGAAGTCACGGCCCTCTTGGCCAAGAGGGCCATCGAGCATGTTCCGACCCCAGAAGTAGGACGTGGTTGCTACTCCCACTACTTCCTGGTGCCCAAAAGGACAAGGAGGACATGCGTCCTATTTTGGACCTCCGGAACGTCAATCGCTTCCTCCGGAAGGAGAAGTTCAAGATGCTCACCCTAGCTCAGGTCTTGACTGCCCTCGACCCTGGAGACTGGTTGGTAGCGTTGGACTTGCAGGACGCTTATTTTCACATCCCCGTCCTGCCGGCCCACCGGCGTTACCTGCGGTTCACGGTAGGCCTCGAGCATTTTCAGTTCACCGTGCTCCCCTTTGGCCTTACATGTGATGGCGGTGGTCGCAGCTCATCTGCGCCGGGCAGGGGTTCCAGTCCTCCCCTACCTCGACGACTGGCTGCTGAAGGCGGGCTCGTCCCAGGCAGTCGTCTCCCACCTCCAGACTACGGCCGAACTCCTGCACTCGCTGGGGTTCTCCATCAATGTGCCGAAGTCGCATCTGATTCCTTCTCCACAGCTCCTTTTCATCGGAGCAGTTCTGGACACGACGCAGTTTCGGGCCTATCCTCCCGAACGGCGAGTCCGGGATATTCAGGCTATGATTCCGATCTTTCAGCCTTTATCCTGGGTTTCGGTACGGATGACCCTGAGGCTGCTGGGCCTCATGGCCTCCTGCATCCTGCTGGTCAATCATGCCAGATGGCATATGCGGGCTCTGCAGTGGGACCTGAAGTTCCAGTGGGCGCAGCACCAGGGCAACCTGTCCGATCACGTCCAGATCTCGGAGGGGACTGCAAAACAGTTGCAGTGGTGGCTCTCGAACCGGCATTGGGTCATGGGCAGATCCCTCTCCCTTCCCCAGCCAGAGCACACAGTTGTGACGGACGCGTCCCTTCTGGGATGGGGCGGTCACATGGGAGAGGCGGAGATCAGAGGCCTCTGGTCTCCGGGCGGAGTCCCGGCTCCATATCAACCTTCTGGAGCTCCGGGCGATCCGACTTGCACTCAAGGCATTCCTTCCCTCTGTCAAAGGGAAGGTAGTGCAGGTGTTCACAGACAATACCACCGCCATGTGGTATTGCAACAAACAAGGCGGGGTGGGGTCGTGGACCCTTTGTCAGGAGGCTCTGCGCCTCTGGACATGGCTGGAACATCAGGGCATGTTCCTGATGGTTCAACACCTGGCAGGTTCCTGAACGCCAGAGGCGGACGAACTCAGCCGCAGGTGCATGATGGATCACGAATGGCGTCTTCACTCGGAAGTGGCGCAAGGACTCTTTCTACAGTGGGGAGAGCCTTGGTTAGATCTATTCGCCACCGAAGAGAACGCGCAATGTCATCAGTTCTGCGCGTTGGAATTTCCAAGGCGGCACTCGCTCGGCGACGCTTTTCGTCGCGAGTGGAGTTGCGGTCTGTTGTACGCCTTTCCGCCTATACCACTTCTACCCAGAGTGTTGAAGAAGATTCGGCACGACCGGGCCCAAGTCATTCTTGTGGCTCCGGACTGGGCTCGAAGAGTTTGGTATCCCGAGCTACTCAGTATGAGCGTAGATCCCCCGATCCGTCTGCCTCTTCGGGAGGATCTTCTGTCGCAGCAGCAGGGGAGGTCCTCCACCCGAAACTGTCCAGCCTCCACCTGCTTGCGTGGAGATTGAGCGGCGGCAGTTGATTCCTTTCGACTTGCCTCCCGAAGTTTGTGATGTGATTCTGGCAGCCAGGCGTCCCTCCACTAAGGTGGTATACGCCTGCAGGTGGAACAAGTTTGTGGCATGGTGCACAGCAAAGGCTGTGAATCCCCTTTCTGCCCCTCTTTCTGAGGTTCTTCTGTTCCTTCTTTCCCTGGCCCAACAGGGTTCTGCCCTGGGTACCATCAAGGGCTATCTTTGTGCCATCTCGGCCTTCCTCAGGCTTCCTGATCAGCCCTCCCTTTTCAAGTCCCCTGTTGTTAACAGGTTTCTAAAAGGCATTACACACCTCTTCCCTCCTGTTCCATTTGTGATGCCTCAGTGAGACTTGAACTTGGTTCTTACCTTTCTTATGTGCGCTCCCTTTGAGCCTCTACATAACTGTCCTCTTCGTCTTCTGACTCTGAAGTCAGCCTTTCTGGTGGCCATCACCTCCGCTCGGCGGGTGGGTGAGCTCCAGGCTCTATCATGTAAACCTCCCTTTCTGTCTGTCCATCCAGACAAGGTTGTTCTTAGGACGCGTCCGTCCTTCTTGCCAAAGGTGGTTACTGCCTTCCACATTGGGCAGACCATCACTTTGCCCACCTTCTTTCCGCCTCCGCATCCTTCCAGAGAGGAAGAGAGGCTCCACCGTCTGGACCCAAAACGTGCGCTTTCCTTTTACATCGACCGCACACAACACTTCCGGGTGGATGACCAGCTCTTTGTTGGCTACGTGGGCGCCAAAAAAGGTCGGGCGGTGCACAAGAGAACCATCTCCCGCTGGGTAACCTTGTGTATCAAAGCCTGCTATTCTTTGGCTAAGAAGGAGCCTCCTGTTGGGCTGCGTGCCCATTCCACCAGGGCAACGGCTGCTACCACGGCTTTGGGCTGCGGTGTTCCGCTGCAGGATATCTGTCAGGCAGCTACGTGGGCCTCGCTGCACACGTTTACAAAGCATTACTGCCTTGACAGTCAGGTCCGGAGGGACGGCTTCTTTGGCCGTTCTGTCCTCTGGGACTTCCTTGTCTGATCTTTGTTTGCAGACCCACCACCGGGGTTGGTATTGCTGGGGTATCTATTCTAAGGTAAGGAATCTGTCACTAACGTGTCTCTTTCAGATGCACAAGTTACTAACTTGTGTAACGATATATCTGTAAGAGACAGTAGTTAGTGACAGATTCCTACCGCCCCACCCATCCTCCCCGTTCTGCGAACTGATTTCTAGGGTTAAGGACATCCCTTTCAGGGCCCTAGTATTTTTCAGACACCTATGTCAGCTTCTTGCATGGCTCTGCGTTCCTGGCGCGGAAAGTCGTGTACAGAACTGACGTCAGCGCGCAGGGGCGGCATCTAAGTACTGCCCGCGACGTCATCCCGGCGATCACAACGCCGACGACGGACGCGGAGCCGCACAACGCCGCCTACCGACTCGCAAGGGTACTGCTACGCAAAAACTTTCCGGATCCAGCCTGACGCCTGGGGATATTCTAAGGTAAGGAATCTGTCACTAACTACTGTCTCTTACAGATATATCGTTACACAAGTTAGTAACTTGTGCGACGGACACCCCCATCCCCCGACAGAACTCCCTCAGTTGCGCCACCGTATACATTTCAAGGTTGGCCAGCTCGAACTCCATCCTGACAGGTGGGGCCCCAGACAACTTAAGGGGAAAACTACTAGGACGTAGGCAACAGGTTAACCCAGGAGCCTGTACAGTCAGGCAGTGAAGGGCGAATTGTTAGGCTTGCGTCCAAATAGGTGTCCAATTGCGGCGCACACTGAATCCCTGTAGGGTGCTGCACAAGCACAAGTCCTTATCCCACCGCTGAACACCAATGTTAGAACCGGGGTCACCGATTCCGACACGGTAGCTTGGCGCGAGCCAGGAAGGCACCCGAAGGCAATGTGTTAAGCAGTTGTGCAGCACACACTCACACTGACTCAGTAATGCGCACGCAATGAAGAGACACCACACCAGGCTGTTTGATAAAAACAAGACTCTTTATCTGGTTCAAGTTAGAGCATTAGGTAGGGCAGATAATCACAGTGCAACAGCAAATTCATTTAGTTCTGGAACATGAGTAAATTCATTCAACTCTAAAACATTAGAACCTCCTGCAGGTCAAAAGAAGCAGTAGCATTAATCCACTCAATTCAATTCAATTCAATATAAGCTTTATTCGGCATTTACACATACCATAAAAGCGACTAAAACATTAAAATACAATAATAGCAACAATTATTTAAAAAAGTTTTAGCAGCAAATAATGTAAAAACAAATCCTTGTTAAGTACAAATTGATTTTTTTGGGGATTTTTTTTTCGCCGACAGTACTTATTCTTACTTGTATAACTTTTGGAAAAAAAAAAAGAAAAAACAAGCCTCAAGGTTATTTGGGTTTGCTAATAATTTCATATACAATTTTGTGATTTCTCACATTTTTACTTTAAAAGTAGTGATTCTCAATAATAACACCTAAAAAACAAATAAAAAGTCTCAAAGGAGCATAAAGTGAATGATGCTTTGCTTGGTCTGCCCAACATATGGGCAAGGGGTAGAATCTAGAGGACAGGATTTCATTACAGGGAACGTAACTTAATGTTCTATTTAAATTCTAAAATCAGAAATTTACTTTATTCGATTTGTTAAAAAATAAGGTCGTAGGAGCACGAACAAAGACCCCATATTATACATTGAAAATCAAATCGTATTCCGATACCTAATAACTGTTTTTAAAAAGACGAAATAGCCATAATAATATGGTCGTTTTCCAACATTTGTAATCTTAAAAAGCCGCTCTGCATTGTCTAAAATCCCAACTTCTGAGGATAGGCAATAAAAACTTCTTT
Organism: Calotriton arnoldi; assembly: GCA_963921515.1. Taxonomy (NCBI): domain Eukaryota; kingdom Metazoa; phylum Chordata; class Amphibia; order Caudata; family Salamandridae; genus Calotriton; species Calotriton arnoldi. The sequence goes on from CAWUFW010003373.1 coordinate 1,321,496, forward strand.
CTCTGTAAAACATAATATTTACAGAATAAAGTGCAGTGCATAGTTGATTGTAAAGAACAGTCATCACATGGGCATATGAGTGAACAATTTGACCAGTCATTTGTTACAGGGAAAGTAATCAGTCTAAAAAATGTCCCACATCGAAAACGTGCCAGAAGCATATGAGAAAAGATACTCTGTTCCAATATCAAGTATGGTTGAAGGCCTATACACGTGGTCATCAGATGATTCTCCATTACTGATTTCCTTTCTCTCTCAACGGCCCAGCGCTTTTCATCTAAGTAATTTAGACAATATGCCCTTAAGGTTTTTCTTGGGACAATTTCAAGGCAGCTTGGATTGTCAAAATATTCTGGATGGCCGATCTCATATGCCAAACTTTTTATATAACTAATCCATGGCATTTTTGCCACCCTATCCAATTTGAGACAATCCATAATCACATCTCTGTTAAAACCAGTTTCTACAGACACCCAGATTTTATGCCATAAGAGAAGGGGAGTAATCTTTATAATGTCAGAAATATATGGGAGGCCAAGTTCCCTGTGACAGCTATAAGTGGCAGTAGAGCTGGGGACTGCTAGCAGATAATGCATAAAAACATTTTCACAGCGTTGAATTTGATCTGATTATTCAATGCCCCAAATGCCAGCCCCATATGTCCCTGTGGATATGCATTTAGATCTATAAATGGTCAAAAGCTCTGGAACAGGTCTTCCCCTAGTTTTTCGAAAAGTTAGTGACAGCACCTATGGCTCTAGCGAAGGTCAATTTCCTAGCAGTCACAGCCGCTTTCCATGATCCCTTTCTATCGAATACTACCCCCAAGTAGCAAAAACTATCTGTCATTTCAATTTTCTTATTATCAATGAAAATGTCACATATCGTCCTTTTATTCGTCCCACAGCTCATAGTAAAGGTCTTCGCAATGTTTACCTTCAGCCCCCTATCAGTCATATAAGCAACAAACTTTATGACTGATCTTTGTAATCCCCGCTGCGTACGTGACATGATGACAGCGTCATCCGCGTATAATAAAATGGGAACAGGGGTATCTCTGATAGCTGGATAATCATATTTTTGTTCCATCATGTGCTGTCCTAAACTATTTATATAAAGCGAGAAGAGTAGAGGGGCAATAATGCACCCTTGTCTTACCCCTCTTTTTATAGAAAACTTGTCTGAGCATTCCCCCTGTTTCCCATATCGCACCCTTGCACCCGCACCCCTATAAAGCTCCTTTATGAATACTAACAAGGGGGGGATCAACCTTTAGGTCGTTTAGAGTCTCCCATAGCTTCTCATGTTTAACACAATCAAATGCGGAACTTACGTCCACAAAACTGAGGAAGAGTTTACCCTCCTTTGCCTTTGTATATTTATCTATAATCAAAGACAAATTTAGGAAGGCACCCGAAGGCAATGTGTTAAGCAGTTGTGCAGCACACACTCACACTGACTCAGTAATGCGCACGCAATGAAGAGACACCACACCAGGCTGTTTGATAAAAACAAGACTCTTTATCTAGTTCAAGTTAGAGCATTAGGTAGGGCTGATAATCACAGTGCAACAGCAAATTCATTTCGTTCTGGAACATGAGTAAATTCCTTCAACTCTAAAACATTAGAACCTCCTGCAGGTCAAAAGAAGCAGTAGCATTAATCCACTCAAAGAGCAAGTATCACCGTGGGTAATGTAGGGCAGGTGATAACATAGGCATAAGCACATTCAGGTACATTCAATTCACTAAAGACCTTAATGCAGGTAGGTAAACAACATAGGAAACATTTCAATCAGCGCAGAGGTTTCCAAGGAGGTACATAACAGTGCATAAACTACGCAGGTATAACGATAGGGGGATAGCCACCCCGGCAGTACCAATGGACCCCACTCGTGTGACCAGGATCCATAGGGCAATTGGGAGCACTTGAGCAGCAGGCCGGATCTGGGTTCAATTCAGGGCCCGGTCCCCCACATTCATTCCTGAGGGGAGCAGTCGAAGAGGCAGTCTGAAGGCATCTGCTCCTCCCCCAGTTACACTCAGCACAAGGGTGAAGGGGAAGCGCCGCTGGAGTGAGGCCCCCGTAATGGCTTGGAACCCCCAGGGCCTCCCGGACTCACCACTCTGTCCCTGAATGCTGGTAGGCCTCCCCGGTCAGCCCGCTCCTGACTGCTCGTGGGGCTCCGACCGGGGGAGGTGGCCAGATCTCCGTGGTCCTGGGTACTCTCCGTGGCCGGGGGACTGTTCTAGGGGCTCCCGCTTGCAGTGGAGCCCCCTCGGCGTCGTTCTGCTCCGGCCTCCGGGCCTCCGTCGGCCTCCGGCCCGGGGGACCAATGGGGTTGCGGCTTCTTGGGGGCATGTGCACAGGACCAATGGGGGCGCGGCACTGCCGAGGCTCGGCCAACGACGCAGCCCGTGCCTCGGTCGCCCAGCAACGCTTCGTGCACGCTCCTCAGGCCTAGCGCGGCCCTCTCAACTACCGCGCGGCCTACGCTCCCTGCAGAGGCCGCGGCGGTGGTTGCGGTCGCGCAGCTCTTCGCTCTTTCGGCAGCGCCAGGCAGCGGTGGTGACTTCTGGCCGCACAGCGCTTCGCGGAGGGGTGATACACCCCGAACAGGTACCTGGGCCACGGCAGTGATATTTTTAGATGTAGCGCGCCTCCTCCACGTGCGGGGGCCGCGGCTGTGAATTCAGGCAACCTGCACCCCCAGGACAGCAGGGAGGGGGCTCAGCACGGCGCTCCGCACATCGCTCGAACGGGGTCAGCTCTTTGAGTGTAGCGCTTGACTGTCCCAGCGCTAGCAGGAGGGGGGTAAGTTGTCGCAGTGAAGCGCTTAGTGGTACAGTTAGGTTCCTCAGGTCAGCAGCCTCGTGGGCGGCAGCTTCGGGTAGGACAGCACTAGGGGCCACACAGCGCTCGTAGCAGGACACAGGTTATGGGAGTCCAGCGCTTAGAAGCACAGCGCTTAGTACAGGACACCAAGGGGTGACAGTCCAGCGCTTTACCTGGTGATCCCCCAGTAGCAGTAGCGCTCACAGGGTCCTCAGCGCTTCAGTCCCAGCGCAGGTGGTAGGGGTGTCTTTGGTTGCAGTTCCTTATTGGCAGTGACTTGGGAGAAAGGGGGTTGAGTTGGCAGGCACAAGAGGCAAGTAGGTGCCCTGCAGGCACACTGGAGGTGGTTCCCTGGGTCCCCTCACGCTGGGCAAGGTCAGCAGGTGGAAGGTGTTCCTCATCTATCTTAGCACAGCAGTGCCTAAGCCCAGTCAGTACCAGAAGTGTAGGTCTCCCCCCTAGGCCCAACAGCCTGTACTCCGGCAGAGGTTCCCCCAGGTCCAGTGGTGCCCCAACTAACTAGCTAGGTTTCCCTCCAAACCTCTTATACCACTAGGTCAGGTGACCCTCCTGAAAGGCGGCAAAGCATAACTCCTCCCTGGGCTGGAAGGTTCTAGAAGCTTCCATCATGTCTGTCTATGAGGCCCAGAGGCGGGACGACATGGATACAGTAACATTATGTCCTAGCCTGATCCTGACTACTGGTAGGTGTGTGTGCAAAGGCCACTCCGCAGTAGCAGGGGCCTGTGGCAGCCATCTTTTTAGGAGAGAGCACCTGCACCTCAGCACTGTTTGGCAGTGGTAAGGCGCCCAGAGACCTAGGTCCAACAAAAGGGTAGTGGCAAAAAGTGAGGCGCAAAGAGAAAAAAACGGGGTTAGACCACCCTAGGGCTGACAGGTCTAACAGTGGTGTTGGAAGAGGATTAAGCATCCCTGCGGGTTTTCGTCGTTCTGATTAAGTTCGAGCGCAAGTGTCGCATGTTTTCACGTACTAATGGCAATCAAAACGCATGTTCGGCCACCAATAATCCCTTTGCAGTAATTAGAGTGTTTTCATGATTCCATGATGACCAGAAAGTGGAGAGTCATGACGCCACCCCAAGGCTTCGTGTTGAAGAGCTGGTGTGGGTAGATGGTATAATATACCCTCTACCACTTCTCTGTCGGGGTGTTCCTTTATCCATTTTTCTTGATCGAACTGAGCAGAGACTTGTTGTATTTGTTCCAACCATGAAACATCTGTGATGTTGATGTTGTTCACAAAGTTTGCTTTATCCAATAAAAAAGGAGGTTCATTTGGTTGTTCCGCCTCTAAAGTGGGTCAGGAAAGAGCGTCAGCCTTTCCGTTCTTTCGCCCGGGTCGAAATGTGATCACGAAGGAGAAATCTGCGAAAAACAACGACCAGCGTAATTGCCGGGGCGCGAGCGCTTTGACTGATTTCAAGAACTGTAAGTTCCTGTGGTCCGTGTACACAGTGACTGGATGTTTTGTGCCCATAAGATAATGTCTCCACTCCTGAAAAGCGGCCTTGACAGCCAATAGTTCTTTATCGAAGATGGTATAATTCTTTTCAGCCTCTACAAGTTTTCGGGAGAAAAAAGCCACTGGGTGGAGCTGCCCTGTGTCTGGGTGTCTTTGAGATAATATAGCACCTAGAGCAATATTCGAGGCATCGGCTTCTAGATAGAAGGGTTGGTTTGAGTCAGGGTGCAAAAGAATAGGTGCAGACGTAAAGGCCTCTTTGAGATGTTGAAAAGCCTGCTCCGCTTCCGGGCTCCACCAGAATTTTTGACCTTTGTGAAGGAGAGTGGTGATGGGGCAACCACTTTTGAGAAGTCTGTGATGAAGCGCCGATAGAAATTGGCGAAGCCAAGAAAGCGTTAGATATCTTTCACCCAACTGGGTGCTGGCCATTGGAGGACGGCTTGTACCTTGGTGGAATCCATAGCCAAACCTTCAGGTGAAATAACAAATTCCAAAAAGTGCACTGTAGTGACATGAAAGGCACATTTTTCCATCTTGGCGAATAGTTGGTTTTCGCGTAATGCCTGTAATACTTTTCGCACATGTTCAATATGTTCGGAAAGAAAGTGCGAAAAGATCAAAATGTCATCAATGTACACTAGTACAAAAATATCCTAAAACTCTTGTAGAACGCTGTTCACCAAGTGCTGGAGGGTGGCCGGGGCGTTGCATAGACCAAATGGCATCACCTGGTACTCAAAAAGCCCGAACTTGGTGCGAAAGGCCGTCTTCCACTCGTCACCTTTTCTCATCCGTACCAGATGATATGCTCCACGTAAATCCAGTTTGGTGAATATGGTGGAGGATTGTACTTGATCCATCTTGGAGGCGATGTGTGGTAAGGGGTATCGGTTTTTAATGGTCACCTGGTTTAAGGCTCGATAGTCGATGCAAGGAGGGAGGTCCCCTTCCTTCTTGGGGACAAAGAAAAGGGGACAGGAGGCCGGTGATTTAGAATGGCGGATAAATCCATTAGCCAGATATTTATCTAGGTATATTTTTAAGAAGTCATTCTCCTTTTCCTTCAAGGCGTAAAGACGGCAACAAGGAACCCGCGCCCCTGGTTCTAGATCGATTTGACAGTCAAATTCCTGATGAGGGGGAAGAGTTTCTGCTTTTTGTTCATCGAAAACATCGGCAAAGTCTTGATATTCATTTGGCAGTCCAGTAAGGGTTGTGGCGATTACTTGCTTTTGAGATGATAAAGAGGTGGTGGTACGGGGTGCAGAAACTTGACCTATACAAAACTTAGAGCAGTACTCGGACAGAAAGGTGACAGTCCGCTTACACCAGTCTATGGTGGGGTTATGTTTTACCAGCCATGGGATGCCTAAAATAACACCGTACTGGGGGGCATCTATTAAATCCAGTTGGCACTGTTCTTTATGCCCTGTGAGTGTTTCCATGACCAAGGAGATAGTGCTATGAGAAAGGGGCCCAGAGGATAACGGGGAACCGTCAACAGCACAGACTTGTTCGATGATGTTTTTTCTTGTCACAGGAATTCGGTGAGTGCAAGCAAATCCCCAATCACAGAAGTTTCCTGTGGCCCCTGAATCGATCATGACTAGCACATTCTGGAGGTGAAAATTGGGACCAGATAAGGATACATTTAAAGTGACATGGGTGGTGGCAATCTGGTTGGTGTTGGCCACAGTACCCTTCCGGAAGTTTGGTGTTCTCCAATCTTTCTTAGGTTTCTTGGTGCAGTCTTTCACAAAGTCACCACTTAGGCCACAATACAGGCGAATGTTGTCACACCGTCTTTTATCCTTTTCGGTCTTGGAAAGGGGAGGTCGAACCGACCCGATCTGCATGGGTTCTCCGCTATCCATTATCGCATTGCGGAATAGTCGGGAGTCAGTACAGGGCAAAGGTGGGGGTACTCTGTTCTCGGCACGTTTCTTCTCCCCTCGTCGTTCCGCCAACCGATGGTCTAATTGAAGAACCAGGTTTATGAGCGCATCGCAGTCTCGAGGGCAGTCGACTACCTGAGCCAGCATATCTTTGAGTTCATCACGCAATCCTCTGTAGAATAATGATGCTCTTTTGTGTTCCGGCCAGTGGGCCTCTACCACCAGTCTGTTAAATTGTGCGAGGTAAGCAAGGAGATCTCTATTCCCTTGGCGTAGATCCAGTAGTTAGTTGTCTACTGTCTGTGTGGAGGTTCGTCGATCGAAAATGCGCCTGAGATCCTGCTCAAAGCGCTCAAAGGAATATAACACAGGATCATCATTGGCCACAAGGGTTGTGGACCAGGCTGTTTCATCCCCAGATAGATATGAGAGAATGAAGGCTACTCTAGACTCGGGTGTTGGAAACGCAGCTGGTCTACATAAAAAATGTAATTTACATTGTGTAAGAAAAACATGTAATTTCTGAGGATCCCCTTGATAGCGCTCAGGGGGTGCCAAAGGAACCGCTACTTGTTGACATGCCTGTAAGTGAGAGGTATAAGTTCCACCCGTAGGAAGGTGAGGTCCAGAGTCAGCTCCCCCATTCTGTACTCAATCTAACCTTTGGGACATCCTATTACATGTGACCGCAAGGTTTGGTTCTCCACTCGCGCCAACTCTACCTGTCGTTGGAGATCTCTCAAGGTGTCGTTAAGAGCAGAAACGTCAAAAGAACCGGTCGCCATCCTGCCTGGGCGGAACAAGAAAAAAAATATTTTTGGGGGTTTTTAGGGGCTTCGCATTCTATCAGGAACCAATCTGGGACGATGAACGTTGGAACGCGTTCTTCTCTCTGCTGGACACGCAGAGGCAGCTGGACCCCAACAATCCCCAGAAATCATCCGACGAACACTGAACCAGAGACACCAGTGCTCATCCGATAATCTTAAGGGAAGGGGGTTTGGGAACAAACAATAAACTAAAATAAATAGTTAAAATAAAAAGCTAAAATAAGGAAAGAAACAACTGGGGCGCGTTCGTGCCAGTGGAGAAGCAAACTCTGGGTCACAAAACAATCTGGGACATCTGTTCTAAAGCTAGGAATGAGTATGGAGACCAGCTCCTGCAGCAGTAGTAAAAGACATCAAAAAGAACACAAATCATCAATGACATAAATCATGCATAAACTTCTGCATTGGGTCACGATAAAAGAGGTCTTTAAGAATGTTTAGAATAAATCAGAACTGCACTCACACCATATGGTGCCAAAAATAAAGACACACTCACACAATATTGCGCCAAAGATAAATACACACTCACACAATATTGTGCCAACGAAGATAACACATAAGCACACCATACATTCTTATTTCAATGAGATAAGACATAATCTGTATCCTTCAGCTGAAATATGTCCAAGGCTTGAGAGCGTTTACCAAGACCTTCTTTCAGCGAGAAAAAACAGAGACGTAACAGGGTAACTATAAAAACTGCAATAATAATATACACTTCTATCAGCAAGAACTATGCATGAATTACATAAATGATATAAGGAGGAAATGGCCAAAATCCAGGTAAAGTAGCGTAAAGTAAGCTGAGCGGGAACAAGAGGGATCTGAAAGAGACACGTTAGTGACAGATTCCTTACCTTAGAATATCCCCAGGCGTCAGGCTGGATCCGGAAAGTTTTGCGTAGCAGTACCCTTGCGCGTCGGTAGGCGGCGTCGTGCGGCTCCGCGTCCGTCGTCGGCGTCGTGATCGCCGGGATGACGTCGCGGGCAGTACTTAGGCGCCGCCCCTGCGCGCTGACGTCAGTTCTTCTTTTCCGCGCCAGCAAGCGCAGATCCGGGAAGAGCAGTGCCCTGGTCAATTTTTGACCATACTTTTTGGTGAATTTTTCACTGTTTTTTCCATACTTAAAGGTGTCGTAGGGATGCCCGGCTTCAAGCGATGCGGCGCCTGTGCGCGGATGATGTCCGTCACCGACCCGCATTGGGAGTGTCTCTTCTGCCTCGGCCGAGGCCACGACACCGAGTGTTGTCCCGAATGCCAGGCCCTCAACCCGAAAGCTTTGCGAGAGCGGTCTCGAAAGCTCCTCGAGGCCCGGCATTCGGCTCCACGGAGGCCCCGGTCGCGTGAGAGGTCCAGGGGTCGCTCGCGGAGTGCACACCGGTCGTCGGCGTCGAAGTCTTCTTCGTCCGGTAAGTCTAAGCACAAGAAGTCCAAGAAGCATCGTCGCTCTCGGACTTCGCCTCGCCGGTCTCGCGACTCGGCAGAGGCCCCTCCCGGCACCGTCCCCGCCCCCGCGGCCCCGGACTTGCCTGTGGAGTCGCCCCCGCCATACCCGCCCTTCCCGGGTTCGGGGCGGATCCGGCTCAAGGTACAGGAGTTCCTGTCGGCCATGGCCCGCCTCTTCGGGCCTTCAGGCCCCTCCGGTGCGCCTTCGGGCCCCGCGGGCCCTGATGGGGTTGCCCCGGCGTCGCCGACGGCTCCGGCCCCGGCGTCGCCCTTGCCTCCAGCCTCGATCCCGGCTCCGGCTTCGGCCCCGTCCTCGATCCCGGCTCCACAACCCCCATCGACGCCGGTCGACCTCACGACACCTCCGCCGGCGCCGATGTCTCCGGTGCCGTTCTCGACGCCGCCCTGGGCTCCGGGCGGCGTCGTCCCCCAGTTCCTTCCGGCTCCGGACATGGACCCGGAGCGACGTCGCTCGACGCCGGCTCCGGCGCCGATGGGACCTTGGGTCCCAACTGTCCCTCCTCCTCCTTATTTTGAACCTGAGGAGGACCAGTTGGACTGGGAGGGGTCTGATGACCCTCTGACGCGCAACTGTCAGTATGATGAGGACTGGACAGAGAGTCTCAGGGAGGCCAGTGGTCTGGATACTTCCCCTGACACTGGCATGCTGTCTCCTCCCGTGGCTACGGAGGAGGGAGCCAATTTTGGTACGGTGTTGCGTGAGGGCAGCTGGGGCCTTACGTCTCCAGCTCCCTACTTTGACGGTCAAGCCTAACATCTTGACAGAGGTGCTTCAGCCGGCAGCCTCCTCTGCGGAGACTGTGCTGCCGTTTAACGACGCCCTCACTGACGTTCTTTTGGGCGCCTGGTCCAAGCCCAACACAGGGGCTCCTGTGGATCGGAACGTGTCACGACGCCATCGCCCTGCTCCGGGCGACCCCCTGTTTCTTTCTGTCCACCCCACTCCTGAGAGCTTGGTTGTCCAAGCCTCCGCTTCCCAAACCGCCTTCCCTAATGCTCCTCCGGATAGGGAATACAAACGCCTGGATCAGTTTGGGAAGAAAGGTTTTTCTTCCTCCAGTGCTGGCTTGCGGTCCGTTAACACCGCTTGTCTTTTGGGCCGATATACCCACTCCCTGTGGGATTCGGTGGCGGATGTTTTGCCCCAGTGCCCTGAGGAGGTCCAGGCACTGCTTTCCCGCGCCATTGCGGAAGGAAGGGATGCGGCCAAATACACTATCCGTTGTGGCCTTGACACCGCCGACTCGCTGGGCAGGTCGATTGCAACGACGGTGGCGCTCCGACGCCACGCCTGGCTGAGAACCACTGGTTTTCAGGGGATGTCCAGAATACTCTCATGGACATGCCCTTTGATGGAGTCCGGTCTTTTGGGTCCAAAGCAGACCATGCGTTGGAGCGCTTTAAGGACTCACGGGCTACTGCCAAGTCCCTGGGCCTTTCTGCTACACGCCCTCCGCTGACTTCTGCTTTTCGCCCCTATCGTGGCCACGGTAGGGGCGCCCCTTCACGTCAGCAGCCCAGCCACCGGCCCGCGCAGCAGGCGTTTTCGCGTGGCCGAGGACGTGGATTCCGCCGTGGCGGATCGGGCAACCAGCGTGCGGGTCAGGCCACCACCTCCAACCCGTCCGCGGCCTCCAAGGCCTCCTAGTCCCTCCTTTCAGGTGCACGGCACGCCAGTAGGGGGCAGGGTCCGCCATCACCTTCCCCACTGGCGCACCATCACCTCGGACAGGTGGGTCTTGGACATTGTCCGAAGGGGCTACTCCCTCCCCTTCGAGACCACCCCCAGCCATGCCACCTCAATTCCACCGCATGTCAGGGGATCACTTGGTGCTTCTACAGAAGGAAGTCACGGCCCTCTTGACCAAGAGGGCCATCGAGCATGTTCCGACCCCAGAAGTAGGGCGTGGTTGCTACTCCCACTACTTTCTGGTGCCCAAAAGGACAAGGAGGACATGCGTCCTATCTTGGACCTCCGGAACGTCAATCGCTTCCTCCGGAAGGAGAAGTTCAAGATGCTCACCCTAGCTCAGGTCTTGACTGCCCTCGACCCTGGAGACTGGTTGGTAGCGTTGGACTTGCAGGACGCGTATTTCCACATCCCCGTCCTGCCGGCCCACCGGCGTTACCTTCGGTTCACGGTAGGCCCCGAGCATTTTCAGTTCACCGTGCTCCCCTTTGGCCTTACCAGTGCCCCTCGGGTGTTCACGAAAGTGATGGCGGTGGTCGCAGCTCATCTGCGCCGGGCAGGGGTTTCAGTCTTCCCCTACCTCGACGACTGGCTGCTGAAGGCGGGCTCGTCCCAGGCAGTCGTCTCCCACCTCCAGACTACGGCCGAACTCCTGCACTCGCTGGGGTTCTCCATCAATGTGCCGAAGTCGCATCTGATTCCTTCTCCACAGCTCCTTTTCATCGGAGCAGTTCTGGACACGACGCAGTTTCGGGCCTATCCTCCCCGAACGGCGAGTCCGGGATATTCAGGCTATGATTCCGATCTTTCAGCCTTTATCCTGGGTTTCGGTACGGATGACCCTGAGGCTGCTGGGCCTCATGGCCTCCTGCATCCTGCTGGTCAATCATGCCAGATGGCATATGCGGGCTCTGCAGTGGGACCTGAAGTTCCAGTGGGCGCAGCACCAGGGCAACCTGTCCGATCACGTCCAGATCTCGGAGGGGACTGCAAAACAGTTGCAGTGGTGGCTCTCGAACCGGCAATGGGTCATGGGCAGATCCCTCTCCCTTCCCCAGCCAGAGCATACAGTTGTGACGGACGCGTCCCTTCTGGGATGGGGCGGTCACATGGGAGAGGCGGAGATCAGAGGCCTCTGGTCTCCGGCGGAGTCCCGGCTCCATATCAACATTCTGGAGCTCCGGGCGATCCGGCTTGCACTCAAGGCATTCCTTCCCTCTGTCAAAGGGAAGGTAGTGCAGGTGTTCACAGACAACACCACCGCCATGTGGTACTGCAACAAACAGGGCGGGGTGGGGTCTTGGACCCTTTGTCAGGAGGCTCTGCGCCTCTGGACATGGCTGGAACATCAGGGCATGTTCCTGATGGTTCAACACCTGGCAGGTTCCCTGAACGCCAGGAGCGGACGAACTCAGCCGCAGGTGCATGATGGATCACGAATGGCGTCTTCACTCGGAAGTGGCGCAAGGACTCTTTCTACAGTGGGGAGAGCCTTGGTTAGATCTGTTCGCCACCGAAGAGAACGCGCAATGTCATCAGTTCTGCGCGTTGGAATTTCCAAGGCGGCACTCGCTCGGCGACGCTTTTCGTCACGAGTGGAGTTGCGGTCTATTGTACGCCTTTCCGCCTATACCACTTCTGCCCAGAGTGTTGAAGAAGATTCGGCACGACCGGGCCCAAGTCATTCTTGTGGCTCCGGACTGGGCTCGAAGAGTTTGGTATCCCGAGCTACTCAATATGAGCGTAGATCCCCCGATCCGTCTGCCTCTTCGGGAGGATCTTCTGTCGCAGCAGCAGGGGACGGTCCTCCACCCGAACCTGTCCAGTCTACACCTGCTTGCGTGGAGATTGAGCGGCGGCAGTTGATTCCTTTCGACTTGCCTCCCGAAGTTTGTGATGTGATTCTGGCAGCCAGGCGTCCCTCCACTAAGGTGGTATACGCCTGCAGGTGGAACAAATTTGTGGCATGGTGCACAGCAAAGGCTGTGAATCCCCTTTCTGCCCCTCTTTCTGAGGTCCTTCTGTTCCTTCTCTCTCTGGCCCAACAGGGTTCTGCCCTGGGTACCATCAAGGGTTATCTTTGTGCTATCTCGGCCTTCCTCAGGCTCCCTGATCAGCCCTCCCTTTTCAAGTCCCCTGTTGTTAACAGGTTCTTAAAAGGCATTACTCACCTCTTCCCTCCTGTTCCGTTTGTGATGCCTCAGTGGGACTTGAACTTGGTTCTTACCTTTTTAATGTGCGCTCCCTTTGAGCCTCTGCATAACTGTCCTCTTCGTCTTCTGACTCTGAAGACAGCCTTTCTGGTGGCCATCACCTCCGCTCGGCGGGTGAGTGAGCTCCAGGCTCTATCTTGCAAACCTCCCTTTCTGTCTGTTCATCCAGACAAGGTTGTTCTTCGGACGCGTCCGTCCTTCTTGCCAAAGGTGGTTACTGCTTTCCACATTGGGCAGACCATTACTTTGCCCACCTTCTTTCCGCCTCCGCATCCTTCCAGAGAGGAAAGAGAGGCTCCACCGTCTGGACCCAAACGTGCGCTCTCCTTCTATATCGACCGCACAAAACACTTCCGGGTGGATGACCAGCTCTTTGTTGGCTACGTGGGCGCCAAAAAGGTCGGGCGGTGCACAAGAGGACCATTTCCCGCTGGGTTACCTTGTGCATCAAGACCTGCTATTCTTTGGCCAAGAAGGAGCCTCCTGTTGGGCTGCGTGCCCATTCCACCAGGGCAACGGCTGCTACCACGGCCTTAGGCCGCGGTGTTCCGCTGCCGGTTATCTGTCAGGCAGCTACGTGGGCCTCGCTGCACACGTTTACAAAGCATTACTGCCTTGACAGTCAGGTCCGGAGGGACGGCTTCTTTGGCCGTTCTGTCCTCCAGGACTTCCTTGTCTGATCTTTGTTCGCAGACCCACCACCGGGGTTGGTATTGCTGGGGTATCTATTCTAAGGTAAGGAATCTGTCACTAACGTGTCTCTTTCAGATGCACAAGTTACTAGCTTGTGTAACGATATATCTGTAAGAGACAGTAGTTAGTGACAGATTCCTTACCGCCCACCCATCCTCCCCGTTCTGCGAACTGATTTCTAGGGTTAAGGACATCCCTTTCAGGGCCCTAGTATTTTTCAGACACCTGTGTCAGCTTCTTGCATGGCTCTGCGTTCCTGGCGCGGAAAGTCGTGTACAGAACTGACGTCAGCGCACAGGGGCGGCGCCTAAGTACTGCCCGCGACGTCATCCCGCCGATCACGACGCCGACGACGGACGCGGAGCCGCACGACGCCGCCTACCGACGCGCAAGGGTACTGCTACGCAAAACTTTCCGGATCCAGCCTGACGCCTGGGGATATTCTAAGGTAAGGAATCTGTCACTAACTACTGTCTCTTACAGATATATCGTTACACAAGTTAGTAACTTGTGCAACTGTGATATAGGAAACGAAGTCAGGAAGTCTCTGACTGCGAAGAGTTTCATGCGCAGTTACCCAAGATCTCCCCGATAACCAGAAATGAGCCGGGAGTCAAAACAATGGAATTCCACTGAGCACAAGAGTGAAATGTAGCCCAAAAAGGATTTAGAATTATCTGCGAGTAGCAGCAGCAAGGATGGAACAGGACTCGTCCGACCAGCACCTGCAGAGAAGAGCCGTCACGCCGCAGGATCTTCAACAGGAAACTCAATGCGAAGCACTGAAGACGAGCCTGGGTGAGGGTAAAATACCTTTCGCCAGGCTGATGAGTCATGTAGGCTGCTGAGTCATGGAGGTTGCTGAGTCATGGAGACTTGTTGAGTCACGGAGGTTGCTGAGTCACGGAGGTTGCTGAGTCACGGAGGCTGCTGAGTCATGGAGGTTTGTTGAGTCATGAAGGCTGCTGAGTCATGGAGGCTTGTTGAGTCACGGAGACTGCTGAGTAATGGACGTTGCTGAGTTGAGCTGTGGCGTGGCCTGGGAAACAAAGATAAGGAAAACACCACCACATACCGGAGCAGAGAATTAAAGAAATATAAGTTAACTTTTCTTCCTCAGGGCACACAGGGAGTGAAAGAGAGGACGAGCCGAGGGCGAGAGGCATGTGTTGAGAACCTGCTAGGACCCCCCACCCGACAGGCAGTCTTCCTAGGTAGGATGTAAGTGAGTGAAATGCACCTAGGGCCCTGGGGTTCACCCTCATTAGTTCCCCACTACTGCTGGAGTACGGAAGGCGGTGGGCAGTCCGATGGATCCTGACAACTACGAACAGGTCATGTCATATCTGTTCACTGATACCACATGCCATAGGCGCAGACAGGCTGTACTTATCACAGGAGATAGCCCCCGAAAAAGCAAAGTGCCTCATACATCTGTACTTATGTAGGATCAGGGCAAATATCCAACCCAATAGAGTTGAACCACACAGGACACTAGTAAACATCACCTGGTATTAAAACAACCCCACTGCACTATATCTCTTCACTGAGTCAAGTGATATCCAATCCGATGTAGACAAGAAGCGCAGAAAGGGCACCATAGGGTAGGACACAGTTTGGCCCCAGAACTTTGCTGAAAAGAGATTCTTGGAGGTAGAAAGACCACTGCATCAATGCACAAACATGTCCACTCCTGCCTCCTTCTGCGGTCCCAGGGCGGCCCTCAACATCTTTGAGGCCACCTTCCATAACGACAAATTGACCCCAGACATGGAATTCCAGTGCAGGGCCGCTCATCTCAATCACGCGAGGGTGAGAATGAGTCCCACAGGAGGGGGTCAAACGCCAGCATAGACACCCTGTGCCAAAAAATCTGGGAAAGGTACACATGGTCGGAGGGGAAGGGGCAACCCCTAATTGTACGGAAACTTACTTTGTACTCTTTATGCTTCAGAGGAAAAGGAACTATACCGCTGGGCAGCAAAGAGAATTGTGACATGGTAATGCACATGCCGGACCTGCAATGGGGCACCGCCACGTTGATGGATTACTACTGGCAATATGGGGATCTTGCCTACACCCAGCTCGTCCCCGGATGGCGTGGCCTGTGACCATTCACACCCCCACCATGGTTATCCCTGGAGAAGATCTGTTCGAGTTGTCTCTACATCCGTTACAGAAGAAAACAACTCTGTTGCATCAGGCTCGAAGGAAAAGAACTGCTAAGTATTTTGGCTGGGCTCAGTACAAGGACATTCCAGAACAATTCAGACTGTTCACAGATACTCAAGTAAATGCTGGAGGGTTAATACCCTTTTTCACCATGCAAACAAAAGCGGACGCCCACTGGTTACAAATAACCAGATGGGAGATGATGAAGAGGATCAACAGTACTGAGCTCGGCCTAAACTCTATCAAGGAGGAATTGAGAGACATCCGCCTCACGTTAATGCTATATTGGTACATGTTGGACTTGATGACCCCTGTGGGGGTGGGGTGTGTGCCAAGATTGGTGCTTCCTGTTGTACTTTTATTCCCGGAAATGACCAGGACAATGGGACATTAGCACTTGCTATCCAAGAACTGCATCATCTGCAAGCCAACATGTAGAAGGAGGGAGGGACCCTGGAGCAGGAATGGTTGCATAGCATCCTTTCGTGGATCCCCTTATGGGTATTCAAACTATTCACGTTGCTAATGCCAAATCTCCTTGCTGTACCTCTGTTATGTGGTTCCCTACAAGTGGGGGTTTCCTGGTGTAAAAAAACTGTCCTCAAATTAGGTAGTATGCACATAGCTAGGGAAAAAGTAACAGACACCACACACGCACGCACATACACACAGACTTTCTAATTACATAACTGTCATGACATATGAGGAGGATAAAGTAGTTGACAAATCAAATAGAGAGGGGAATGTTGAAATGGGTGAATAAGATGTCAATGATTACCGTGATGTGTGCAGGCCCAACAACGGCAATACCATTTAATGCAATATCAACATATGCCATATAACCTGTGCCTGCACAACCAGCCAGTACTCGTCAATGCAATGTTAATGTATGTTATACCCTGTACCCGCACAGTAGTGCCGACACCAGCAATGAAGAGATAAATGTATGTGATAATCCATGCTCAAATGATGATACTGTTACTAGCAATAACAATGCTGAAGTACGTTATGACTTAAGCAAACACAACCGTGTCAATTCCGGAAAGAACAATGTCAATGTATGCTATGGCAACCATATGCACAATGTTAAGGATGTCGATAAAAGTGATACTAGTGTCTGCCATATTATTTTCAGGAGTTCCAATGAACTCATCTCATTGATGTCGGATTCACTCAAGGTGACCTCCCCATCAACCCTGAGTCAGATACACGTGGTTAGACAAGTTCTATGACCCACACATATTGAATACTAGGTCACAGGTGGGTTCTCTGTTAACCTAAAGACAAGCGCGCCCAGGGAAAACCCTGATCGATTCTACAGAAAAATACTTGCACCACAAACAGGTCAGAGAAAATTGGCCCCAATAAAATATGTTTGGCCAAGGACTCCCATCCCCCAAAATACCTTAAAGCTAGATACCACATGTAGATAGAAACACTCAACCAATCAGGACACGACATGCACACCACACGTAGCGATCACACACTCCTCATGCCGGACATCTGGGCACATACACACTGGCCCACACTAGCTCTCCCCAAGGAAAAGAGCCATCTGTGTCCTTTATTGTACTTCATGAACTGTATATAACAGCGGCCAAACTTTGTACACCGAGAGACTTTTGGGCAAGATTTACGACCATAGCATCTTGCGACTCGCAAATTGCGCCAAATTGCGAGTCGCAATTTGCGAGTCGCACAATGCTATGTACAACAGTGTCTGAGACACTGTTTGCGATTCCCAATGGGGTCGCAAATTGCGTGCCTCATGCATAATAATGAGGCAGTCGCAATTTGCAACCCCATTGGGAATGGCTAGCACTCCCAGGGATGGTGGCCTGGTGGGACCACTGCCTGCCCTTAAAAAATAATTGTGCATTCATTCCCAAAGGGGAAGGGGTCCCCTGGGGACCTCTTCCCATTTGCGAGTGCCTTACCACCGTTCTGAGAAGGGTGGAAAACTGCGAGTGTTTTGCGACCGCAATTGCGGTTGCAAAACATTCTTACTTAAGTGTTGGAGTCGCTATTAGGAAGGAACGCCCTTAGAAAGCCCCTTCCTAATAGCGAGTCGCTAACCCTGTTTTGCGAGTCGCTAATTGATTAGCGACTCGCAAAATACGGTTGGTACATGTGCCACACGTTTTTTGCGGTCGCAAATGGGCCTAAAACCCATTTGCGACGCAAAAAACGGTCGTACATCTGGCCCTCTGAGCAGAAGAACTCTGCCCTGGATCTCCCGGCTGCAGAGTTTAATTAAACCAACTTGTTCCTGTTTTGCCAAATGCCTCTTGTCTTTTCAATTATTTAAGGTAAACTTATATCCGAGCTGTAGGAATGTAGGATCTTTCTGGCATAGATACCCCGACTTTATGCCTGGTGTCCGTGTGTTTTGATGTTAGATCACTGGGAGCCTGCTAACTAGGACCCCGGTGACTGAGCGCTCTCCTCTAAATTTACTGGTAAGTACTTTGTACACCCCACTATTGGCATACTGTGATACTGTTAGACTTGGCATCTTTTGGCGTGTTTCCCCTGACTTTTTGCTTTCTGACCTCCCGGTTTTGACTCTGTTTTTGCTGGTGTAATGATTCTGCGCACTTTCCTCACTGCTGTCCAGTGGGAAAGTGCAAGTGCTCCTGTATAAAATGTGTTATGGATTGGTGTTTCCATGATTGGCCTATTTGGTTTATGTGTCAGTCCCTTGTAAAGTGCACTGCGAGTGCCAGGGCCTATAGACCAAATGCTGTTGGTGGGCTGCAGCACTGGATTGTGCCACCCACGCAAACAGCCCGTAAAGTGTAACTCAGGCCTGCCATCGCAGAGCCTGTGCGCAGCCTGGGGCTGCCATGTCGACTTGGCAAGTGCACACACTTGCAAGTCCCTAAACCTTCCCTTTGCTACATGTTAGTCACCCCTAAGGTAGGCCCAAGGTACCCCTGTGGGCAGGGTGCGTTGTGTGCGAAAGGTAGGACATGCCCTGGTGTGTGTGGCATGTCCTGATAGTGAATTACAGCCTAGTTCGTTTTTCACTATTGCAAGGCTACCTGTTCCCCATAGGCCAGAACGAGCAGTTTTGATTATTACAGCTTATAATCCTAACTGACCCCGGGAACATGGTAGAAATTCGAGTTTAGTATGCCTGGACTCAGAATGATAAAATGCATCTTTTAGTGAAGTTGGTTTTAACATTCTGTGTTTGAAAATACCACTTTTAGAAAGTGGGTATTTTCTTGTCTAACCATCCAAGCCTGCCTCTGCGAGGTTGTGTATTCCTTGTCTGGAGTGTGAGTGACAGGGGCTGGGGGATGCCAGGAGACAGGGTGAGTCAGCACAGGGCTGAATAGCAAGATCTACATGTAGATGGGTGGGAGGGGTTGCACCTGGGCCCTGAATAGGACAGTGCCTTCCCTCCACAATGCTGGCTCCACCTCCTGTGGTGCGTCTGATGTCCCTGGCCTACTCACTGAAAGAAGGGACGGAGACTTGTCAACAAAGTGCTCCAGAACTGGTTTGGACTAGGCAAAGGCCTCTCTGCCTTCAGAGAACAAAGGAATTTGGGATATAAATATTGGGGCCCAGACCCCATGAATTTAGATCTCGCTGGAATCAAGGAACCTGCCAAGACGAAGAGCTGGAAGAGCTGCCAGGAGGAGTACTGCCCCTTTGCTGTGTTGTTGCTTTGTTGGGTTGGCCTGCAGCTGCTGCTTCTGCCTTGGGCAGTGAAAGGAAGGAACTTTCTACAAACTTGTGCTGAGCATCTCCAAGGGCCTGGAACCGAGCTGGCCTCCTGTTAAGAAGTCTCAGGGACTGCAAAGACTTCACAAGCCTCTGGGTACCGCTTCTGGAACGCTGTTTCAGTTGCCACAGAGGAAGGGAACCGCAACCGACTCCGTCAACCGAATCCATCCCTGGCCGGTGACCTGTTTGCACCGCAGACCGCATCACCCCGCTTCGCATCGCAACCCTGGTCTCACCGTGGGCGACGTCCGACGCCGCCAACACCGAGCCGCTGCTTGCAACGTGACCTGTAGGCACCGCAGTTCGCATCGCATCGCTTCACTGAACCAGCCGGACCCGAACGACGCGGTCGCTGCAACTGGCTCAAGAGTCGTGACCGCACCGCATTTGGGGCACCGCTCGCACGTCTGCGACGCACCGCTCCGACTCGCACCGCTGTCCGACGCCAGCTCCCGCACTCCGGCTTGGTCGCCTGCATCGCAACCTGTCAGCACCGCATCGAGCATCGTCTCACCCTGCATC
Source organism: Calotriton arnoldi (assembly GCA_963921515.1). Taxonomy (NCBI): domain Eukaryota; kingdom Metazoa; phylum Chordata; class Amphibia; order Caudata; family Salamandridae; genus Calotriton; species Calotriton arnoldi. The sequence continues at coordinate 1,341,038 of CAWUFW010003373.1, forward strand.
GCACGCCTTGGACTCACCGACTCCGTCTGCACGACGCTCAACGAGCCGCTGCCTGCACCGCATCGAGGGACACCGCACCTTGCATCGCTCCATCTTGCACCGCAACCGCGACGAACGCCGACCGGCTCGTACACTCCGTACCAGCCACAACGAGAAAAGTCTGTTCACGACTCTGCTGGCCCGTATTGACGCGGTCGGCTGGAACTGTTAGACTCTGTGGTTTTCAGCATCGCAGTAGACTCGGACGGAGCTACCGACTCGTACGAACTTTGTTTTTGAACTATTCCTGCAAAGAAGAAGTTACCTTATCAAGTATTCGTTTTTAAAGTATAGTATTGTGGATTTTTGTCGTAATTGGTCTTGTCTTGAGTATATAAAAATTGGTTATTTTTCTAAACTGGTGTGGTGTCCGTTTGTAGTGCTTACACTGTATTACTGTTGGTTATGTGCAAATGCTTTACACACTGCCTCTGAATTAAGCCTGACTGCTCGTGCCAAGCTACCACGAGGGTGAGCAGGGGTTACTTCACGAGTGTAACACCCTTACCCTGACTAGGAAGACGGGTCCCTACTTGGACAAAGGTGCAAGCTCTTGCCAACTAGAGATCCCATTGCTAACATTGGTTGTCAGCGGTGAGGATAGGACTTGTGTTTGCACTTGACTTACAGTGATTGGTGTGCACTACTACCATATCGCAGACCATTACGTACCACATACTGGTTCTTTTTCTTTTGGCCTATTTTTGATCTTGCCAGTTTTCAACTCACTACTTTTGTCATGCCTGACACAGCTGCATCATCCGTTGCATCTCTGGAAATTATCTTTGAGGAGGATAGGTTGGAAACCTACGCCGTAAAGGAACTACGAGCAATTTGTAAAAATCTGAAAGTCCAAATTAAAGGCCTCACAAGGAAGGAGGAGCTACAGAAGGCGCTGAGGGCCTGGGTAGCAGCCAGACATGCCAGTGGGCAGCCTGGTAATCTCAGTGAGGCGGTGGAGGAGCCTATTTCCAGGGTGGATATGCTTTTGGGTAGGGGGGAACCCGCCAGGTCAGGCAGCAGCAGTCTGTCCCCAGAGGAGCTGGAGGACAGGCGGGAGGCAAGACAGTTTGAGCTGCAGAAGCTCAGGCTGGAGAGTGAGCGGGAGGAGAAGAGATTGGCCATAGAGGAGAGGAAGATGCTCTTAGAGCACGAGAGAGAACTGAAGGAGCTAGAACTTAGGAGTAAGTCAGGCTCAGATGGTGGCAGCAATTCGTCCAGAAAGGCAGACAGGATTGTGCACATTCCCAAGAACGTAGGCAAGGAGTTCAAGAAGGGGGATGACATACAAAGGTGGTTTCAGGGTTATGAGGCAGCCATACACATGAATGGGGTCCCTGAGGAGAATTGGGGAGCAGGATTGTGGCCACTTTTCCCTGAAGAAGTAAGGGATGCTCTGATAGCTTTGGGTAAGGGGTATCACCTCACCTATGCTGACATGAAGGATGCCCTTCTCACAAAGTATGGTCTTACTCCTGAAAAGTACAGGGATCAGTTCAGGTCCAGTAAGAAGTCTGATGCCAACACTTGGTTGGAATGTGTGGATGTGTTCTGCAGGTCTCTGGATGGTTGGGTGAAGGGCAGTAGTGTAACAGATTTTCAGGGGCTCTACAACTTGATTGCATGGGAGCACTTGTCTAGTCTATGTTTTGCAGATCTGCGCCAGCACCTAGTTGATAGTAAGCTAACTGACCCCAGGAAGCTTGCTATGGAAGCGGACCGCTGGGTGAGTACCAGGGTCCACAAGAAAGCATTTGGGGGAGACTCAGCCAAAGGTGGGCAGGGTCCCCAGCAGAAAGGTGGGGGGGACAAGGGTAAAGCACAGGAGTTCTCTAAAGGGCCCCAAACTAGTACCCAGGGTAAAGGTTCCCAGCCCCCGGTGATAAGAAGAAAGGGGTCTCTACAGGAAGCCTGTTGAGACCGGCCCCCACAAGTGTTATGCATGTGACCAGGTAGGTCACTTTAAGGGGGACCCCAAGTGCCCGAAGGGGACACAGCCACCCACCGGTGGACAGTCCAAAGTGTTGGCTAGTGTAGCGCTTGGCGAGGAGGGGTGCCCACAGGAGGGTGGGGATCCCGCAGAAATGACCCTTGTCTCACTAGGGGACAGTGAGATGGTCCCAGGAAACCAGGTGCCCCCTAACACAAAGAAATACAGCACCTGGGTGACCATTAATGGGAACAAGGTAGAGGCTCTCAGAGACACTGGAGCCAGTGTGACCTCAGTCCGGTGTCACCTGGTGTCTGAGAAGCAAGTAGTCCCCGGGGCATTCCACCAAGTAGTTGCTGTAGACAACTCAGAGCGCCGATGTATGGTGGCGCAGGTTCCCTTTGAATGGGGGGGGTCTCAGGTCCCTTGAGGGTGGTTGTGAGCCCTACCATGCCTGTAGATTGTCTGCTAGGAAACGACCTGGAGCAGTCCTTATGGAAGGAGGTTGAGCTCAGGTCTCACTTGGAGATGCTTGGGTTGCCAGAGTGGGCATGCGTGTCTACTCGGTCAATGGCAGCCAAAAAGGGTGATCAAGAGGACTTGGAGCCTGGAACAGTGGCCCAAGTCCCTGCCAAGAAGGAAGGGCAGGGGCGCGGGAAACCGGCCCCCGAAGTTCCCACGGACCGGGAGGAGCGGACCTCGAGGGGACGCCCGGTGCCTACAGGGGAGCAGGTAGCCGAACTGGGAGACATCTCTGAGCTGACCCATTGGCAGCAAGAAGGGGGTCCCACCAGGGAGGAGTTCTGCAGGGAGCAGAGCGAGTGCCCTACTCTGGAGGGTCTGCGGCGGCAGGCTGCAGACCAGGCAGCTGGTAATCAGTCCGGGTCACATCTGATCTACTGGGAGAGTGGTCTCCTATACAGTGAGCCTAAGGTTGCTGAGCCTGAGTCAGCCCATGTGCTGGTGGTACCCCAGCGCTTCAGGACCTTCCTACTGGGTCTGGCTCATGACGTGCCTTTGGCAGGACATTTGGGGCAGGACAAGACCTTTGACAGGCTTGTCACCCACTTCTTTTGGCCCCAAATGCGAAGGCAGTCAGATGCACACTGTAGGTCTTGCCAAACTTGCCAGGCAAGTGGTAAGAGTGGGAGGAAGGTCAAAGCTCCTCTCCAACCTTTTCCTGTTGTTGGAACACCCTTTGAAAGGGTAGGGATGGATATTGTGGGGCCACTGGATCCCAAGACAGCCATGGGCAACAGGTACATCCTGGTCTTGGTGAACCATGCCACCCGGTACCCGAAGGCAATCCCTCTCAGGACAACGACGGGCGCCAGTGGTGGGCCGGGCGTTAATGGGGATCTTTTCCCGTGTGGGATTCCCCAGAGAGGTGGTTTCTGATAGGGGGACCAATTTCATATCCAAGTATATGACATCCCTGTGGAAGGAGTGTGGTGTAACCTACAAGTTCACCACTCCTTACCACCCACAAGGAAACGGTCTGGTGGAGAGATTCAACCAGACCTTGAAAGGCATGATCAAGGGTCTAACAGAACCCATGAGGCGTAAGTGGGACGTCCTCTTGCCATGCCTACTCTTTGCATACAGGGAGGTGCCTCAGAAGTCTCTTGGGTACAGCCCCTTTGAGCTCCTGTATGGCCACCCTGTCAGAGGACCTCTGAGTTTGGTAAAGGAAGGCTGGGAGGCAGCTCCCAGGAAAACTCCCCAGGATGTATTTAGCTACATGCTGGCCTTTAGAAACCAAACTGCCCGCTTCAGGAAACTCGCTCAGGCGAACCTAGAAGCAAGCCAGGAAGAAATGAAGAGATGGTATGACCAGAATGCCACTCTGGTCGAATTTCAACCTGGGCAAAAAGTGTGGGTCATGGCCCCAGTGGCACCTTGTGCCTTGCAGGACAAGTGGACTGGGCCATATGAGGTAAAGGAGCGCAAAAGTGACGTCACCTACCTGGTGGATTTGCAGGCTCCAAGGAACCCTTTGAGGGTCCTTCACGTGAACCGCCTCAAGCCCCACTTCGAGAGGTCCGAAGTGAGTATGCTCTTGGCGACAGATGATGGGGTGGAAGAGGAGAGTGAGCCTCTCCCTGACCTCCTGTCTACCAAGGAGCATGATGGGTCAGTAGAGGGTGTGATCCTCTCCCCTACTCTGACTCAGGAGCAGCAGGGGGACTGTCGCCAGTTGTTGGGACAGTTCGCCCCACTGTTCTTTCTGACTCCCGGTGTTACTCACTGGTGTACCCATGACGTGGACACTGGTGACAGCCCTCCTGTGAAGCACAAGATTTACAGGTTGACTGACCGGGTCAGAGCCAGCATCAAGGAGGAGGTCTCTAAGATGTTGGCGTTAGGGGTGATTGAGCCCTCCCACAGTCCTTGGGCCAGCCCAGTGGTCTTGGTCCCAAAGGCTGCTGCGCCCGGTGCCACTCCAGAACTCCGGTTTTGTGTGGACTACCGTGGGCTCAATGCCGTCACCAGGACTGACGCGCACCCCATCCCAAGAGCTGATGAGCTCATTGATCGGTTGGGAGCTGCCCGGTTCCTCAGCATGTTTGATTTGACGTCTGGGTTACTGGCAGATTGCCTTAACCGATGGGGCCAAGGAGAGATCAGCATTCTCAACCCCAGAAGGTCATTACCAATTCCGGGTGATGCCCTTTGGGTTGAAGAATGCCCCTGCCACCTTTCAGAGGTTGGTCAATCAGGTGTTGGCTGGGCTGGAGGATTTCAGTGCCGCCTACCTGGATGACATTGCTGTGTTCAGTTCCAGCTGGGAAGAACATTTACAGCACCTTGAGAAAGTGTTGAGGGCTCTGCAAGGTGCAGGCCTCACAATCAAGGCCAGTAAGTGCCAGATCGGGCAGGGTTCTGTGGTGTACTTGGGACACCAGGTAGGAAGCGGCCAGGTGGCGCCCCTACAACCCAAGATTGACACCATTCTGGCTTGGGAACCCCCAAGACCCAGACAGAGGTGAGAGCCTTCTTAGGTCTCACCGGTTACTATAGGAGATTTGTTAAGGGCTATGGCACCATCGTTGCCCCTTAACAGAGCTGACCTCTAAGAGGCAGCCCAGGAAAGTGATCTGGACTGAGTCCTGCCAGAAAGCTTTTGATGCCCTGAAGGCAGCCTTGTGCACGGCGCCCGTGCTCAAGGCACCTGACTTCTCCAAGGAATTCGTTGTGCAGACTGACGCTTCAGAGCATGGTGTGGGAGCGGTGCTCTCACAACTGAACGAAGAGGGCCTGGATCAGCCTGTAGTCTTCCTTAGCAGGAGACTACTTCCCAGGGAACAGAGGTGGAGTGCCATAGAAAGGAAGCTTTTGCTGTGGTCTGGGCACTGAAGAAGTTGAGACCATACCTGTTTGGGACTCACTTCCGGGTTCAGACAGACCACAGGCCCCTCAGATGGTTGATGCAAATGAGGGGTGAGAATCCAAAACTGCTGAGGTGGTCCATCTCCCTACAGGGAATGGACTTTACGGTGGAACACCGTCCTGGTACAAGAACACGCCAACGCAGATGGTCTGTCCAGGTTCTTCCGCCTTAGTGAAGAGAACTCCAATGGGGTTGGGTAGTTCTCCCTACTTTCAGCTGGAGGGGACATGTGTTAGACTTGGCATCTTTTGGCGTGTTTCCCCTGACTTTTTGCTTTCTGACCTCCCGGTTTTGACTCTGTTTTTGCTGGTGTAATGATTCTGCGCACTTTCCTCACTGCTGTCCAGTGGGAAAGTGCAAGTGCTCCTGTATAAAATGTGTTATGGATTGGTGTTTCCATGATTGGCCTATTTGGTTTATGTGTCAGTCCCTTGTAAAGTGCACTGCGAGTGCCAGGGCCTACAGACCAAATGCTGTTGGTGGGCTGCAGCACTGGATTGTGCCACCCACGCAAACAGCCCGTAAAGTGTAACTCAGGCCTGCCATCGCAGAGCCTGTGCGCAGCCTGGGGCTGCCATGTCGACTTGGCAAGTGCACACACTTGCAAGTCCCTAAACCTTCCCTTTGCTACATGTTAGTCACCCCTAAGGTAGGCCCAAGGTACCCCTGTGGGCAGGGTGCGTTGTATGCGAAAGGTAGGACATGCCCTGGTGTGTGTGGCATGTCCTGATAGTGAATTACAGCCTAGTTCGTTTTTCACTATTGCAAGGCTACCTGTTCCCCATAGGCCAGAACGGGCAGTTTTGATTATTACAGCTTATAATCCTAACTGACCCGGGAACATGGTAGAAATTCGAGTTTAGTATGCCTGGACACAGAATGATAAAATGCATCTTTTAGTGAAGTTGGTTTTAACATTCTGTGTTTGAAAATACCACTTTTAGAAAGTGGGTATTTTCTTGTCTAACCATCCAAGCCTGCCTCTGCGAGGTTGTGTATTCCTTGTCTGGAGTGTGAGTGACAGGGGCTGGGGGATGCCAGGAGACAGGGTGAGTCAGCACAGGGCTGAATAGCAAGATCTACATGTAGATGGGTGGGAGGGGTTGCACCTGGGCCCTGAATAGGACAGTGCCTTCCCTCCACAATGCTGGCTCCACCTCCTGTGGTGCGTCTGATGTCCCTGGCCTACTCACTGAAAGAAGGGACGGAGACTTGTCAACAAAGTGCTCCAGAACTGGTTTGGACTAGGCAAAGGCCTCTCTGCCTTCAGAGAACAAAGGAATTTGGGATATAAATATTGGGGCCCTGACCCCATGAATTTAGATCTCGCTGGAATCAAGGAACCTGCCAAGACGAAGAGCTGGAAGAGTTGCCAGGAGGAGTACTGCCCCTTTGCTGTGTTGTTGCTTTGTTGGGTTTGCCTGCAGCTGCTGCTTCTGCCTTGGGCAGTGAAAGGAAGGAACTTTCTACAAACTTGTGCTGAGCATCTCCAAGGGCCTGGAACCGAGCTGGCCTCCTGTTAAGAAGTCTCAGGGACTGCAAAGACTTCACAAGCCTCTGGGTACCGCTTCTGGAACGCTGTTTCAGTTGCCACAGAGGAAGGGAACCGCAACCGACTCCGTCAACCGAATCCATCCCTGGCCGGTGACCTGTTTGCACCGCCGACCGCATCGCCCCGTTTTGCATTGCAACCCTGGTCTCACCGTGGGCGACGTCCGACGCCGCCAACACCGAGCCGCTGCTTGCACCGTGACCTGTGGGCACCGCAGTTCGCATCGCATCGCTTCACTGAACCAGCCGGACCCGACCGACGCGGTCGCTGCAACTGGCTCAAGAGTCGTGACCGCACCGCATTTGGGGCACCGCTCGCACGTCTGCGACGCACCGCTCCGACTCGCACCGCTGTCCGACGCCAGCTCCCGCACTCCGGCTTGGTCGCCTGCATCGCAACCTGTCAGCACCGCATCGAGCATCGTCTCACCCTGCATCGCACGCCTTGGACTCACCGACTCCGTCTGCACGACGCTCATCGAGCCGCTGCCTGCACCGCATCGAGGGACACCGCACCTTGCATCGCTCCGTCTTGCACCGCAACCGTGACGAACGCCGACCGGCTCGTACACTCCGTACCAGCCACAACGAGAAAAGGTACTGTGACCAAGTCTGTTCACGACTCTGCTGGCCCGTATCGACGCGGTCGGCTGGAACTGTTAGACTCTGTGGTTTTCAGCATCGCGGTAGACTCGGACGGAGCTACCGACTCGTACGAACTTTGTTTTTGCACTATTCCTGCAAAGAAGAAGTTACCTTATCAAGTATTCGTTTTCAAAGTATAGTATTGTGGATTTTTATCGTAATTGGTCTTGTCTTGAGTATATAAAAATTGGTTATTTTTCTTAACTGGTGTGGTGTCCGTTTGTAGTGCTTACACTGTATTACTGTTGGTTATGTGCAAATGCTTTACACACTGCCTCTGAATTAAGCCTGACTGCTCGTGCCAAGCTACCACGAGGGTGAGCAGGGGTTACTTCACGAGTTTAACACCCTTACCCTGACTAGGAAGACGGGTCCCTACTTGGACAAAGGTGCAAGCCCTTGCCAACTAGAGATCCCATTTCTAACAGATACCATTATAAGTTCCTAGTATATGGTACTGAGGTTCCCAGGGCATTGGTACACCAGAGGTCTCCAATGGGCTGCAGCATGTATTGTGCCACCCATATGAGCCATTGCAAACTGTGTCTGCAGAGCTGCCATTTCAGTCTGCGTGACAGGGTGCATGCACCATTCACTTCAGATAAAAGGTTTCCCTTATATCCCGGTCACTACACTTAAAACCTATAAGTCACCCCTAAGGTAGGTCCTTCAGTCCAATGGAAGAATGCATGGTTCTAGGTCTATGGGTACCCCTAAGTGGGCAAAGGTGCCCCTACACACCCTGGACTCCATTTTCTGGACTTTGTAAGTGTGGGACAGCCATTATAAGGTATGTAGTGGTCACTGGCAAGTCGAGATGTCTAAATACATAATGGCTGTCCCGAACCTGGTCGTGTTTGGTATCAAACTTGTTAGAATCATGCAATTACACCAATTCCTGTGTTAGTTGTATGATGCCATATATAGGGGGCTCCTTAGAGGACCCCTAAATCCCTACCTGTGTATCCTTACAGGGTCTGACTGCCAGCCTGTGCTGCTGCCGACCCTAGGTAATGATCTGCCCCCCTGCTGATGAACTTCACTCGGGCAGGGGAAGCTGACAAAACATTTCCTGGGAAGGAGAGGTGTGACCACCTCTCCTTTTGAATTATGTAGGGTGGGGGCGCTTCCAAGCGCCACCAGACTGCATTGAAGGGCACATTTGAAGCCTGTGGAAGGCTGGCTTAGTATATGGTGCACACTTATTTAAATGATGCACCGTGCACTAATCCAGGCAACCCTTATGGTGGTTTTAGTGGTATTTGATAACCATAGAAAGCTCTCAAAGTGGTAGCTGTGGAGAGCAGCCTTCAGGCTTATCTTGAATTAGTGTTAAGCAGCTTGTTTTACCAGTTTAATCATATAGTGTAAGTTTAAATGAAAAAGAACTCCACAGTGTTTATATAAAAATACTTCTATTTATTACACAACAGTCACTAACACATTAGTATATCTCCTACCCGGAGATATCAACACAATACACCAAAATACTTCAAATGAAATAAGGTAAGTATCACAAGATACAGTGGACTCCCGGGGGAGACCAAACCATATATTAAAAAAGTGGAATGCGAACTGCAAAGGAGGACAGGACTTGGACTAGAAGACCTAGAAGAGCCGGGACACAAGGAACAACCCAAGGTAAGTACCCAGGAACCCCACGGAGGCTGTGTGCAGAGTGGAAACACAGCCACATGACCAATGGCAGTCAATGGAGAAGTCGCATTTGCAGTTTTGCACAAGAAGGACCCTTCTCAGAGGACCCCGAAGAATTCCCTTGAAGGACAGAAGGTTGGAGAGCCACCCCACCCGATGATGCCCCAGGAACCAGGTTACCTACACCAGGGAAGCCAGGTCCATAGGGGTGAAGAGACGTCGGAAACCTCCATAAACGACAATGGGAGATTTGGACAAAAATGCCTCTGGATTGGAGGTGAAGAAGTCTGGTGGAATCCAAGGGTGTATTCTGGAAGTCGGGAGGTTCAGAAGAGTCGACCGTGAACTTGTTGCTGCAGCTGTTGGGACCAGGCGACACAAGGAAGATCAGTAGCTGTGCACGAGTTGTCCCATGTCGGATGTCGGTGACTAGGTGGTGCGGTGCACAGGGGTTTGGTCCCAGCGGTTCCGATGAGGGAGACTGGCCTCAAAATTGCAGGGAGGACAGGTCAGGCCTCGAGGGAGTTGCAGAACCACCACCTGTGTTGCTGAGCCTCGGGAAGTCTGTAAGACGAGAGGAGCAACAGACTGGTCAGCTTGGTTGCAGTGCCTGCAGATGTAGGGGAGTGACTCCTTCAATCCAAGGGAGATTACTTCGGGTGTCCTTGTTGCCCACAGATCTGTTGAAGAACCTGGAAGAAGCACAGACACAGATGACGAAGAAGACTTGTAGAACAGCGAGACCAGGAGAAGCAGGAGTCTTCCTTGGTGCAGTCTCGGTTCCAGGCAGAGCCCAGCGAAGTCCAAGTGTCCAGACGGTCGAAGAGTGACGTGGTTTCAGGCTTGAGTCTTGTTCCACGATGAGTCTAAGGAACCACCTACAGGTAAGCCCTTAAGTAACGTAAAAAAAGGGTTGAATTGACTCAGGGGTCCCTTCCAGAGGAGGGGCTGGACAGAGCGGAGGATACTCCCATCTCCTTTGTCCAGTTTCGCTCCAGAGCAGGAGCCAAGGGCACCCTGAACTGGCTCAAACTGGAGTATGTAAGGAGGGCACCAAATTTGCCCTTCAAAGCAGTCTGGTGGCGCTGGCCAGCAGCCCCACCCCAGCCCAATATACTAAGTCCTGTCTGGGAGGTGGTCACACCACTCTGTGACAGGCAACCTAGTGTTCTACTTTCCCCTGCTCGAGCTTAGCTTAGCATCCACAGGGCAGAATTGTGTCTGTGGTCGGCAGCAGCACTAGCTTGCTGGTGGACCCTGAAAGGCTGTTACCAGGAGTACAGGGGGTACCCCAAGGGAGCCACCCCCAGTACATGGAATCATACTTCCAAAACTGGAATCGGTGTTGGGCTATGATTCCAACATGTCTGATACCAAACATTGACAGGTTCGGTGCAGCCTCTATATCATTAGACATCTCGTAATGACTGATGTCCACTATATGTATTAAGATGGCTGACTGCACTTACAAAGCCTGGAAAATCGACTCCGGGGTTTGTAGGGGTGTCCTACGCATACAGGGGCACCCTCACACTTATAACAAAGCACCCATCCCTCAGGACTGAAGAGCCTGCCATACAGGTGATTTATAGGTTTTAAGTGCAGTGACCTCAGATATAAGGAAACATATATGTTGTGAGAGGTGCAAACACCAACTCACACAGGCTGCAATGGCAGGCCTGTAGTTACAGTTTAAGTGGACTCCTGTGAGTGGCACAATACATGCTGCAGCCAATGGGAGACCACTGGTGTACCTATGCACTGTGTACTTAATACCATATACTAGGGGCTTACAAGGGTACATCAGTAGCCAATTGTGGATGTACAAGAGTACTTACCATGGTAAATTGAGGGAGGAAGCACAGTGACTGGGGTCCTGATTAGCAAGATCCCAGTCAGGCTAGGTCGAAAACATACTGACACCAAGCAAAAACCATGAAAGCAGAACCTACTTTCCTACAGTGCCTTCCATGCATAAACCAATTTTGCTCAGTTCAGGAGCACTTGACTCCCGCTCTGGCATGAAACTACTTACACAAAGGACAGCTCCTCCATAGGGAGATGTCCAGAGCTCCTCCAGGTGGCCACTTGATTCTGCCATGTTAAGTCTTGGCCATAGGAGCATCTGACTGGCTAAGACATCTGAGTAGCGTCCCTGACCCCCTCTGATAGGTGGGACCCCAGAGAAGAGGTCCTTCCCCTTTTTAGGATTACTTAACGGCTCCCCTGAGGGTGGCTCATTAGATTTGTCTCAACAACAACTTCTGGAACTGACTGGCTGTCTCTGAAGATTGTTCAAGGACTCTTCTGCTGGTGGACCCTGGAACTCTGCTGTTCTTCAAGCCAGGACCAACGACAATACTGCTCCAGGTAGGGAGAATCCTGCTGCATCTTCGTCCCTGTGCTTTTCCAAAGATCTGCAACTCCATGTCCGTGCATCCTGTGAGTTACCAAAGACTCAGCGTTGAAGCCCTTGAAGTGAAGGAGTCACTTCCCTGCATCTGCAGGCACCTCGATGACCGGTTTGCTGATCCTGCTGTTCCACGGACATGCCCAGCTCTGCAACACAGGTGATGGTTTGTTGGTTCTCCAGAGGCCTGACCAGTCTTCCCTCCAAGTGGGGAGACTGTAATCCCTCTCCAGCCAACCTAGACTGTCTCCCTGTGCACTGCATCTGTTTGTCATCATCAAGGCTTGTTGGCTCTCTTCACCAAAGATCTTCAAGCTCCAAGTAGCCCCTGCCTCCAGCACTGCACAGCTCCAAGCATGTAGTATTGCTTGCATCCTCTGCATCGTGTGCCTTCATCTCCTGTGTGCTGCTGGGGCTTCCTTGTGACCTCCTGTGACTGCTGCCTGACGGTCCTCGAGGGGGCTCCACCAATTCCTACTGGCTCTCCTGTCTGCTGAGTGCTATCCCTGACTTACTCTTGCTGGGTTAGTCCCACAGACCATGTTGGTCTGCAACCAAGCATCTTCTCCTGCGAACCATTGTTTGCGTTTGCAAAGGCATGTTGGTGGTGATGCCGGCCACTGACCTTCCTGCACTCGTCGACTGACGTGGGATAGCTCGTGAAAGGCTCCTGGGCTTCTGCAACATTGCCTGGTCTCCACAGCTGCTGTTTCCTCTTCACCGTGCTACAGCAAGAACCCTCAACCAGGGCAGGTATTGTGCTTGTGTGCCCCCTGGTCACCTCTGGGTGGTTTGGACTCTGTCCCCTCTGCTTTCAGGTTCTTCTCATCTGGGTTCTTTGTCCTAGTTCCACCAGCCTAGTCCACGAGGCGCTGTAGCTGCTGAACTTCCACGGCCCTCCATTGGCATCTACGGAGGTTTCCGACACCAATTCACCCCTATGTACCCGGGCTCCCTGGTGCAGGTATCCTTATCATCTGAGTATCCATTGGTGGGGTTACTCTCCAGCCTTTTTGATCCAAGTGGTTCCTTCGGGGTCCTTTGGGAAGGGTCCTAGAACTCTAATTTTCAAACCGCAACTTACCCTGGGTTGTCTTATGAACGTCTGACACAGTGTAACCACTCTGCACCCGGGCGCCTTGGGGTCCCTGACTACTCACCTTGGGTTGTTCCTTCCTTGCCCTGGGGTCCTCTAACCTTGGGTAGAAGCCCCGTTTTGGTAACCATTCCGCATTCCACTATTTCAGTATATGGTTTTGCCCCCCAGTGGGGCCCTATGTGTTTTTCTATGCTACTTAACTCTTTTCTATGTATACCAAGTTAGTGTCTAGTGTGCAGTAATAAATATAAAGTATTTTTCTACTCACCTGGTGTGGTTCTTTCTTGTGTGAAAAGCTTACTGACTGACTATAGTGCTACATGCAACTGCTTTACACCCCCCGGGTAAGCCTTAGCTGCTGTCCACAGCTACCCCTTGAGCTTTGGTTCTCAGGGACCTAAACACTATCGCTAAGGGTTGCCTGGACTCAGTGCACAGTGCCTCACCATAGGTGGACACTATATACTGAGCCAGCCTCCTACACGAGCAACATGCCCATTGCTATCAACAGCTACCAACCCGACCAGCACCTCTGGACCCGGACACGCCAGGGCATGTAAACTAATACTGCTGGTGGTTCTTTGGACCTTGGCCCCCTAGCACCTTAAGTTCAAAAGGGCAACCCCGAACTTCGACTACAAGTGTATGTCTGCAGTAAATGTCTTTCCTCCCATAGGATAACTGTACACAAAATTATTTTTGTAGTCCTGCATTCAAACAAATTAAACAAATTAAGCATGTGTTTACATTTCACCAGATAAACGTATACTGGTAAATGCGGCACACAACAATTTGAATTATTTTGCTATGCTAAATATTATTTCTCCATTGATAAATAATCCATCCTTCAGATTGTGTACCACATACTGTGTAAAGGCTGTCTCCCCTGAGCTCTGCTCAGTTTACCTAAATATTCACAACTTTAGAGATTATCTTCTAATACATTCGACTACATTATCAACATCATACCATCTGTTGAGAAAATCTGACTACTCAGGATGTTAGAGCTTGCTAAAAAAAGACTTTTCAGACCACATGGAACCAGTGCAAAGAAGAGGCTGCAGTAAGAGGATCCACATAAGGACTGCATATAGTTCCTCCACCTCATCACAAGATAAAGGGCTGTAAGATCTGTTGTATCTTTTCCTCTAAAATCTCAAAAGATAGACTGGGGAGGTTATTATTGTTACTTTGGAAAATCAAAGCCAAGTACACCCAGTTCAGGGGAAGATAGCTACAATTCCTCAGCATATAACAGAAAAGTTCAGAAGAGGGAGAGAGGTCAGAAGGTCAACTGTTGCAAGAATCTCCAAAAAATGCTCAGAAAAAGTTCCATCATAGGTCTTCAAGAGAGCAAAACCCATCTTTTGAACGTTCTCAGAAGCATATAAAAAGAGGACGTTTTCCTCAGAAAAATCTAAGTCTGAACCTACGACACCATCTGCCAAGTTGCTTTTAAAATTTAAGATGACCTTTTCAGCACCGTTCAATGAAAAATTGTAAAAAAGTACATTGTTGATGAAAAAATTGGCCACAACAATCTCGTCGACAACATCAACGTTGACAATGGTAACAACAGTCACTACTAGGAGCCTACTGTCGAAGACGACTTCACTCTCATGCACTACCACTTTGTCGAAGTCGACAGCATGGCCCATGACGACATCAGTGATGACACTGACAAGAACAGAAACAACACAACCGACGACGACAAAAACAACAAGAATCTTCGAAGACATCATATAAAAATGTATTTTTGTATATTTTCTGGGAGGTGCTTTTCCCATTCTTTCAAGTCTAACTACAGACATAATGAGCTTTTTTGGCAGATGTGTTATTACAAATTTACATAAAAAGGATTCTGGTCCTGCCCACAGTTCCCACCTAATGCTCACTGCTGATTGGTGTATCATTCTATCTCCTATGGAGTTCGTGTTCTGCAATGCATGCAGGACTATTTTACTTCTACAATGAACATCTAGAGGTGTGGCCAAGATGGCGAGCTGAGCGGATGTAGATCACGTCTCCTCTGACCCAGTCTCCGGCGGCCCCTTGTTTCTCCCCGGCGCACCTGCTAGGAACGGCTCGGGAGCCCCATACTATGAGTGCGAGCAGCGGGGGGGGCCTCGTTTCCTCCCCCTGGCCCCAGAGATCATCGGCGGAGCCCGGAGGCCTGTGAGAGAGCTGAGCCAAAGTGGGGAAGTGGTACCCGCTGGTTCCCCTGTGTCAGTGGGCGGATCGCTGACCCTGGCACTGCTGCGCTGCTCGGAGGGTGTTTTCCTCAGCAGCTGGGGGCTGAGAGCTATACTTAGGCCCGTAGCAGGGCAGGCCGAGGCGGTGGCACAATAGAACTTCAAGATGGCGCCTGCCTCTGGCAGTGTGGCCGAGGAGATGGGCGTGTGGCCGCAGCTCTAACTCCCCGCGGGGGACAGAAGGAGCAGATTGACTCCAGAGACCTACCCACGGGAGGACGCCGGTCGCAACAGTGTCAGAGGAGAGACCCGGAGCTAATTGCCCTGACCAAAGCATCCTCCCCTGTGCGGGGGACTATTCTGTGCATGCAGCCTGCCTGGCAGAACAGACTGCCTCCCTGCCTTCACTTACTACGTGTTGCACCCTGGCCCTCCTCTTCCCCAACTTGGTTGGTGGTGTGTGAAATTGAAATCCAGCTGGAAGCTCATCTCTGCTGGCTGCGGTGAGGGTTGGTTGTGGGCCCTGGGCAACCCAGAGGGTTAAGTGGGAGCTGCAGGCTTGGCCTGGCCCTGGACGTTAAAGTGACCGGTTTGGTCGATTTGAGGGAAAGAGAGAGGAGTGCTGGCATCCAGAGCGTTGGGCCGCTGATGATTCGGGACCCTGGGTGATTTGGCGATCACGCGGCCTCACCCCTGCTGTTGACATTGAGGGGATCGCTGCAGCTCAACGGTTAGAGATCGCCCATTTCCTATCCGGTTATACTGCTGCTCATCCAGCGTGGATTAGTGGACTGTGACAGCCCGGGGCTCTGGCCTTGTAGAGGTTTGGGACCTCTGGTTACCAAACCAGACCAGACCTGAAAGATGGTAGCTGCATGCAACAAAAAGGGGGGCACACTCAAGAATATGTTTGCAAATGATGTGGGGCCCTCATCTGGGGACCGGTCAGTGACATCTAGTAGCGCTGCCTTACCTGAAAAGGAGGATTTGGAGGCCCCGGTTCACGTGCCCGTACCTGAAGACCCTCTTTGCCTCGCTGCGTGATGACCTCCTGGTGGTCAAGAGAGACCTTACTCATGAGCTACAGGCAGTTAGAAAGGAAGTTACAGACATTGGGGATAGGGTTGATGCTCTAGAAAGTCTTGAGACGTCCAGAGATGAAGAAATGGAACAACTGCAACAGGAAATACTTCGCCTCTCAGACCAACAGCTAGACCTCCAAGCCCACTCGGAGGACTTGGAAAATAGGTCTTGACGGAATAACATACGGATTAGGGGGGTCCCACAGGCGGCGCAGAGAGAGGACATGAAGCCTACGTGATTGCTTTATATGATCAGATCTTGGGGACACATAAGCCTCATACATTTACTTAGGTAGGACCCACATGGTGGGCCTCCCGAGGCCCAGAGATTCACGACCTACAGATATATTGACTTGTGTTCATAACTTTCCATTTGAAAGAACAGATCGCCGCTGGTGCAGTTTCAAAGCCATACGCTACATTTGTTCCAGGATCCCTCGGCCATCACACTCCAGAAGAGACGGGAGTTCTGCCCAGTCACTGCATTCCTCAGAGACAAGAAAGTTCCATATTACCAGAGGCACCCCTTCCGCATTATCTTTCGATGTCAGAAGCTTCACCACATTCGCTCCCTTACAGCGGCATGTGAACTGGTGCAGATCGTGGCTGTGGAGGAGCCCAGTTCAAGGGCAGTAGAAGTGGGGCGCAGAGCTGAGAGACGCCGGAGATGGAGAAGAGCCTCTTTCAGATCTGGGGAGCCCAGACCGGGCTCAGCCATGATAGCATCGGAGAGAAAGGCTCTCCTGGAGAGACTCTCAGAGGATTCGTCATCCAGGAACCCTTATTGAGCATGCCGGAGCTTAAGCTTTTGATGCAGCGTTAGGGGCTGGGGGTGGTCGGGGTCAGGAAGGGGGCAGTGTTGGACACTGGTGTGATGGTCACAGTACCCATCTGTTCTTTTAGCACTGGAGTGACATCTGACATTCCGGTGACCTCCTTGATCCAGGGACATTGGCTTGTTTATGTTCTTATTGGGGTGCTCTCAAACACGGTATGAATATCATGCTTTACATACTGGGTTGGCGGGTTGTTCCTACTGTCAGGCAGGAAAAGGGTCATTCTGGGGCTAGGATGCAGGATCTATGCATAGGTGAGACACCACATGACTTCCTCACAAAATACTTTGAGAGTTCTGACTCTCATGGTCAAGGGGCTCAATAATACCGTTAAGCACCATGCTATCATCTCCTATTTGGAATATACGCATGCAGACATCTGCTTACTCTAAGAGACACCACTTACTAGCGAGTGATTGGCATCGGCTTAAGACAGGGCATTTCCACAGCAGTACTTCTCTTCCTTGGTGAGAAAGAAAGCGGGGGTGGCAATATTGTTCTCATGCTCTTTTCGGGGGAAAGTGGGATCCAAAATAGCAGAAGTCAGGGGCCACCTTTTTGATTATCGCATACACCAAGGGTCACACACTCTGGTACTGGGTTCCCTATACGCACCAAATGAGGGACAGGAATAGTTCTTGCGCAGAGCTGAAGCAGACACTATGACAACACAGAATCGGTGGGTCTTACTCGGAGGGATATTAATTTGGTCTTTCATAATGATCTGGACCTATCAGTCCATAGACAGGGTGCAACAGGAGCTATCACCAGAGACAGTGCCCCATGACTCCAAGAGATGTGGCTGAGAGATCTATGGTGGGGTTGCCATCCATTAATGCAAGACTATATCTCCTACTCCCACGCACAAATCATATGCTCGATTGGACCACTTCTTCGGCTCTAGAGACATACAGATGGCGGTCACTTCAGAGGAGATAGAACAGTGTTCTCTGTTGGATCACAGCCCTCTCTTTAGACCTCGAATTACCCCAACATGACACTACTAGCCGGGCCTGGCGGCTGCGGGATACCCTCCTTCGGAGACTAGCTGTGGTCCAACAGACAGAGAGGGCAATAGTTGATTATTTTAGGATTAATGATACCCCCAATACCCCTGTCTCAATAGTTTGGGATGCTAGGAAGGCAGTTATTAGAGGGGAGTTTATTTCAATCTCAGCGGCGGATAATAAAACAAGGAGGGACAAACAAACGCAGTTACAGCAGCCAGTAAGGGAGCTAGAAAACAATCATCATCGGACAGGGGCCCCAAGGGAATGGCACCAGCTTGAAACAGTCCAGAAACAACTGGCAGGGTTGGATCTAGATAGCGCAGAATATTCCCTACTTTGTCTTAAGCATTCATTTTATATTGGGGGAACAAATGTGGGGGGTTATTGGCGAACAAATATAGAGCCCAACGTCAGGCTATCACTGTTGACTCGTACTGACTAGAGAGGGAGCCCATGTTGAAGGGAATGGACCCTTGGCTGCAAGGTTTGGGGAATTTTATAAGGATCTCTACCCTACACAAACTCTCCCCACACATAATATAGCTCATTACCTGGGAGGGTCCAAAGTGACACACTTGACTGAAGATCAGGCTCCCGGGCTAGACAGTGCGATTAGAATAAAAGAGGTCATATCACCAATTTCTAGACAGAAACCCCTTAAATCGCCTGGGCTGGATGGTTTCCCAGTGACTTTTTATAAGGTTTTTTGCATGTCTATATCTCTGCTACTTACTAGGGTATTCAATTCAATCAAAAGTCCCGCTACACTCCCCCCTTCAATGACGAGAACTTCCATAGTGGTCATAGCGAAACCTGGTAGAGATAGACAGCATTGCGGGTCCTATCGACCCATTTCTCTCTTAAATGTTGATGTTAAATTATTTACACCAAAAATGTTTACATCTTATTGACAAAGCCAATCGCTCCCAGAGAGAAATTATGCTATTCTCCATCAACACCAAAAAGGCTCTTGACTCCGTTTACTGGCCCTGTTTAGCTGAGACGCTGGGTCATTTTGGCCTAGGTGAGCGGTTCTGTGCCTGGATTCTCAGCAACTATGGGGCCCCTAAGGCCTCGGTTAGAGTCAACGGGAGAAACTCTGCCTAATTTCCCATACGCCGCAGTACGAGACAAGGATGCCCCTTGTCACACCAGCTATTTGTGCTCTATATGGAGCCATTCGCTCAGATTGTGAGAGATAACCCAAAAATCATGGGGTGTGCTTCGGGGGTGAGGAGCACGTTATTTCCCTATATGCAAACAATGTCAGTGTGCGCCTGGATGATCCTGAGAGGCCCTGCCTAGCTTCTTGGACGAGGAGAGACTATTTGGGGTGGCATCGGGCTTCCACATGAATCTCGCTAAATCACAGGCCCTGGATCTCACAGTCTCACCCAATATCAATGCCTATTTGACTCAGAACCACTTGATACAGTGGGCATTGCAATCTATCCCTTACTTGGGTATTCAGCTGAAACGACCCTTGAAGGGGCTACTAATCTCAACTTCCAAGGCCTGACTAAGACATCGAAGGATGATCTCACACAGTGGCAGTTATATCCCCTCTCTTTGCTGGGATGCATCGCCACCCCAAAAATTACGATCTTTCCAAGAATTCATTATATTTTCCAAAGTCTTCCCCTGCAGCCCCCAGCACGGGTGATACAAACTCTACAAGAACCACTACAGCGCTGTGAGTGGGTGGGTAGAAGACCTCAGATAAAATGTGTACCCAGCTGGCGCCCCCAATCGATGGACGCTTGGGAGTTCCAAGCTTGCTACACTACTTCAAAGCAACACAGCTTTGCTATCTGGCCAAGTGGTCTTGTCTAGAATCGGAGAAGCCATGGCTGTTTAGGGGCAGGGCACTGGCAGGAACAGCTCTATGGAAAATGCTATTCCTGCCTCACATTCATTGCCCCATGAATCTCTATTTATCACTGATCACCGCGCCTATCCTGAAGGTCTGGGAAATCCAGGCGACCAGAAAAGGCATCATGTCGTTCCCATTCCCCATGACCCTGGTAGTGGGAAATGAGGACTTCTCACTGCGTCTGGATGGTGTTTTGTTCCGAACCTGGCAGCTGGCGGGATGTCGGTCTATAGGTCATTTCTTTTATGAGGAAGGCCCCATACCTTTTTATTCCTTGTGAGCTCATTTCAGTATCCCTGAAAAGGAACGGTTTCATTGCACACAGATCAGACATTGGCTTATGCAGCCTGCAATCAGGGAGGCTTCGCAGCGACACCTGATGAAATTCGAACAATGGTTTCTTAGAAAAGACACAGATAAGTGCCTTGTCACTGAATTATATGAGATTTTGCTCCATGAGGAGAGCAGATCAAAAGCCCCAGCGCAGGTCAGGTCAGAATCAGAACTTGGCAGACAGCTGTAAGGATATATATTATCGAGCACAACACACAGCCACTAACACATCAAGCAGAGAGTCCGGAACAAAAATTGTCACTTATTTGTATCTGACTCCAGTTCGATTGCATAGAGGGAATCCGGCGCGCAGTGATAGGTGCTGGAGGCATTGCGACTCTCCTGGAACTTTGTTACATGTTCTCTTGAAGTACCCTAAATAACACAACTTATTTTTCAACACAGATACCCAGATTTCCCACATAAACCATACTGGGACTGTCCAACCCGCTCATGTAGCCACTTAAATCTCGATGGGGTTGTCACATAGCCCTAGCACTACGGGCGGTGCGACAGTCTATACTAGCATTCTGGGGAACGGATAAGGTGCAGACCAGACAAAACAGGCTATATCGTATTTGGCATCTGCTGGGAATGGAGAGGCTCTCTTTGACACTTACACAGGCAGGGCACTTTTACAGGGATTTGTGGCAGCCATAACTCATGCTCCTTTCTCAAGAGTTTACGGAACTGACCTTCCCAGGATATCTGATGTTGCTCCAACTGGCCGGACCCTCAGAATGATCAAGTCTGGTAACCCACCTATATGGTGTACTGCAAGCATGTGGACATTCTAATGGTTTGATGTTCGATTAGAACCCTGGGAGCGAGGGAGGCGTGGGGGAGGGGAGTTGGGTGGGAGACCAAGGGGAGTTAATTAAAAAGTTGCAACGTGTTATTGTAAAGTTGAACTATTGTGCTGCCACTGCTCTTTCAATTGTCATTGCCTGTTCTCATGCAAAAATCAAATCAAATGTAAGCATAAAATTAACAATCTGAAAGAGACTATTAGTTATGGATTCCTTACCTTAGGATCCAGAGAATTTTTCTTCAGCAGTACCCCTGCTCGTCGGTAGGTGGCATCGGTCGACTCCGCGTTCGTCGTTGGCATCGTGATCGCCAGAATGACGTTGCTGTATCTACTTAGATGCTGCCTCTGCGCGCTGACGTCAGTTCTTTCTTTTTCCGCGCCAGCCAGCGCAGATCCGGAGAGAGCGGTACCCTTAGTCTTTTTTGACTAGAGTTTTTTTTTTACTTTGTCGACTTCTTTTTTCGAGTCGTTCAACTCCTGGTGCAAGGGATATCACATCAACGGACCGGCTTCAAAACTTGTGACTCCTGTCACAAGTTGATGTCGGTCACTGACCCACATCTCGTGTGCCTCTGGTGACTGGAGCGTGACCACGACCAAAAGTCGTGCTCCGACTGCCAGGCCATCAACCTGAAGTCTTTGCGGGAGCAGTCCCAAAAGCTTCTCGGGGCCTGGCAGTCCGCTCCGTGCCACTCGAGGTCCCAGTCAAGAGGGAGGTCGCAGGACTGGTCGCGGAGTCACCACCATCCCTCCTCCTCGAAGTCTTCGTCTTTGGGTAAGTCGAAGCACAAGAAGAAGGCGAAGAAGCACCGTCTCTCTCTGCCTTCTCCCCATCCGTTGGCCGACGCGACGCGGGATACAGAAGGTAGTCGTCTGGCTCCGCCCGCGGAGCCTGTTGGGTCGACTCCGAGCTTCCCTCCTTTTCCGGGAGCCGGGGCGACCCCTGCCCAACTTTGTAGCTTTTACGAAGCCCTCCACTCCTTCTTTGGGCAGCCCGACTCCGCTGGCGCGCCTTCGGGCCCGCGGACTTGGCTGGGGGTTCTAGGCCTTCGATGCTGGTGCCAACCGGTACTTTTGTACCCCTGTTCTATCCTGGGGTTCCTTATCGCCCTGAGTGGCTGCCAGAGGAGGGTGTGGAGGACTGGGAGGGGTCTATAGACCCTCTAGCAGACCAGCTGGAAGAGCCGGACTGGAGAGAGGAACTGGGTGAGACCAGTGGTCTCGATACATCCCCAGACCTTGGTATGCTTTCCCCCCCTACCGTGGCTACGGAGGAGGGAGCCTCCTACACTGTGGTGTTGCGTAGGGTGGCTGAGGCCTTGGGCCTTGAGCTACCTACAGTGACAGGCAGGACTAACCTCGTGACTGAGGTGCTTCACCCAGCAGCAGCCTCTTCGGAGCCCCTGATGCCGTTCAATGAGGCCCCCACAGACATCCTTCTGGGCACTTGGTCCAAGCCCAGCACAGGGGCTTCTGTGGATAGGATGATTGCCCGACAATACCGCCCGGCCCGGGGTGACGCCATTTTCCTCTCTCTACCCCTGAGAGCTTGGTGGTCCAAGCCTCGATATCCAAAGGCGCGTTCCCTACTGCTCCCCCAGATAGGGAATCCAAGAAGCTGGATCATTTTGGGAAGAAGATGTTTTCTTCTGCCAGCTTAGGACTGCGGTCGTGAACACCGCATGTCTCTTGGGCCATTACACCCGCTCTGTGTGGGACAGGGTTGCGCAGGTGCTGCCAAAGTGCCCAGAGGAGGCCCGGGCCGTACTCTCCTGTGCGGTCGCTGAAGGGAGGGATGCACCAAAGTTCACCATTCGCTGTGGGCTGGACACCGCCGACTCGCTAGGCAGGACGATTTCAACGTCGGTAGCCCTGAGACGCTATGCCTGGCTGAGGTCCACTGGCTTTTCGGGCAATGTCCAATCGACTCTTTTTGACATGCCCTTTGATGGCCGTCGCTTGTTTGGCAACAAGGCGGACAATGCGCGCGAGCACTTCAAGGACTCTAGGGCTACGGTCAGATCCTTGGGCCTCGCTACCACCTCTCGCCCCATGCAGTCTGCTTTTCGCCCCACGACGTTCTGACCAGAGCCACAGGCCTGCGCAGGCTGTCCAGCCTCTGCGGGGCCGGGGACGTGGTGTAGTGTAGTTCCTATATTACCCATATTGGACCTGCGCATTTGGATAACATAAACTGTAGAATCGGTGGCAGACTAACTCTGAGCACCCCCACCGCGTATGTTAGCCTGTTTGCATTAGCTAGCTCACAGTGCCACTATAATCTCCTCTTATCGGGGAGAGAAATAGTTTATGGCAACCTTAGAACATGACAACCCTGATCCGCCCGGATCGTAGAAACAATGTACTACCTTTCGCTCAGTCACTCGTGCTCACTTACTTTGTCTCAGAGAGTTACACAGAAGAAACAGTTGGGCATGTTACAATAAGTATCTGAAAGAAACACATAGTGATAGATTCCTTACCTTAGAATATCCCCAGGCGTTAGACTGGATCCGGAAAGTTTTTGTCAGCAGTACCCCTGCGCGTCGGTAGGTGGCGTCGTGCGGCTCCGCGTCTGTCGTTGGCGTCGTGGTCGCCGAGATGACATCGCGGGCGCTACTTAGACGCCGCCCACGCGCGCTGACGTCAGTTCTTTCTTTTTCCGCGCCAGCAAGCGCAGATCCGGGAAGAGCAGAAACCCCCAGTCAATTTTTGACTGACTTTTTTGAGGCTTTTTGTCTCTATTTTTCTTCGAGTCATCGACTCCTGGTGCAGTAGGATGCCCGGTTTCAAGTCCTGCGGGGATTGTCACCACATGATGTCGGTGACGGACCCGCACCGTGTGTGTCTTTTCTGCCTGGGGCGCGACCACGACCCCAAGTCGTGCCCCGACTGCCGGGCCATGGTGCCGAAGACTTTGCGGGAGCGGTCCCGAAAGTTGCTGGATGCCCGGCAGTCGGCTCCGCGCCGTTTGAAGTCCCGGTCCAGAGGGAGGTCGAGGGACCGTGCGCGGAGTCATCATCATCGGTCTTCGGGATCCAAGTCTTCGCACTCGGGGTCATGTAAGACGAAGCACAAGAAGTCGAAGAAACGCCATCGTTCTTCAACTTCCCCTCACCGGTCGCGCGACGCGACTGAGGGTGTGGGTGGTGCCAACCCCGTGGCTCCGGGGGAGCCTATGCAGTCGCCGCCCGACTACCCGCCCTTCCCGGGGTCGACGGCGACTCCGGCCCAAATACAGGACTTCCTGTCGGCCATGGCTCGCCTCTTTGGGCCGTCGGGTGTCCTCGCGTTTCCTCGCCGTCGGCTCCGGCTCCGGCGTCGCTGTCGGCTCCGGCCACATCGCCGCAGGACACCCTTGGATCCAGGCCTGGATCCCGGTCGACGCCGGTTGACCTTGTTACGCCTCCACCGACGTCGACTCCACCGGCACCAGTTCTGATGATGCCCGCTCCTCGGGATGACGGCGACCTCAGTTTCAGCCCCGAAGTGGACGCGGCATCGAGCCGGCGTCGATCAATGCCGTTCTCGACATTGCTTGGGGATTTTTATCCCCATGTCCCTGCTCCTTATTTTAGACCTGTTGAACAGCCTGAGGAGCAAGGGGAGGACTGGGAGGGGTCTGAGGACCCTCTCGCTGCAGCCTGCGAGTCTGAACAGGACTGGGCTGAGGAATTGGGGGACGCCAGTGGTCTGGATACCTCACCAGACCTTGGCATGCTGTCTCCTCCTACCGTGGCTACGGAGGAGGGTGCTAGTTATGCTGTGGTGTTGCGTAGGGCGGCCGAGCCCCTACACCTCGAGCTCCCTACTGTGGCCATCAGGACTAACCTCCTGACAGAGGTGCTTCAGCCAGCAGCTACTTCTGCGGAGCCGCTGCTTCCTTTCAATGAAGCCCTTTCTGACGTTCTTTTGGGCACTTGGTCCAGGCCCACCACAGGGGCTCCTGTGGATAGGAACGTGGCCCGACGCCATCGCCTGGCTCCGGGTGACCCCATTTTCCTCTCCCAACACCCCACCCCCGAGAGCTTGGTTGTCCAAGCCTCTGCTTCCCCAACCGCCTTCCCTTCCGCACCACCAGATAGGGAATCCAAGAAGCTGGATCAGTTTGGGAAGAAGATTTTTTCTTCCACCAGCTCTGCGCTGCCGTCCGTGAACACTGCATGCCTCTTGGGCCGTTATTCCCACTCTCTGTGGGATACGGTTGTGAACGTGCTGCCCCAGTGTCCGGAGGAGGCCCGGCCTGCTCTCTCCCAGGCTGTTGCAGAGGGGAGAGACGCAGCAAAGTTCAATATTCGTTGTGGCCTAGACACCGCCGACTCACTGGGCAGATCGATTGCAACGACGGTGGCGGTTCGCCGTCACGCCTGGTTGAGGACCACTGGATTTTCGGGGGATGTCCAAAACACCCTTATGGACATGCCCTTTGATGGCCGTCACCTTTTCGGCGACAAAGCGGACACCGCGTTGGAGAGGTTTAAGGACTCACGGGCTACGGCCAAGTCCTTGGGACTCTCAGCAGTCCGCCCTCCTCCGCCTTCCGCTTTTCGCTCCTCTCGTGGCACAGGGCGGTACGCCCCGGTCGGCACGAGATTTGGGGGCGGCAGGTAAATTTATCGCCAGCACCCCCCCCCCGCTCTTAGGCGCTCGGCGGCGGCATAGGGCAGGGACCGCCACGGGCGGCAGAGTGCCTAGCTACGCCACTGGGCGCCCCGCAGCGTTCACAACAGAGCCACACCATCAAACGCCAGTGGGCGGCAGGCTTCGCCATCACCTCCCCCACTGGTGCACCATCACTTCGGACAAGTGGGTTTTAGAGATAGTCCGGAGGGGCTACTCCCTCCCCTTCGAGACTACCCCTCCAGCCATGCCACCTCAGTACCACCGCATGTCGGGGGATCACTTGGTGCTTCTTCAGCAGGAAGTTGCGGCCCTCTTGGCCAAGGGGGCCATCGAGCGCGTTCCGACGCCAGAAGTAGGTCGTGGTTGCTATTCCCACTACTTTGTGGTGCCCAAGAAGGACAAAGGCCTGCGTCCTATCTTAGACCTCCGGAACGTCAATCGCTTCCTCCGCAAAGAGAAGTTCAAGATGCTCACTCTAGCTCAGGTCTTGTCTGCTCTCGACCCACAAGACTGGATGGTGGCGCTGGACTTGCAGGACGCCTATTTCCACATCCCTGTTCTGCGAGCCCACCGGTAGGCCACGAGCACTTTCAGTTCACCGTGCTCCCCTTTGGCCTTACCAGCGCCCCTCGGGTGTTCACCAAGGTGATGGCGGTGGTCGCAGCTCATCTGCGCAGATCAGGGGTTTCAGTCTTCCCCTATCTCGACGACTGGTTGTTGAAGGCGGGCTCGCCCCAGGCCGTCGTCTCCCACCTCCAGACTACGGCCGACCTCCTGCACTTGCTGGGGTTCTCCATCAACGTGCCGAAGTCGCACCTGATCCCCTCTCAGAAGCTCCTCTTTATCGGAGCGGTTCTGGACACGGCGCAGTTTCGGGTCTATCCTCCCGAGCAGCGAGTCCGGGATATTCGGGCTCTGATTCCCATCTTTCAGCCCTTGTCCCGGGTTTCGGTCAGAGTGACTCTGAGGCTGCTGGGCCTCATAGCCTCCTGCATCCTGCTGGTCAATCATGCCAGATGGCATATGCAGGCTCTGCAGTGGGACCTTAAGTTCCAGTGGGCGCAGCATCAGGGGAACCTGTACGATCACGTCCAGATCTCGGAGGGCACTGCACGACAGTTGCAGTGGTGGCTCACGAACCGGCATTGGGTCGACGGCAGATCCCTCTCCCTTCCCCAACCGGAGTTTACAGTGGTGACGGATGCGTCTCTCCTGGGATGGGGCGGCCACATGGGAGAGGCGGAGATCAGAGGCGTCTGGTCTCCGGCGGAGTCCTGGCTCCACATCAACCTCTTGGAGTTGCGGGCGATCCGGCTTGCACTAAAGGCATTCCTTCCCTCTGTCAAGGGGAGAGTAGTGCAGGTGTTCACAGACAACACCACCGCCATGTGGTACTGCAACAAACAAGGCGGGGTGGGGTCGTGGACCCTCTGTCAGGAAGCTCTGCGTCTCTGGACATGGCAGGAACATCAGGGCATGTCCCTGGTGGTTCAACACCTGGCAGGTTCTCTGAACGCCAGGGCGGACGAACTCAGCCGCAGGTGCATGCTCGATCACGAATGGCGTCTTCACTCGGAGGTGGTGCAAGGTCTCTTTCAGCAGTGGGGAGAGCCTTGGTTAGATCTATTCGCCACCGAAGAGAACGCGCAATGTCATCAGTTTTGCGCGTTGGAATTTCCAAGGCGGCACTCGCTCGGCGACGCTTTTCGTCACGAGTGGAGTTGCGGTCTGTTGTACGCCTTTCTACCTATACCACTTCTGCCCAGAGTGCTGAAGAAGATCAGGCGCAACCGGGCCCAAGTCATTCTTGTGGCTCCGGACTGGGCTCGAAGAGTATGGTATCCCGAGCTACTCAGTATGAGCATCGATCCTCCGATCAGACTGCCTCTTCGGGAGGATCTTCTGTCGCAGCAGCAGGGGACAGTCCTCCACCCGAACCTGTCCAGCCTCCACCTCTTTGCGTGGAGATTGAGAAGCGGCAGTTGATTCCTTTCGACTTGCCTCCTGAGGTTTGTGACGTTATTCTGGCAGCCAGGCGTCCCTCTACTAAAGTGGTATACGCCTGCAGGTGGAACAAGTTTGTGGCATGGTGCACAGCAAAGGCTGTGGATCCCCTTTCTGCCCCTCTTTCTGAAGTACTACTGTTCCTTCTTTCTTTGGCCCAGCAGGGCTCTGCTCTGGGCACTATCAAGGGCTACCTTTCTGCAATTTCTGCCTTTCTCAGGCTACCTGATCAGCCCTCTCTTTTCAAGTCCCCTGTTGTAAATAGATTTCTCAAAGGCATTACACACCTTTTTCCTCCTATTCCTTTCGTGATGCCTCAGTGGGACTTGAATCTGGTTCTTACATACTTGATGTGCGCTCCCTTTGAGCCTCTTCACAACTGTCCTCTTCGTCTCTTGACATTGAAGACTGCATTCCTGATGGCCATCACCTCCGCTAGGCGGGTGAGTGAGCTCCAGGCTCTTTCTTGTAAGCCTCCTTTCCTTTCAGTCCATCCAGACAAGGTTGTGCTCAGGCCCCGTCCTTCCTTTTTTCCAAAAGTGGTTACGGCCTTTCACATTGGGCAGACTATTACCTTGCTCACCTTCTTACCGCCTCCGCATCCTTCCAGAGAGGAAGAGAGGCTCCACCGTCTGGACCCAAAACGTGCGCTCTCATTTTATCTCAACCGCACACAGCAGTTCCGGTTGGATGACCAGCTCTTTGTTGGCTACGTTGGCACCAAGAAAGGTCGGGCGGTACACAAGAAAACTATCTCCTGCTGTGTTGTTTTGTGCATCAAAGCCTGTTTAAGTAAGTTAAAAATTTATTGTTTTTGATTAATTAAAACCATTACAAAAATACATTCTGATAAAACATTTTGGTTAAATTCCTTTCCGATCGATACGCTGTTAAAATTTTTATGTATCAAGACATGCATGAATAATATGAAAGTGCCGAGTGTCCATAGTTCGTTTTGCTCGGAGCCTCTGGAGTCTATACGAAGGTTACAGTACCACTGATCCTTTGATTAGATGCTACTTGAAGCAGGAACTTAACAAGCTTCCCATTTAGTTGTGGATCCCTTGGGTTAAAGCATGCGAGTACTGCTTGTCTCCGGGTACGTATGCCACGTTCATTAAAATGAGTTTTTAGGAGGCCTACCCTTTTTTCTTTTAGTTTGATGCAGGAGCATATTATATGTTCAATGTCCTCATTCCCAGCTCCGCATAGCCGGCACAAGTTCCCATAGTTCTTTCTCAGCCATGGTGGAAGATGAGGTATGGCTGGCAGGATCCCTAACCTGTGTTTTAGAAAGGCTTCTTTAGACTTCCTGGAGTACCCTAGTTCAAAGTATGCCTGTGACCCAAATGATTTGTAACTGCACAGAGTCATCCATGCATGGCTCCTGTGTGCAAAGGCGGCTTTATCTTCTGTAAGAGAAAGTTTCTTAATAACCTTATTTTTTTTGATAACCAATTTTTATTGATTTTAAGTTAACACATTTGCAACAAGTAACAATCCAGCTTTCCGCCCAATGATCAGTATCCAACAGTGATAGAAGTCAGAATGATAATCTCACACGCATGGGTCCAGCAAAAAATAGCAGGCAAGATTGTCCACAACCCTGTTCAAGGAGCAGCCTCAGGAAGTTCAGTTTTCCACCCACCCGATCCATTTACCCCACACCCTTCGAAACTTTCTGGGGCAGCCGCGAGTGACATACATTGGCCGCTCCTGTGCCGCACACCAGTCCACCCCCCGTCGCCACCGTGCCACAGTGGGGGTCAGTGGGTCCAGCCAAAGGGCTGCGATATTTCGTTTGGCAACCATCAGTGCCGTGGTAAGGCAGAGCTTCTCGGCCCTGTTCCCATTTAATCCATCAGTAACCCCTAAAAGGATGTTGAGTGGATTCAGTGGGACCTCCCAACCCAAGACCTCCGTAAGTTCAGCTGTCACTGATTCCCAGTATCGTGTAACTGCGGGACAGAGCCATACCATGTGATAGAAATCTGCTTGGGAACGTTGGCAACGGGGGCAAGACGCCCCAGGCCGGAGGACAGAGCGATGCATGCGCAGTGGTGTGATGTAGGCCACGTGCAGATAGTATATTTGAACTAAGCGGAGTCGCGCTGAAGCAGTAACAGTTTTAGGGGCCATCAGCGCGTCTCTCCAATCAACATCTTCTAGGGAGCCTATCCAGCCCTCCCACTTATCCCGGAGAGAGGAGAGGGAGTTGGGGGTATTGTTCGTGAGGGATCGATAGATACGAGAAATTCCCCCCTTTCCCAGGTTGCCAGTCATGACCTGTGCCTCCGGTGGGCTGTATGCAGGCAGGGAGGTCCCTTCCGAAACATGGACATGAAGTGCGTGGCGCAGTTGAAGATAGCGATAGAACTGGGAGGCGTGGAGGGAGAACCGGGTCTGCATGTCTGAGAATTCGCGAATGTGGCTTCCGTGCCAGACATCTCCCAGCTGAGAAATGCCGATGAGATCCCAGACTCTGAATCCGGTGAGAGAAGCAACATCTTTGAGCCATGTTCCACTCCACAGAGGGGTACATTGGGTTAGTCTGCCCGACCAGCGGGTATGGCGCAGGGCCGCTCGCCAGGCCAAGAACACCCCACGGGTGATCCCTGGAATAGTGTGGGGGATAGTGGTTCCGTACAGCATCCCCTGGATATCGGAAAAACCCAAAGCATGTAATTCCAATCGGTAGGCCGGATCCGCCCATCCACCATTGAACCAATCGTGCACAGTGAGAAGCCTCGTTGCCAGGTAATATAGGTGCAAGTCTGTCATTCCCAGCCCCCCATCAAAGGGTGGAATTCTACAATGACCTAGAGCCAGTCTCGGCCGCTGCCCTCCCCAGAGGAATTTAGTGGCCAAACTGTCCATCTCTCTGAACCAGGACCGCGAGAAGGTGAGGGGTGTATTTTGGAGCATGTAGAGGAATCGTGGTAGGACCATCATTTTAAAAAGGGCGATCCTGCCCATGAGGTTCAACGGCAATGTTTGCCAGCGAAGGAGATCCGCGCGTACCCGTTTCACCAGTGGAGTGACATTGAGAGCCCAGGCGAGATCAGGAAGGAGCGTCACCCAGATCCCCAGGTACTTAAATGACTGGCGCCGGAGTGGGATCGAGGACTGCCAGTTGAAGCATTCTCTCGACAAATGAAGGGGGACCAGGACCGACTTGGCCGCGTTCAATCTGAGACCTGAGACACATTCGAAGAGACGCAGGGCCCGGAGACATCGAGGCCCCGAGCGGGCTGGATCCGACAGGAAAAGCAGGACGTCGTCGGCGTAGAGGGCGATCTTGTCCTCCTCCAAACCGGGCCACTGCCATCCTGTAAGTATCGAGTCGGCGCGGACGAGCGAGGCAAATGGCTCCATCGCTAACGCGAACAGGAGGGGCGAAAGGGGGCAACCCTGCCTCGTGCCCCTCCCAATGGGGAAGGGGCTGGATAGACCTCCATTGACCATCACCTGGGCCTGCGGCTTGTAGTAGAGGGTCTTAATCAGGTTGCGAAAGGGAGTTCCAAATCCCGTCTCTGACAACACTGCATCCAGGTACCGCCAATCCACCGAATCAAACGCTTTCTCAAAATCCACGAGAAGCAAGGAGAGATAAGGAGTCAGTTGTTGACGGTGCGCCAGAGCCAGGTAGAGCCTCCTCAGGCAGTGCCTGGTGCCCCGGCCGGGCATAAAACCGCACTGGTCCAGATGGACCAATTTGGCCAAATGAGGGCGTAGACGTTGCGCCAAAACTGAGGCAAAGATCTTGAGTTCTGAGTTAATAAGGGAAATGGGGCGGTAGTCCGAGCAGTGGACCGAGGGGGGTTGGGACTTAGGGATCACCACAATGGTGGCAAGATCCGTCTCAGGACGGAAGAAACCAAGGTCCGCTGCCTCACGGTATACCTCCAGCAGATGGGGGATCAGCGTGGCCCGGTAGGACGCGTAAAATTCTTGCGGGAGGCCATCTGGACCCGGCGTCTTGCCCGCTGCCATACGGGAGATAGCGTCGCTAAGTTCTTCTGGAGTGATCGGGAGATCTAGATCACCCGCTTCCGCGTCAGTGAGCCGCGGGAGTGAGAATCCTTCATTCTGGAGAAGTTCCGATAGGGCGAGATCTGGGGGCCGAGCAGAGTATAAAGAGGCATAATAAGAGGCGAAGCACTGGGCCACCGCCGTGGGATTTTGGTGTGTCTGCCCCTTGGGGTCCACCACTTCGGGAATAATACGGTTAGCCATTGGATAGGTGGCCAGACGATGAAGAAGTTTCCCGTTTTTATCCCCCATCCATACACTCTCGCCACGGAGGACCTCCATAGCAGCTTAGCGGACTCCATGGAGGCCTGTCTAAGCTCGTCTCTGAGGAAGGTAAGTCTCCGGTCCCGCGCCTCCGTATGTTCCTCGGGTGGACAGGCTTCCAGCCTGATTGCTTGGGCCTCTAGGAGTGAGAGCCGGGCCTCCTGCTTCGTGCGTTGGATTTTGAGTTGACCTTTGGCGAAACCGCGAATGGTTGCCTTGGCGGCTTCCCACAAGGTACCAGGGGACGAAACCGATCCTTGATTATCCGCGAAGTAATGATGGAGCCCAAGCCCTACATGTTTCTTGAAGTCTTCATCCTGGAGAAACCAGGCATTGAGCCGCCAAATCGGTCGTGAAGAGGCCGGGAGGCTACCCAGGTGCATAGATACTGGGGAATGGTCCGAAAGGCCTCTGGGAAGGATAGTGATGGCTTGGATCGATCGACATTCTAGGGCCGGGAGAAACAGATAGTCTAGTCTGGCTTGTGTGTGGTGGGCGGCCGAAGTGTGAGTGAACATAGCAGTGTTCGGATGCCAGAGGCGCCATGCATCACTAAGTCCCAGATTCGCAGCCCAGTTCGAGAAGATTGTGGATTAGGAAACCCGAGAGATAGAAGGGGTCGCATCGGAGTCAAAAGCTGGGGCCATGACTGCGTTAAAGTCTCCCCCCACCACAGTGGTCCCCGGAGGCAGGGCGGCTATAAGTGGAGTGAGGCGCCGGAGCGTGGAGGACAGCAGAGAGGGGGAGCATACACCGTTATCAAATTCAGGGCCTGGGTCCCAATGCTCCCTTCCAGAATGAGAAAGCAACCGCCCGGATCGTGGATTGCTTTACGCTCAACAAAGGGCAGAGCGCGGCGCAGCAGGACTGCCACCCCTCGGGATCCCCGGGTAAAACCTGGGTGCCAAACCCCGCTATAGCCATAACGCGCAAGGAAGGGGCAGCGGTTGCCCACTAGGTGGGTCTCCTGAAGCAGCAATATGTCTACCCTATGGCGCTGTGCATAGCGCAGGGCCGCTGTGCGTTTAACTTTGTCAAGGAGACCGTTTACGTTCCATGACACGTGAAGTGCTGTTAGACCTGAGTGATCGTTAGACATGGAGAGGCAGGTTTAGTGATGGAGTGCCCCATATGAACAGGGAGCGTAGCAGTGGACGCGCGTGAAGTGTAGGACACTGAGGGAGAAGGTCTGTCATTGTATATCTGTGACAGGATGAGGCAGAAGTGCTGGTATGAGAAAAACAAAAGACAAAAACAACATAGAACCCGGGACAACTGTCCCCCCACCCCAACCCAACCCCCACCCTATACTTCAGGAACGGAAGCATCTGTCGCCCTAACATTGGAAAACAACAAAGACCAAACTAAAACGTTCGGGACTGGGAAACGTGGAGGACCCCTCCTCATTGCAGGATGTGCATATTTAAGTCCGTCTGAGGTTGTAGCATTGACTAGTCGAGCTGCCGTTTCCGGCCGCGGAGCCAGGCCCGGCGGGCAGAGACGCGCTCATGTGGGGTCTCTGAGGAGCAGTGGGCTACGTGACAGTTCAGTGTCCGGAAGGTCCAGCGATGAAGGTCGGGGCGAGGAGCCTCCAGGGTCCAAGTGTCCCGAGGATCCTGACCGCCTCAGACCGGAAGGCCCTCCAGGTAGCGGAGTTGGTTGTCGGGAGGGGCCTGGTGGGGAATCAGAGCGGGCCCTTCTCTGACCTCGGCGTCTGCGTGAGCGAGTGCGCTGGGGCCGGGGGCCAGGAGCCTCTCGATTGCCGGATCCCCGGGTCAGCCCACCCGGCGCGGATGGATGGTCAGCGGCTCTCAGGGAGTGTTCCTCCGTGGCCCAGGTCCATGCCTCCTCCGGGGTGTCAAAGAAGAGGGTCTTGTTGGAGAAAACCACTCGCAGACGTGCTGGGAAAAGGAGCCTGTACTGGACGTTAAGGGCACGCAACTTTTGCTTAACTTCCCCAAACGATCGGCGTTGACTCTGGACCTCTCGGGTGTAATCGGGGAAGACCATAATCGTGTGGTTGTCGTATCGAAGACCCTGCTGTTTGCGGGCCTCAGCCAAGATGGAATCACGGTCTTTAAAATTAAGGATTCGCATGATGATAGGTCTGGGGGCTGCCCCCGGCGGCGGCCTGGGAGCAAGGGAGCGGTGCGCTCGTTCGATCGCGAACCATGGGGATAACGAGCCTTCGGTGACCCAGGAGCGAAGCCATTTTTCCACGAAGTCCGCTGGGCGACCCTGCTCCGCTCCCTCCGGGAATCCCACTAGGCGGAGGTTGTTACGGCGGGCTCTGTTTTCAGCGTCTTCCGCCCGCCGATGAAGCTCCTGGGTGTGAGATTGGAGACGGCTGACCTGTTCCTTGAGTTGGTGGACGTCATCCTCCACCATGGAGATGCGGGACTCCGTCTCCGTGATTCGGGTCACCGCATTTCGCATGTCTTGCCGGATGAGGGTAATGTCTACTCGGACCTCTGCAATTTTCCCCTCCACAGAGGACTGTGAGGCATGTATGGCCTGGAGTATGGTAGTCAGGTCAGCGGCCGGTGGGGCGTCTTTGTCGATGGGTCCTCCAACCGCCCCGGCGTCTGTGGTGGTAAAACGGTCCATTTTAGTCTGGGTGGCCGGGGTCTTGGCCACTTTGTCGCGACCCATGATCGGCACTCCGCGGGTCCGAGTTCAGACAGCGCCGTAGAGCGTCTTCGTTGCCCCCGACCCGGGGCAAGAGGCACAGGCGCAGGTAGGACTCAGAGCCGTGGGTCCCCACACCAGTCGACCCGCGAGGCGGTGCGGCCACCCCCGGCGAGGCCCCAAGGCAGGTACTAAATCCTCCGGAGCGGGAGACCCCAGACCGCACCCGGCTCCTGCAGGTTAATTCAGAGTCGGAGGAATGTTGTGCCAGTCGTCACGCCCCACGGTAGTTGCCGCCACCTGGACCCTCCCGGGCCACGACCGTGGCGGGAGGTAGCACAACGGTGTCCCTCCCCGATCTGCCAGCGAGGCCTCTCCAGCAGAGGGGCCACAGTGTCAGTAAGTGCGGTAATGCCGATCAAGGGGAGACCAACCTTCTCTGTGCCACCGGTTCCCCAGGACGGAGCACTGATATGTAGGATGTATGTCACGGGGAGGCTCCGATCCAGTAGGCCCACCGCAACAGATCGCAGGCTGGCAGGGAGGAGTCCAGAGCCCAGAAGACAGGGCCCGCCGCAGCGGGGTAAGGGGAGTAGCAGGCCCGCCGGTCCAGCACCGCACGGGGCCCAGGCTGCACAGCGTATCGGGCGCACAGGAGGCTCCCCTAGCAGGTCCCGGTCTGGAGGCTGCCAAACGCCGGATCCCACCTCTCAGTGCAGCAGCGTCATCTCCAGGATTTGCCACCACAACAGGTCCGTCGCCCCCCACCGCCCGGTATGGCGGCCGATTTCACGGCAGCGTTGCAGAGGGCCGGAGTGTGGCTGCTGTCGTTACCCTCACAGGGGGACCCAGACACCTCTACTCGCCAATGGGGCGGCCCCGGTGGCAGCAGCGGCCCCTCCAGGCAAGGAGGAAGGAGGAGGAGAGAAACAGTCCTCAGGAGCAGGGAGCCACTGGAGCTTGATCGCGGGGTGGGCGCCGGGGCCACGGAGGCCCGACGCACTACAGGCGGGGCAGGGAGACGCAGCAGGCCAAGACAGCGGGCCGGACCACACAGAGCAGCACCCAATTCACCCAAGCAGGCCGGGCGCAGGCCGGGCACACGGGGTCTTGGTCCTCAGCTTCTAGCCCTCCCCGGCGCCCGGACTCACCGCTCTGTAGTCAGCTGATCACTGGGTCTCCACCTCCAGAGGGGTACGCTGCAGCCAAGGGATCTCCCGCAGCCAGCTCCCGCTTCTCGCCGCACGATGCAAGGCCGCCACCACCTCAATGTCGCCTGAAGCCGAATGCAGCCGCAGGATCGCCGCACCGGAGGGCGGCAGGGACAGCGCCTCTCTCGGGGCCAACCTCAGCAGGTACGGGAGGAGGAGGGGGAGGGTTTCAGGTCACCCCGCAGGCCGGTGCTCCGTGCCCAGGTCCCACACGCCGCCGGCCCCTAGTCCACTACCTCAGAGTCCTGCCGCCCGATGGCACGGCCGAAACCGCAGCAGCGCCACGGGGAAGCCAGACACAGATGCGGGTGTCCCCGCCGAGGCAGGGGGCCAGGAGCAATTTTCGCGCCAGCGGCGTTAATCACGATCACGGCGGGCCGGATTCGGCGGAGAGTTCAGCTTTGCCAGGGAGGGAGGAGGCCGGCGGTGCCGGGACCGCTCTCGTCCCCACAAGGTCTCTATGGCTCCCCCAGGCCAACAGCTCGACAGAGGCCTGGACAGCGCCGCTCAAGGCCGCAGGTATCAAAAGCCGCCATGTTGGAAGTGAGCACCGGCCGGACAGGTCGGATTGTGGTGTGCTCCTGGTGTCTCAGGTCCACCCAGCCAGGAGTCTCGTCAGGGCATGCCTCGGCGGTGGATATCGCCGGGTTTCAGCATTAGATGGGTTATAGGACGGGCAGATTACGGCCGGATAGCGGAGGGGTCCGGGAGCACACTCAAGGTGCGACCGCCATCTTAGCTCGCTAGGCCACGCCCCTTAATAACCTTATTTACGATGTGCTTAAAGTGCAAGTGCGTTGTTGGGATTTCCCATAGTTCAGCTAGTCCTATGACGGCCAATGATTCCTCCAAGTATGCTTTAGCCGGCGAGGTGGATGTGCTGCACAGTTCCTGCCAGAGCTGATGGTTCAATGTATTCCTGGCGGAGTTCTTAATTTTGTGCCATCACTTGATGTACGAGCCTCGCCTTGCGAGGAGTTGCACGTTAGACCAAGCTCGAGGCGAATCTGTGCTGGCGAGGTATATGGCGGGAGGTTTAGCATTACTCTGTATGCTTTTGCCAAGGTGGTATCCAGCAGTAAAGCGTCCCTGCCTCTCAGTACCTCGCTGCCGTATGTAACTGATGATGGAATTTTTGCTTGCGCAACACGGAGAAGTGGGGCAAATGTTGGTCCTGTCAATTTTATTTTAAGTTGCCTTAGCGTTGTCGCAATCGCCATTCCTTTCCTCTTGATGGCCTTAAGCTGGTTCGCGAATTGGCCCCCCTTGTTAACCATGACACCTAGGTACTTATACACATCACAGTTCGTAATTGCGTTTTTTCCAAGCGACCAAACATGGGACCGCTTTTTTCCATTAATTGTCAAAGTTTTAGTTTTGTCAATGTTAACTTCTAGATTGTTTTCATCAGCGTACCCATGCAGTGTGTTAAGTAGCCGTTGTAGACCTACTTGAGTATGGCTAGTTAGAACAACATCGTCCGCATAGGACATGCTGGAAATGGATTTTCCTCCTATTCGAGGGGCGTGCGCATTGCAAGCAGTGAGGGCTGTTGTCAAGTCTGCTGTATAGAGGTTAAAAAGAAAGGGTGCGAGAACGCACCCCTGCTTGAGGCCTTTAGTTGTTTGTATGCGCCTCGACAGGTGGTAGCCGTTGCTGAGCTTAACCTGTATCCACGTGTTGGAGTGTAATTCTATTAGGAGATTCAGGAGGGACAAAGGAACCCCCCAGAGCGCCAATTTCCTCCAAAGGTTAGCTCGGTTGACGTTGTCGAACGCCGCCTTGAAATCCACAAAGCAAAAATGGAGAGTTTGTTTGGTTAAAATTGCTTTATCGATGAGTAATGACATTGCTAAAAGATTGGTTGTTGTTCCTGTCTCTCTACAGAACCCCGTTTGGCTAGGGGGAATTATGTTTTGCTCTGTTGCCCATTCTTGTAGCTCTGTAAGTAGGTTCCCCGCAAAATATTTTGCCTCTACGTCCAATAATGCAATTAAACGGTAGTTTTTTGGTAGGGTTTTGTCCCCCGCTTTATAAATTGGTGAGATGATGGAGCCCTTCCATGATGTGGGCAAACACCCAGACTGCCTAACAGAGCTAAAGATAGGAGCTAGGGTTTCTGACCAGTATTCTGGGTCTTGTTTAAAAAGAGCTGGTGGAATCCCATTTGGCCCAGGTGCTCCTTCTTTCCTCCCTTTACATATTTGTTCCCTGATCATGACGGCATCGATTTCAATTGTCTCGGCCTCGTCAGTCATCACAGTTTGAAATTGGGGTGCTGGTTGGTCGTCCTTGCTAATATTAAATCCAGATACCTGATGATTGAAGAGACGTTCGAAAAAGAATGTCCAGTTGTCTTCTGTTATGTATGTTGTTAAACCACCATGTGCCGGTTGTAGGAATTTATTTATCGTTGCCCAGAAACGTGCACTATTTCCTTTGGAGTCATAATGGAGTTTGGCCCAGAGTTCATTTTCTTGTGTTTTTCTTATGTCCCATTTAAGTTTCCTAAGTTTGGCCTTGCTCTTGCGGAGCTGCTGGTGTAGGTCCGTGTCCCCCGGGCGTGACCTCAATGTCCTTAGTGATTTGTTTATGACTTTTTTAAGGCTTTTCAAGGTTGACCTTTGTGCGGTCATAGCCTTCCCTGCAATTGTTGGATCGGTGAGCAGGAAATGTCGGACTACGGATGAGTAGGAATTTGAAAACATGGCCGTGAAGGTTTCCCATATGTGAGTGTGATTTCCCGTGGGGTGGTTAAGCTCATTTAGTTGTTGTTTTGCTGCCAGGAGCACCTCCCTGGAATTTGCTATGGATGACTTGATTCTTTTAAGGCTTATTGTGTGGCATGCATGCATTCCAACTGGATTAGGGATTGATTTATCTGGTAGTGCATAAATTGAGATTTCCTGTGGCCGATGATCACTGTCCCCTTTGTCTCCTAGACAATAGCCTATTATGTGTTGGAAGAATGAGAGAGACACTAAGGTGTAGTCAATTGTAGAGGTTACATGGCCTGAGTGGAATGAGGCGGCCGGTCGGGAGTCATCAACAAATCTGCCATTTAGCGTCCTTAGGCCGATGTTCTCCAGATCTTCTAGCAGCTCTGAGACGCCCTTAGATGTTCTTCCTTGGACGCTATGTGATTGAGTTGGAATGTTCCAATAAAAAGACTGGGCTTGAATGTCTTCATTTGAGGTGGTACCTAATATATGTTGATTAAAGACACCTGACAAAATGAAGTTTGGAGTAGTGTGTGTACTCATCAATTGATAAAGGTGTTCAATCAATGTTTTTGAGTCCTGTTTTTTCTGTTTCGGATTTATGTATATATTAATTATCAATACCGCCTCCTTTTTTCTGCTAAGATTTAATTGAACCTTTGTGGTGTTTACAGCTGAGAGTAGAGGCGGTAATTCCCGTGCGCTATGAATTTTTGTTATTTTGATGTAAGTAGCCAGTCCGCCTGATAGACGGCCATAGTTGCTTTTCCTTAGGGCGGGAGTGTGGAAACAAGTATATCCCTCTACTTGCAGAGGCTCCTCTTGCCATGTTTCCTGCAATAAAATGATGTCGAAGGTTTTTAAGTAGTCAAGAAATTCAGCGTCTGTGGCCTTGTTGTTTTGCCCGTTAATATTCCATGAGCATATCCTCAGGGGTAATGTACCTGAATTTCCACGATGCCTCATTGCGTTTCTCTGTCAGTGTGGGTGACCAGATGTAATAATAGTTCTAGTGATCCGAAGGTGAACAGGGGCAACTGCTGTGTTGGCTACTGTACTCGTTTGTATGTTTGATATCTGTTCTTTTTGTGGTGACCTTCCTCGGGCCCCCCTAAGTACAGACGAAGTTTTGTTGCTTTTGCGGGTTGTTCCTTCTCTTGCTATATCAAGTAAAGGTAATGGGTATCCTGTATTATAAAACACAGTGGATTGTATCCCCCAGGCTTTAAAGGTTTCCTGTTCTTCCAGGACTTTGTTTGCGATTTGGATGGTCCTCCAGGTGGCTTTGGTGGATTCCATTCCTTGTGCTTTGTCCAGCTTTACGAATTCTATTGAAAGAAGATCAGTAGAACGTATACCTTTTAGTGTTGGTATTGTGCCTAGGAGTTGAAGAATATTCCCTCTGTTCAAGATATCGAAGGGACCTTTCGATTCGTATTCTGGGGTGAAGATAGTAATGGCAGAGTTCCTGGTTTGGTTAATTAGAGGGTTTTTTCCAAAGATTGGCCCCAAGTGATATTCTGAGGTGAAGATAGTGAGTTGCTGACTCGGTCCGATGGAGGTACAGGAATTAGGGACTCTTGGTGCCTATGGCCTGTGGATCCGTCTAAGCCACGATCTGAGTTTAAGTTTCGTGTTACAGAGAGACCCACGTGCCCAATTGTAGTGATCCTCGGCTCGTGAGGGGCTCCCTGGACTTCATTACAGGCTCTACTTGTGTTATCGTTTTTTTGATTTACTTCCCCTGATGCCTTAGTTGAATCCTGAAAGATCTTGTGAGCTGGCAGCTCAATTTGCAAGGTTGGTGTGTTGGGATTGGCGCCCAGTAGAAGTGGCACGTGTAAGGTTGAGGTTGAGGCCAACTCCTGGTTTGGACCGTGGATAATAAAGGGCTCCCTCAACTCAATTAATTGTGACGTTCGGCTATTGGTGCTGTCGTCCTGTTTCGATTTAGCTTTAGTTTTTCTGTTGCCTTGGATGTCGGTTTGCCCACTGGGTGATGTCCGGGCTGCCCCCAAAGGCGGTGTTTCCGCTTGCATTACATCCTTGTTTTCCATAGTGTAGGTTTCCTTTGGCTGATTGGACCTTCCCTCAACTTCGGGGACATGTGCGATAGCTGATTGTACTTGCGCTTGCTGCTGTGATGTTTTTGTTGTAAATAGAGGGTAAAATTTTGTGAGGCTCGGAGATGGTATTTTATTCCGACCTTTCCTCCTGAGTTGACGACGTCGCTTTGCGTTCTGCTTTGGTGTTTGCTCCTTGGATAACGGAGGGGTCCTAGTGGACGGGCTGCCCTCGTGACAGATCAGGGGATTGTTGCCAGAGTTTTTTTGGGCAACAGAATCCCTATTTGATGACTCATTGGGCACTGCTTTGTTTGAGTTTGCCCTTGATTTCTCTTGATTTGGGCCCTTTGGCAGGCCTTCTATAAGAGTGGAAACAATTGAGGGGAGTGACGATAATTTGTCAATAATAGGACCACAACTGCAGTTCAATTTTGCTTCCTGCTGAGCTCTGCTGATTAAAAGGTTTAGTTGGCCTAGTTTGTCGTCTATTCCCCCCACGAAGAGGGCCAGAGTATCTAATAGTGTCAACTGCAGGTCCATTTTATCTGACTGGTAATGTAGTACGTCAACCGTTCGTTGCATTGTATTTAATAGGATGTCCCATGTATTCGATGTCTGTTTCCCAGTTTGAATTGATGAACCTGAGGTCAAAGAAGGAGTTGGAGGGCTTTTTCGTGAGATTGAGTTGTTAATCACGGTTGCTTGGTCGTTACCTTGTTTCAAACCTTGATTTGTACTGGTACAGGCTGTAGGCGGAAGCTGTTTTCCAGGAGTGTCCAATGCATAGGATGCTATTAGGTCTGCCCACTCCTGTGATCCCAGGTAGGAGAGGGGGAACTGCCCACCTCCCCTAGAAACCGGGGAATCCGATGAACTTTCAGAAGACTCTTTGGGGATCTCGTGGTCGCCCACTGTTTCCGCTCCTAAGGAAGATTGGGCCGGTTTAATGGCCTCTCGAGGTTGTGGCAGATCGTGTGGGGGTTTGTGGAGTTCTTTCTGAGGCGAGACTTTGGAGTGGTGTTTGGGTTCGGGAGAATAATTCAATTTGTGTCCAATTTGGTCCTCCTGCCCTAAGTTTTGTGGCCTTCCCGTTCATTGTTATAGACTCTTGTAAGTTTTGTACTTCCTTCTGTTTTTTGAGGTTGGTTGAGACTGTTATGGCGTTACAGGTTGGGGTAGGGGTAGGCAAGGATCGACGAATGACGTGCTCCTCAGCTCGTGTTTCCACCTCCACCACCCCCTCTTGAGAGTCAGGTGGGCTGTTAGTTTTATGTTTCCAAATTTTTTCTGATGTTAGCGGAGGGACCGCCAATTGAGCCACTAGAGTTCCCACTGTAGCTTGTTCTATGACTGGTGTGGTCGGTGGTTGTGGGGGAATAGGGGGAGGAGTGGATCTTGAAGGCCCAGAATTTTGCCACTGGAAGAGAATATGGACGATGCTGGGTACTTTAGAAATTGGAATTTTGACGAAATTTTTGGTTGGTATAAGTGAGGTCGGTGACTTCCAGGGTTCTGTGCTAGGTTGCTGGGGACTTCTACTTCCTCCCCTCCTTCAATGGCCGTTACCAAAGTTGTTGTGCTTGGTTTTGTTTTTCCATTTTGTTTGACTTTGCGCACAGTGACCACGGGCTGCCCCCTTTTCCTGCCCGACCTCATGGTTGAAATACTCTTGGTCCTCTAAAGAAGCCCTGCTATCTGCCCTGCTTTCTCACGCTTGCCCCTTTACGTTGCGTTGCGTTGTGTTGCCAGAGAGCCCTTCCGAATCAGGTCAGGACAGGACAGGTCAGGTCTGTCAGCTGCCAATGGAAGGGCAGTGGAATGGAAGGGCAGTTAATCTGTTCAATTTAATTCGGTCTGGTTTCTTCGAAATTGGGTTTGTCTGCTTTTTCAACGCTGTTTGTCCTATCACCAGTAGCTCCAGTAGCTCTTGCTGCTCCTTCTGCTACTGCCAGGACGATGCTAGAATGCTGGGCGGAGAGGGCAGAGGGTGAGGGGTGATGCCCGCTCTCACACTCCTCCACCCCAACCACACAGCTGCTTGCTAAGGGGGCTGTGGGGCGAGATGGAGAGCAGCAGGGCAGCAAGAGAAGTGAGGCAGCAAGGCGGGAGGTGGGATGCGGGAGAGGCTGACAGCTGGTACCTGAAGAGTGCCTGAAGCTGAGGAGGACCTCCCCAGCGGTGGACGCGAGGTCAGGCAAGGTTATGC
The DNA here is from genome assembly GCA_963921515.1 of Calotriton arnoldi. Lineage (NCBI taxonomy): Eukaryota > Metazoa > Chordata > Amphibia > Caudata > Salamandridae > Calotriton > Calotriton arnoldi. The sequence goes on from CAWUFW010003373.1 coordinate 1,383,650, forward strand.
AGACCACTCCTCATTGCCCCCCCTGACCCCTCAACCGACTTACCGCAGTCGTGCCGCCTCTCACCGCAATTTTCCACAACTTTCAGGCTGGTGACGGCTGGTGACGGCTGGTGATCAGCTGGCGTCCCGCGGATCGGCTGGTGGTCTGCTGGTGTCCCGCCTCAGCCTGGAACACCTTGTCAGCCCCCGGCGCCAGCCGATGTCAAGCCGCGGCAAGGATTAGTGACAGGGGGGTTTTGCAGCTCGGTCTGTGGTCCGTGATCCGCGGTCCCCCGGCGAGGTCCGCGGGGAACTGCAGGGAGATCTCGGAGGTCTCAGGCAGCCCCTGCCTCCAACTAGAACTGGAGCCAGCGGAGTCTACGTGTCCCCGTGTCTCACTCGCAGGAACTTTCGCCACTCCGTGAGCAGGGGGAACGCCGGGGGACAGAGCGCGGGGGTGACACACTGCGAGGTCGGCGGCAGGGTTGGCAGGAGCCACGGGAAGCCACGGGAAGCTGGCAGCCTCACAGCGTCCTCCCCGCCTCGCCACACTCTCGCCGCTCACTACAGCTCGAAACTGCCAATAGCCTGAGGCCTTCCAAGGGATTTTTTTTTTTTAATCTCTTTTTATTGATTTTATCCCAACGTGTGACAAAATAAGGCATCGTACCATCAAATAGACACATATAACGCATAATTGGAGAATTCTTCTTTCTATGTCCCCTCCCTCCCTCCCGCCCCCCCTCGCCACCGATGTGCCTTCAACCACTTATTACTAACAATACAGTTCTCCACAGTTTATCATAGAAACAGTTATGATCAATCATTAAAGCAATACAGTGTAGAAATTGGCATTAGGGGTCACCATACAGTCCACTGGACTCTCCTTGGCTCATTCTTCGTATACTTAGTTGGTAATTGGAGTTCCCTGGTCCCCTCTGACCGACCCTTGCTCTGATCCCGTCTCCGGGGTCTGCAGTATCGTAACCAAGGCCTCCCAAGCCCTCGCCGACTCTAGTGCTTTTTCATTATCACTACGCCAAGCCTGCTGCAGCCTAAGAGTGCCTTCGCTTCGCGCCCACTTCAATAATTCCGCTCGCCATCTCCCCGTGCTTGGTCCCCCCGCTGACTTCCAATGCATCGTTATTTCCCTCTTGGCTAAGACCAGGCCGAGGTCTAGAAATTTACTTGTGGTTTTCGTTTTATTGGTGTGCGGGAACCAATGCAGAATACAAACACCCATGTCTAGATCTATTACACGCTCAGTCACACTACACAACAGGTCCAGCACTTCTTCCCAATAATTCCCCAAATTCACACACCCCCAGAACATATCACGGAAGTCGGCCCCCTCCAAACCACATCTCGGGCATAGAGCAGTCGCCGCATGGAAGTATTGCTTAAGCTTAGCTGGCGTCAAATACGCTCTGTGCAGAACATAGAATTGTACCAATTGGAATCTGGCATTTCTCGTGCTCTTCCAGGCTCGTCTAACCAATTGGGCCCATGTTTTTTCAGGGATTTCCTTGCCAAGGTCCCCCTCCCATTTCTCCCGCAGCGTGCTCAGCGGACCTAGATCTTCAGTCAGCATGCGCTGGTACAGACACGTAACGGCCTTAAAAGTCCCCGCTGCCATCACCACGTATTGACACGCCATGGAGGTCCGTGGCTCCGACAACCCCAGCCCCCAATGGCGCTGCAGTGCCGAGATGAGTGCCGCATGCAGCAAATAATCCCCGCGCGGGAGATCATATCTAGCCTGCAAGGCCCGAAAGGACAACAAGGTTTCATTTTCATATAGGTCTCCTAATACTTGTATCCCTAGGTCTTCCCAGTGGGCCAACGCCGACCAGTCCCCGCCATGCGGGAAGGCAGTGCACATGCCCAGCGGTATCTCCGGGGCGTACGGGCGGGCGAAGCCAGCCCGTTTCTGACTCCGGTTCCAGCACAATCGTAGCGTCCTCTCTTCCACCGTAAGCAGTTCAAGGCACAACTTCTGGTTCAAAACTATGAAAGACAATATATATCTTGGGACCCACCGTCCTCCAGGGCCATCAGGGCCTCTGAACTCCCGAGCTACAGCCTGGGTCAGCCACTGCAGCTGCGCCGCCAGATAGTACCCTTCGAAATCCGGCACTGCCATGCCCCCGTCGGCCCTAGGACGTATCATCGTGGCCATTGCAACTCGACGCCTGCCCGTCCCCCAAAGAAAACCCCCAGCCATAGAGCGGAGTTGTCGAAAGATGGAGCCCGCCACCCAAATCGGCAACGTCCGAAAATAATACAATAAACGTGGGAGCACCACCATCTTCAGGAGTACTACTCGGCCGGCGACCGATAACGGCAGTGTACTCCAAAATGCAAAATTGCCTTTAAGCCCGCGGATAACCCGGCCTAAATTGCCCTCCAACAAATCTCCAACGGTATGGTAGATGTGAGTGCCTAAGTAAACAGACAACATGGTTCCCAGCGTACACCCGCCACCTGCGGAGGGGTCGCCTCAGTCGGGGCAACCGGAAATAAACAGGTCTTTGCCCAGTTCACCCGCAGTCCCGAATATTGCCCAAACGCTGAAAGCAAGTTTCGTGCTCCCTCCAATGCCGCATCTGTGTTCGCGAGAAAGAGCAATAAATCATCCGCGTACAGGGAGACATAGTGCATATCCCCACGATGGAGTAAGCCAGAATAATACTCCCCCAACCGGGCATGGCCAGGGCAAATAATAGCGGCGAGAGCGGACATCCCTGTCTCGTACCGCGGCCCACCCGGCAGGCCGGGGAGACCGTCACCCCTGTCCTCACACGCGCCGATGCCGATCTGTAAAGGAGCTCCGTCCACCCCACAAAGTTGTCACCTAATCCAAACTCACGAAGGACCCGGTATAAATACGACCACTCTAGGCTATCAAATGCCTTTTCTATATCTACCGATAGAACCACTGCGGTAGGTGTATCGCTATGGTCCTCTCCCAAAATCCGCAAAAGGCGTCGCACATTAGTTGCAGTATCACTCTTCGGGATAAAGCCCGCCTGGTCAGTATGGACCAATTGCGTCATATAGGGGAGGAGCCGGGTCGCCAAAATTCTACTCAATATCTTATAATCGGCAGTTAACATTGATAGAGGACGATAGGCCGACCTAGCCAGTGAATCCCCACCCAGTTTCAGCAGCGGAATAATGATAGCCTCGCGAGTGGAGATTGGCAACCGTCCTAATTCCCAGGCCTCTCGATAAACCGCCAGCAGCTTAGGGGCCAGGAGATCAATATATGCCGAATAAAATTCGATCGGTAGACCGTCGGCACCTGGGCTCTTCTTGCGCGCCATGTGTTTTACCGCGCTGCGTATCTCTCCTTCAGTAACCATCTGTCCCAACGTGGTCCTTTGGTCAGCCTCAAGCTATGGCAGCTGTATCTCAGCTAAGAATTCAGTCAACTCATCACCCGTACTTTGCAGTTTGCTCTCATAGAGATCCGCGTAGTAGGCCAAGAACATCTGATTAATCCCCTGCTGCGTGTACTCCGGCGTTCCCCCTGGGGAGGTCAAAGCTAATATGGGCGTACCCCTCAGTATCGGGTTAGCCAACCACGCCAGGAGGGCGCCCGCTTTATCCCGCTCCGCATGTGCCCTCACCAAATATTCCTTATGATCAAAGCAGCGCAACCGCTCCACCTGTTTAGCCACTTCCTCCCTCGCAGCCAACACGTCAGCCTGCGCTTCCGGGTTCTCAGGGAGCGCTCTCTCCGCCTGTCGCAGCAGCAGTTCCACCCTCTCTATGTCTTGCAACAGTGTCTTTCGCACTCCCGTCGCCTTGGCAATACATAAACCCCGCACTACCACCTTAAATGCGTCCCACTCCAGCGCCAGGTCCGAGGCCGTTCCCGTATTCTCTAGAAAATAATGTTCAATACCCTCTCGCACCTCCGCACGAAACACCGGGTCCTCTAAAGTCTCTGGACGCAATCGCCAGGTGGGAATTGCCGGCCTTACTCGGGACCATCTCAGAGCCAATAGCAATGGATTATGGTCCGATATTGTCCTTGTCAGATATTCACTATGGCGAACCATCGCATGTACATCCGGTGAGCACAATACTGCGTCCAATCGCACGTGCAAGTTGTGTAAGGCAGAATAATAAGAGTAGTCCCGTTCCCCTAAATGTTGCGCGCGCCAGGTGTCTATGAGCCCCCACTCAGCCTGCCAATCCCTCCGAAGCTTCGAGAGCTTATGTATGGGCGCCTGCGGTAGCGGCGGGTGAGACCAATCCATTTCGGTATCTGCGACAGAATTAAAATCGCCGCCTAGAATCAGTGAGCCGGTCAAAAAGGATGATAACTTCCTGATAGGCTGGCAAAAAAGGATTTCTGGTCCACATTGGGGGCATACACACTACACAACGTCACACATCGTCCATCCAATCGTCCCGTAACAGCCACAAATCTCCCGTCAGGATCCACTACCTGCTGAAGTGGCTGGAAGGGGACCCCGCCCTCACCCAGACCAATACCCCCTAGCGAAGGCAGAATACGTTGTATAAAAAAGCTGCCCCTCCATCGGCGCTGCAGTGCCCGGCCCTCAACTCGGTCCATGTGTGTTTCCTGAAGAAAAGCTATCTGGGCTCCCCTACGCACTAAATATGCATGAACCCTATGGCGTCTCTGCATCGTATGCATCCCCCATACATTCCACGTAATGCATTTAATCTCAGGTGTTGACCCCATTGTGCAAATAAACTTTGTTCCGTAGCAGCATTCCCCGCGTTGGCACACCGGTGGTTCTAACTACCCCAACATCATCCCCCAAACCCACCCCCCCTCCCTTCCCCAGAACAGGCTCTAAACAGCTAGTACCCATCCAAACTATGCCCTAACAACTCCTCTGGTAGCTACCAGAGGTTCACTCTAAGAGCGAATCTAAGGGGGGAGCTCAGCACCAAGAGGATCCGGCCAGCTGTCTCACTGCAGCCAAGCGCCGAACCCCACAATAAGTAAGATTGCAGTTCCCCCGGAACAGTCCCCGGGCACCCAGGTGGCCATACAGTATTCTTGTCCCCTCATCTGGGCTTCCTGATCCCCTCCAACTACCCCAACTACCCCCCTCCGAGGGCTACAGCTCCAGAACCAGCCGGCCCTGCTTACTAGTTACATGGGACACTGCATGCAATCAGGCATCCACAATCTCGTCCGCTGTCCCTGGGGTGATGTGAGGGAGAACAACACTCCCCGCGTCCGTCCCATCAGTGTCTGTCCCTTCTGACCCTCGTTCTGACTCGGTCCCTCCTTGTAAGGTCGCGCCGCTCGCCTGCGATATCTCCGTCACGGCCTGCAACGCTGCAGACCTCTCTCTCTTCGTCTGAGACGTGGAAGGTTTCTGCGGACCAGGTCGCCTTCTCCTGTTGCGTCGTGCCCGGAGCGACCTCGGTGCCACCGTTTTTTGTCCCCCGTTGCCTTTTGTCACACCTGACCCTGTTCAATAAGTTTCCAACCAGCTCCATGCCTCGTCCGGGGAATTGTGAAAGAAGGTAGTGCCATCCAGTGTCACTCGCAGGCGTGCTGGGAACATCAATGAGTACTGAATACTTTCATCCCGGAGTGCTTTCTTGACCGCTAAAAGGAAGATCGCTGGCGCTGTACTTCAAAGGTGTAATCCGGGAACAGCGACACGTTATTATTGTCCACTTTATATGGGCCAGCGGTGCGTGCTTTATGTAAGAGGAAGTCTCTATCCTTATAGTGAAGCAAACGGGCCACCACAGGCCTGGGCGGCCTCCCAGGCTGCAACGGGTGGGCAGGCACTCTGTGCGCCCTCTCCAGAGTATAGAATGGTGTCAGGCCCTCCGGAGCTACCTCGGTGCACAACCACTGCTCCAGGAAATCCACCATACTGTCCCCTTCCACTCCTTCAGGAAGGCCTACCACCCTTATGTTGTTCCTTCTATTACGCCCTTCAGCATCCTCAGCTCGTCTCTCTAGTACTTGAAGCCTGCGAGTGATGTCTCCCATCTGCACGTCCAGTGCCCTCTGCGAGGGCTCCAAGACCCCCAAGGTGGTCTCCGTCTGCCTCACACGGTCAGCCAGCTTCACATGGTCCGACCGCAGGAGTCCCAGTCCCAGTGATACCTGGGCTATGTCCTGCTGGAGTGCCTCTTTCGTGTCCGTAATAGCTCGTAGGATCTGGTCCACCTGCTGCTGCATGAGCCCTTTCGGAGGTGAGCCAGCCGCCCCCTGCGTCTTCTGTTCTGCTGCGTCATCCTCCTGTTCAGGGGGTGTCCCCCCCGCTTGCCTCGTGTTTTCCCCATGGGGGTCCGGTTACTGGGCTCCCAGGCTTGAACCCACCGCGCAGCTCCTTCTGTAATTCAGCAAGTTGAGGCCCTCCCTCAGGCGGAAGTATGCGTGCACCCAGTCGCCACCTGTCGTCTTCCACTATGCTCTGAAGGGGCTCTTCATCCGCCCCTACTTCTCGTGGGCATCTCCATGGTTTAGCCTACGTTTGAACAAGGCTTCCAATCATCCAGCGAAGGTATGGCCAGGACGCCAGTGTCGCATTAAGCGTGCCAGGAAATCTCGCTCTTATCAGCACCCAGCAGGGATCCCAGCTCAAGGATCCCCTAGCCGGTACCCACAGAAGTGGGGTCCGACTAGCCGCCACCCAGTAACCTCAGCCGTCGACACTCGGGGTCGTTATAATCCACAGGGGGTGATCAATCCAGCTCATCAATGGCACCACACTCTAGTGTCCCACAAAGCAGCCAGCCGGCCCGCTCTCCAGACATGAAGCCCCTCCGCATACTCTGGCCCGGGCCTGCGCCGCCCACCTGGCAGCCGTGTTACACCTGGTCCCCGCGGTGAGTTCTAGGGGCCAGCCCCAGGATCAATAGGGCACCTTCTCCGGAGCAGTCAGCGAGCCCCTCCTCTGGGTGGTCAGCAGGGCACCGGCGAACCCGCGTCTCGCCGCGGTCCTCCAGCACCCCAGAGTGGTCTCCAACTTCGCCCCCAGTTCGTGTGGCAGAGTGGGGCCCCCCGTATACCGAGCGGCTCCGCCAATGCAGTTCGGGGACCAGATGGCCGCCGAATACACCCTCTGGTCGAGCCTCGGAGCCCTCCCTGCCCTCGGTAATCGCTCACCAGTTTAGCGCTTCCACCTTCAGCCCTCAGGAACCGGGGCCGCTCGATTGTCGCCACCAGGAGCCGAGCCAGGCGCTGTGTTACCCGGGCGTCCCACGTCGACTGTTCCCTCCTCCACTATGATCGGACATTCTCCGGGCCTACTAGGCCCCTCGCATGTGAAGACTGCCACTCGCGCCCACGATGCGCTCCGGGAGTTCAGGGTCCCCCCTGCAGATGCTGTGCACCCACCGCTCGTCGGGGGGAAAGCCCACCGGCTGGTAGCCCGCACTCTAGCGTTCGTCGCAGTTCAGCTCGCAGGGTCAGCCGCCATTTTAGGTCTTCATTTTCGGAGCCTCGCCCTGGTCGGTGCCGCAGCCCGATGTCGGAGGGGACCGGAGCCGTCTATTAACGGCGGCACAGGTCTCAGCAGCCCAAGGAACTCTCCCAGGGTCACCGGAGCCTTAGTTCGGGGCTCCGGTCAGGATAAACAGTGAGGTCGGCGCAGAGCTCACAGCTCACGCGACCGTCTCCATCGGCGTCCAAGCCCCCCCCAGAGGCCTTCCAAGGGATTACGTGCAAAGTGTATTCAGCAATACCAGGTCCATCAAAGCCTGTTACTCTTTGGCTAAAAAAGAACCTCCGGTGGGGCTGCGTGCTCATTCCACCAGAGCTACTGCAGCCACTACTGCATTGGGACGTGGTGTCCCCCTGCAAGACATCTGTCAGGCAGCCACGTGGGCCTCGCTGCACACGTTTACCAAGCATTATTGCCTGGACAGCCAAGTCCGGAGAGACGGCTTCTTTGGCCGTTCTGTTCTCCGTGACTTTCTGGTGTGATCTTAGTTCGCAGACCCACCACCGGGGTTGGTATTGCTGGGGTATCTATTCTAAGGTAAGGAATCTATCACTATGTGTTTCTTTCAGATGAACAAGTTACTTACCTTCGGTAACGATATATCTGTAAGAAACATTAGTAGTGATAGATTCCTTACCGCCCCACCCATCCTCCCCGTTCTGCAAACTGATTTCTAGGGTTAAGGTCATCCCTTTCAGGGCCCTAGTTTCAATGCACCAGTGGTCAGTATCTTGCATGGCTCTGCGTTCCTGGCGCGGAAAGTCGTGTACAGAACTGACGTCAGCGCGCGTGGGCGGCATCTAAGTAGTGCCCACGACGTCATCTCGGTGACCACGACGCCAATGACAGACGCGGAGCCGCACGACGCCACCTACCGACGCGCAGGGGTACTGCTGACGAAAACTTTCCGGATCCAGTCTGACGCCTGGGGATATTCTAAGGTAAGGAATCTATTACTACTAATGTTTCTTACAGATATATCGTTACCGAAGGTAAGTAACTTGTTCATTTATTGCACAGTTGTTCTTCTAGTGTAAAATATATGTGCTGCGACAACCATTAGACAGTACCAGAGATATATGATCAGCAGTACAGTGAATATAAAAGGATAGTACAGTTCTACCATATTGCAATAGTCATGAACACATACATGGATATAAAATGCATGATAAAAGAAAGCGCGTACTCCTACGATGCCTATCTAGATGTACCTAAGTGTACTTAAGTGTACCTAGCATGTGAGTAGGTGTAAAGCCAAGAATCCCTCTAGGTTTAGTCTAACCCCATTACCTGAAGCAAGAGAGTGTAGGACCCCGTCCTGGTCTCGAGTTGGACACCCCGCAAGGGATGTTTAGACAGCTGTCAGCTGGAAGATCTGCATGCAGGAGCCTCAGCGTCTCTGGTCAGTGTGTCGGCCTGGAAGTCTCGGTTCCCTCTAGCTAACACTAGCAAGAGGTGCTGTATTTATACAGAAAGTATCTAAGGTTCCTTTGTCCCTTGTTTCTTGTATTAGCCATTGTTGGGTATGAAGATGACGTATGGGATGAACCGTGTACGTAGATATGGGGAGGAAGGTGGTGTAGCCCCAGCCTGGCTTCCAAGAATCCTTATGAATATTCATTCATACTGTGTCAGTCTAAAGATGGAGTCATAGAAGGCCATTGTTCAGGGAAACCCTCCTTCTGTGCCCAGGTCTAGAACTAGGTAAAGGTTCAATCCTAAAAGGCTCGTTACTGTGTAGTGTAGGGGAGGTGTTGTAGGTGAAAGGGTTTGATGTTACCTGGGCCTATATTAGGGTACCTTTATGAAACATAACACCCACTCCTCTTCCGAATAGTCAACAATAATAAAATGCTAGCAAACCATAAATTTTTACTAGGTAGCAGCGCATAAAATTATCAGTGAGCCACGTAAAAACATTTTAAAACATTAAAATCATTTTCCTTAAAAAATAGTGAAAAGGGGAAAAAACGTTTTCTGAAATTTTTAGTTCTTTGGAATTGTTCCTTAAGTCACAGTCCTAAACGAGTTCATTTATACAGTTCGAACCCCCACAAGCTTTCTAGAAGGCCATGCTTATCTAGCGAAAGTATCAATTTTAGGAAATGTTCCAATTTTAGTTGAGTTTGAAACCAAAAAGGAAAATCCGAATTCTTTCCCAGCACACGATGAGCCAATAATAGATTAAGTGTCCTGGCTGGGAGATGCAACATCGTCGTTGCTTGCTGCCGCAGGGGATGGACCTTGTAACACCTCGCAGAGTACGTCAATGGAGCACAAATGATATTCAGCACTGCCAATAGCTGGTGTAGAGGCAGCTGGTGCTACAGTAGATACCTGGGTGCTAGTGGTGCTGGTGGTAGTGCTAGTGGAAGAGCTTATGCTCAACCCAGTTGTAGAAAAAGGCACCTGCGGGTTCTCGAGGAATGCAGCCATCAAGATAGGAATACCCTGGGGACATTGCCGAGCATGGGAACTCAAGGGTTCCAGCCTGGTTTTTAAATCCGCAGGCCTGTCCGTTGCGAGTGTCAGACAGAGGTCCAACACGCATTCATCTACGCAAAACACGCATCGAAGAACAGGTAAGAAGCAGTCCATCCAGACTGGTCTAAACGATAGGAACCAAGAGGCGCTTAGTTCTCGTAGGCGAGGTGTGCCCAGATGTTGTACCATGCGTTCACGGTATTTCCGCTCCAGGAGAGCTTTTGCCCTCTCGTTGGTGATTGGGCCGTTCATTGCGTAGCAGATAGATGACAATCAGGATTCCAGCTATTGAGAGCAGGATCAGAGGTAGACCTCCAAAAATGCTTCCAAATACGGAGTGTATAAAATTTGGGATAACTCCGAGGATCGTCTGAAAGGTGCTTAGGAATCCTGACCCTATGGTCTTAAATAGGTGTACAATACCACTCGTATCAGACATATTAAAGATACGACCCACCATTTCTACGAAATGAAAGGGGCAGTTTGTACGTATAAGTTCCTGTATCTCGGTCGAGGTCCTTGCGACTTGAAGATCAAAGGTCTCTCGAGCGGAGGTTAAGGGTACAGTTTGCTGTAAAGGCATGACTTTCAGTCTGCTCAAAGTATCAAATTGTATAAAAGAAACATACAACGAAGGCCATAACGGCGCCTCCCTGACTGTACTTGTTGGGGGAAACAATACTTGCATACAGCAAGTAACCCTGGAGTTCACAGTGACCAGATAGGCAATGCCTGGAAGCATCCCACAGCAACCTTGATCATTCAGCATCAAGTAACTCCCATTTGAGAGCAGCTTGAATACCGGCGTAATCATGGCAGCTGGAGCCCCTTTCATGTGGCAAGACAAATTTGCTATTGAACCATTACATGCTCCGTGCCATAAAATGTCCTGGCACATGAGAGAACCACTTAAAGCGTTCTTGCAGTTTGTACCACTTGGAAACACTTCTCGATCCCCACTCCGGCATCAAAATCTATATGGTAATTCCCAGGATTCCTTAATGTATTCCTTACCCATTTTTTCATATTTGCCTGCCTGTCTTTGTTCAAGGCAATATTGAAATTGAAAAGTAGTGACCGGTAGAGTTATGTGGCCATGGATGAGCCATTCAGTAGATGGTGATTCCTCCACTGTAAATGGTAATTATCCAGTTTTTCAATACGCAGCATTGTATATTTAGCTCCCCTTTGTGCCATTTCAACCTGTTTATCTGTTAGATTATATTCAGAAAACAGAGACGTACTGTTGATATAACGCCAAGGCACATAGCCTGCACGCAAAGATTGCAGCATCCAGCTTAATAACGTAATAGAACGTAACTGAGATTGCCCGTGTTGTAATATGGCCAAATCTTGTTCTAGTATGTCTATCACAGAAGACACAATGTTGCCTAAAGAATATATCCTGGAGGTCAAAGTTGTTAACCCATTGTCTACCACAGCTAGAGATTTCTCTAAGTTAATACGGTCTATTTCCCGTATTCTCTCTGCGGCCTCTTATTGGGATATTTTCCAAATTTCATTGTAGACAGCGTAAATGCCAGCATATATGAAACGTTTCTGACGTAACAAAAAATCCCTAAGATCTATGGGGCATATTATCAAGGGCTTTATCGCCGCTTTAGCGGCACTTTTTGCCGCTAAAGCGGCGATATTTTTAACGCCCTATTAGTAAGCTGTCGCTAACAGGCGTTAGCGACAGCTTTCCGGCGATAGCGGCCGGGTTTTACATCGCCTTGCATGTCAGCGATAATTATCGCTAATGACATGCAAGGTAGGCGTTCCCAACTAAAAGCGACAGAAAACAGTCGCTTACATACCTATCGCCTATTAGCAATACCCGCGAGCGATAAAAACGCGCGCTAACCCCGATTAGCGCTTGTTTTTAGAACTGATAAAAACATGACTTAGCAATGAAAGTCAATGGGAGGTGGATTGTAAGGTTAAGTCCCCAGAATTAGCGATAGGATTTTATCGCTGGATTTCTCGCGTTAAAGTTGGGTTTCGCCGCTATCGCTGGATATTTTATCGCAATGGAGATAAACCTTGCTAATAGCATGTTATTTCCGCGGTAATATCCAGCGATAGCCGGCGATAAAAAAAGGCGCGCTAAGCAAGGTTTGCGATATTTATCGCATGTTCTTGCTAATATGCCCCTATGTCTTGTGAGAGTAAGGATAAGTGTTGTTTCACTTCTGTGAGTGTTGAGGTTTCTAGCCAATCAAGGCACAACTTCCCAACACTCTAGGATGTCACTACCCCCGGGTGTTCTCTCTGTACATAACGTGGGTCTGGCCTATGGATACTGTATCCTTCGGTGATACCCAAGAATCTATCATGACATCTGTTTGTGTGTACGGGCCAAACCACCCATTCTTTCCAATTTGGGTCTGTTCTATTGTACTGTAAAATGTAATCTACTGTAGCCCCTTCTTTTGTAGTTGAATTTCACCACCCCTCCGATGGTGTTGGAAACCGAGGTGTGTTCAGTTCCTTGTTCTTGGCTAGTCCAAGACAAGATGTCTGTTGCACAGTGTCATTTAGAAATATCATCTGCTGTGGAATGAGGCATGCTCTAAATAGCGCTTCTGTTCCCTGGACTTGCCAGTCCCTAGATCCCCAGACCAATTTTAGGTCTATTGTCTCCTTCCATAGGTCAAAACCCTGTTCAGAGAGTTGGGCAATAAAGGAAGCAGAGTAAATCTGTTTGGTGTTAGTCAGCATAATTTTCAGTGCTGATGTTGGTGCAACCTTATAATAATATGAGGTCGGGTCAGTGGTGTTAAACCCTGAAAAATATGAACATTTTTGTGCAAATGTTTGCGAACTACTTTTTGGTGGTGTAGGGCAATGTTCCCCTTGGTGGTACTCAACCACATTTCTAGGTGAAATAGATGTGTGTAGGAAATGATGACCATAATGTTGGTAACAGTACAATGTGTCATAGTCTGAAGTACCTTCTAACATTTCAGTGTTTGGAAATGCAGCAATTTTCTCTAAATCAGACAACATGTTATTAACAGTTTCAGTGTCCCAATCATCAGAAAAACTACTCGAGGTAAGGATGTCACTTAATGAAATTATAAATACATGAAAAAAATTTAAAAGTTCGGTCGGGGCGAATATATCGAAATCAACCTTGTCCCAAACTATACCATCCGGTATAGGAACTGCTGTGATGTTCACTGATGACAGGTCTCTTTGTTCACGATGTGATGATTGATGTGGCTTCAGCATTAAGTTGACCTTTTGGGCTGTAGAGCTTTGCTGAAGGTATCGTCCATTAATAAGCATGCTAAATGTTATAACTGAGGCTAGCCAGAAAAGAAAAAACAGTATCCCAGTAATTACCCAGAGTTCTACCCAAGGCGATACCAGGTATGTCTTTTGAAGAAAGTGCAGAAAGTTCTTTATCCGTTGCTTGTGTGATTGTTGGGCTGGCGTCGTTTCTGGTTCCCTTGGATCCAAGGAAAACGTATCAAAGTTCATGAAGTAGCCAGAAGCAGTTCGATCAATTGTTGGAATTGCATCGGGATTTGTTGAAATCGCATTTTGCTCTCGTCGAGGCATGTTGACGTAGACTTCTGTATTAGGTCTAATTGCAACCTGGTTATTATTTTGAGTTTGATTTTGAAGTCGAACTACGGGTTCAAGAGGAACGAGTTCCATAGCATTGTTGCATAGTCCTTCATTCCGTACAGGTGGCTCTTCAAACGTGATGAGTCTTTCTGTTTGAACTTCTTGGATTGTAGCGAGAGGAGGGCGTCTGCTACTTTGGATCCACGAGGCCTACTGCTTAGTATTGGCCACATAGTGTGGTTTGATTAAGTCGATTGAGACAAATCTTTTCTCCTTTTTCCCGGCAAGAGGCGGCAAAAGTACAGTTCTTGTTCCTTGAATTGCTAGGACTGGTACAGCTGTTCTGTATGATGGTCCAAATTCTTTTTTGTCCGCTATTTTCTCTCTGACCAGATCCCCGACTTTTGGGATCCAGACAGGTCTTGCCGTGACTGCCTTGACTTCCCCAGTGGCGGTCTGTTTTTTGTGGACGTTACTTTGTTGTGTCCTGGAATCATTTAGATCCTGTAAAACAGCCAAACGATCATGGATATCAAATGGTTTTTCATCCGCCACTGCGCCTTCACAATCAAGATCAGGTACCCACATTCTCGACCCAAATAGGACCTTGTATGGAGTGACACCCCCTAGAGAACTTCTTGGCTGATTATTGAGTGCACTTTGTACCCCATATAAGTGATTGACCCAACTACCGCCCTTGCCTAATACCCTAGCTGTTAAAGATTGCTTTAAGTCACGGTTTTTCCTCTCTACAACCGAATTTCCCTCAGGATGGTACGGAGAGGAGTACCGCAATGCTACGCCCATACTTTCCATGGCCTCTTTGTAAGCCCGAGAGCTAAACGCTGGGCCACAGTCAGAATGTAACGTGCCAACTGCGTATGTCCCTATAAAGACTCGCAAATCTTTGATAACAGTTCGAGTGTCAGCCGAGCGCTGAGGCCAGACCCATAGGAATCTTGAGCATGAATCCACTGCCATGAACATTTACTTGTAACCCCATCAGATTGTAAGGGGCCGCAGTGGTCCAAATATACACATGCGAGAGGTTTGGCTGATTTTAATAATGGTGTCTGCGCCGGGCGTGTTATGGTGGATCCTTTCATCTGCTGGCAGATGTCACATTTCAAGACATGGTCCTTAGTTTGTTTTGTTAAACCTGGCCACCAGTAGCGCTGCTTCAATAATGAAATAGTCGCTGTAACGCCTGTGTGGGCAGAACCCAAACCCTTGTGTGCTGCAACAATCAAACCTTGTCTGCTATCCATATTTGGTATTACTCTATACCCCACTCCAGGAATCTGAGCATATGGAATGTTGCTTGCAACTAACTTGTAGGAGTACTTGAGTGGAAATTTCTTTGGTACTGCTGAACTGCCTTTGCGCGAAGCAATGACAGCGACAATAATCTCACCGTCTTGCCTCGTTTTTGAACAAGTGATTGCAGCTACGGAAGCCGTGCGTACAGCCCCCTTCGCGGCTTCATCAGCCAATAAATTCCCTTCAGCGTGAACGCCATCACGCTGATGACTCAGTGTATGTATCACGTGAGCCCTTGCTAGTTCATTTTTCAACTCTACTACCTGTTCCCATAGCATTTTATGCTTAATTGTGCCACCTTTAGCATCTTTTAACCCGTTTTGCACCCAATGATATAGATATTTATTATACGATTGCACACAGTAAAAGGAATCACACACGATTAGTGTGGGGAATTCGTGATCCGTATTTACAAGTGCTAGTATTAGTGCTTTTAACTCTGCCAACTGAGCCGTGCAGTCTCCTAGAGATTGCGTTTTGGTGCAACTTGGATGGAACTTCCCATCCTGCATGCGACCTTTAACGATAGCACATGCTGCGCTGTATTGTTGCTTACTCCCTATGGCCGGTTGAGCAGATCCGTCAGTGTAAATAATATATTCATACTGATTGAGAGGCAATATTTCATTTGGTAGAGGAGATTCTTGTTCGCATTGCAGAAATGCTTGTGTTTTTAGACTTGGATCAAATTTGTATTCAACGTCCGTTGCAGTAAGAGAATTCGCCCATTGTATCCATCTCGGATGTAAGGCTTTTGCATTCGGAATGCTAGCCTTTGTAAAAGCTTCTAAAGCCCGTACCGGGGTTACGACAATTATGCATTTCCCCTGAGCCAGTGCTCTTTCTCTTGCTACAGCGGTCTGAACTGCTGTCAGGATTTTTTCTGTTGAAGTGAAACACATTTCTGCGTTTGTGTACAGGTGTGATTTGTATGCGATTGGTACTGTTTCGCCTTCATTAAAGGTTAAGTAGGTGTACCCGCATTGACCCGCTATTACACGGATCACCAAGTGGCGTACATTTATGCGTGTTTGTAAGTGTTTTGAAGCTATCATGTCTTCCTGTAGTGAACGTAGGATATTGGTGTGTTCCTGTGTCCAATGTCTAACTGAAAAGTCAGGTTTTATTAAGTCGTAGAAAGGTTTTACTCTTTCTGCGTAATCCAAAATGTATGTTCTGCCGAAATCTAGGAATCCCAGTATTGATTGCAGATTTTTTAATGTTTTTGGAAGTTGGAGCAGCGCACATTTTTCTAAAAAGTTAGCTGCCAGACTTTTCCCTTCACTTGACAGCTCGTATCCTAGAAACAGGACACTGAGGTGGGCTATTTTTGATTTTTTTAAATTAAATTTGTAGACCTCAGAGGCGAATCCCATAATAATGGTGCTCACCCTGGTCAAGTGCCTCTCTAAGTCATCGTCCGTCAGATAAATATCATCCACATAGGACAATGCTTCTTCATCAAACTTTTGGAGTAACTCAGTTACCCTTGCTGAAAATACCCCTAGGGGAGATGATAAAATTGTCGCTGGGACCCTAACGCTGAGAATGCGGTCAAATACCTGCTTCCAGGCGCTATATTTTGGCAGAAAAATCCATTTGAGATATCCAGAGTTGTTTTGTATTTTTTCCGCACAATGTTATTCATCAATGCGGTACTGTGTGCGTTTTGGACAGCGAATGTCTTTGTGCAAGTGTTTAAATGTCTGTAATCTAAAACTAGACGATATGTATTGTCCGGTTTTGATACGGGAAACAAAGGATTGTTCATTGGTGAGGTACATGTTTCAATGACCCCCTGATATTCAAGTTGATCTAAGATCTCCCTGAGCTGTTTTTTAGCTTCTTGCTTTATTGGGTATTGCCTTTGAGCATTTGGTGAAACTTTTAACGGGATCACGTGGTGGGTTGAATTCTCATCCCATCCGGCATGATTTTTGTATAATGCTGGAGCTAGGGCTACTGCCCACTCTCGTGCATATGTATGTTTAAGGTGAACGGGAACGAGGTCGGAGAGCGATGGAAAAATTATATTTTATCCCCTTGGGCACTCCATAACGAATGCTGGCGGCCAATCTTGTTCAGCTAACAGGATGTCATAACCAGATGATAGGTTCTTCCAAAAGAGACCTTTTATTTTTCTGGGCTTGTCCCCCTCCATCCGGAGTGTTATTTCATGTAACTTATGTGGGATAATCACCCTTTTATCTGGTGTTTCCACCGCGATGTAATCATTCAAGTCCGCTGTCACCAGTAATTCCTTCAGGTTCTGGCGAGCTATTGTTACTTCTGCCGCACTGTCTAGCATCGTCAGAGCCCATTCCCCGTTCAGAAGTTGTGTCCTCAGAATTCTGGGCATGTCTGATTTTCAGGACTGCAACCTTCTTCTTTTTAAACTGAGGTTTTGATTTTGGCATTTCTTCTTTTTTGGAAGTATTGTCTTGAGCGTGCTGCTTGTCTCTGGACTTTGTATGCTCTTCTTTGTGTTCTGACCGTCCTTCTCTTTCGGAGTTTTTTGATTAACCCTGAAAGGAACGAGAGGAACTTTTATTAGTATCCTGATACCTGTCAGGTTTCCTAATGTTATCCCTATTCCTAAGGTTGTACCTCTTTTCAGAGTGTTCCTGTGGAGGAGAGCTACCTCGGGATTAAGATCTTTTCTCTTCATAGTTTTGTTGTTTTTTATTTTCCCACTTCTTTTTAGAAGAAGAAGAAAGTGTCTGCTTAGAAGTGTCCTTTTCGGGACTGCCCATAAGTTGTGGTTTTAAAGCTTTCCCACCCAAACTGTCTCTGCCTAATTCTGCATACGCAGTTTCAATTATTTTGGGTAGTTCATGTTGTTGTTCTAACGGACTGAACTCCCTTAGGCCTTGGCGGATTGCCACTGAAGCTGCTTCCCCTTTAATATTAGCTAGTATTATGGCTGATACCTGTTCATAGTTATTAAATAACTTCATCCCTAAGTTCAGAGCAGGCTCTGCTCCGTACTCGTTCTGTATCTGTCTCAATACATCGGGTATCACCGCTAAAGAAGGAATACCATGAGTTCTGGTATATATGGCAGCAAAGACTGTACCCCAAGTGGTACAATCCTCTAATTGTGGTGTTATCCCCATGGGCAAGCAGATTGTTAGAATTCTGTGTTTTTCAAATGGGGTAGTATCCGGGAATACTGCCTCAAGCTGAGTTATTTTCTGAGCTACCCAGAATGGCATTTGTTCGCGTTTTGTAGGCATTTTTTGCCCATTACTGCGTGTAATGTTTGTGGAGTCATTTTAGTTGCTGTACCCTGAGATTGAGTTAGATTTGTTGCAACTGTTGCTGGTTGGACTGTGAAAGTCCTCATGACGAATTGTGTCATGTTTCTGTAGATTTTAATTAATTCTTTGTGTTGAGTGAGTAATTCTGGCTGTGGCATTGTTTCAATGTCAGGATGAGGTGTGTAGCCTCCTAATATAGGCCATGCTGCTCCTGGTCTTCCTAATGGACCAAGCCTTACTCCTCCTCTTAAGTGGGGTAGGGCGCCATTAAACCAGTATTGATGTTCCTGGTAAGTGAGTGGAATCTCTATGTCTTCGAACTGACAATATTCCTCTGGTGCATCTCCCTCGAGGTATGAGTGAAATGTATGTGTTATTGCATCTGCTGCTGGGAATGTAACCCACGAGTAGAATACCTCTGTTTTATTTAATTTGTGTGCCTCAATCATGAAAGCTACTATGCCACCCCTAGCTTGTAAGCCATTTTCTAATAGTTTTACGGTGATTGTACGTCTGTATTTAGGTGCAATTAGAATTCCGGTCAAATCTTCTTCCCCTATTGAGATGCGTCGAGACACCAGTGGGGGATCGTCGCCCTCAGTCATTTTGAAATGAAGAAGTTTGTTCAAGGGAACTAAGATAAGGCTTTATGCACAATTGTTTAGGAACACTGTGTCCTTTCCAGCTGGATTAACCAACAGCCAATAAATAGGATATTTCGCCTACTCAGCTGTGGCAGAGTTTTGTGCCCACCCACTCCAGACGTCTCTGGCATTTTGTGAGTAGGGGTCTCTGAGAACAAGCACGACTGAATTACTCAGATTCTACTGTTAAATAAGTACCAAACCAACGTTGGTGGCGCCATGTAGTGTAGTTCATATATTACCCATACAGGACCTGCGCATTTGGATAACATAAACTTTAGGATTGGTGGCAGACTAACTCTGAGCACCCCCACCGCGTATGTTAGCCTGTTTGCATTAGCTAGCTCACAGTGCCACTATAATATCCTCTTATCGGGGAGAGAAATAGTTTCTGGCAACCTTAGAACATGGCAACCCTAATCCCCCAGGATCGTGGAAACAATGTACTACCTTTCGCTCAGTCACTCGTGCTCACTTACTTCGTCTCAGAGAGTTACACAGAAGAAACAGTCGGGCGTGTTACAATAAGTATTTATTGCACAGTTGTTCTTCTAGTGTAAAATATATGTGCTGCGACAACCATTAGACAGTAGCAGAGATATATGATCAGCAGTACAGTGAATATAAAAGGATAGTACAGTACTATCATTTTGCAATAGTCATGAACACATACATGGATATAAAATGCATGATAAAAGAAAGCGCGCATACTCCTACTATGCCTATCTAGATGTACCTAAGTGTACTTAAGTGTACCTAGCATGTGAGTAGGTGTAAAGCCAAGAATCCCTCTAGGTTTAGTCTAACCCCATTACCTGAAGCAAGAGAGTGTAGGACCCCGTCCTGGTATCGAGTTGGACACCCCGCAAGGGATGTTTAGACCGCTGTCAGCTGGAGCGTCTGCATGCAGGAGCCTCAGCGTCTCTGGTCAGTGTTTCGGCCTGGAAGTCTCGGTTCCCTCTAACTAACACTAGCAAGAGGTGCTGTATTTATACAGAAAGTATCTAAGGTTCCTTTGTCCCTTGTTTCTTGTATTAGCCATTGTTGGGTATGAGGATGACGTATGGGATGAACCGTGTACGTAGATATGGGGAGGAAGGTGGTGTAGGAAGGTGGTGTAGCCCCAGCCTGGTTTCCAAGAACCCTTATGAATAGTCATTCATACTGTATCAGTCTAAAGATGGAGTCATAGAACCCCATTGTTCAGGGAAACCCTCCTTCTGCGCCCAGGACTAGAACTAGGTAAAGGTTCAATCCTAAAAGGCTCGTTACTGTGTAGTGTATGGGAGGTGATGTAGGTGAAAGGGTATGATGTTACCCGGGCCTATATTAGGGTACCTATATGAAACATAACAGTGGGACCCACCGCCGTGGGTCTGGGGGCCAGCGGGCGAGCAGTCCACCAGTGCCCCCTCTGCAGCAGCCTCCAAACCTTCCTAGCCCGACCTTTCAGGGCCACCAGTTTCCGGTGGGCGGCAGGATCCGCCATCACCTCCCCCAGTGGCACAACATCACGTTGGACAGGTGGGTTTTGCAGATAGTCCAAAGGGGCTACTCCCTCCCCTTCGAAACTACCCCTCCCTCCATGCCACCATACTTCCATTGCACGTCGGAGGATCACCTGGCCCTTCTCCGTCAGGAAGTGGCGGCTCTCTTGGCCAAGGGAGTCATTGAGCAAGTCCCTGGGCCAGAAGTAGGTCGTGGCTGTTACTCCCACTATTTTCTGGTGCCCAAGAAGGACAAAGGTCGGTCTGCATCCTATCTTGGACCTCGGGGACGTCAAACACTTCCTACGGAAGGAGAAGTTCAAAATGTTGACATTGGCTCAGGTCTTGTCTGCCCTCGACCCTGGAGACTGGATGGTAGCGTTGGACTTGCAGGACGCTCATTTCCACATCCCAGTCCTGCCGGCCCACAGGCGTTACCTACGGTTCACCGTAGGCCACAAGCATTTTCAGTTTAGCGTGCTCCCCTTTGGACTTACCAGCGCCCCTCGGGTGTTCACGAAAGTGATGGCGGTGGTCGCAGCTCATCTGCGCAGATCAGGGGTTCCAGTCTTCCCCTATATCGACGACTGGTTGTTGAAGGTGAGCTTGATCCAGGCTGTCGTGGCCCACCTTCAGACTACGGCCGACCTCCTGCATTCGCTGGGGTTCACAGTCAACGTGCCGAAGTCGCACCTGCACCCTTCTCAGAAGCTCCTTTTCATCGGAGCGGTTCTGGACACAGCGCAGTTTCGGGCCTATCCTTCCGAACAGCGAGTCCGGGATATTCGGGCTATTGTACCAATGTTCCAACCTCTATCCCGGATTTCGATGAGAATGACCCTGAGGCTGCTGGGCCTCATGGCCTGCTGCATCCTGCTGGTGGATCATGCCAGGTGGCGTATGAGGGCTCTGCAGTGGGACCTGAAGTTCCAGTGGGCGCAGCATCAGGGGAATCTGTCCGATGTCGTCCAGATCTCGGCGGGGACTGAACATCAGTTGCAGTGGTGGCTCACAAACCTGGATTGGGTCAACTGCAGATCCCTCTCCCTTTCCCAACCAGATATCACAGTGGTGACAGATGCGTCACTCATGGGATGGGGCGGCCACATTGGAGAGGCGGAAATCAGAGGCCTCTGGTCTCCGGTGGAGTCCGGGCTCCACATCAACCTTCTGGATCTCCGGGCCATTCGTCTAGCACTGAAAGCATTCCTTCCTTCTGTCAAAGGAAGAGTAGTGCAGGTGTTCACAGACAACACTTCCGCCATGTGGTATTGCAACAAACAGGGCGGAGTGGGGTCGTGGACCCTCTGTCAGGAGGCCCTTCGTCTCTGGATGTGGCTGGAAGGTCAGGGCATGTCCCTGGTGGTTCAACACCTGGCGGGTTCCCTGAACGCCAGGGCGGACAAACTCAGCTGCCGGTGCTTGATGTATCACGAATTGCGTCTTCTCTCGGAGGTGGTGCAAGGTTTCTTTCAGCAGTGGGGAGAGTCTTGGTTAGATCTATTCGCCACCGAAGAGAATGCGCAATGTCAGAAGTACTTCGCGCTGGAATTTCCAAGGCGGCACTCGCTAGGCGACGCTTTTCGTCACTAGTGGAGTTGTGGTCTTCTATACGCCTTTCCGCCTATACCACTTCTGCCCAGATTGCTGAAGAAGATCAAGCGCGACCGGGCCCAAGTAATACTTGTGGCTCCGGACTGGGCACAAAGAGTCTGGTATCCCGAGCTCTTGAACATGGCCATCGACCCTCCGATCAGACTGCCCCTTCGGGAGGATCTTCTGACGCAGCAGCAGGGGATGGTCTTCCACCCGAACCTGTCCAGCCTCCACCTCCTTGCGTGGAGATTGAGCAGCGACAGTTGACAGCCTTCAACCTTCCTCCTGAAGTCTGTAATGTTATCTTGGCAGCCAGGCGTCCCTCTACTAAAACAGTATACGCCTGTAGATGGAACAAATTTGTGGCATGGTGCGCAGCAAAGGCTGTGGATCCCCTTTCTGCCCCCCTTTCTGAGGTTCTCCTCTTCCTGCTTTCTTTGGCCCAGCAGGGCTCTGCTCTGGGCACCCTCAAGGGTTATCTTTCGGCCATTTCGGCCTTTCTTCGCCTTCCTGATCAGCCTTCTCTTTTCAAGTCTGCTATTGTTAATCGTTTCCTTAAGGGCATTACTCACCTGTTTCCTCCTATTCCTTTCATAATGCCCCAGTGGGACTCGAACCTTGTTCTGACTTACCTTATTTGTGCTCCCTTCGAGCCGCTACATAATTGTCCTCTCAGACTCTTGACCTTAAAGACTGCTTTTCTGGTTGCCATCACCTCTGCTCACAGGGTGAATGAGCTTCAGGCTCTTTCTTCTAAGCCTCCTTTCCTTGCTGTTCATCCGGACAAGGTTGTCCTTCGAACTCAACCTTCTTTTCTTCCCAAAGTGGTTACCTCTTTCCACATAGGACAGACCATCACTTTGCCCACCTTCTTCCTGCCCCCGCATCCTTCTAAAGAGAGGGAGAGGCTGCACCGTCTGGATCCAAAACGTGCGCTCTCATTTTATCTGGGCCCCACAAGACAATTCGGGGTGGATGATTAGCTCTTTGTTGGCTATGTGGGTGCCAAAAAAGGTCGGACCGTGCAAAAACGAACCATCTCTCATTAAAATTTGTTATTTCTTGGAGAAAAAGGAACCTCCAGTAGGGTTGCGCGCCCATTCCACCAGGGCAACGGTAGCCACTACTGCCTTGGGACGTGGAGTCCCCCTTCACCTAATCTGCCAGGCAGCCACGTGGGTTTCATTGCACACGTTCACTAAACATTAATGCCTGGACAGCCAAGTCCGGAGAGGCAGCTTCATTGCCCGCTCCGTTCTTCAGGACTTCCTGGTGTGAACTTGGTTCGCAGACCCACCTCCAGGGTTGGTATTGCTGGGGTATCTATTCTAAGGTAAGGAATCAATAACTAATAGTCTCTTTCAGATGAACAAGTTACCTACCTTCGGTAACGATATATCTGTAAGAGACATATATTATTTATGGATTCCTTACCGCCCCACCCATCCTCCCCGTTCTGCGAACTGATTTCGAGAGTAAAGGACTCCCTTTCAGGGCCCTAGTTTTATGCACCAGTGGTCAGTGTCTTACATGGCTCTGCTCTTCTGGCGTGGAATGTCGTGTAAAGAACTAACGTCAGCGCGCTGGGGCGGCATCTAAGTATATACCGAGACGTCATTCCAGCAATCACGACGCCAACGACGAACGCGGAGTCGACCGACGCCACCTACCGACACGCAGGGGATCCAGTCTGACGCCTTTTAATTCTAAGGTAAGGAATCCAAACTAATATATGTCTTTTACAGATATATCGTTACCGAATGTAAGTAACTTGTTCTTTAGTCACAACACATACATAAATGTCATAATTCTTTTTATAAACAAAGCGATCCTTTCTCATTTTCTTCCACAGCAGCAGACGTTTTAAAATGTTTTTGCAAGGATCATAATAAGACCATAAAGTGTCCACCCTGTTGCATTCTCCTTTTGGGTGCCAGACCCCAAGATGGATGACCAGAATCTTGAGTCCTGCAATACTTTGAATGGCAGTTTTGGAGTCAGGGGTCCCAGTAGACAAAAACAACTTTGTTCTCGCCTCCTTTCCACTCACCGATCTTAAGTGCCCATTACTGAAGTTCTGCTACTCCTGCCTTCCGGTGCCCTCCTTCTCTCCCCAACCCATAGGCCAGGTGTGGTGTGAAAACTCTCTCCTCGCTGCTCCACTTTGCCGTGCCAGGCATCTTTAACTTTGCTGCTCTACTTATTGCGCCATCCTCCCCACCCCTTTTCTCTTCTCCCATTGCTGTTGAGAATCATTATTAACATGTACGCTTTCATGCATCTTTTTTTTTACTTTTTTGCACATTAGCACTTCCGGTTCTTTTTCTTATGCAGGAATCATGCACAGAGGCATTATCATTGTATCTTGATATGTGCATAGCTAAAGTGATTTGCAGACTCATCGTAACATTCTTGGGGAGTGAGAAAAAGCACATGCAGTGTGTATTTATAGCAGGTTCATTCTCCATCCTGGTGAAAGTGAGTGTGAATTGGCAAAGGCAGAGGTGTGCCTTTAATATCATCTCGCATGCAGGCATCATTTATGCAGTTTGATCGTTGCCAGCATTAGCCCATTTGACACTGTTTATTTGCATCATTTTAATAAACACCAAAGCCCTTGGTGGAAGGTTTCTAGTGAAGACAACCAGATCTGTGTGGTTTGTCGTGCGGACTTTCTGTAAGTCCCCTTCACTGTACACCAGTCCTTATTTTATGTCATCACACTCAGGATTGATCGCCTCTGGATATTTGTGTATATGCAAAACATTTTTGGTGTTTATGTTTTGACAATTTCACTTATATATGTCCTGCTTTCAAAGGAATTAAATGTTAATTAGTTGAACAACTGACAGTGTTTATACATTTGAGGTTAGTAGCAGTACAACTATAACACAACAGCTGAATTTCTGAATTATTATTATCTTCGTCAAAACTTGATTTATGTGATAAATATTTCAGAAAATCTAAGTAGACATACAAAAATAAAATGCTGTATCAATTTTAAACAGAGCATCAGAATGATATCACGGTTACCTAACAGTACTTCTTTTGTAATTTGTATTCTAGATATCACGAGTAATACGAACAGCATGTGGAAATGCACTGTTAGTGGGAGTTGGTGGTTCTGGAAAGCAGAGTCTGGCAAGATTGGCTTCATTTATAGCAGGATATAAAATATTTCAAATTACTTTAACCAGGTAAGAAACAGTTGAAGGCAAGGGCTAGAACTTTGTGCCATAATATCGTAAGTGATCACACTCAAACATAGGCGATAGATTCGTACATATCTGAAAGAGACACGTTAGTGATAGATTCCTTACCTTAGAATATCCCCAGGCGTCAGGCTGGATCCGGAAAGTTTTGCGTAGCAGTACCCTTGCGCGTCGGTAGGCGGCGTCGTGCGGCTCCGCGTCCGTCGTCGGCGTCGTGATCGCCGGGATGACGTCGCGGGCAGTACTTAGGCGCCGCCCCTGCGCGCTGACGTCAGTTCTTCTTTTTCCGCGCCAGCAAGCGCAGATCCGGGAAGAGCAGTGCCCTGGTCAATTTTTGACCATTATTTTTGGTGATTTTTTCACTGTTTTTTCCATCTTTAAGGTGTCGTAGGGATGCCCGGCTTCAAGCGATGCGGCGCCTGTGCGCGGATGATGTCCGTCACCGACCCGCATTGGGAGTGTCTCTTCTGCCTCGGCCGAGGCCACGACACCGAGTCTTGTCCCGAATGCCAGGCCCTCAACCCGAAAGCTTTGCGAGAGCGGTCTCGAAAGCTCCTCGAGGCCCGGCATTCGGCTCCACGGAGGCCCCGGTCGCGTGAGAGGTCCAGGGGTCGCTCGCGGAGTGCACACCGGTCGTCGGCGTCGAAGTCTTCTTCGTCCGGTAAGTCTAAGCACAAGAAGTCCAAGAAGCATCGTCGCTCTCGGACTTCGCCTCGCCGGTCTCGCGACTCGGCTGAGGCCCCTCCCGGCACCGTCCCCGCCCCGCGGCCCCGGACTTGCCTGTGGAGTCGCCCCGTCATACCCGCCCTTCCCGGGTTCGGGGGCGGATCCGGCCAAGGTACAGGAGTTCCTGTCGGCCATGGCCCGCCTCTTCGGGCCTTCAGGCCCCTCCGGTGCGCCTCGGGCCCCGCGGGCCCTGATGGGGTTGCTCCGGCGCCGCCGGCGGCTCCGGCTCCGGCGTCGCCCGGGCCTCCAGCCTCAATCCCGGCTCCGGCTTCGGCCCCGGCCTCGATCCCGGCTCCACAACCCCCATCGACGCCGGTCGACCTCACAACACCTCCGCCGGCGCCGATGTCTCCGGTGCCGTTCTCGACGCCGCCCTGGGCTCCGGGCGGCGTCGTCCCCAGTTCCTTCCGGCTCCGGACATGGACCCGGAGCGACGTCGCTCGACGCCGGCTCCGGCGCCGATGGGACCTTGGGTCCCAAATGTCCCTCCTCCTCCTTATTTTGAACCAGAGGAGGACCAGGAGGACTGGGAGGGGTCTGATGACCCTCTGACTCGCAACTGTCAGTATGATGAGGACTGGACAGAGAGTCTAGGGAGGCCAGTGGTCTGGATACTTCTCCTGACACTGGCATGCTGTCTCCTCCCGTGGCTACGGAGGAGGGGGCCAATTTTGGTACGGTGTTGCGTAGGGCTGCTGGGGCCTTACGTCTCCAGCTCCCTACTTTGACGGTCAAGCCTAACATCTTGACAGAGGTGCTTCAGCCGGCAGCCTCCTCTGCGGAGACTGTGCTGCCGTTTAATGACGCCCTCACAGACGTTCTTTTGGGCGCCTGGTCCAAGCCCAACACAGGGGCTCCTGTGGATCGGAACGTGTCACGACGCCATCGCCCCGCTCCGGGCGACTCCCTGTTTCTTTCTGTCCACCCCACTCCTGAGAGCTTGGTTGTCCAAGCCTCCGCTTCCCAAACCGCCTTCCCTACCGCTCCTCCGGATAGGGAATCCAAACGCCTGGATCAGTTTGGGAAGAAAGGTTTTTCTTCCTCCAGTGCTGGCTTGCGGTCCGTTAACACCGCTTGTCTTTTGGGCCGATATACCCACTCTCTGTGGGATTCGGTGGCGGATGTTTTGCCCCAGTGCCCTGAGGAGGTCCAGGCACTGCTTTCCCGCGCCATTGCGGAAGGAAGGGATGCGGCCAAATACACTATCCGTTGTGGCCTTGACACCGCCGACTCGCTGGGCAGGTCGATTGCAACGACGGTGGCGCTCCGCCGCCACGCCTGGCTGAGAACCACTGGTTTTTCAGGGGATGTCCAGAATACTCTCATGGACATGCCCTTTGATGGAGTCGGTCTTTTTGGGTCCAAAGCAGACCATGCGTTGGAGCACTTTAAGGACTCACGGGCTACTGCCAAGTCCCTGGGCCTTTCTGCTACACGCCCTCCGCTGCCTTCTGCTTTTCGCCCCTATCGTGGCCACGGTAGGGGCGCCCTTCACGTCAGCAGCCCAGCCACCGGCCCGCGCAGCAGGCGTCTTCGCGTGGCCGAGGACGTGGATTCCGCCGTGGCGGATCGGGCAACCAGCGTGCGGGTCAGGCCACCACCTCCAACCCGTCCGCGGCCTCCAAGCCCTCCTAGTCCCTCCTTTCAGGTGCACGGCACGCCAGTAGGGGGCAGGGTCCGCCATCACCTTCCCCACTGGCGCACCATCACCTCGGACAAGTGGGTCTTGGACATTGTCCGAAGGGGCTACTCCCTCCCCTTCGAGACCACCCCCCCAGCCATTCCACCTCAATTCCACCGCATGTCAGGGGATCACTTGGTGCTTCTACAGAAGGAAGTCACGGCCCTCTTGACCAAGAGGGCCATCGAGCATGTTCCGACCCCAGAAGTAGGGCGTGGTTGCTACTCCCACTACTTTCTGGTGCCCAAAAGGACAAGGAGGACATGCGTCCTATCTTGGACCTCCGGAACGTCAATCGCTTCCTCCGGAAGGAGAAGTTCAAGATGCTCACCCTAGCTCAGGTCTTGACTGCCCTCGACCCAGGAGACTGGTTGGTGGCGTTGGACTTGCAGGACGCGTATTTCCACATCCCCGTCCTGCCGGCCCACCGGCGTTACCTTCGGTTCACGGTAGGCCCCGAGCATTTTCAGTTCACCGTGCTCCCCTTTGGCCTTACCAGTGCCCCTCGGGTGTTCACGAAAGTGATGGCGGTGGTCGCAGCTCATCTGCGCCGGGCAGGGGTTTCAGTCTTCCCCTACCTCGACGACTGGCTGCTGAAGGCGGGCTCGTCCCAGGCAGTCGTCTCCCACCTCCAGACTACGGCCGAACTCCTGCACTCGCTGGGGTTCTCCATCAATGTGCCGAAGTCGCATCTGATTCCTTCTCCACAGCTCCTTTTCATCGGAGCAGTTCTGGACACGACGCAGTTTCGGGCCTATCCTCCCGAACGGCGAGTCCGGGATATTCAGGCTATGATTCCGATCTTTCGGCCTTTATCCTGGGTTTCGGTAAGGATGACCCTGAGGCTGCTGGGCCTCATGGCCTCCTGCATCCTGCTGGTCAATCATGCCAGATGGCATATGCGGGCTCTGCAGTGGGACCTGAAGTTCCAGTGGGCGCAGCACCAGGGCGACCTGTCCGATCACGTCCAGATCTCGGAGGGGACTGCAAAACAGTTGCAGTGGTGGCTCTCGAACCGGCAATGGGTCATGGGCAGATCCCTCTCCTTCCCCAGCCAGAGCATACAGTTGTGACGGACGCGTCCCTTCTGGGATGGGGCGGTCACATGGGAGAGGCGGAGATCAGAGGCCTCTGGTCTCCGGCGGAGTCCCGGCTCCATATCAACCTTCTGGAGCTCCGGGCGATCCGGCTTGCACTCAAGGCATTCCTTCCCTCTGTCAAAGGGAAGGTAGTGCAGGTGTTCACAGACAACACCACCGCCATGTGGTACTGCAACAAACAGGGCGGGGTGGGGTCTTGGACCCTTTGTCAGGAGGCTCTGCGCCTCTGGACATGGCTGGAACATCAGGGCATGTTCCTGATGGTTCAACACCTGGCAGGTTCTCTGAACGCCAGGGCGGACGAACTCAGCCGCAGGTGCATGATGGATCACGAATGGCGTCTTCACTCGGAAGTGGCGCAAGGACTCTTTCTACAGTGGGGAGAGCCTTGGTTAGATCTATTCGCCACCGAAGAGAACGCGCAATGTCATCAGTTCTGCGCGTTGGAATTTCCAAGGCGGCACTCGCTCGGCGACGCTTTTCGTCGCGAGTGGAGTTGCGGTCTGTTGTACGCCTTTCCGCCTATACCACTTCTACCCAGAGTGTTGAAGAAGATTCGGCACGACCGGGCCCAAGTCATTCTTGTGGCTCCGGACTGGGCTCGAAGAGTTTGGTATCCCGAGCTACTCAATATGAGCATAGATCCCCCGATCCGTCTGCCTCTTCGGGAGGATCTTCTGTCGCAGCAGCAGGGGACGGTCCTCCACCCGAACCTGTCCAGTCTACACCTGCTTGCGTGGAGATTGAGCGGCGGCAGTTGATTCCTTTCGACTTGCCTCCCGAAGTTTGTGATGTGATTCTGGCAGCCAGGCGTCCCTCCACTAAGGTGGTATACGCCTGCAGGTGGAACAAATTTGTGGCATGGTGCACAGCAAAGGCTGTGGATCCCCTTTCTGCCCCTCTTTCTGAGGTCCTTCTGTTCCTTCTCTCTCTGGCCCAACAGGGTTCTGCCCTGGGTACCATCAAGGGTTATCTTTGTGCTATCTCGGCCTTCCTCAGGCTCCCTGATCAGCCCTCCCTTTTCAAGTCCCCTGTTGTTAACAGGTTCTTAAAAGGCATTACTCACCTCTTCCCTCCTGTTCCGTTTGTAATGCCTCAGTGGGACTTGAACTTGGTTCTTACCTTTTTAATGTGCGCTCCTTTGAGCCTCTGCATAACTGTCCTCTTCGTCTTCTGACTCTAAAGGCAGCCTTTCTGGTGGCCATCACCTCCGCTCGGCGGGTGAGTGAGCTCCAGGCTCTTTCTTGCAAACCTCCCTTTCTGTCTGTTCATCCAGACAAGGTTGTTCTTCGGACGCGTCCGTCCTTCTTGCCAAAGGTGGTTACTGCTTTCCACATTGGGCAGACCATCACTTTGCCCACCTTCTTTCCGCCTCCGCATCCTTCCAGAGAGGAAGAGAGGCTCCACCGTCTGGACCCAAAACGTGCGCTCTCCTTCTATATCGACCGCACAAAACACTTCCGGGTGGATGACCAGCTCTTTGTTGGCTACGTGGGCGCCAAAAAAGGTCGGGCGGTGCACAAGAGGACCATCTCCCGCTGGGTTACCTTG
The DNA here is from genome assembly GCA_963921515.1 of Calotriton arnoldi. Classification (NCBI taxonomy): domain Eukaryota; kingdom Metazoa; phylum Chordata; class Amphibia; order Caudata; family Salamandridae; genus Calotriton; species Calotriton arnoldi. The sequence goes on from CAWUFW010003373.1 coordinate 1,413,729, forward strand.
TGCATCAAGACCTGCTATTCTTTGGCTAAGAAGGAGCCTCCTGTTGGGCTGCGTGCCCATTCCACCAGGGCAACGGCTGCTACCACGGCCTTGGGCCGCGGTGTTCCGCTGCCGGTTATCTGTCAGGCAGCTACGTGGGCCTCGCTGCACACGTTTACTAAGCATTACTGCCTTGACAGTCAGGTCCGGAGGGACGGCTTCTTTGGCCGTTCTGTCCTCCAGGACTTCCTTGTCTGATCTTTGTTCGCAGACCCACCACCGGGTTGGTATTGCTGGGGTATCTATTCTAAGGTAAGGAATCTATCACTAACGTGTCTCTTTCAGATGCACAAGTTACTAACTTGTGTAACGATATATCTGTAAGAGACAGTAGTTAGTGATAGATTCCTTACCGCCCCACCCATCCTCCCCGTTCTGCGAACTGATTTCTAGGGTTAAGGACATCCCTTTCAGGGCCCTAGTATTTTTCAGACACCTGTGTCAGCTTCTTGCATGGCTCTGCGTTCCTGGCGCGGAAAGTCGTGTACAGAACTGACGTCAGCGCGCAGGGGCGGCGCCTAAGTACTGCCCGCGACGTCATCCCGGCGATCACGACGCCAACGACGGACGCGGAGCCGCACGACGCCGCCTACCGACGCGCAAGGGTACTGCTACGCAAAACTTTCCGGATCCAGCCTGACGCCTGGGGATATTCTAAGGTAAGGAATCTATCACTAACTACTGTCTCTTACAGATATATCGTTACACAAGTTAGTAACTTGTGCAACAGACATGGACATGGGATCCCAGCTAGCTAGGCTAAATTTACTAACTGTATGCTGCATTATCTGCTACTTATGTATAAACATAATGGAGACTGCACAGAGTTTCTTCTAATGTAGTGCTGCATCCTCTCATTTCAAGGCAGAAAGCGGTTTCCGATAGGAAGATCATTCCCTCTACAGATCAGAATGAAATATAAACAATAACACCACAAACTGTTTTCTTATTACCTCCATGACCCCATAACTCACATTTGTGTCTCTTTTTTTATTAGCTGATTACTTAATGGTACAGTAAACTTCACACATGGTATGCTTGATGTATGCTGTAGGAAAAAAAATAATGTTTTCACAAGGAATGACAGCTCTATAGTCTGCAAATGAGGATAGGAACATAAAAGGAGGGACTCAAAACAATATTTGATGGGGGACCCAAACCCTGGCAAAAGATCTTTCTAGATGCCATGGCGAAATTGAATTTCGCTATAGCAAATTGGTCATTGGAGGAAGTAAACTGTGCAGCAATAGAGAATACTCTAAATAAACAAATTTTCAGCTATCGAGAGATGAAGACATGGCTAGTTATAAGGACTTTGGAGGGCGGTCAGGCCTAATTACATCATATGAGGCAAATATCATTGAGCCATACTTGAACAATGCCTTGGGAAAGAAATGTCTGAAAGATATTCAATGGGCCCGGATAGTGTTACTTCCTATCAAGGAATTAAATCCAGGATGGATATCATTAAAGAAGATTGTTAAATGCAGGCTGTGCAATTACAGAGTAGAGTCCTTGGTACATCTTATATGTTGCTGCCCCGCCCTGCTCCAACACCGTCTGAAACTGTTAAAACCAATGTTTATAAGGTATGGTGTCAGGACATGCGCAGAGGCAGTCTCACTGCTCCTGACCTGCACAGTTCCCTCGGAGTTGGCCAAACTTGGAAAACACATGAGAGCAACCCGAATGGGGCTGAACAACGCAGAGCCCGATGTAAATTGCCTTGATGGAGTCAGACCGTCTTAGCCCCCGATCAGCAGGATGGAAGACAGAACATCAGAATAAGAGTGGTATGAACTGAGTGGTTTTATGTCGTAGGGCGTATTTGGCAAAGAACACCCTTAGTGACATATCAGCCCTAGTACAAACAGACTATTGGACCACTTTGCACAGTATTCCTTGCATTTTTTATCATGGTGGGCCACAGCTAAATGGACGTATTGAAACTAGCATGTTGGTATTTTTGCACAGAGCCATTGTTCACAAAGGCGGGGATGAATTATTTACAGTCTAGTTGGTTATTTTGCACTTGCACTTTTCATGTTAGGCCCATCAGCAAGGGGGGATCTACAGGTTGGATCCCAATACTGTGTTTTTATTTATATGAACAACGATGGAGCACCCACATTTAAGTCAAGACATCAAGAACAACCATATCTGAAAGAGACTATTAGTTATAGATTCCTTACCTTAGAATTACCCCCAGGCATCAGACTGGATCCGGAGAATGTTTTTTCTAGTACTCCTCCGCGTCGGTAGGTGGCGTCGGTCGACTCCACGTCCGTCTACAGCGTCGTGATCGCCGGAATGACGTCGCAGTGTCTAGTTAGACGCCACCCCTGCGCGCTGACCTCAGTTCTTTCTTTTTCCACGCCAGCCTTGTGTAGATCCGTAGAGAGCTACCCCTTTAGTTATTTTTTGACTAACTTTCTCCTCGACTTTTGTCGAATTCCTTTTTGAGTCTTACGACTCCTGGTGTGCAAGTGATGTCCCATCGACGGACCGGGTTCAAGCCGTGCAAGGCCTGTAACCGCCTGATGTCGGTTACGGACCACCACCTCATGTGCCTCTGGTGACTGGATCGCGACCACGACCCAAAGTCGTGCTCTGACTGCCGGGCCATGAATCCGAAGTCTTTGCGGGAGCGGTCCCGAAAGTTGTTGAAGGCCCGGCAGTCGGCTCCGCGTGGTTTGAGGTTCCGGTCGAGAGGAAGGTCTCGGGACCGGTCGCAGAGCCACCACCATGATTCGTCATCAAAGTATTTGAGGTCTTCGGGTAAGTCACAGCACAAGAAGAAGGCGAAGAAGCAGCGTCGCTCTTCACCTTCTCCCCGTCTGTCCGCCGACATGACAGCGGACCCGGAGCGTCGCCGCTCTCCTGCTCGATCTTCAGAGCCTGCTCCAGGGACGGCTCCACTCTACCCTCCATTTCCCGGTGCCGAAGCGTCCCCTGCCCAGCTTTGAGCTTTCTACGAGGCGCTTCACAGCATTTTTGGGCAGCCCGACTCTGCTGGCGCGCCTTTGGGCCCCGCAGACTCGGTTGGGGGCCCTGAGATTTCAATGCCGGCAGCTTCGGCCCCGGAGTGCCCCTGAGGATCCAGGCCTGGATCCGGATCGACGTCGGTCAACCTCACGGTACCTTCCCCGGAGCAGATCCCGGCAACTACGCCCCCGGCGCCGGTCGAGCCCTCGACCGGCGCCGACCCCAGACTCACCCCGACTTGGACCCGGCGCAGGACTGACACAGTAGCGGGAGAAAGCATGCCAAGGTCTGTGGAGGTATACAGACCACTGGCGTCACCCAGGTCCTCTCGCTAGTCCGGCTCATCAAGTTGATCAGCTAAAGGGTTCACAGACCCCTTCCAGTTCTCCTCACCCTCCTCTGGTCGCCAATCAGGCCTAAAAGGAACACCAGGGATGAACAGTGGCACAAAGTGTCTGCCTTTCGCCCCTTTCATGGCTCCGGAAGGGGTGCCCCACCACGTTCGTCCCAGTCTAGCCACCGGTTCACACAATCTGCCCAGCCTGTGCATGGCAGCGGACGTGGGACCCAGTGACCTCGAGGGTCTGGGGGCCAGCGGGCGGGCCAGTCCACCCATAACCCCCCTGCAGCAGCCTCCAAACCCTCCTAGTCTGACCTTTCAGGGCCAACAGAAGCCAGTGGGCGGCAGGATTCGCCATCCCCTCCCCCACTGGCACACCATCACGTCAGACAGGTGGGTTTTGCAGATAGTCCAAAGGGGCTACTCCCTCCCCTTCGAGACTACCCCTCCCTCGATGCCACCATACTTCCATTGCATGTCGGAGGATCACTTGGCCCTTCTCCGCCAGGAAGTTGCAGCTCTCTTGGCCAAGGGAGCTACAGAAAGGGTCCCTGTGCCAGAAGTAGGACGTGGTTGCTACTCCCACTACTTTCTGGTACCCAAGAAGGACAAAGGCCTGAGTCCTATCTTAGACCTCAGGGCCCTCAACCACTTCCTCCGGAAGGAGAAGTTCAAGATTCTCACGTTGGCTCAGGTCCTGTCTGCCCTCGACCCCGGGGACTGGATGGTAGCGTTGGACTTGCAGGACGCATATTTCCGGGAGACATCCATTACAACGCGGTCTTTACACGCGATACGTTTACAACGTGGTCATTACAACGCAAGTCGTTAAACCGACTTGCGCTGGATGGCGCTCTACACTAAGGAATAGTATGATTTACTATTCCAACACCTTCCCTACTGTTGCACACACTGGAGTTGGAATAGTAAATCATACTATTCCTAAGTCCAGCGCCTCTAGCGCAAGTCGTTGTAACGACTTGCGCTGTAATGACCACGTTGTAAACGTATCGCGGTGTAAAGACCGCGTTGTAACGTCATACATTCCATATTTCCATATCCCCGTCCTGCCAGCCCACAGGCGTTACCTAGGCCACGAGCATTTTCAGTTCACCGTGCTCCCCTTTGGCCTTACCAGCGCCCCTTGGGTGTTCACGAAAGTGATGGCGGTGGTCGCAGCTCATCTGTGCAGATCAGGGGTTCCAGTCTTCCCCTATCTCTACGACTGGCTGTTAAAGGTGAGCTCGCCCCAGGCTGTCGTCTCCCACCTCCAGACTATGGTGGACCTCCTGCATTCGCAGGGGTTCACTATCAACATGCCGAAGTCACACCTGACTCCCTCTCAGAAGCTCCTTTTCATCGGAGTGGTTCTGGATACAGCGCAGTTTCGGGCTTATACTCCCGAGCAGCGAGTCTGGGATATTCGGGCTATGATACCGATGTTTCAGTCTCTATCCCAGATTTTGGTGAGACTGACCCTGAGGCTGCTGGGCCTCATGGCCTCCTGCATCCTGCTGGTGGATCATGCCAGGTGGCATATGCGGGCTCTGCAGTGGGACCTGAAGTTCCAATGGGTGGAGCATCAAGGCAACCTTTCCGACGTCGTTCAGATCTCAGAGGGGACTGCACGCAGTGGTGGTTAACGAACCAAGATTGGGTCTGGGGCAGGTGCCTCTCCCTTGCCCAACCAGAGCTGACATTGGTGACCGATGAGTCACTCCTGGGATGGGGCGGCCACCTGGGAGAGGCTGAGATCAGAGGACTCTGGTCTCCGGCGGAGTCCGGACTCCACATCAACCTTTTGGAGCTCCGGGCGATTCGTCTGGCACTGAAAGCATTCCTTCCCCCTATCAAAGGAAGAGTAGTGCAGGTGTTCACAGACAGCATCACCGCCATGTGGTACTGCAACAAACAGGGCGGGGTGGGGTCGTGGACCCTATGTCAAGAGGCTCTTCGCCTTTGGACATGGCTGGAACATCAGGGCATGTCCCTGGTGGTTCAACACCTGGCGGGTTCTCTGAATGCCAGGGCGGACGAGCTCAGCTGTTGGTGTATAATGGATCACAAATGGCGTCTTCACTCTGAGGTGATTCAAGGTCTCTTTCAGATGTGGTTAGATCTGTTCGCCACCGAAGAGAACACGCAGTGTCAGCAGTTCTGCGCGTTGGAATTTCCAAGGCGGCACTCGCTCGGCGACGCTTTTCGCCGCAAGTGGAATTGCGGCCTCATGTACGCCTTTCCGCCGGTACCACTTCTGGCCAGAGTGCTGAAGAAGATCAAGCGTGACCGGGTCCAAGTCATTCTTGTGGCTCCGGACTGGGCACGAAGGGTCTGATACCGGAGCTCTTGAGCATGGCCATCGATCCTCCGATCAGACTGCCTCTTCGGCAGGATCTTCTGTTGCAGCAGCAGGGGACGGTCCTCCACCCTAACCTGTCCAGCCTCCACCTCCTTGCGTGGAGATTGAGCGGCGGCAGTTGACAGCTTTTGACCTTCTGCCCGAAGTCTGTAATGTTATTTTGGCAGCCAGGCATCCCTCAACCAAGTCTGTATACACCTGTAGATGGAACAAGTTTGAGGCATGGTGCGCAACAAAGGCTGTGGATCTCCTTTCTGCCCCTCTTTCTGAGGTACTCTTATTCATCCTTTCTTTAGCCCAGCAAAGGCTACCTTTTGGCCTTATCTGCCTTTCTACGCCTTCCTGATCAGCCTTCTCTTTTCAAGTCCCCTATTGTAAATAGATTTATAAAGGGCATTACTCATCTCTTTCCTCATTCTCCTTTCATAATGCCCCAGTGGGGCTTGAATCTTGTCTTAACTTATGTCATGTGTGCTCCATTTGTGCCCCTACATAACTGTCCTCTTCAACTTCTTACTTTAAAGACTGCTTTCCTGCTTGCTATCACCTCTTCTTGCAGGGTGAGTGAGCTTCAGGCTCTATCCTACAAGCTTCCTTTTCTTGCAGTCCATTCGGACAAGGTTGTCCTTCGCACCAGGCCCTCTTTTCTACCCAAAGTGGCTACCTCTTTCCACATAGGACAGACCATCACTTTGCCGACCTTCTTCCCATCTCCGCACCCTTCTTAGGAGGAGGAGAGACTCCATCATCTGGATCCTAAGCATGCGCTGTCATTTTATCTAGACCGCACCAAAGAATTCCGGGTGGACGATCAACTCTTCGTTGGTTATATGGGCGCCAAGATAGGTTGGGCCGAACAACAACACACCATCTCTCGTTGGGTTGTCCTTTGCATCAAAATCTGCTACTCCTTGGCGAAAAAGGAACTTCCAGTGGGACTGCGCACCCACTCTACCAGGGTGACGGGAGCCACTACTGATTTGGGACATGGGGTCCCACTTATTGACATCTGCCAGGCAGCCACGTGGGCGTCACTGCACACGTTCACCAAACATTATTGCCTGGATAGCCAAGTCCGGAGAGACGGCTACTTTGGCTGTTCTGTTCTCCGGGATTTTCTGGTGTGAACTTGGTTCGCAGACCCACCTCCGTGGTTGGCATTGCTGGGGTAACTATTCTAAGTAAGGAATCTAGAACTAATAGTCTCTTTCAGATGAACAAGTTACTTACCTTCGGTAACAATATATCTGTAAGAGACATATATTAGTTATAGATTTCTTACCGCCCCACCCATCCTCCCGGTTCTGCAAACTGACTTCTAGTGTGAGGGACTCCCTTTCAGGGCCCTAGTTTTGTGCACCAGTGGTTAGTGTCTTGCATGGCTCTGCGCTTCTGGTGTGGAAAGTCGTGTCAGAACTGACGTCAGCGCGCAGGGGCGGCATCTAAATAGACACCGCAACGTCATCCCAACGATCACGACGCCGATGACAGACGCGGAGTCTACCGATGCCACCTACCGACGCGCAGGGGTACTGCTAGAGAAAAAATTCTCCGGATCCAGTCTGACGCATGGGGGTAATTCTAAGGTAAGGAATCTATAACTAATATATGTCTCTTACAGATATATCATTACCAAAGGTAAGTAACTTGTCTTTTATTGTGAGGACTAACAGTATGTATGGGGTGCTCTACTGGTTTGGTTATCATCCCTATTTACAGTGATGGGAGGTAGCGACAAGTTAGATGGTAATGACTCTCCGGCTGGTTCACTCTCGTCTGTTTGGTATTTTTTTAATATCAGAGTTTCTAAGGTTTCTTGATGTTGCAAATGTGTATTTGCAATGATTTTAAGTAATTATGCAATAAATTACTGCATTCATTCATAAATTATTCTATCAACCATTATTTTATTAGCTTGAAAGGGGGTCTGACCATAAGTACCCAAGACTTGGCATGTAGCAGACTTTCCTCCACCCTTCACACCTTAGGCACATAATGTGATAAAACTATCATCTGATTTGGTAAATCAATGACACATAAGGTGGATGAAGGTTGTAGCGATCTTTGATAACTTTTTGGTACATGTAAATGAGCAAATAAAGAATTAATTTTTAGGTCAGGCCAAACAGCGCTAACGCTGTCAGGTGATCTGTTGTATATACTTTGTGAGGTCTGACTCCTCCCACGCTTTGGATTGGCTTTTGTGTGTGTCATTTCAAAATCTGAGCGTGGTAGTGGTTGGTGCATGTCCCACCTTTTTTCACAAGTTAACTCCCATGGAGTTTTGCCGCGGGAACGAGCAGGGACGTGCATGCTGCTTGTGTGCCTTTATCTTCTTGGTTCTCCTTTTAGACAGCGTCCTTTAAACTTACTAACATTGAGAAGGGATCGCCGATTTCCCAAAAATATAGAAAATCGGAAAAACTCTATAATTACCTCTTTGAACATATCTTGAGCCTCATTAGTGCAGGCAGAGTCTGACAAAGGAGCCACCGAGACAGCAACTTCTCTTTTTGCAGACAGCAGAGGGGGAGTGAAGAGAGAGCAAACTTTTCAGTGGTGTTTTAACGGAAAACTGCGCCTTCTTTCAAGGGGTTTTGTACGCCAGGAGGTGCTTGTGCTGCTACTGGATGTGCCATGCAGTAGACCAGAGCTGCTGGGGAATATTCGGGGAACCCTCACATTAGATGGGGGAAGGTGGAGGGAGTCCTCCCCGGAGCATGTTTGTCACTGATTACGAGGAAGCAGCGCTAAGGCTGTTCAACCCCTCCCAGCCCGGCCCACACTGCAGCTTCCTCCCACTCCACATACAGCTTTTTTTTCTCCACAAATGTGAGCTTTATCAATTGACAGCTAAACAAGAATCACACAACACCATGCCAAGCGAATGAAGCTTTCAAACTCCACAAATTTGTTAAAGTACGGGCTTATTTTCAAATTCTTGTTGATGCGGTTTACTTCCATTTTAGTTTTGTAATGTATGCATCCTTGATAGATGACACACCAATGGCAATAAAACACTGCATCTCCCAGCGCACTATGGGTCAAAAAGTCCCTGTCTATCCCCTTTTGGGTGATGTCGTCTTTCTGAGGCACCTCAGGCTTTGAAACTGACGACATAGTTGGCAGTATAAACCTTCCTCATTTTCGGTATAATGTGCATCAGCAGTCAAAGAACTGGAGAACGAGTGGCTTTAAATTTTCTTTAACTGCCAACGCACACTATACCGGAAATGAAGAAGGACGGGAATTGTAGTTTTATTCTCCCAAGTCTGTAGTCAGTTTCAAAGAATTGCGATTCTCCTATTACCATGACTAGAGAATCTGGATTTCATTAAAGACACGGAGGCAAACATTATGCATACTTCTATCTGAAAGAAACAAGTTAGTGATAGATTCCTTACCTTTGAATATCCCCAGGCGTCAGACTGGATCCGGAAAGTTTTCATCAGCAGTACCCCTGCGCGTCGGAAGGTGGCGCCGTGCGGCTCCGCGTCTGTCGTTGGCGTCATGTTCGCCGAGATGATGTCGCAGCAGCTACTTAGACGCCGCCCTCGCGCGCTGACGTCAGTTCTTTCTTTTTCCGCGCCAGCAAGCGCAGATCCGGAGAGAGCGGTACCCCCAGTAATTTTTTTTACTGAGTTTTTGAGGCTTTTTGTCTCTGTATTTTTCGAGTCGATCGACTCCTGGTGCCGTAGGGATGCCTGGCTTCAAGTCCTGCAAGGAATGTCATCGCATGATGTCGGTGACGGAGCCGCACCGCGTGTGTCTCTACTGCCTGGGGCGCGACCACGACCCCAAGTCGTGCCCCGACTGCCGGGCCATGGTGCCGAAGACTTTGCAGGAGCGGTCCCGAAAGTTGCTTGAAGTCCGGCAGTCGGCTCCGCGCCGCTCAAGGTCCCGGTCCCGTGGGAGGTCAAGGGACCGGTCGCGGAGCCACCACCATCGTTCGTCGGGATCGAAGTATTCGCACTCAGGGTCAGGTAAGATGAAGCACTCTAAGAAGTCGAAGAAGCGCCATCGCTCTCCGACTTCCCCTCGCCCGTCGCGCGACGCGGCTGAGGGTGCGGGTGGTGCCACCCCCGCGGCTCCGGCGGAGCCTACGCAGTCACCGTCGGCCTACCCGCCCTTCCTGGGTCCGTCGGTGACTCCGGCCCAGCTGCAGGACTTTCTGTCAGCCATGGCTTGCCTCTTTGGGCCGTCGGGTCCCGCCGGTGCGCCTTCGGGCCCCGCGGGCCCGACTGGGGGTCCTTGCCTTCCACTGCCGATGGCTCCGGCATCACTGTCGGCTCCGGCACCGCAGGGCCCCCATGGATCCAGGCCTGGATCCCGGTCGACGCCGGTTGACCTCGTAACACCTCCACCACCACTTCCGACGTCGCCTGTCCCGCCGGACGTCGTCGTCCCCGGTTTCTGCCCCGAAGTGGACACGGCGCCAGAACGGCGTCGCTCGACGCCGATTCCGACGCCGATGGGACCCTTCTATCCCTATGTCCATCCTCCTTATTTCAGGCCTGTCATCAGCCTTCGGAGGAAGGGGAGGACTGGGAGGGGTCTGAGGACCCTCTCACCGCTCAGTGTGAGTTAGACCCGGACTGGGCAGAGGAACTGGGGGATGCCAGTGGTCTTGACACCTCTCCTGACCTTGGCATGCTCACTCTTCCTACCGTGGCTACAGAGGAGGGTGCAAGTTACGCTGTGGTGTTGCGTAGGGCGGCCGAGGCCTTCCACCTCGAGCTCCCTACAGTGGCCATCAGGACTAACCTAACAGAAGTGCTTCAGCCGGCAGCTACCTCTGCAGAGCCACTGCTGCCTTTTAATGATGCACTTTCTGACGTTCTTTTTGGCACCTGGTCCAGGCCCACCACAGGCGCTCCTGTGGATAGGAACGTGGCCCGACGCCATCGCCCGGCCCCGGGCGACCCCCTTTTCCTCTCCCAACACCCTACCCCTGAGAGCTTGGTTGTCCAAGCCTCTGCGTCGCCGAGCGCCTTCCCTACCGCACCTCCGGATAGGGAATCCAAGAAACTGGAACAGTTTGGGAAGAAGATTTTCTCTTCCGCCAGTTCAGGGCTGCGGTCTGTGAACACCGCATGCCTCTTGGGCCGTTATTCCCACTCTCTGTGGGATACGGTGGCGCTAGTGCTGCCTCACTGTCCGGAGGAGGCCCGGACAGTGCTCTCTCAGGCTACTGCTGAAGGGAGAGATGCGGCAAAGTTCACAATTCGATGTGGCCTTGACACCACCGACTCACTGGGCAGGGCGATTTCCACGACAGTGGCGCTCCGTCTGGCTGAGGACTACTGGTTTCTCGGGGGATGTCCAGAACACCCTGATGGACATGCCCTTTGATGGCATTCGCCTTTTTGGCAACAAGGCAGATAGTGCGTTGGAGCGCTTTAAGGACTCGCGGGCTACGGCCAAGTCCCTGGGCCTTTCCGCCACTCGCCCTCCTCCGCCTTCTGCTTTTCTCTCCTTTCGTGGCCACGGAAGGGGCGCCCGGACACGTTCGCTTCAGAGCCACAGGCCTGCGCAGCAACAGTATCAGCGCGGCCTTGGACGTGGGACCCGCCGAGGTGGGTCAGGGTGCCAGCGGGCGGGTCAGTCCACCTCCACCCCGGCCACCACTGCTTCCAAACCTTCCTAGTCCGGTCTTTCAGGCCCATCAAATGCCAGTGGGCGGCAGGATTCGCCATCACCTCCCCCACCAGTGCACCATCACTTCGGACAGGTGGGTTTTACAAATAGTCCGAAGGGGCTACTCCCTCCCCTTCGAGGCTACCCATCCAGCCATGCCACCCCAGTACCACCGCATGTCGGGGGATCACTTGGCACTTCTTCAACAGGAAGTCGCGGTCCTCTTGGCCAAGGGGGCCATCGAGCGCGTTCCTGCGCCAGAAGTAGTACGTGGTTGTTATTCCCCTACTTTCTGGTGCCCAAGAAGGACAAGGGCCTGCGTCCTATCTTGGACCTCAGGGACGTCAATAGCTTCCTCCGGAAGGAGAAGTTCAAGATGTTAACTCTGGCTCAGGTCTTGTCTGCCCTCGACCCTGGAGACTGGTTGGTAGCGTTGGACATGCAGGACGCATATTTCCACATTCCCGTCCTGCCGGCCCACCGGCGTTACCTGCGGTTTACGGTAGGCCACGAGCACTTTCAGTTTACCGTGCTCCCCTTTGGCCTTACCAGCGCCCCTCGGGTGTTCACGAAAGTGATGGCGGTGGTCGCGGCGCATCTGCGCAGATCAGGGTTTCCAGTCTTCCCCTATCTCGTCGACTGGCTGTTGAAGGCGGGCTCGCCCCCGGCTGTCGTCTCCCACCTCCAGACTACGGCCGACCTCCTGCATTCGCTGGGGTTCTTCATCAACGTGCCGAAGTCGCACCTGATTCCCTCTCAGAAGCTCCTCTTCATCGGAGCGGTTCTGGATACGACGCACTTTCGGGTCTATCCTCCCGAACAGCGAGTCCAGGATATTCAGGCTATGATTCCGATCTTTCAGCCTCTATCCTGGGTTTCGGTCAGGATGACCCTGAGGCTGCTGGGCCTCATGGCCTCCTGCATCCTGCTGGTCGATCATGCCAGATGGCATATGCGGGCTCTGCAGTGGGACCTGAAGTTCCAGTGGGCGCAGCATCAGGGGAACCTGTCCGATTATGTCCAGATCTTGGAGGGCACTGCATAACAATTGCAGTAGTGGCTCACAAACCGGCATTGGGTCAATGGCAGATCCCTCTCCCTTCCCCAACCGGAGCACACAGTGGTGACGGACGCGTCCCTCCTGGGATGGGGTGGCCACATGGTAGAGGTGGAGATCAGAGGCCTCTGGTCTCCGGCGGAGTCCAAGCTCCATATCAACCTTCTGGAGCTTAGGGCGATCCGACTTGCACTGAAGGCATTCCTTCCCTCTGTCAAGGGGAGAGTAGTGCAGGTGTTCACAGACAACACCACCGCCATGTGGTACTGCAACAAACAGGGCGGGGTGGGGTCGTGGACCCTATGTCAGGAGGCTCTGCGCCTCTGGACATGGCTGGAACGTCAGGGCATTTCCCTGGTGGTTCAACACCTGGCAGGTTCACTGAACGCCAGGGCGGACGAGCTCAGCCGCAGGTGCATGATGGATCACGAATGGCGTCTTCACTCGGACGTGGCGCAAGGTCTCTTTCAACAGTGGGGAGAGCCTTGGTTAGATCTATTCGCCACCGAAGAGAGCGCGCAATGTCAGCAATTCTGCGCGTTGGAATTTCCAAGGGGGCACTCGCTCGGCGACGCTTTTTGTCGCGAGTGGAGTTGCGGTCTGTTGTACGCCTTTCCTCCTATACCACTTCTGCCCAGAGTGCTGAAGAAGATCAGGCGCGACCGGGCCCAAGTCATTCTTGTGGCTCCGGACTGGGCTCGAAGAGTTTGGTATCCCGAGTTACTCAGTATGACCATCGATCCCCCGATCTGACTGCCTCTTCGGGAGGATCTTCTGTCGCAGCAGCAGGGGACGGTCCTCCATCCGAACCTGTCCAGTCTCCACCTCTTTGCGTGGAGATTGAGCGGCGGCAGTTGATTCCCTTCGACTTGCCTCCTGAAGTCTGTGATGTCATTCTGGCAGCCAGGCATCCCTCCACTAAGTTGGTATATGCCTGCAGGTGGAACAAGTTTGTGGCATGGTGCACAGCAAAGGCTGTGGATCCCCTTTCTGCCCCTCTTTCTGAGGTCCTACTGTTCCTTCTTTCTTTGGCCCAGCAGGGCTCTGCTCTGGGCACTATCAAAGGCTACCTTTCTGCTATTTCGGCCTTTCTCAGGCTCCCTGATCAGCCCTCTCTTTTCAAGTCCCCTGTTGTTAACAGATTCCTCAAAGGCATTACTCACCTTTTTCCTCCTGTTCCCTTGGTAATGCCACAGTGGGACTTGAACCTGGTTCTCACATACTTAATGTGCGCTCCCTTTGAGCCACTTCACAACTGTCCTCTTCGCTTGTTAACTCTGAGGACTGCTTTCCTGGTTGCCATCACCTCTGCTAGGAGAGTGAGTGAGCTCCAGGCTCTTTCTTGTAAACCTCCTTTTCTGTCTGTGCATCCAGACAAGGTTGTCCTCGGGACACGTCCATCCTTTCTGCCAAAGGTTGTTACTGCCTTTCACATCGGGCAGACCATCACTTTGCCCACCTTCTTTCCGCCTCCGTATCCTTCCAGAGAGGAAGAGAGGCTCCACCGTCTGGACCCAAAACGTGCACTCTCATTTTACCTGATTCGCACACAACAGTTCCGGGTGGATGATCAGCTCTTTGTTGGCTACGTTGGTGCCAAAAAAGGTCGGGCCGTACACAAGCGGACTATATCCAGATGGGTCGTCTTGTGTATTAAAGCCTGGTATTCTCTGGCAAAGAAGGAGCCTCCGTTGGGGCTGCGCGCCCATTCTACCAGGGTGACGGCTGCCACTACGGCATTGGGACGTGGTGTCCCCTTACAAGACATCTGTCAGGCAGCTACGTGGGCCTCGCTGCACACTTTTACTAAGCACTATTGCCTGGACAGCCAAGTCCGGAGAGACGGCTTCTTTGGCCGTTCTGTTCTCCGGGACTTCCTGGTGTGATCTTGGTTCGCAGACCCACCACCGGGGTTGGTATTGCTGGGGTATCTATTCTAAGGTAAGGAATCTATCACTAACGTGTTTCTTTCAGATGCACAAGTTACTTACCTTTGGTAACGATATATCTGTAAGAAACATTAGTTAGTGATAGATTCCTTACCGCCCCACCCATCCTCCCCGTTCTGCGAACTGATTTCTAGGGTTAAGGTCATCCCTTTCAGGGCCCTAGTTTCAATGCACCAGTGGTCAGTATCTTGCATGGCTCTGCGTTCCTGGCGCGGAAAGTCGTGTACAGAACTGACGTCAGCGCGCGAGGGCGGCGTCTAAGTAGCTGCTGCGACGTCATCTCGGAGACCACGACACCAACGACGGACGCGGAGCCGCACAACGCCACCTTCCGACGCGCAGGGGTACTGCTGACGAAAACTTTCCGGATCTAGTCTGACGCCTGGGGATATTCAAAGGTAAGGAATCTATCACTAACTAATGTTTCTTACAGATATATCGTTACCGAAGGTAAGTAACTTGTGCTTTAATGCAGTCCAAGCAGCCGCATACATCACAAAGTAAAAAGGTTCCAAAACAGAACCTTAGGAACATACAAAAGGCATGAGCCAACAATAATCTGCCTCTTTTAAATGTGGTGAAGAAGAAAATAAGTCCATAACTTTAATCTTCCAAACGCTTCTCTTGAACCATCGCAAAACGAAGGAGAATGATGAACGAGGAAGGAACAAAAGGTCAAACTTCTCGAAATTATGAGTTACCTGAAAAAAGAAAGAGATATAAGCACTTCCAGAAACGAATTGAAAAACATGCAATGCAACATAAACAATACTATGTTATCAATAAAACAGAGAGTCATTAGAAGAAAACATTTTCTAACAAAGCTATAAGACATGAGAAATAATATAATGTAGGCCTTAGTCTTCCAAGGGAAGGGATGGGTGGGATAATGTTAGCCTCTGTGTCTTTAATGAAATCCAGATTCTCTAGTCATGGTAATAGGAGAATCGCAATTTCATTACAAGAACGGAGGCTACCATTATGCATGTTGGTAGCTTTGTAAGACTACATCAGACATGTGTTCGATTGGTTTGCTGTAATGTCGAGCGAAAGTGCTAGCATTAGACCAGTCGGCCGCTTTAAGAATATCGTCCAACTTACCACCAGAGCAGAAGGATTTACTGGCCATAGCGCCTCTAAGTGAGTGAGCTTGGAATTTAATTAAATCAATTCCTGCTAGATTCATAACAGTTTTAACCCATCTGGCAATATATGTCGAAGTTATAGCTCCATGAGGTTTAATGAAGGATATAAGTAACTGATTCACACCTTGAGCACGAAGACCATTCATTCTGCGATCGTACTCTCTCATGCAATCTACCACACAAAGTTTTTTGCATAAATCAAAACGTGGATAAAAGATTGAATCAGACATAGTCTTGGTTCTTCTAATTAGCTCAAATTTGACACCAAATATGTTATAGGATCTATTTGTAATTTCAAGAGCTTTAACGTCAGAAACCCTACGGCAAGATATTAAACATAATAGTGTTCCGAGCTTGATGGATACTTTTCCTATTCAAGTGAGTATTGTCCGGCCAATTTGAGAAAAGATCTAGAATTAACTTAACGTCCCAGAGAGACTCGTATTTGGGCTTAGGGGTCTCCTTAGTCTAATACTTTTAAGTACTCTACAAACAATGACATTCTTACCTACCGTTTTACTGTTGACAAGGGCATGGCCTGCGGAGATAGCCGATCTATAGCAATTGATTGTTCTGTAGCTGAGACCCCTTTCGAACTGTTCTACAAGAAAGTTTACTATGTCAACAATAGGTGCCTCCACGGAATGCAGGTTCCTTTCCAGGCACCAACGTACCCAGCTTCTCCATATGTTGTTGTACCTGTAGTGAGTGCCTGGGGCCCAAGACCCTCCAAGAAAAGTTGAAGCTGTCAACGAAAGTCCTGAGACTTCATTGGATCTCCTGACACTCTCCAGGCAAGAAGGTTCAAATTCCCGGCTTGAACTAGGGGGTGACCTCCTCCATCTACGTCTGTTAGAAGATTCTCTTGGGTTGGAATTAAGAAGGGGGGGTTGCAAGCTAGTTCTAGAGTGGTGGGGAACCAGGCCTGAGATGGCCAGACGGATTTATTAGGGCAAGGCAGCATTGGTCCTGTCTCATTTTCTGTAGAACTCTCTGGATCATGGCAAAGGGAGGGAAAGCGTATGCTTTGATTCCTTTCCAACACTGGAGAAAGGCGTTCACTGCAAGAGCACCCGGGTCGGGCATCCAGCTGAAGTAATTCTCCAATTGGAAGGTTAGTCTGCTCGCAAAAAGGTCTATCTCTAGGGGACCCCATATTTTGTTGAGACACCTGAACACGGAAACATCGAGTTTCCAATCGCTGTGATCTAAAAGGAACCTCGAGTTCCAATCAGCAGAAATGTTCGTTTTCCATGGGAGGTATTCCGCTCTGAGAGCGATCTTGTGTTCCAGACAGAACATCCAAAGTTTTTGGGTTAAATTCGAGAGGTCCACAGATTTGGTACCGCCCAGACGATTTATATAGGCTACCGCGGACATGTTGTCCATCTTTAGAATGACTGATCTGCCCTGGAGAGAATGTCTGAAGCTCATCAAAGCATAAAGACCAGCTGTTAGTTCTAGGTAGTTTATGTGGTGAGAGGACTCCTCTTGCGACCAGACACCGCCCGTGTTCTGATCGAGAAGGCAAGCTCCCCAGCCCTGAAGGCTCACATCTGATTCTAAAATGAATTCTGGTATTGAACCAAAGATTGCTTTCCCATTCCAGGCATCTAGATTCTCCAGCCACCAGGTTAGTTCTGATGTGGCCTCCTGATCTAGGGAAATCGGATCTCCGTACCATAGGCCAGATCTTAGAGCTCTCGCTTTTACTCTTTGAAGAGCTCGATAATTTAGGGGACCCGGGAAGATGGCTTGGTGGAAGAAGAGAGGAGACCTAGCAGTCTTGCTAGTTCCCTTAGGGTAAGGTTTTCTTGTTTCAGGACATGTCTTATTTCTTTCCTGATTTTGGTTATTTTCTTTGATGGGAGTAAAAGGAGACATTTCGTTGTATCCACCGTGAAACCTAAGAACTCCAGGGTTCTGGAGGGAGACAAAATCGATTTTTCTTTGTTTATAATGAACCCCAAGCTTTCTAATAGATCCATTACAGTCTTCAGATCTTGGACTATCTGTGAATGGTCTTGAGACATTATAAGGATGTTGTCTAGGTATATGATTAGACGAATACCTCTTTCTCTTAAGGATGAGGCGATTGTTCTCATGACCTTGGTGAAACACCATGGGGCTGAAGATAGGCCGAAGGGAAGGGCTTGAAACTGATTCAGGTGGTTTTTCCACATGACAGAAGGAAGGGTTGGTGGATTTTGGCCATTGGGATGTTAAAGTATGCGTCTTTTAGGTCTAGTTTGACTAGCCAGTCCCCTTCTAGTAACAAATCCCTCAGAAGATGGATGCCCTCCATCTTGAAGTGCCTGTAAACCAGATATTTGTTTAGTTCCCTCAAATTTATAACGGGTCTCCAGCCCTTGTCCTTTTTCTCGATGAGAAAGAGTGTACTTATAAATCTCAACGCTTCCAGTGGGACTTCTATTATTGCTCCTTTCTGGAGCATAGAGGATATTTCCTCCTCTACTATTTTTTGTTGGTCTAGAGTGAGCGGGATGTCTCTCGGGAAAGAGGTTTGAGTAGGAGTTTCTACAAAGTCTATCATGAACCCTTTGATAGTGTTTAGTACCCATGGGTCTTGAGTAATTAATTTCCAATTCTAATAGAAGAATTTGAGTCTGTCTCCCACCTTTTGGGGGAAAGAAGGAGGAGGAAAAAGAGTTAGAGTACTCACTTTGGGAGTTGTTGTTGCTGGAGGTTCCACGTGTTCTAAAGCCTCGGTTGCGAGGGCCTCTCCCTCTCTGAGGGTAGAATTGGGGAGGATTGGTGGGTTGGTAACCTCTCCTGTAGCCTCGGAATCTTGAGTAGGGCCTTTGATTGAAGCGGCCGGAAGAGAGGCCCCTTCTTCTGGCCCAACCAAAAAGGTTAGGGTTGAATACACGTTTCATATTCTGTTGGGCCTTACCCAAGGCCGTAAAGGTCGAGACGTATTTCCCTAATGATTTAATTAGGTCCTCGCCGAAGAGTAACCCTTTGGGGTTCTGAGAGGGTTCTCTGTCCGCCATATCACTCAGTTTTGGCCAATACAACTCTCCTCCTTTCAGCGTTGAGGCTGGCGTTGGCGTTGCCCAGCAGTATCATCGCTCTCTGGCTCCATCCCCTAATTAATTCCGTATCCAGGGGTGTGCCATAGGTTAGGGGTTTGGCAGGTCTTGTCTTGTATGGAGGGTCTTGAGCACTCGGCTCTGAGTATATTGCGAGTGTCTTTTTCTAACAGGTTTCTAAGCCATTTCTTTATGAATTTGGCCACTTGGTCCTGTGGCCACCATTCCGAGCTTCTCGGATGCTTAATGTTAAACGGGGAGAACATTTCCTCGCCCAAGGGGTTGAGGATATTGTCTTTTGACGAGGATGAGAGTTCCTCCTCGCTCCGTTGGCTGTGAAACTCCTGGTCGTCTTCATCCAAGTCTAGGACATATTCATCAAGAATGTCAGAAGCCTCATCGTCTTGAAAGTCATTATCTCCCAGATTGTATTGAGCACTCTGAAGTTTTGTGCCGCTGAGGACACCAATATAGGTTGTGCCGCTAAGGACACCCAGGGAGTTTGAGGTGCGGGGACCTCCATTAATAATTGAGGTGCTAAGACCTCCAGAATTAGATGAGGTGCTAGGACCTCCCGTGCTCTTGGGGGTTGGTTGTTCGATATTTTTATTTTTATTTTGTCTTTTCCCCCTAATTTCGATGAGGTCGTCACAGGTGTGGGAGCCCTGGTTCCCTGTAATGTTGTCTTCCTCGACAGGGAGGGACCTCTTTGAGGCCATGACTTGACTCAGGGTTTCTAGCATGCAGGACCTCATCTCCTTATGAATAATTTTCTTAAATGCTTCATTGTCCATGCTAGGAATGGGGGCAATAGCATCGTCAGAGTCGTGTCAGACATAGCGTTGATAATTAAGCTGGCTTAGAAATAAGTATTTTTCGTAGGCAAGTCACTGTAAGATGATATAGGGGCTTTAAAACTCTTGCCAGACCTTAATTGAAAAGGCAGGGCACCTGAACAACATACAGCCTTTGAGATACACAAACCTTGGTTAATGGAGGCCCTTGATTAGTAGGGCATCACTTATGAAATGTTCCTTTTCAGGCAGAGTTTTCACCTTTTGCGTGTGCTTAAACCCCTTTTGTTTTTATGCAGAATTGTAAAAAATGCAGGCAGAAGAGGTTAGTAGCAGCTGATCGTAATTGAGACGCGAGCAACTGTCGCTCGGGGGGCTCGAGCGATCAGCTGCTGCCGGTCTCCATGGTGATTTATTGTCTCGAGCCCGATCGCGTTAGGCGATCAGCTGGAGGCATAATGGAGAGGAGAATAGCCCTTGGCAACGGGACGACTTGGCGCTCCCGTTGCCAAGGTCCTTTCCTCTAAGTTGGCATTGGCAATGGAGCCGGAGCCCCGCGCGTCGTCGAAGGGGGAGAGAGGCACCGGAGGGTAAAGCGGGTGTCTGTCTTGCCTGAGTGCGTTGATCGGGTAAGATCGCGCACCATTTCAGCCACTTCCACAAAGGTTCTTGGTGGTTAGGATATGGCCAAATATGCCTGAAACGTCGGTTCCGTAAACGGGACCGATACGCGTGAGGGAAAAGGCACGAAGGTCGGGGGGAAGAGGGGGCCCAAAGGGGGGTGAAATCAGTTAAGCGAAGGGGTAAGCTCCGGTGAAGAAAAGGGGAAGTAAGCTCCGGTGAAGAAAAGGGAAAGTAAGGAGATCTCCGTAAATTGGAGATCGGTATCAAGGCATAGGATAGGGGGGGGATTAATCCCATAAATCAAGTATCAGTAAAATAGTTAAAAGGTAAAGAAAGTAAGTTAAAGAACAAGTAATAAAGGTTGAACTTATCTGCTCGGAGCCGCATTTAAAAGAGGCAGATTGTTGTTGGCTCATGCCTTTTGTATGTTCCTAAGGTTCTGTTCTGGAACCTTTTTACTTTGTGATGTATGCGGCTGCTTGGACTGCATTAAAAGAAGTATGTATAATGGTAGCCTCCGTTCTTGTAATGAAATCATTCAGAGTCACTCATTCTCCTGCCGCTTCTCTCCTTCACCCGTCGAGATGACCAGAGCCATTGCGAAGGTCACAACCGCCGAGTGACTGGAACTCTTGCCAGCTCCGTCATTGCTTCCTCACCATGGTAAGTGGGAGGTCAAATGCGTGAAGAAGTGTAAGCGCGTGCGTGTGTATTATGTGGTGTGTGTGTATGTGAAGTCTTCTGCGTGTGAGTGTCAGATTGTGGAAGTGTACCATGTTTTCAGTGAGCTTGTCGCATTTTGCGTGATTGTGTGAATGCGTGAAGAAGTGTAAGCGCGTGCGTGTGTATTATGTGGTGTGTGTGTATGTGAAGTCTTCTGCGTGTGAGTGTACCATGTTTTCAGTGAGCTTGTCGCATTTTGCGTGATTGTGTGTTGCATTCATGTATGCTTGTGTCGACATTTGCCATCCTGTATTTGAGAAAGAGTGAGTCAGATTGTTTATATGTGGACACTTTGCCAATTGTGCATGTGGTGTTGGGCACTGTACACAAGTCTAAGTCTATATTTAATTGCGTAAGTAACAGAGAGTCAGACACTATGCATATGTGTGGAGAATGTCAGATTGTGCGTCGAAAAGTGTCACTGGTCTTGTGGCTATATCAGATTGTGTATGTATTAGAAAGTGTGTCAGTCTCTTAGGTCAGATGGTGTGTGAGAGAAATTTATGCAGTGTGTGTTTACGGTGAGAATCAAATGTGAGTCAGGTGTTGCGTGTGTGGTGGGTGTGTGCATATGTGTACGGTGCGTGCATGTGTGTACGGTGTGTGTAGCCACAGCACCCTTCCAGAAACATCTGGAAAAGTGGCGCTGAGAGTTCTGTGCCAAGCGTCAGCCCTCTGATTCATCAAAACACCAGCCGGAAAGCGCTATTTTTGTTAGGGTGCCAGTTTTAGCTCAGCTGCACTTTATGGGGGCTGTGAGGGCACCTTTCAATCTCTGCTTGTTGTTTTATTAGTATCTGTGACATATTAGATAGAGTTCCCTGCTACCGTTCCAGACCCATAGGTCACAGAGTTTGGCAGGGTTGCCAGAGAAACTGGGAAGTTCATCATTTTCTAGGACTTTATGACAATTCTTTCCCTCTTGGTAATGATGGCCGGGGCATTTTTTTCATTAATTTGAGATACCTGTTGTGCCAGGTATACCCCTGGCATTCAGCAACATTTTGAATACATTTCTTCGTGCAAACATTTTTGGGACTTTATTTAAATGCCAGAGGAGTGGCATTTATTGTAAGGGCTCTGATGTTTTTTTTACATAATGAGCTGCTCTAGTTTCTCTGACACATTTACATCCAATCTCTGATATACATATCAACCACTCTGACGAATGCAACTTACACCTATGACGCATATGAACAATGCCATCACAGCCACTGAATGGGAAAGAGGACTCAAAACCTAACAGCCACCTGAAGCCGAGCAGTGGACAGTGGTACCTAAAAGTGGACAAAAACAAAGGACAATGTCCTGTGGCATGTGCATCTATGCATGGATACTCTAGACAGATACATAGGAGGATAAGGGTGGCCATTATCCAATATATTCAACCACTCAACAATAGACTATGATAGTCCTCCTTGACGGGCACTTTGCAGAATGATGCCTGTCTAAAGAAAATGAAACAAAACCAAAAATAATATCAGCAGACCACTCTGACTTTGGCCAATAAGAATCCCAGAACAATAAATGTATCCCAGGTTGCAAATGTGCTGCAGGACCATACTAGTGATGAGAATGTTAAATACAAGTGCACAGAACATAACATAACTTATTTCATCTGTAGTGCACATAACATCTGTGTACTATTTTATGATTCAAAATGAGATGCCCAATTTCACAATTTTTTGCTTTTTATGATCTTTCAATGTCAAGTGATGACTGAGTTGTCTGAAAAAAGGCACACATTGGACTGGTAGTAGCTGAGTCAAGACAATAATTTTTTAGTTTGCAGGGCAACATTACAAAGACTTTTAAACCTTAGCATTATATAAAAAATATACACACAAAGGGCTGTCTTTAGCATTCCTTCAAGGGGGTAAAAAGTCACCTTATGTGTACGGAAAGAGGTTTGCCATCTATTTTGCACAACTTTGTATTCTGAGAAAACTGTTATTATGCTTTGTGAAGAAATGCCGTAATACCACTACTAGTTAGAACAGACAGCATTTCAGGCTTGTTTTGGCTGAACAAGCTAAAAGCAGATAGTCCTTGTCTAAATGCCACTTCAAGCTACCTGACTCTCCCAATGCTGCAAGCTTCCACACGTTCCACACTTCTGCAAGCTTTCGTCGTCTGCCCCTACACCAGTGCAAGCTACCCAACAATGTTCCCAATGCCATGAGCTTCCACACATTCCAATTTGGGCTTGATATAACCTTATACATATTCAGTAATTAAGCTATAATTCAACCACCCAGGATAGTGTGCTGCATGGCTAAACACTTATAAGGTCCCAAAGGCGAGACCTATTGGCTATACCAATGCTTGTTTAATACGTTAACATTTCTATTAATTACGGGGACAGGTAGGAACCAGCCCCTGCAACCCTTCTACATGGCAACATGTTTGCTGAATGTGGATTGTAAGCCTTTAGAATGCCTATTTTTTCACTTCATTGCAGCATCTGAAATGCAAAATTGTTTAAACTGTGTCTACATGAAGGTAAAATTGCGGCTCATAGGTGTACATTAAGAATAGTTGAAAAGAGTTCTGACTCTTTAAGACTCAGGTGGTTTTTCTACTCATAGTCCATTGATAGTTTATCAATGATTTGCCTAAACATCAGCAACAGGAGTACCTAGAGATGGTCAATGAAGCTGCCCTGGTATCTAACCAGGTAATAAGTGCAGCTCTAGATTTAACAGAGCTTTCAGCAACAGGTTACTGACTCGGAGTGTCCCTAAGGAAAACATTATGGATTTGATTGGCCAGCTTGAAGCAAGAAGCCCTACATGAGATAACCTGACTATCTCAGGGTCAGCATTATGTGGATATCATACGGAGGAAGAAATGCTGCAATTGAAGAGTGAAGCAGAAACATTAAAGGAAGTGGGCTTGGAAGAACAGAAAAAATCTTCAGGCAGTAGTATAAGCCAAAATAGAAAAAGAACTTCCATCACAGGTGTAGCGTCTTCCCAGCAAAGATACCTAACAATGACTACGCCACACATGGAGCTTAGTTTTATGTGTCTTTATTCGTCTGCGTGTAACTGCAAACTCAACATTCTAAACCAGCCTTCAATGCATTCTGCTCCAAAACCTACGTCACAGTTCTACGGAGTCCCTCAGAAGCAAAAGGTTTCCATCATTTCTAACTCACAAGCCAATACAACAGGGATCAAGCCCTTTGATGGTCTTATCAGGCACAACAATATCAATGACAGTTCCAAAGACAGTAATACCAAAGGAAGTACTCAAAATCAAAAAATACCCTCCAAAGACATCACATTCCAGAGGAAGAAATTACTTATGAAACAGGCGATGGCATAACAACCACCCCTTCTTACATTCCAGGAATAGTATAATCGGATAACAATGGACACATGGGTGTAAAACATCATAAATTAAGGTTGTTCTACAGCCAGTTGCTCCAAAACCACCAGCAAAACATGTTTTCCACTATTAAAAAGCCTGCAATAGAGCTGGTACCAACCAATCAAGAATATCAAGCACTTTATGCCAGATACTTTCTAATACAAAAGAAAAACAAGAACAAAAAAACAGATTGATTTTGGATCTTCGGTTCACAAATAATCAAATAAGAAAAGTTCAGATGATGGCACTACACCAGAGCTATCCTCAATTAAAGATGAACTAATAGATGTGTCCAGTAGATCTAAAAGATACTTACTTTCACATTCCTGTAGCAAGGCACCACAGGAACACCTGAGGTTTGTGGTAGGGAGCAAACATTATCAACATGCATTCCTACCCTTTAGCCTAAAGTCAGTTCCATGCATGTTTTCAAAATGTATAGCAGTAGTAGCAGCCCATCTAAGAACAGAAGGAATATCAGTCTGTCGATATGCGGACAAATGACTCATAAAATCAAACTGTTAAAATGAGCCCCAGACTTCAAAACAACAGCCAAACTACTGCTAAAATGAGGGCCCAGATTCTCAAAGGTTTAGCGTCAGGATAGCGTTACTTTTTTTAATTCAAACCTGACGCTAAACCTGTTATGGGATTAACAAACCAATGCAAATTGGCATTTGCGTTGGTTCGTATGAAAAAGTAATGCATACCAGTGCGAAACGCTGCTTTTCATTACTTTGCGGCACGGGGCGTTACATGGGTGGCACATGGGCGTTCCCATGCAACCACTCATGATTTTTTACGATAAACCCTATCTACTACCATTGGCAGACAGGGTTTAGCGCCAAAAATTAACGCTTGTGGAAAGCAGGCATTGAAATGAGAAATGTTGTCATTTTGCCTTGCTTTTCCAACTTTGTATGCTTGCTGCACTATGCAGCACACATACAAAGTAGGAAAAGCTTTGAATTGTGTCTACGCATAGTATTTTGTACTGGAAGGAAACCCTTCCAGCATAAAACCTATGCTAGACTCAGGCACACACCCTAGCACCATGGCGCTAGGTAAGGGGAGAAGAGTGCCACATTTCTGTGAATATGGCACTCTCCTGCTCTCTCCCTGTCACACAACACAGTGCAGCCTCTTTGGGTGCTGCGCTGCGTTGCCTGACAGCTACGAGAATCTGGGCCTCGGTCTTCAAATCAACCTAGAAAAATCGGGATCAATATCCGTGTAGCATCGGTCCTATCTAGGAGCGACAATTTAGACATCATTGAAGTAATTGTGTATTCTTCGGGAAGAGAGAGTATTATCTGTCTTAACAAATGACAGATACTAAAGATTACCAACAATCCGACAGCTCAGCAAACCTTCTCCTTTCTGGGTTCAATTGTGTCATGCATTTACATGGTCTCAAATGCAAGGCTGCATATGAGACCATTGTAGCAATGTCTGGAAGACAAATGGTCACAAAGAAGGGACAATTGGGAGGACAAACTACATTTGTCTTGTGCTGCAGAAGAGTCGTCCACTGGCAGTGCAACAGGAAGAACCTTACCACAGGTGTACCTTTTCAAAAGAGGACACAGCCTCGACTCATCATAAAGGATGCCTCCATTTCAGGAGGGAAGCTCACTTAGGCCATCTGACAGTTCAGGGACTTTGGTCAAAGAGACTACATACACATCAACTACCTAAAACTGAGAGAGGTCCTTTGGCGCTCAAGGCTTTCCTCCCTTCAATGAAGATGAAAAGCATTCTGTTACCGGCAGACACCACCACCACAGTGCATTAGATCAACAGACAGGGAGGCATGCGATCGAGGCAGGATACTGAAGGCCCTGCCACTGAAAGCACAAACAATTTGGCTTTCGTCTTTAGCCAGAGATATAACATTGAAAGTAGTGAATATCCCAGGCATTTAAAAATAAACAGGTCGATTACCTCAGTCTACACCACAAGGAAATCATGAATACGTCCTGATTAACGAAGTTGTAAAAAATCAACTTGAAAGAATTGGGAACCCCTTTCTCTGGGGAACCCGTTCCATAGTTCTCTTCGCAGTGGCTCAAAATAAAGAATTTTGGGGCATATTATCAAGGGGCCGCGATAAAATTATCGCCGCTTTAGCGTCCGTTGTCGGGCGAAAAGCGGCGATAATTTTATCGCATTATCATCAAGGACACGCTAGCGCGTGTTATCCAGTATTGGGGTATCTTTCATAGATTCACATGCCTGAATCATTCCCCGTCGTCGAGGCGGGAGTCCCACGGTAAATTACAAAAGTAGTGCCAAAAGTAAATAACAGTAGAAGGCTAAAAGAAAAGGCCTAAGGCCTAAAACTTAGTAGCCTATCTACATTATTATAATGAAAAAGAACCAAAGGTTAGCTCCAACCAATCAGCTACCAGCACCCTCTAGAACACTCCCAACAGAGGCAGTTCTCCTCCGATTTTCACCGCACGTCGTGTGGAAGGGAGTCTCCCTGAGTGCCAACTCAGTTTCTTCTCAACTTTCTTCAGCATGTCTGACAAGAAGGCCCTTTTTAGACCCTGTAGGACCTGTGATAAGAAGAGGGTCCATGTTGATGATCAACATAAGGATTGCATTTATTGCCTCCATCCTAAGCATGAGGCAAAAAATTGTAAAATCTGCCGTACCTTCCCTGCCAAAACTCTGAGGGATAGGGAGGCAAGGCTTCTTTTGTGGCTTAAATCCTCTTCGGCTGAGGAGGATGACAGAGCCTCTACGTCTAGCAAGAGGGCTAGATCCCAGGACAGCTCTTCAAGTGAAGGACGAAAACATCACAAGTCTTCCCATGCTGTTCCTGACCCTTCACAAGGGTCACCTAAAGCTGTCACAAAAACTGTGAGTAAGACCATTATTGTGACCACTTCGGCCTCATCGTCGACAGCTACTATCTCGACGAAGGCCATAACCTCTCCTATTTTATCTACCAGAATTTCTATGTCATCTAAGAAATCTGGTATTGAGGACTCTTCTGTGAGGAAACCTTCTTTGAAGGCCCCGTTGATGACCGCATCAATAACGAGTCCGTCGACGACGGTACCGTCGACGAAAACATCGTCGACGAAGAGCCCGTCTATGATAGCCCCGTCGACGAAGAGTCCGTCGACGAAGAGTCCGTCGACGACGACCCCGTCGACGACGACCCCGTCGACGAAGAGCTCGTCGAAGAGCCCGTCGACGAAGACCCCGTCGACGAAGAGCCTGTCGACGACGACCCCGTCGACGACGACCCCGTCGACGGTGAAAATTGGGCTTTCGCAATCGACGCCTTTATTATCGGAGTCTTTCCAACTTAAGACATTCCAAAAACAGAAGGACTATACAAAAATTTCTCCGCTTCTTCCCTCACATCTCCTATCTTATGTTGATGATGATGATGATGAAGATGACGATGAGGATGGACCATTTGGCATAGCTCACCATCCCTCTGAACTTAATATAAAATGTCAGGAGGACGATGATGATGATTACCAAGAACATTATTATCAACACCACCTTACGGTCCCGCAGCATAGGTTTCATCAAAGGGAGTCGCATCAGAGGGAAACCAGTCATCTCCCTTCGACGCTCATTCAAGATCTCCAGACCATGCTGGCGGATTACCGGCAAAGGTTTCCACCGCAGCAAGAGGTACCAGAACAACCATCAGTGGTCCCTGAACCCTTACCGCAGCCACAGGTTCCAGTCATACCGCTTCCTCCGCCTGCTTCCTCCGAGCATGTGCAACAGGATGTGACTTCCTCGGAAGATGAAGTTGAAGAGGGAGAATTACCTGAGAATATCCCTCACCAGGATCCGTGGGATAATTACATCATACCGGTACCTTCTCCGCCCATACCTTTACCATCCGACTCCCCCCCAGAGGATATCGGGGGTTTTCATAACTTGATGCAACGGGCGGCAGCCAGGTTTCAATTGCCTTTTTACAATTGAACAAACAGAATGTTTCCTACATGATTTTAAGGAGGAGTCCAGAAAAATCACTAGAGCGATCCCAATCATAGACTATATCTGGAAAGAGGGGATAAAAATTATGAAGACGCCTGCTTCCATTCCAGCGGTGCTTCCTCGTATAGAAAAAAAGTATCGAGCGCCTGCTGATAGTCCATCTTCTCTGATTGGTCATCCTCGCCCGGACTCAGTCATCTCCCAAGCCGCTCAACAGCGTTCTAAAAATCCTGCAACGCCTATCACCACACCGCCCGACAAAGAAGGACGTCGGCTGGATCTCATTGGGAAAAAAATTTCCACCATGGCGGCGGCCTCCATTAGAGCGGCAAATTCATTAGCAATAATCGGCCGGTATGACCGTCAAATGTGGTCAGATATGGCTGCCCTTATTGATCTAATCCCTGAAGACCACAGGCAGGACGCACAAAAGATTCTGCTTGAGGGAGAAAGAAGCGCATCTGAGACTATAGATTGCGCGCTGGATATCGTTAATACCAATTTTCGTCAGCTTGCCGGGGCTGCCGTACTTAGACGCCAGGGATGGCTTAAGGCCACTACTTTCCGACCGGAAGTACAAACGAAGATCCTAGATATGGCCTATGATGGAGAGTCTTTGTTTGGAAAACATATTGACGACGCTCTTCTTGCCATTAAAACGGACACGGACACCGCCAAATCTTTAGGCGTCCTTCAATACAGGCGCGGATCTTTTAGGGGCGCAAGAGGACGTAGTTTCACATCACGAGGAGGATATCAAAATCAACAGAATAGGCAATATCAGCCACAATATAGACAACAGTATAACCAGTCTTCATATCACCAATCCTCTTCGGCTGGTTTCTCCCGTCAGGGCGGACGCAGAAGATCCCAGAATCAAGGCCGAGACACCAACAAGAAACAATGATCTCAGAAGGGCGCCAACCACATTATCTTCTATTCCCGTGGGTGCGAAAATTTCAGCCTTTGTTCGCAAGTGGCAGGACATTACATCAGACCGATGGGTTCTAGACCTGGTATCCAGCGGTCACACGCTAGAATTCGTCAAACAGCCACCCACTACTCCACCCAGGGGTCCCCCTCCCCCTCGTCTTCACTTATTGTTCAAAGAAGCCTTACTAATGCTCCTCAAGAACGCAATAGAGAAAGTTCCCTCTTCTCAAAGGGGAACAGGTTTCTATTCTCGTTTCTTCCTAATCAGAAAGAAGTCAGGAGAATGGCGACCTATTCTGGACCTCAGAAAACTAAACAAATTTCTCAAAAAACAGAGTTTCCGGATGGTCACACTTTCAGAGATTCTAAGCTGTTTAAACGAAGGAGATTTTATGGCTTCTCTGGATATGGAGGACGCGTACTTCCACATCCCAATTCACCCAAAACATCGAAAATATCTTCGCTTCACAGTGGCTGGCACTCATTATCAGTTCAAAGTGCTCCCGTTTGGACTAAAATCGGCACCAAGAATCTTCACGAAGTGCTTGGCACCTGTAGCAGCAGCATTGAGATCTCAAGGAATCCAAGTATTCCCTTACCTCGACGATTGGCTTATCAAGGGTCCTTCAGCACAGAAAGCCAAAGTGGCCACAGAGACGTGTCTCCATCTCTTCTCTTCACTGGGGCTGACTATCAACGAGAGCAAGTCACAATTCCGTCTGAGTCAAGTCATTCCTTTTCTCGGAGCAATGCTGGACACGATCCAGTGCAAGGCATTCTTGTCAGAAGATCGGCAATTGCGTCTCCGAAAACTAGCAACATCAATTTCAAGAAGAAAGTCAGTTTCTGTCCGGATGTTTGCTTCACTCCTAGGAATGTGTTCTTCTGCAATAAACTTGATACCCCTAGCGCGGCTCAAAATGAGGCCTCTTCAAGAGGAATTACATCTTCAATGGCAGCAAGCCGTGGGTTCCTTCGACGACTCCATAAAGGTTACACCTCGCATGATACAGGCTCTGCGCTGGTGGTCCAAGGCAACGAATTTAACCCAGGGACTAACATTTTTACAAGCCATCCCAGATTTCGTGTTGACTACCGATGCCTCCATGGAGGGATGGGGAGGCCATCTACAAGATTTAAGAATACAAGGAAAATGGTCTCAAATTCACAAACAACAACATATCAACAGTCTGGAGCTCCGCGCAATTTTTCTGTCCCTACAGGCGTTCCTGCCAAGGATTGCGGGTTCCTCAGTGCTGGTCCGTACGGACAATACGACCAGCATGTATTACATCAACAAACAGGGAGGAACGAAATCTGCCACACTCTCACAAGAGGCCCAGGAACTGTGGGAATGGGTCACTCTTCACGGGATAACCCTCAGAGCAGAACACGTCAGGGGTTTACACAATACTCTGGCAGACACGTTGAGCAGGTCTCTGTCGGACTGTCACGAGTGGGAACTGGAACAGGAACAGTTGAACAGAGTGTTTCAAACCTGGGGCAAACCTGCACTGGATTTGTTTGCAACAAGGGACAACAAGAAATGCCGGTACTATGCCAGCAGATTCCCTCAACAGGGGTCAAGGGGGAATGCCCTGTCCATGCGATGGTCAGGGATTTGTGCTTACGCTTTTCCCCCGATCCCGTTGGTCCCGAGAGTGCTCCGGAAAATGAAGCTAGAGGGTTGCCGAATAATCCTGATTGCACCCCGTTGGCCAAGACAATATTGGTTCCAGGAACTTCTACTGTTGATTCAGGACAAGCCCATTCGCCTGTGTCCGACTCCTACGATGTTGTCCAGGAACAGCGGCCAAGTGGTCCACCCGGACCCACAGTCCTTACACTTGCACGCATGGCTCCTGATTTCTTAGAGTTCAAAGACTTCAACATCTCACAAGACTGTCGTGAAATTTTGACCAAAGCTCGTGCTCAAAGCACAATAAAGACATCGTTCAAAATGGAAACGATTTTGTTATTGGTGCGAAGCGAATAATACTCACCCAGTTCAAGCTCCGGCGGAACAGATTCTCCCTTACTTGCTGTCTCTAGCCAAGTCTGGTCTTACCTTTTCATCAGTCAAAGTCCACCGTGCTGCTCTGTCTAGATTCAGAAAAAGTGCTGATCGGCCGTCTCTCTGTTCATACTCACTTGTCAAGCAATTCATGAAGGGACTTTTCAGAGCTTTCCCTCCAGTGCAAGCACCCCTCCAGAGTGGGAGCTCAATACTGTGCTAGCGCAGCTGATGAAGCGTCCATTTGAACCAATCCACAAGGCGGACCTCAAATTCCTCACGTGGAAGGTCGCACTTTTACTGGCGCTAACTTCGGCAAGAAGGGTTAGTGAAATCCAAGCATTCACTATCACTGAGCCTTTTCTACATTTCACTCGAGATTATGTAACCCTTCGCACAAATCCTAAATTCATCCCCAAGGTACCGTCACAATTTTATTTGAACGAACCGGTAAGGTTAGGAACTTTCTTTCCGGATCCATCCTCTCCAGCTGAGAGAGCGTTACACTCTCTGGATGTCAAACGCTGTTTAAAATTCTACTTACAGAAAACTAAAGACATCAGGCGTTCCAACCAACTGTTCGTGGCCTATGGCCAAACAACTATTGGAACTGCAGTAACAAAAGCAACAATCGCCAGATGGCTGGC
Source organism: Calotriton arnoldi (assembly GCA_963921515.1). Lineage (NCBI taxonomy): Eukaryota > Metazoa > Chordata > Amphibia > Caudata > Salamandridae > Calotriton > Calotriton arnoldi. The sequence continues at coordinate 1,445,381 of CAWUFW010003373.1, forward strand.
TTCCGCTATCCGCTTCTGCCATGACAAGGCCAATAAGCCTTTACAGAGGAAGGTCAAGGCTCACTCTACAAGGACTATGGCGGCTTCTGCAGCTTTGTTTGCCGGAGTAACTCTAGAGAATATCTGTCGTGCTGCGACATGGAAAAATGTCCACACGTTCACGAAGCACTACTGTCTTCAATCTGCTCAGCAAGAAGATGCAGCAGTTGGACAGGCGGTTCTACGACATCTCTTTCATTAAGTCGGACCAGGTATTTTCTCTTTTATATGCTGTTTGTTCCTGCGATCAGTATTCATATAAAACTGATATGTAAATATCTATATAAAGTATAGTTGTACAAATATACATATATGATAATTCTTATGTATTCTTGTTCTTAGTAGTAGATTGCATTTTACATAACTTTGATGTCTTGAAGACTTGTGTAAAAAAAAAAAAAAAATCATTGTGGATACAGTTTGGGGGTTTAGTAATACTTGTCTCCTACCATCCGCAAACGACATTACGTTTGATATACTGCTAACTACTCTGATTCAGGCATGTGAATCTATGAAAGATACCCCAATACTGGATAAGAAAACAAGTTACTTACCTGTAACTACAGTTATCCAGTATTGGTATCTTTCATAGATTCTCATGCACCCACCCTCCTCCCGGCAGGTCAGTTCTCTAGGATTTGGGACTCTTACTCCCACTTGTGCTAAGAAAATCTGAGGAGAACTGCCTCTGTTGGGAGTGTTCTAGAGGGTGCTGGTAGCTGATTGGTTGGAGCTAACCTTTGGTTCTTTTTCATTATAATAATGTAGATAGGCTACTAAGTTTTAGGCCTTAGGCCTTTTCTTTTAGCCTTCTACTGTTATTTACTTTTGGCACTACTTTTGTAATTTACCGTGGGACTCCCGCCTCGACGACGGGGAATGATTCAGGCATGTGAATCTATGAAAGATACCAATACTGGATAACTGTAGTTACAGGTAAGTAACTTGTTTTCTTCCCTTAACTTAGCGCCCGTTGTCAGCACGCCTCGCATCGCATCGTTAATGAGATGCAAAGGAGGCGTGCCTGACAAAACTCCATGGGAAAATATCGCTAACCCAGCTTCGCGATATTATCAACGAGGGTTAGCGATATTTGAAATTGCGTTAACTATGCCTTAACGCAGGAATTTAACGTCTGTTAAATTCCTGACTAAGGCATACCTAACATGGGAGGTGGATTGTGGGGCTAAGGCCACAGGGCCTTATCATCAAGTTATGGAACATCGCTGGAAAACCAGCGATGTTCCATGGAAAACCCCGCTATCGCTGGAATATTTATCGCCATAGCGCTAAGCGTTGATAATACAGCGCTAGCTTGGCGATATATTCCAGCGATAGCCGGCGATAATTTAAAGCGCGCTAAGCGCGCTCAGCGATAATTATCGCTGGGGCTTGATAATATGCCCCTTTGAGACTTCTTATCCACTGCACCAGAACCGAACTTAGTGTGGCATGCCCTTACATAAGTTGTTCGACACCATTTGTCTACACTTTTCCACAGATCCGACTTATATCAACAGCAACGTTATGCAGGTAATGAATAAAAATGATTCTGAAAATGCCAAACTGACCGAGGCAATGCTGGTACACAGATCATCTTCAGCACAAGAGATTGCCATGCAAACCCAACCTCCTGACCAGACTTCAGAACCAGATACAACATACAAACCTGCAGGCCTCGAATTTGACTGAACTGCATGGCTCAAGAAGACAGACAATATGGCAATTTGAACCTATCACCTGAGAGTATGGGAATCTTAAAAGAAGCAAAAAGTCCTTTAACTAGAGCAGGTTACGTCTTATAATGGAAGTGATTGTGATCCTGTGTCAGGAAATAGTGTACAGCCCACTTTTATGTCCAGAAGACCGTACGCTACCACTCTTTTTACGCTTGCTTTTGCATCAAACTGTATCGATAAGAATTCATCTGGCAGCTATAACAACTTATAGAAAATCTCCTCAGGGATCACTCTTCAACATCCGTTTGCTAAAAGATTTTTTAGAGGGATTTTTAATTGTGTTTCACAAGCAAAAGACCGACTCACCCACAGGAGCTAAACCTAGTACTATCAAAGCTGATGGGCTCACCACTTGATCCTATACATGCACCTATAGTGCACCATCTCTCATGGAAAATGGCCTTTTTAATTGATGTTAATACAAGCATTGACAGCAACAGAGTGATTTGCTGTTTTCTTCTCAAATAGAGAATTCATGAGGATACATCAGCCGTTTTTACCCAAAGTAGTATCTGAATCAGACAATCACACTACCTACTTTTGTTTGTAATAATCTTATTCCAGCGGAGTGGTCACTCCACTCTACAGATATCAAGTGAGTGCTGTGTTTCTATATTGAGAAGTCATAGGAAAACAATTATTTATCAACTATGGTAAACTAGACAGCGTTTGGCCACTTCCAAGCAGTCAATTGCTAGGTGGATTGTATAATGTATCACATTCTGCTACCAATTAGGAAATACACATTTCATGGTAGACCTCTACCTTACTCTGCCATAGGTAACGCTGGCTCTACAGCACAGATTAGAAATGTTCCCATAGTAGACATGGAGAGTTTCATGATACTCGATAGCAGTTTTGTCTCTTACTACTGCCCCACAGCTGCTTTAGACAGTAATCTCTAGCTTGCTACTCTTGTCTGATGTTTATGGCTATCAGTGAAGATCCTGCAATGCAGATGAAAAGGTTCTGTAACTCTTGTCCTGGTTCTGCATCACATGAATCTTTATTAAAGCTGTAAATTAACCGCCTGCCTCCAGGGCTAGCTTGGACTGGGCAATATAAATGAATATACATAATAATTGCCGCTCCAAAAAAGAACTGGCTCTGGGTGCAACTGCCAGGACAATGCACTATGGGCTGAGTAACCCCCCAGAGTCTTGAAGAGACAGGACTCTTTTTTCACTATTCTCGGTGTAAGCCTATCAGGTTGCATTTTTTACCTTCAAGTAGACACAGTTTAAACAGTTTTGCATTTAAGTTGCTGCAACACAGTCATAAAATAGCCATTGCGATTGTTTACAGTCCACATTCAGAATATATATTGCCATGGGTAGACTTCTATTGAATGATATGTTACAGCAATCTATGTATAAAGGTCCTCTGTGCTGTTATTTCCATGGACAAAAAAGTTAGAAGAATGTACTCTGATGTTCACATACACAACAGGAAATTATTCTAACTTTTATGACTTCAATGAAGATTCCTAAGATGTAGAACAAGGACTACAGCTTTGTAACCTTTTCTTACTCACAAGAGTTTTTTTTTTTTAGAAAAGTGCTTTCAGCAGCGAATGCTGTTCTATCCTTATGTTGGTCAAGGGTCCTCCCTTCAGAGATGAATAGTATCATGTATCTCCCTGGTTTGGGATGCAGGATTGTACTTGAAATCTCTACAAGAAAGTTTGGAGGAACAATGATGTCAGAGGTCCGAACACTGGGTTGACATAGAGCATCTGTCACATGGCTTTCAGTCCTTGAGATGGTGATGCAAGAAGAAGAACCCATCTAGTGTACCCCTATGTTCTTGTCTGGCCTCACAGAAAGTGATAAACAATGTATCTCTTGAGGTATGGGGTCCTTATATGGACAATCTTATTACTCAAGGATTATGGTCTCCTGTGGAAAAGTGCTATCGCATTAATGTTGGAGATAGAATGTGGCCTAATGACTAGAGCGGTCGACCTCAAAGCTGGGGAACCAGGTTCGAGCTTCGGCAGGGAAGCCCAACATTTTGTGATTCTGGGCAAATCACTTAATCTCCCCGTGCCTTACAAAATGAATGTGTCGTCTGTAATGCAACTGGTGCTCATGTAAAGCGCTCTAAACCTACAGGTCAAATTCACGCTATATAAAACAAAAAATAAAAACATGTTGTAACTGAAGATGGTTGACCTGGCACTTAAGTCTCTTTTACTGGTAATCAAACAAGGGCCTTTTCTGCTTCAGACAGGCAATATTCCAACTATGTACTATTTGAACAAGCAAGGGTGTATGAAGCCCAGGATGATCTACTGGAACCCTATGTAATTTGGCAATGGGTGAGGTGTGACTGATCCAGCAAGATGGCAAACATAAAATTGAAGAGCTCCTGCACAGTGCCCTGGAAATCCTCTTCCATCCTGCCATTGGCTGCTCCTTAAAGGGTACAAGAAGTTGCAGCATGAGGAATGTACGCCACAGATCCCCGCAAAAAAGCATCTTAAAAGAGCATTGAACAACGGGAGGTGTGCTTCAGTGCCGAGAGGAGTCAGCAGCTGAGTCTGCACCTAAATGCAGCATGGACTCCTAATGGTGTGCTACTCCCTATCCCCTGACCCAAGAGATCCTTGGCCTGAAGACGCTCGCTTCCCTGGACGGTGGTCAAAAGAGATGGAGGGGCTGATTTACAAAGGGCCTCCGCACTTATGGCGGTGTCCGCGCAGTCATGGCTGGGGGGCCTGCACTCATGGCGGGGGCCCTGCACTCAAGGTGGGATCTCTGCAATGAGTAACTGCAGAGCAGAGGTCCTGCTATGAGTGTGGAGACCCTGCCACGAGTGCAGGCCCCCTTGCCACGAGTGCAGGCACCCTTGCCACGACTGTGGGTCTCCGCCATGAGTGCAGAGGACCTTTGTAAAACAGGCCCTCAGTGTTAGCACAACAGGCACCGGAGAGCGAATCATGCGCATCCAGGGCAGCCTGATGGCCTGACCATCACCGCGGGCAGCACCCTTCAGCCGCTGTTTAGGAGTGAAGACCATGGCGGAGCAGAACATGTCTTGACACTGCTGCCAGGGATGCCTTTCTTATTTGCTGGACTTGAACCACAGGCTCACAAACTGGCTGATGATTCCGCATGGCTTATTATAGAGCCTGGGTAGAGGCCTTAAGCCCCAGCAGTTCCCACTGGAGCATATTCCTGAAGGAAACATCTGACAGAGGGTGAACGACCAAAGGACAGTTGAAGTGAGACTGTGTGGGTGCAAGAGCAAGCGAGTTAACAATGTCCATTAACACAGACATAAAGACCTGGGGCAGACTGTCCCATCCTGTAGTGCCCACTCAGCGCTTCCCTCATATGCCTCCCTCTAGAAATAACTTAGCATTGACCTTGGTAAAAGAGCCATGGCACCACAGAGGAGGCAATAAATTGTTAGAACACGCACTACTATGGTGATCTGTAACTTGCGAGGTTGTAGCGTGCCTCAGGAGTTTCACTCTTTGATCAAAAGGGTGTAGGCTGAATCATACATAGGTAGCGTCTCCTGCATAGGTGACGTCCCCCTGAGCACAGCGTGTAGCCTGCCGGAAGCAGGATCTGTAAATCTTGGTGAATGTTGTAATAAATGATTATGAGTTGATAGTTTGTTGAACTATTTTATTCTTGCGATATTATAGCTCCATATCGAGAATTTTTCATCAAAAGATGCATTAAACCATCAAATTATTCATTCGTATCTCCCGATGCACTTCAGGCAATAGCAGCCCTTCGTCAGGGGTAAGTATCTACAATGTGAAATGAGCAAAGATATTTAGAGGACGCCAAACAAACTAGTAATAACCCTTCACCAGAGGAGGCAGCACAACTTGTAGAAAAGGATATGCTGGGACAAGCGCCTCTCAGGTCTCCAATACTGACCAGCTTAACACGGAGGAACTACAGCTGATCCACACAACACGCATATCAAGAACTATATGAACAAACATTCTGCACCCCTTACATAGCTCAGAAATAATGGCCTATGGGATACATTGTGGCAGTGTATCTTAGCCCATCATACATAATATTGTCAAAATTAACTACCTGATAGTGACATCTAGCCGTAGATTTCTTACCTTTGAATTTCCCAGCCATCAGACTGGGTCCGGAAGATTTTTCTCCGAGCTACACCCCTGCACGCTGGTAGGTGGCATCGGTCAGCTCCACGTGGCGTCGTCTGCACCAGAAGTGACGTCCGGGTCACCTATATAAAACCACCAAGGCGGGCTGACGTCAGTTCTTTTCTTCCCGCGCCAGTCAAGAGCTGATTCGTGAAGAGAGCTACCCTCTGTCACTTTCTGACAGGATTTTCTGACTTTTGTCGACCCCTTTTTTGGTGTGTAGGAAGTCATGTCCTCTAGGAAGACTTCAGACTTCAAATCGTGCGGCGCCTGTCACTGCGCCATGTCGGTGACGGACCCGCATTTGGTTTGCCTGTGGGGTCTAGAGCACGACCACAACTTCAAGTCATGCTTCAACTGCTGGGCAATGGCTCCGAAGGTTTTGAGGGAGTGGTCCCTAAAGCTGCTTGTGGCCTGGCAGGCGATGCCAAGTCGGGCTTCTCGGAGGTCTCGGTTGGGAGGAAGGTCCTGGAACCGATCCAGAAGTCCCAAGTCCTCTTTGCCACACTCACGATTATAGGAAGGTGGAATCTGACTGCATGGTTGCCCCCACTTTTTTCCTGGTGTTTTGCTGGTTTTCGACTTAGTTTGGCTGGGATCCTGCTATTCAGGACCCCAGCCTATCTGCTTTCCCCTTAAATTGATTGCATGTACTTTAGGTACACTCCAGATTGGATTCTGGGGTACCCTTATAAGTCCCTAGTATATGGTATACTATATACCCAGGGCATAGGTACCCCAGAGGCCTACCAGGGGCTGCAGCATATATTGTGCCACCCCTGGGAAGCCTTTTAAAATGACACCACAGGTCTGCTACAGCAGCCTGTGTAAGGTGGTGTATACACCCCTTACTGAGATATAGGTTCCCTATATCTCTCCATATCACTGCACATGTAAACCTATCAGTCACCCCTATGGCAGGCCTTAACAATCCTGAAGGCAGGGTGCTGGGTTTCATGTGAGAGGGTGCTCATGCATGAGCAGAGCCCCTCTGCAGCTTTCGGAATCTTCATTCCGGGGTTGTTTGTGATGCAGCCAGACCATATACTCTTAAGTGCATTATAACCTCGCGGTAAATGCTAACTTTGAAATGGCTGCATGGAAACATGTCGTGTTTGGTGTCAAACACCTTGAAATCATACCTCCACCTCAGTACTGGAGTGGGAAGTATGATTCCTCCCTTCTAGAGGGAGCAACATGGCACCACCGGTACACCCGGTACCAGCTTAACAGAACCCTGGCATCACAAAATGGATGCTGCAGCCACAGACACGAGTCTGCCCTCCTGCTGCTGGACGAAACTCCGGCAGGGGAGGCCTGGACAATAGGTTTCCTGTCACAGGGAGGTGTGACCACCTCCCAGACAGGCTTTAGTGTATTGGGGCTGGGTGGGTGCACTCCAAGAGTGCTTTGAAGTCTGCACTGGGGGCACATTTGGTGTCCCTGTGCATAGTCCAGTTCAAACCGGTTGCAGGGGCTACCAGCCCCTGCTCTGGCGCGAAACTGGACAAAGGAAATGGGTGTAGCCACCCCTCTTTTCTGACCCTCCCATAGGTGGGTCCCCAGAGTTTGTCCCACCCCTTCCTTGGGTATAAAATAGGAATCCCTGACTACAGGAGATTAGATTACACCTGGACTAAACTCTGTTACCAGAAACCAAGTACTTCGACGATCTACACTACGCTGGATGACTGAAGAATCTCCCTTGGAGTAAAGGAGTTGCCCCCCTGCAAGGCAGGCACCTTTAACGCAACTGACCGGTTGGCATCTCCAAAGCTCCTGCGGACTCCGAAGAATATTGCCACACAGGAGGTGGGTGCCCGAGGTCTCTGAGGTCGATCTGTGCCCACAGCAAGTCTGAGGCCCGTATCCCTTGTGGAGACCGTGCAACCCGAACCCCTGGACACCGCGACCATTTGCAGAAGCATCAGCTTTCCGGCGACCCCTGAGGCTGAGCTTTGGGCTACTTGTAGCCCTGACCCCGAGCAGTAATCAGACTGAAGATTGCAGGCCTACACTCCACGAGTGTTCCGTGGGCCGCCATTTTGTGATTCCTCTCGAGGTCCCTTCGCAATCCCTGGTCCGTTGACCGGTGGGTCCCCAAGAAGGCAAATCTAATTGTTATTGAGCTTCTCTGGTTGCTCCAGATGTGCCCTGACTCTCCATCGCTTGGGGAGTCCCCAGGACCTTGCTGGTCCGCACAGAAGCATCTTTTCTCTTCCTGCGTGGGTTGCTGTTGCCAAGGCTTGTTGTGGTCAATCCGATCACCGACACCCCAGCACTCGACATCCTTCGTGGGACAGCTCGAATCCGGCTCCTGGTCGTCTTCGACGTCTCCGGGACCCCGTAGCTGCAGAGTCAAGCTTCACCTCTTCGCACCTGAAGCACCCGACATCGGTGGGCATTCGATTGCTCCGCTCCTGGTCACTGGCTAGTGACCCAGACTCTGTCCCCTCTGCTTTCAGGTTCTTCACATCTTCGATCCAGGCTTGGATCAACCCGGACACTTTTCTTCTTCACGGCAGCAGCACTTTGCAGCAGATCGCCATTGAAAATGACGACGATTCCCGACACCCTTTGACACCTATGCACCCGGCTTCCCTGGGTGAGGTAACTCGAGTACTCCGGTGCTCACGTGGGTGTTGGCCCTAGAACCCCTTAAGTCTAAAGGGGTTTGCTGAAAGTCCTCTCCTAAGTGTCCTTTATCTTTAAAATTCCAACCGCGACTTTCCGCATTGAATCCTACGGCGCTCGCGGCTGTGTTCTCACACTGCACAAGTCCCCCGTGGGTCTCCTGTGTCACTACCTTGGGTGGTTCCTTGGGGTCCCAGCGATTCTACGTGCTCTAGGCACTGTGTCTAGTCAAGTCGTGGTTCTTATACCACTTTCTTAGTATATGGGTTGGTCCCCCCTGGGGCCCATTGTATATTGTGCTATTTACTGTCGTTTTAATACTGTGATATTGTGTATCTTGGACTCTAATCTCATAAAGAGATTAGTAGTGAGTGTTTAGAAATAAATACATATATTTTATATATATATCTTGTGTGGTTCTCCTTTCATTTGGTCATTCAAGAGGTTATAATCTGGTAAACCAAGCTGCTTTACACTCCTTCAAGACTTAGCCTGAAGGCTGCTCTCCACAGCTACCACTAGGATAGCTTTCTATAAGGTTGTCTTTAAACCTACCATCAATAAGGGTCGTTTGGACTGGTGCAAGGTGCCCACTATAACTAGTGGACAGCATATGCCAGGCCAACTTCTCACAACGATCCTCGGGACACTCATGTAAGAGTCATAAAAAGCACAGGAAGAAACAGTGTGCTTCGACTTCTCCCCATCGGTCGGCGGACGCGACGAAGGAACATTTGCATTCAAGGCCTCGTTCTCCGGAACCTGCGTCTGGGTTGGCTCCGTGCCTCCCTGCTTTTCTGGGAGCCGGAGTGACCCCCACTCAACGTAGTGAATTTTATGAGGCCATGCTCCTCATTTTTGAGTGGCCTGACCCCTACTGCCCACCATCGGGCCCCGCTGGGTAAGTGGGGGCTCCGTCAGGTTCCACACCAGCAGCTCCGATGCCCCCCGGATCCAGGCATGGATCCGGACCGGCACCAGTCGTGCCACTGCACCCTTCCCCGACACCAGTCCTGATGCCAATGCTCCCTGCAACACCAGTGCCAGCCCTCTTCTGATCCCTATGACATGGAGCCAGCACCGCATCGACCGACACAGATTCCTGTGCCGACAGGGCCCATTGGTCCTATGTTGTTCCCTGAGCCTTATTCGGACAGACAAGGATTGGGAGAAGAATGGGAGGGGTTACTGGACCCTTTAGATTTCCAGCAGTACGACCAAAAGATGGATTGGTATGACGAATTGGGTGAGGCCAGTGGTCTGGATAGTTCCCAAACACTGACATGCTTTCTCCTCCTATCGCGGCTATGGAGGAGGGAGCATCTTATGCAATGGTGATGCACAGGGCCGCTGATGTCCTTGACCGTTAGCTACCCACAGTGGGTGTCAAGACTAACATCTTGATAGAGGTGCTACAGCCGGGAGCTTCCTCTTCGGAACCCTGCCTCCCACTGAACAAAGCCCTCCAAGATGTCCTTCTGGGAACCTGGTCCAAGCCCAGCACAGAAGCTCCTTTGAACAGGATTGTCACCCGCCGCCACTGCCCTGCCCTGGGCAACTCAAATTTCCTCACTATCCACCCCATCCCATAGAGCTTGGTGGTCCAAGCTTCCACTTCCCACGGCATGTTCCAACCTGTCTGCCCATCGAAGCTACTTGTGGTTTACGGTAGGCGACAAGCACTTTCAGTTCACAGTGCTCCCCTTTGATCTTACCAGCACCCCTCAGGTGTTCACCAAGTTGATGACGATGGTTGCAGCTCATCTGCGCAGATCAAGGGTTCCAGTCTTCCCCCTATCTCGATGAGTGGCAGCTAAAGACGGGCTCCCACCAGGCTGTCATCGCCCAACTCCAGACAACGGCGAACCTCCTGCATTCCCTCTGGTTCACTATCAATGTGCTGAAATCATCAGCAGCTCCCTCTCTTCGGAGCTGTTCTGGACACAGAGCAGTTTTGGGCCTATTCTCCCAAGCAGCAAGACCAGGATATTCAGGCTATGATACTGAAGTTTCAGTGTCTACCCTGGATTTTGGTGAAAATGACTCTGATACAGTTGGGCCTCATGAACTCCTGTACCCTGCTAGTAACACATGCCAGATGGCATATGCGGACTGTGCAGTGGGACCTAAAGTTCCAGTGGGTGCAGCTTCTGGGGAATCTCTCCAACATGGTCCAGATCTTGGAGGGAACTGCACAAGAGCTGCAGCGATGGATAACGAAATACGATTGGGTCAGAGGCAGACCCCTCTCCCTTATCCAACCAGATCTTACAGTAGTGACAGATGTGTCACTCTTGGGATGGCGCAGCCATCTGGGAGAGGTGGAGATCAGAGGACTCTGATCTCCGGCGGAATCCGGACTCCACATCAACTTGCTGGAGCTCCGAGCGATCCATTTGGCAATTAAAGCCTTTCTACCCTCCATCAAGTGTTTACGGACAAAACTACCGCCATGTGGTACTGTAACAAACAGGGAGGAGTGGGGTCATGGACCCTTTGACAAGAGGCTCTGTGCCTCTGGATGTGGCTGGAACAGCAGGGTACTTGCCTTGTGGTTCAACACCTGACAAGATCTCTTTCAATAGTCGGGAGAGCCTTGGTTAGATCTGTTCGCCTCTGCTGAGAACGTGCAATGTCAACAGTGCAGACTTGTTTCTCAGGGCCCTAGTTTTCAAACACACCAATGTCAGTACACTTCATGGCTCCATGCTTTTGCTGTGAAAAGTCATGAAAAAACTGACGTCAGGGCGCCGATGTGGCGCCTATATAGGTAACGCAGACGTCACTACCAGTGTGGACGACACCATGTGGAGCCAACCGGTGCCACCTACCAGTGCGCAGGGGTATTGCTTGAAGAAAAATCTTCCAGATCCAGTCTGACGCCTGGGAAATTGAAAGGTGAGGAACCTGCAGCTAGATCATGTCTCTACCACATAAGGCGTTACCAAAGGTAAGTAACTAGTTCATTATGTGTAGAACAATAGGTTTTCAGATAAGTTGTATGCTTGTGTGTTGCTTACAGATGGTAGGTATTTTGAGGTCTGGCCTACAGACAGCTTTTGCTGTTTGTTTTTGAAAACCTGTTGTAACTAATACATTAAAAGTATGTACATAGAGGGGGCTTTGGATTAGCCCCTTGCTTTTGATTGGATAGCTCTCTTGTCTATCACATTTCCCCGCTTATTGTTTAATTACTTTCCTCCCTGTTCTTTGTTTTTCCGGATTCAGGAGTATTTCTTCTTTACGGTTTTCTGATCAGATATTTATGCCTCGTAGGAAAGAACCACTTTTTGACATGGTCACTCCCACTTTTTGCTCACTGGTACTAATGCTTTTTATTGAAAGTGCACTGGATCCCTGCTAACTAGGCCTCTGTGCCAGTGCTCTTTCCCTAAAATGATGTAAAAGTTGATTGAAACCCAATTGGCAAGGACTTCAGCACCCTTGTAAGACTCTGGTAAATGGTACCCCTGGTACCCAGGGCATGGGTACTAAAGAGGTTCGCTAAGGACTGCAGCATGTATTATGCCACCCTAAGGGACGCACACTCAAACTGCATGCAAACTGCCATTGCAGGATGTATGAAATGGTGCAAACCATTCCAGAAACACGAAATTGCCAACTCCCTCTGTGAAATACCAAAGTACACTGCATGTGCTATAGGTAAGTCACCCCTACAGCAGACCTTTAGAGCCCTAAGGCAGGGTGCACTATAGTACATGCGAGGGCACATCTGCATGTACAGATATGCCCCAGTGATGCCTAGTTCCATTGATAGCCATTGCAAGTGATCAAGGAGCCATGTTAAAGGTATGTACTGGGCACTGGTCATTACGAGTTACCCAACAACTTTATTTATTTATTTGAGTTTTATACAGCGCTGGCTAGACCCAAGGGTATCAGAGTGCCTTACATGTTTTGAGAATAAGTTTACAAAAAGGACCTGATGAAGGTCAAGTGGGTTAAAAAAAAGTCATATACAAAAAAATATAGGACAATAGAGCAGTAAGGTAGTTCATGAGGATACAGTAATATTTATCAATCAAGCAATTGGGTAATGGGGATAGAGACAGATTCGAGACTTCGTAGACAATTTGTTAAGGGACCTCCCCAACGGAAATTGTCAAAGAGGGTTGGATCTTTGGGAGACGTAACTCAGCTTTTTTTCTTGTTGAAGTAGTTGTTGATCAGTAGAGATTTGTGTTGCTGTTTGAATCAAGAAAAGGAGGGTTTGCAGCGTAGGTTCTTAGGGAGTGAGTTCCATATCTTCGGGGCGTTTCCAGAAAAGAAGCGTGTCTGCAATGAATTCTTTGTAAGTTTAGGAGGTATGAGAAGAAGAGAGTTGGAGCTTCTCAGAGCATGGCCTTTTCCTGCTCTAAATAGTTTTAGTTTCTAGGTATTTGGGGGGTTTTGTAAGTAGGAATTTATGGGTCATACAAGCTGTCTTCCTTCCCTGAATGGGAAGCCAAGTGAGACTTTTAAGAGTGGGTGAGATGTGGCCAAATTTTTGATTCCTGTGACGAGTTTGGCGGCCGCATTGAGAATTGTTCTGAGTGGCGCAAGATGGCTTTTAGGGGTTCCTGTCAGGGTGGCATTGCCCTAGTCCAGTTTGGGGAGTACTAGGGATTGTACTACCATCTTAAGATCGTCGGGGGAATAAACAGTTTGATTTTATGGAGATGTTTTGGTGTGTAAAGCGCTCCTTTGACTGTATTTTTTATGTGCTCCTTCATTGACAAGTTGATGTCTAGTGTGATACCCAAGAACTTAACAGAGTTGGACAGTGTAGGATGGCAGTTTAGTGCATCCAAATTCTTGAGCCATTCTTGGATAGGTAGGGGTTTGTTTTTTTGGGGAGAGGAGTAGTAGTTCAGTCTTGCTGGGGTACATGTTAAGATGGTTGGTGTTTACCCAAGTGTGTATCTTAATTAGTGTGGCATTAAGATGTCGGATGACGCTGGGTGATTGTATTCTGTAGTAGAGTGGTGGTTTGTTGGCATAAAGGTGATATTTGATCCCAGCTTGATTCAGGATAACTGTGAGGTGTTCCATGCAAAGATTGAATAGAGCTAGTGGGAGGATGGAGCCTTTAGGTACACCTTACGAAACTGGAGCAGGCTTTGAGAGAAAGCTGTTGATTTGTATTTGTTGGGAGTGATGTTGAAGATAGGACATGAACCATTTCAGGACTGTGCCATTGATATCAGTGCAGTTCTCGAGTGTCTCAAGTAAAGCTGAGTGATGAACTGTATCAAATGCTGCTCATAGGTCGAGTAGGATTAGGAGGCATAAGTTACCTTCATCTAAGGATCTGTGAATGTCTGATATATTGAGCATAGCAGTTTCGGTGGTATAGACTTTCCTAAATCCTGATTGGAAAGTGTTGTGTAGGTTATATTCTTCTGTGTGTTGGTTAAGTTGAAGTAGGGAACACTTCTCCAGCATTTTAGCTAGGAAAGGAAAGTTGTTTTTTGGTTTTTTTTTTTAGAATGGGGGTGACTTGGCCAAGTTGGAGGGAGTCAGGTACGTGGCCTGATGGGAGGGAGGCATTGATGATTTTGGTCCAGAACAGGAAAAAGTTATGGTTGAGGTTCTGTACTAGGGTGTACGGGAGGGGATTGGTGATGTGAAATATGGGCTTCAAGTTAGCAATTATTTGGAAAGGTCTCCTTCTGTCACAGGTTTGAAGTCTGTCCATTTACCATTGTACTTTAGTTTAAGGAGTTCATTATTTGCTTAATTTTGTTTTTTTGGGTCCTTTAGTAAATTCTTGAGGGGGAGTTTGCGTGTTGCCATGTGTGTCAGTGGAGCTGGCAGATTAGGATGTCAAGGGTCAGGGATTGTTCGATTTTTACAACTTTGTCAGCAAGGAAGTTAGCTATTTCTTTGCAGCGTTCGTTGGTGGCTATTACTTCCTGTTGGGAGGTAAGCATAATTTGTTGTTTTATTATGTTGAAGAGCTCCCGTGGTTGGTTCTTTGCATGGTCAAGTTGATTATGAAAGAAAATGTCTTTTTCCCTCAAAATGCGTTTCTTGTAGGAGAGCCGTTTGGATCTTAGGAGTGAGAGGTGAGCCAGTGAGGGTTTCTGTCTCCATACCCTTCCAGTCTGCCTAAGATTTCTTCTTTCGTTGTTAAGTTCTAAGTTGATCCAGGATCTGGATTAGATTTTTCTCGATTTCTTTAGTTTGAGTGGTGCAACTTGGTCCAGTACACCTGTCATCGCCAAGCTATAATAGGTGGTGAGTTCATCAATGGTGTGAAGGAGGGGTTGCAAATGTATTTGGGCGCTGATCCTGGATTCATGCTCCGTAAGTGGGATATGCTTGATGTTCGGATCCCAGTATGTGGGTTTGCTGGATGGGGCTTGGAAGAGTATGGGGTGTGTTTTGAGACTGAACAGTATTTGATGGTGGCCCAACCAGTCAATGGGCAAGATTGAACGAAGAGAGACAAGCTCACTTCTAGTAATTATTGCATCTACAGTTGAGCCTTTATTGTGGGTCTGTTCATTACAGAGTTACTTGAGGTTGTTGATTTCCAATAGGTTATGGATTGTGGCGTCTTCTGTGTCATTCCAGTGCAGGTTGAAGTCACCCAGGAGCATGTCATTGGAGTCAGTTAGGAAGTTCCTCAGTGAAGAGTGTGCAATCACAAGGTGGGTGATAGGTGGTGTGGAGTTTGGTGGGAATGGTACCCTTAGTTTTGATTTATACTTCTAGAAATTCAAAAGTCAACTAGTTGGTGGCTTCTAGGGGGTTAAGTTGGGTTTTCTCTTTGTGGATGATCACAAGCCTCCCCCTGTTTCCCCTGACCTATACCTACTGATATGGAGAAGCCAGAAGGAGTGAGCAAGTCTAGTATTGGGGTTGGGTGCTCGTTAAGCCACGTTTCTGTAAGGAATGCAATCTTAACTTCTTTTCAAGTATCTGGTGTGTTTTACTGCTGATCTCCAGTTTAGTAGCATACAGGTTAGGGAGCAAGGGCTATTTTTAGTAGAGTGATTTGTTTGTATGGTGGCGTATTTTAAAATTTTGAAGGCCTCCTCCCCCAACATTTTGACGGATCTGTTATCCTTTTATGTCCCCTCCCGTCAGCTTCGCTCTATGGGCCAACATTTACTAGTGGTCCCTCGGGTCAGGAGGACCCGGGCTGGAGGTCGTTCCTTCCGGTACAGAGCAGCTATCCTTTGGATCTCACTGCCTCTCTATATTCGTGGTCTCAGTAATCTCTTCGAATTTAGGAAGGCTATTAAAACTTTTCTATTTCCCACTGTGTAAGTCTTTTGGCTTCTCCTTTGCGCTGTTGTCTCCTATTTGCTGTTTAGCGCCGGGACGCCTCCTAGCTGGGGCAGCTGTCGCGCTCTATAAATCTCACAAATACAAATACAAATATTGAGCAGGGGGTCTGGGCATTACGCTAGGATAAGGGATCCTATTAGTGCCAATGATTACTGGGATTGTGGATACATGGTTGGTGTCCGCTTGAGGGGTTTTGGTGTTGAAAGATTCACAGATTATTTCCGCTTCTATTGAGGATGGGGTCGAGCACTCAATATGGTCTGTAGGACAGGCGGCTCATGGAGATGGAGGTCTGGCCGGTGAGACAGCTGACTGTTGGAGATGTTTTTAGGGAGCCAAATTCTCTATTCTCAGCTTCAGGGTGGGATTGAGTGTTAGCTTGGCCTGGATCTCAAGGTCATTTTTTACGATGGAGAGGTCGTTAGCTAGAAAATCAAGTTTTTGTTCTATTCGTCTCAGGAAAAGGGTAAGAATGTCGGGGAGGTTGCCAATTCCACAAGTGGATTGGCAGGCAGCGGGTCTAAAGTAGGCGAGTGATCTTTGACAGAGGGGAGGGAGGTGACATCGAGGGAGGAAATGGGGAGGGTTTTTTTGGGCTGGGTGGGTTCTGCAATGGGAGTCTGGGTTGTGTTTGGGGGCGCTTAGTGCTGAATGTTTGAAACTCAATTCTATGGCTGCGTGAAATGCAATTTGTAAATTTGTGCATCTGTCGCGGGTGGTGTTCAGATGGGCGCCGCGCAGGTCTTTGATTTTTAGGAGCTGCTGGGGTTTATTTCATTACTGCCGCTTCAGCTGGCCTCTGGAGCATTGCTGTGGTCAGTGCTTAATTTGTGGAAAAATAAGCGCCAGCACCCAAGATATTCCAGTTCAGCGGACTCCACGCCAGCTTTCACCGCGCACTCTCCCTGCCAGCGCAGCCAGGACCGGTGCCAGTGCTGAGCATCACACCCCTGTAGATGTGACTAACCCTAGGAACGAACTGGCATTCATATGTTAAATCGTCTGCTGATGCTTAAAAATAGACAGACAGCCCAGCATGTGTTGGACTGTCATAAATATACACCAGTGTCAAGAAACAAGTGCTGGTCCCGAGCACCGGCAAACGCCGGCACAAATTAAGCAGTGGTTATGGTTATTAATATCACATCTATCATGTGGTCCCCACAAATGCATGCCATGGTCCCTGTTTATATTCTTCCTGGTTTCACAATACCGGCCAGTTCTGTGATCCTTTTAGTGTCTCTCTTTTCACTATTTCTCCTCTCTCTGATCTCATGATCAGGGCTGTTCTCAGTGTACTTGGTCCAACAGACCTGTTTACTGGTTTGTGGGGTATCATTCACTTGTTTTTCGAACGTATAGTCTCCGTCAACAGGTAGGTCCATGATCTTGGTTTGAACCTCAGGTCTAGTGAAGAGGTCTCTGGTCATCTGCAGCATCACAGCACCGCTGCTCCCCCATCTGGTGGACATCAGCTGTAGCACGGTACCTTAAAACTCCATTAAGCACTAGGAAATACATTTCACTCTCCTTCAAAAGAGATCTGCAGACATTGCGTTGTGAAACTAACGCCATCACACTGTTTACGCCCCATTCGTCCCACTGCAAAATCTCCCGCTCTGTTACTCTTACTGCTTCCGTCTGCTGGTGTCGCCACTTTTCTTCATTTCCCCAGGAAGTGCATGGTTTTTGGTTTTATGGACTGAAATCTGGATGTATTTCTTGTTTATTTATTTATTTTAGTCAGGGGGTACTCATGATTTCTTTTCCTCTGTGGAGAGTCCCCATGCCACCCAAGCCTCATTTCCTTTTTAGGTTGAAACCTAGCAGACAACGCAGCTGTCTGGTTTGCAAAGACACCATGGGGGCATTCCGAAAGCTTCCCTGTGAATGTATTCCGCCCATTGCTAACCATTGGCTTTGTGGTTTGTAACTCACATTTGCTTGCCTTCTAATTGCTGGCTTTATTTGTTTAAGGCTGGCCAGCACGTCTTTGCCCCTCCCATGAAGCATATATTGACTGTATTCTTCCACGAGTGCTTGCTTTCTTGACACAGACCTTCAAAAGTTGTTCTTATCTTGTCACATTTGCTGTGCATTCAAAGACGCTTCGAGGACTGACCTCCCCTTGGCAGTAAAGGGAGAACTCCAGGTTTGTGAGAGTTCAGAAGCTTCAAGGACTGACACACGCACAAACGGACAAACTCACATGGAACACAAACACACACAGAAATGCACAGAAACATGCACATACACGCACTGACATGCACAAACACACACTGACACATGCACAAACACACGGACACACGCACAAACACACACAGACACATGCACAAACACACGCACAAACACACATAGATGCACAAACACATACGGAGCGCGTGCATAAACACACAGGCACAAACACACACATGCACAAATACACACTGACATGCACAAACACACACGGACACACGCACAAACACACGGACACATGCACAAACACACAGTGACACATTCACAAACACAGACACACACACAAACACACGGACGCATGCAGAAGCACACGGACACACGCAAACACACAGGGACAAATGCACAAACACATACGGAGCACGTGCATAAACACATGCACAAACAAACACATGCAAAACACACAAGGACACAAACACGTGCACAAACAGACACACGCACACACAGGGACGCATGCACAAACACACATGGACACACGCAAACAGCTCCTTCCTGGACACTGAGCCGCGCCTTAAGGTCGTTCCCAGGCGAATGAGTGCACTCCGCATTTTTTTTTTAATGCAGATTTATATAGCGCAAACTCGACCCAAAGGTATTGGAACGCTTTACATGAGCACCGGTTACGTTACACAAGGACACATTCAGGCAAGGGGAGATTAAGTGATTTGCCCTGAATCACAGGATGTGGACGCGACCCAGAGGCTCGAACCTTGGTTTCCAGCACCAAAGTCGGCAGTTCTAGCCTTCAGACCACTTTCTCTCACTTTGCCTAACAGGAGTTAAAAAGAAGCTAGGCAAAGACAACATAAAAGAAAGCATCACTGAACCTCTGTCCGCTTGGATTTAAATCGTTTCCAAGTTACGTAAAAACGTATTTTTCTAATTATGATGATTCTGTATTCTTTTGATACACATGTTTGAATTGAAAATTAAATTATCACCTACGCGTAAACCCTTGCGAGTTACTTTTAGAACTAAATTGTTTAATTTTAACAGCCATCGCGTTAACGATGCCTGATAGGAAAATGAATTACTTTTTCGAGTCAAACTAGGTATCTATCAGTAGCGGCTCGCATAGGGCGTGCTGCGGGGCGGTAGGGCGGGGTGGGGGAGGGCCAGGGTAGCAAACACGGACATACGAAGGAACGGAGGGAAGTAATTATTACATCTGAAAGAGACACGTTAGTGACAGATTCCTTACCTTAGAATATCCCCAGGCGTCAGACTGGATCCGGAAAGTTTTTGCGTAGCAGTACCCTTGCGCGTCGGTAGGCGGCGTCGTGCGGCTCCGCGCCCGTCGTCGGCGTCGTGATCGCCGGGATGACGTCGCGGGCAGTACTTAGACGCCGCCCCTGCGCGCTGACGTCAGTTCTTCTTTTTCCGCGCCAGTAAGCGCAGATCCGGGAAGAGCAGTGCCCTAGTCAATTTTTGACTAAATTTTTGGTGAATTTTTCACTGTTTCTTTTCGAGTCTTCATCGACTCCTAGGTGTCGTAGGGATGCCCGGCTTCAAGCCATGCGACGCCTGTGGTCGAATGATGTCGATCACAGACCCGCATCTAGAGTGTCTCTACTGTCTCAGCCAAGACCACGACACAAAGTCGTGTCCTGACTGCCGGAAACTTCACCCGAAGGCTTTGCGAGAGCGGTCTCGAAAGCTACTCGAGGTCCGGCAGTCGGCTCCGCGCCGCACCAAACCCCCGTCCCGTGAGAGGTCGAGGGGCCGGTCGCGGAGCCCCCGCCGGTCGTCGGAGTCCAAGTCTTCGCGCTCCTCAGGTAAGTTGAAGCACAAAAAGTCTAAGAAGCATCATCGCTCTAAGACTTCGCCTCGCCGGTCTCGCGACTCGGCTGAGGCCCCTGTCGGCACCGTCCCCGCACCCGCGGCCCCGGACGTGCCTGTGGAGCCGCCCCCGCATTACCCGTCCTTTCCGGGTTCGGGGGCGACTCCGGCCGAAATACAGGAATTCCTGTCGGCCATGGCCCGCCTCTTCGGGCCTCAAGGTCCCTCCGGTGCGCCTTCGGGCCCCGCGGGCCCTGATGGGGTTGCTCCGGTGTCGCCGCCGACTCCGGTCCCGGCGTCGCCTGTCCCGCCAGCCTTCATCCCGGCCTCGGCTCCGGCCCCGGCCTCGATCCCGGCTCCGGTGGTACCGCAACCCCCATCGATGCCGGTTGACCTAACTCCATGTCCGGCTCCGGACATGGAGCCGGACCGACGTCGCTCAACGCCGGCTCCGGCGCCGATGAGACCTTGGGTCCCAAATGTCCCTCCTCCTCCATATTTTGAACCAGAGGAGGACCAGGAGAGCTGGGAGGGGTCGGAAGACCCTCTCACACAACAGTGTGAGTATGATCAGGACTGGGCTGAGGAACTTGGGGATGCCAGTGGTCTAGACACTTCCCCTGACACTGGCATGCTGTCTCCTCCCGTGGCTACGGAGGAGGGAGCTAATTTCGCAACGGTGTTGCGTAGAGCAGCTGGAGCCTTGCACCTCCAATTGCCTACTGTGGCTGTCAGGACTAATCTCCTGACGGAAGTGCTTCAGCCGGCAGCTTCCTCCACGGAGACTGTGCTGCCGTTTAATGATGCACTGACTGACGTCCTTTTGGGCGCCTGGTCCAAGCCCACCACAGGGGCTCCTGTGGATAGGAACGTGGCCCGACGCCATCGCCCTGCTCCGGGCGACCCCTTGTTTCTCTCCCAACATCCCACCCCCGAGAGCTTGGTTGTCCAAGCCTCTGCCTCCCAAACCGCCTTCCCTACCGCCCCTCCGGATAGGGAATCCAAACGCCTGGACCAATTTGGGAAGAAGGCTTTTTCTTCCTCCAGTGCTAGCTTGCGGTCCGTCAACACCGCTTGCCTTTTGGGCCGATATACCCACTCCCTGTGGGATTCGGTGGCGGCTGTTTTGCCACAGTGTTCTGAGGAGGTCCAGACACTGCTTACCCGCGCCATTGCGGAAGGAAGAGATGCGGCTAAATACACCATACGTTGTGGCCTTCATACCGCCGACTCGCTGGGCAGATCGCTTGCAACGACGGTGGCGCTACGTCGCCACGCCTGGCTGAGAACAACTGGTTTCTCGGGTGATGTCCAGAATACACTCATGGACATGCCCTTTGATGGAGTCGGTCTTTTTGATTCCAAAGCAGACCATGCGCTGGAGCGTTTTAAGGACTCACGGGCTACTGCCAAGTCCCTGGGCCTTTCTGTTGTGCGCCCTCCGCTAACCTCTGCTTTTTGCCCCTTTCGTGGCCATGGAAGGGGTGCCCAGTCACGTCAGCTGCCCAGCCACCGGCCCGCGCAACAAGTGTCTTCGCGTAGCCGAGGACGTGGATACCGCCGTGGCGGTTCGGGCAACCAGCGTGCAGGTCAGGCCACCACCTCCAACCCGTCCGCGGCCTCCAAGCCCTCCTAGTTCCTCCTTTCCGGTGCACAGCACGCCAGTAGGGGGCAGGGTCCGCCATCACCTTCACCACTGGCGTCCCATCACCTCGGACAGGTGGGTCTTGGACATTGTCCGAAGGGGCTACTCCCTCCCCTTCGAGACCACCCCCCCAGCCATGCCACCTCAATTCCACCGCATGTCAGGGGATCACTTGGTGCTTCTGCAGAAGGAAGTCACGGCCCTCTTGGCCAAGAGGGCCATCGAGCATGTTCTGACCCCAGAAGTAGGACGTGGTTGCTACTCCCACTTATTTCTGGTGCCCAAAAAGGACAAGGAGGACATGCGTCCTATCTTGGACCTCCGGAACGTCAATCGCTTCCTCCGGAAGGAGAAGTTCAAGATGCTCACCCTAGCTCAGGTCTTGACTGCCCTCGACCCTGGAGACTGGTTGGTAGCGTTGGACTTGCAGGACGCTTATTTCCACATCCCCGTCCTGCCGGCCCACCGGCGTTACCTACGGTTCACGGTAGGCCTCGAGCTTTTTCAGATCACTGTGCTCCCCTTTGGCCTTACAAGTGCCCCTCGGGTGTTCACGAAAGTGATGGCGGTGGTCGCAGCTCATCTGCGCCGGGCAGGGGTTCCAGTCTTCCCCTACCTCGACGACTGGCTGCTGAAGGCGGGCTCGTCCCAGGCAGTCGTCTCCCACCTCCAGACTACGGCCGAACTCCTGCACTCGCTGGGGTTCTCCATCAATGTGCCGAAGTCGCATCTGATTCCTTCTCCACAGCTCCTTTTCATCGGAGCAGTTCTGGACACGACGCAGTTTCGGGCCTATCCTCCCGAACGGCGAGTCCGGGATATTCAGGCTATGATTCCAATATTTCAGCCTTTATCCTGGGTTTCGGTACGGATGACCCTGAGGCTGCTGGGCCTCATGGCCTCCTGCATCCTGCTGGTTTATCATGCCAGATGGCATATGCGGGCTCTGCAGTGGGACCTGAAGTTCCAGTGGGCGCAGCACCAGGGCAACCTGTCCGATCACGTCCAGATCTCGGAGGGGGCTGCAAAACATTTGCAGTGGTGGCTCTCGAACCGGCAATGGGTCATGGGCAGATCCCTCTCCCTTCCCCAGCCAGAGCACACAGTTGTGACGGACGCGTCACTTCTGGGATGGGGCGGTCACATGGGAGAGGCGGAGATCAGAGGCCTCTGGTCTCCGGCGGAGTCCCGGCTCCATATCAACCTTCTGGAGCTCCGGGCGATCCGACTTGCACTCAAGGCATTCCTTCCCTCTGTCAAAGGGAAGGTAGTGCAGGTGTTCACAGACAACACCACCGCCATGTGGTACTGCAACAAACAAGGCGGGGTGGGGTTGTGGACCCTCTCTCAGGAGGCTCTGCGCCTCTGGACATGGCTGGAACATCAGGGCATGTTCCTGATGGTTCAACACCTGGCAGGTTCCCTGAACGCCAGGGCGGACGAACTCAGCCGCAGGTGCATGATGGATCACGAATGGCGTCTTCACTCGGAAGTGGCGCAAGGTCTCTTTCTGCAGTGGGGAGAGCCTTGGTTAGATCTATTCGCCACCGAAGAGAACGCGCAATGTCATCAGTTCTGCGCGTTGGAATTTCCAAGGCGGCACTCGCTCGGCGACGCTTTCGTCGCGAGTGGAGTTGCGGTCTGTTGTACGCCTTTCCGCCTATACCACTTCTACCCAGAGTGTTGAAGAAGATTCGGCGCGACCGGGCCCAAGTGATCCTTGTGGCTCCGGACTGGGCTCGAAGAGTTTGGTATCCCGAGCTACTCAGTATAAGCGTCGATCCCCCGATCCGTCTGCCTCTTCGGGAGGATCTTCTGTCGCAGCAGCAGGGGACGGTCCTCCACCCGAACCTGTCCAGCCTCCACCTGCTTGCGTGGAGATTGAGCGGCGACAGTTGATTCCTTTCGACTTGCCTCCCGAAGTTTGTGATGTGATTCTGGCAGCCAGGCGTCCCTCCACTAAGGTGGTATACGCCTGCAGGTGGAACAAGTTTGTGGCATGGTGCACAGCAAAGGCCGTGAATCCCCTCTCTGCCCCTCTTTCTGAGGTTCTTCTGTTCCTTCTTTCACTGGCCCAACAGGGTTCTGCCCTGGGTACCATCAAGGGCTATCTTTGTGCCATTTCGGCCTTCCTCAGGCTTCCTGATCAGCCCTCCCTTTTCAAGTCCCCTGTTGTTAACAGATTCCTTAAAGGCATTACACACCTCTTCCCTCCTGTTCCGTTTGTAATGCCTCAGTGGGACTTGAACTTGGTTCTTACCTTTCTCATGTGCGCTCCCTTTGAGCCTCTACATAACTGTCCTCTTCGTATTCTGACTCTGAAGACAGCCTTTCTGGTGGCCATCACCTCCGCTCGGCGGGTCAGTGAGCTCCGGGCTCTATCATGCAAACCTCCCTTTCTGTCTGTCCATCCAGACAAGGTTGTTCTTAGGACGCGTCCGTCCTTCTTGCCAAAGGTGGTTACTGCCTTCCACATTGGGCAGACCATCACTTTGCCCACCTTCTTTCCGCCTCCTCATCCTTCCAGAGAGGAAGAGAGGCTCCACCGTCTGGACCCAAAACGTGCGCTTTCCTTTTATATCAACCGCACACAACACTTCCGGGTGGATGACCAGCTCTTTGTTGGCTACGTGGGCGCCAAAAAAGGTCGGGCGGTGCACAAGAGAACCATCTCCCGCTGGGTAACCTTGTGTATCAAAGCCTGCTATTCTTTGGCTAAGAAGGAGCCTCCTGTTGGGCTGCGTGCCCATTCCACCAGGGCAACGGCTGCTACCACGGTTTTGGGCCGCGGTGTTCCGCTGCAGGATATCTGTCAGGCAGCTACGTGGGCCTCGCTGCACACGTTTACAAAGCATTACTGCCTTGACAGTCAGGTCCGGAGGGACGGCTTCTTTGGCCGTTCTGTCCTCCGGGACTTCCTTGTCTGATCTTTGTTCGCAGACCCACCAGCGGGGTTGGTATTGCTGGGGTATCTATTCTAAGGTAAGGAATCTGTCACTAACGTGTCTCTTTCAGATGCACAAGTTACTAACTTGTGTAACGATATATCTGTAAGAGACAGTAGTTAGTGACAGATTCCCTACCGCCCCACCCATCCTCCCCGTTCTACGAACTGATTTCTAGGGTTAAGGACATCCCTTTCAGGGCCCTAGTATTTTTCAGACACCTATGTCAGCTTCTTGCATGGCTCTGCGTTCCTGGCGCGGAAAGTCGTGTACAGAACTGACGTCAGCGCGCAGGGGCGGCGTCTAAGTACTGCCCGCGACGTCATCCCGGCGATTACGACGCCGACGACAGACGTGGAGCCGCACGACGCCGCCTACTGACGCGCAAGGGTACTGCTACGCAAAAACTTTGCGGATCCAGTCTGACGCCTGGGGATATTCTAAGGTAAGGAATCTGTCACTAACTACTGTCTCTTACAGATATATCGTTACACAAGTTAGTAACTTGTGCGTTCCTCCGTTCCGTCGTATGTCCGAGTTTTCTACCCCCTCACCCTGCCCCTCCCCCGCCCCGCCTCACCGCCCTGCAGCACGCCCTATGCGAGCCGCTACTGGTATCTATACATTCTATAAGTGGTCCCTCCCTCCGCGCGGCTCTGCCTTTCAATTACGAGCTTGAAACAGGCTCAGCATGGTGCCCCAGAGTTTCATTATTTATTGTTGGAGGGCGCGCACCTTTTATTTGATCCCCACGGCGCCCTCATCACGGCCGCCACGCTTCATGTTTTAGCATGGCGGCCAAATGCTTAACTTCATTCTGCAGGCGGCACAGAACAAAACATGATCAGCTGTGGGCTGTAACTTATGTTTTCATCTTGTTTCTTGTTTTTATTTACTTTGGCTCTGACTTGTTTTAAAATGGCTTTGCTCCTGACGTTGCTTCTGTCCTTTAACTCAAATGCAGCGTTTCCTTTAAACAAAGGGTGCGCCCGTCGCTGCTTCTGCTATCCCCCTCCCCCCACACACACAAATACAGCGAGTGATAACATCAAGGTACCCCCGGATTTAGTCAAAGGCATACTGCACATTCCGTCACTTTCAGTAAATGTTTTTTCCTTGCATGCATACTCCGTTGTATTTATTTTTAATTGTATTTGTTTGCGTTCGCAGCCGCGCTGTTTGTTCTGCTATTATGCTGAGCACCTTCTTTTCAGTGATACTACTGGTAGCTGGTGATGTGGAATTTACAGCAGAGTTGTAAACTTTTAATTTTATTTACTAAGCCTCCACATTCTTTGCATCTTCGCAGAGAGCATCTGGGAGTGAAATAGTCGATGGCGATGCACGTCTGTCGTGCCCCCACCGTCATCTCCCCTACCGCCACCCACCCTCGGTGTCGCCCACCGCGACCCTCCCCTCCTCCTTGTTAGGTCTCGCCTAGGCAGCGCGCATGCGCTGTCTCTCCGAGACATCAAGTAATCCGTATAGCGAGAGTAATCCCGCCTGCTGCTTGCCTGCGGCTTGCAATAGGGTTTTCTATGCCTCACTCAGATTTCTCTCAGTTTCCGGCCTCCCTATTGGTTGCTGCTCCGATTCATCACTTCCGTTTTCTTCCTTTTTTATCGGAAGCAGCACCGACCAACTACAGTTTTATTGCGCTTTAAGTGTTTGTCTTTGTGCGGGGACTACTTTCCTTCATCATGTGTTTCCCTGCCTAAGCGCCACACATGCTGCACATCCTCTCCCATGTGCTTCCTTTCCCCAGCGATGTTTTCGGCGCATTTTGTGCTCCAGTCCTCCCAGCACATTGCGCGCACACACACACACACTGTAAGCAGCACTGCCGGCGCCGCTGCTTTCCCCCATAATCGAGACTTTTTTTTATTCCTACGTGTGTTTTGCGGCGCACACTGCAGTAAGTGCATCGACCCGCTAACCTTTGGAAACGACAAACTGTCGCTTTTCTGCTTGTTCCCAGAGTCGGGCTGCTCTCGCTGGCCCTGACCCCAGATTGTTGTTTGCCTGTCACCGTAATCCAGCGATGAAACCTCTGCCTTCCTCATATGCAAAGCGGGCCCCGAGGGCCAGAGAATGGGGGGCTCTGGTGTGGGCGTGAGGAAACTTCTCACCACCTGACTGCGCCGGGGGCGAGGCCAGGCACCGTGTCTCCGGCTGAAGCTTCTTCTAGGAGTCACGGCTTACAGCTTTCCATCCGCAGGCGCCCACCGGTTAGGGTCTGCAGCAAGGACGTGCTCTCTGACACGTTCTCCGAATGCACGCCGAGCTTACCGTGGGACCCTAGGTTCTGGCCTTTTGCTTCCCAGAAGCTAGCTTCATGAAGCCCGACTCGCCATGTGGATGAACTGAACGCTCCAACGACCTGCCCATACAACTCTAGGCCTCTCTTTGGCGGCATCTAAGGACGAGCGTGATGCTCACTTTACATATAGTTTTAGCAGTTGCCACGTGCACGCTAGTTTTGCGGAATTTGGGAGGTATCGTTAAATTGAGTGCCTTGGAAAGTCCAGTAACGCTAGTGTAAAGGGAGTCACGTTTGTTAGCCATATATTGGTACCTACCAACATTATCGACTACTATCCAAACGTGATAAACCCACATCTGATTACCAAATGAGAGGATGTATTTCTCTGTAGCTAGCTCCCCTAGTAACCACTGTTTTGTTTATTAAAATGCTGCAGCTTTGCTTTCTTATTAAAAAATATTTAAAACACGTGCTCGACGTCACAAGTCAAACGATGAGTGATGCTATTTCCTGCGTTAGATTCAAAGGCACAGGCACGTAATATCTC
Organism: Calotriton arnoldi; assembly: GCA_963921515.1. Lineage (NCBI taxonomy): Eukaryota > Metazoa > Chordata > Amphibia > Caudata > Salamandridae > Calotriton > Calotriton arnoldi. The sequence goes on from CAWUFW010003373.1 coordinate 1,472,644, forward strand.
TTTCACATCCCCTATGGTACTGGTACAATGAGGCCAGGCAAGGCCTTCTGGGACGCACGCGAGTTCACCCTCCATGCACTTACTACAAGCATGCTGGGACTTGTGGCCTTATCCTGGCAATAATGAACTACAAATCCCAGCATGCTTAGTGCTTTGGGTAAAATGACAGACCTGTCCGAAAGACACCCTCAAGACACAAGGTTAGTTGGCAGCTATGTGTCTAAAAACCCTCCTGTCATCATTTCTAATGTTTCCTTCGTTTTCGAATTAAACTATTCCCTCGAAAAGCCCTTCGTACTAGACATATGTGAGCTTCTTTCACTTGTTAGTTACTAGAGCTCAGTCCTTTTATTTCATTTTTTTTAAAAACAAGCATTTGCATTGCAATAGGTCTCGCATTTATGAGAGTTTAAGCTATTGGCATTGAAAATGACAATGCCTTTAATTTATGTTTTAAAAATGAAAACAAAAATAAAAGGCATTGTTATTTGCAATGTCAATAGCTCAAACTCGCGTAAATGCGAGACCTATTGCATTGCAAATGCTTGTTTTTAATTGATGCTTCCTGCCTTGACCATTGTTTGTGTCACTTTAATTTTCAGCACGTCATGCGCGCTTTCAGTTTCATTTTTATTTCAATTAATGCTAGTTTAAATGGTTGCTTTGCTCCGGTCATTGCTTCTGCCCTCCAACACAAATTCAGGCTCCGCAGAAACTTGAGAGGCGAGCAGCGAGTTTTTAAGGTAGGTGGCTGCACTACGGAGCTCAGTGTGCTGACTTTCTTTTTAAAATGGCTTTGCTCCCGACGTTGCTTCTGTCCTTTAACTCAAATGCAGCGTTTCCTTTAAACAAAGGGTGCGCCCGTCGCTGCTTCTGCTATCCCCCCCCACACACACAAATACAGCGAGTGATCACATCAAGGTACCCCCGGATTTAGTCAAAGGCATACTTCACATTCCGTCACTTTCAGTAATTGTTTTTCCTTGCATGCATACTCCGTTGTATTTATTTTTAATTGTGGGGCATATTAGCAAGACCGGCGATAAAATTATCGCCGTTTTAGCGGCAGGAAACTGCCGCTAAAACGGCGATAATGGGCTTGCTAATATGCGTTATAGAATTCCAATAGAAGCCCAGGTTAGATGTCCTGCACATCTAACCTGGGCTTCTATTGAATTCTATAACGCATATTAGCAAGCCCATTATCGCCGTTTTAGCGGCAGTTTCCTGCCGCTAAAACGGCGATAATTTTATCGCCGGTCTTGCTAATATGCCCTTGTATTTTTTGCGTTCGCAGCCGCGCTGCTTGTTCTGATATTATGCTGAGCACCTTCTTTTCAGTGATACTACTGGTAGCTGGTGATGTGGGGGCAGATTTACAAGCCCCTTGCGTCACTTTTGGGTCACTTTTCCCATGTTAAAAGTGACGCAAAAGTGACGCAAGGGGCTTGTAAATCTGCCCCGTGGAATTTACAGCAGAGTTGTAAACTTTTAATTTTATTTACTAAGCCTCCACATTCTTTGCATCATCGCAGAGAGCATCTGGGAGGGAAATAATTAGGGAAATGCAAGTAAAAAAAAAAAAAAATAGTTCTTGTGTAATGTAAGTGGTGCTCATGTAAAGTGCTGCAATCCCTTCGGATCCAGTTAGCGCTACATAAAACTGCATAAAGCTTGTGCTTCAAACAAGAAGGGGTGAGAAGAGCACGAAAACTAACGTTGCTCTCGTGTTTCTTGTTAATGGTGACGACACCAAGCTTTGTCCAGAGAATGTTTTGCTTCATTGCCCCTTTCATAGGTATAAGAGAGACCCTTCACGCCCGCTGTCTCCACTTGCCCCCGGAAGAGCAATTACCTTCAATGGCAGGGCGCCATTCACTGCTACTCAAACGTGTCTGCTAGAGACCAACCCGAGCTCCTTTTGCTGGCAGGCATTCCTAAAGTGTTTTCGCACAGTCATGCCATGTGTGTCCTCTGCACCGTTAAGTCAGTGCAGTTTTACTGCTTTACACCAGTGGGCCTTTGTAAATAATAAAAATCCAAAACAAATCCAGTGGATATTTGTGGCACAGCAAATGAAAAGGTATGGACTGGCAATTCCCATTGCGGATATCAAAGTGGACTTAATTTCAACACTTCTACAATACATTAAAACCTGCAAAATGCTTCCTATATCTGTACCTCTGAACTGTGAATGCCCAGTGACGCCCATTGTGGTATAAATCAAAAAACGTATTCAATGGTTGTTTCCAATTTTCACTCATCCCCTGGAATGCTTTATAATTTTTTACATCTTCTATTTTATTTTAATCCACATATCTTCATATCTAGCCTTTCATCTCCCATTTTATTTGTTTCTTTGCTTAAAAAAAAATTCCTGTAACTCATATATTGCACACAACTCTCTCACTCTCTCTCATACTCACTCACACCACTATCTCGTTCTCTCACATACAAATCCAGCGGTGGGTGGACAAAATATCGAAAACATAAATATCGTCGGACAGAATATCGTGTCAAAAATATCGAGGACAAGAATATCGTGAAGGTCATTTTCTATGGGTAAGTAAAGTTTTACTATATAATTCCACATATATGTACTTTGACGATATATATATCTTCAAGGTACGTAGATCTGGAGTTAAGAATAGTAAATTGATACCCATCTATTTGCACTTACCTACTCGATATTCTTGTCCTCGATATTTTGGACACGATATTCTGTCCACACGATATTTTGTTTTCGATATTCTGTCAGTGAACCAAATCCAGCATTTATACTATTAGTTCCCTTCATATCTTTCCACACACTTTCAATACCATACCTTTCAAATAATAACCAAACACACACTCTCCTCCTCTTCTTTCACTATCTTCTACATACACAACCACAGCCTCTTTATGCATCTATAACATTATCTCCCCTTCTATCTCTCTTACTCACACACTATTTATATGTTGTATTCAATTTATTTACCACTTCATACACAAACTACCTATCCCTCTCATTCTTACTTTCTAATGTATACACCTCTCACCCCTATCTAATGACTATACCACATATTTACAATACACATACACTACCCACTATACAATTCCATATCTGATTTGAATTCAAAGCACATAATTCCACAACAAACATACATCCACTCCACTGCAAAAAAATAAACATAAATAAGAAACAAAATTATTTACAATGCCAAAAACTAAAAATTCACAAATGCGAGACCGATTGCATTGCAAATGCTTGTTTCTAGTAGTAGATTATTTCAGGTGGGACTTTAAATCCTTCTGGGGAGAGTGAACAGCTGTCTTTTGTAGAGCCTCGCAGACCTACATAATGGCTTCACTGAAAATAATAGTGTTTGGTATCAAACACCTTGTCTTAATAAATCTTTATTGATGCCAGTATCGGATTTATGAAGACATGCACCCAGAGGGCACCTTAGAGGTGCCCCTGTAACTCTACTAGTCTCTTAGTGTGATGGCTGACTGGTATCTTCCAGCCTGCCACCACAGATGCGTTTCTGACCCCCTGCAAGGGAGAGCCAGTGTTCTCAGAGGTCAGGAACAAGGCCTTCCCGGCAGAAGGTGTTGTTCTCATCTCCTCCAGTAGGATGGCTAGCAATTTAACATATCAAGGTCAGAGGCTTCAAAGCCTATACTGCCCTTGAAATGCGACCCCAGCTTCCCCCAAGATGTGGGAACGTCACCCCGTGCCCTGGGGCCCATTTGGCACCAGAGAAGGTGGGAATTTAGATGTTCAGCAGGTGTGTTTCACTTACAGGCTAGACACACCACTAAGGTTGGCTACCTGAAGTGGACAGCCAGAGAAGGGTTTCACCATCTTGGTTTTTGGTGAAATAGAGACTTCTGGGTCAGGGTTATGCCCACTCCCCGCATGAAGTAGTCATATAGGGTGTGTAGTCACCCTAGTGGTAGGTAGTCCATTTGGTACTACCAAATACTCCCCTAAAAAAAAACAAATTAAGTATTTAGGGGTTCCACCGACACCAGACAGAAAGATTCAACATCCTGGGAAGTGCAGAAGAGCCGACACTGCGAGAAACAAGGACCTACACAGAAACTGGTTCCAAGCCCTGCCTTGCTGCTTGCTCCTTAACAGTTGCAAAGACCAGACTTGTCCTGCTGTTGTACATCTTCCCCAACACTTGGAGCACTGCCCAGCACTTCAACATCCATCTATCATCTCCCTTGGGGTGGAGGAGACATTCCCCTGCATCCACAGGCACCAACCGCATCTGCCCGGTTCACCGTGTTGTTGTCCATCGGGCCCACTGAGGGAGCAACACTTCAGGACCTGGTTTTTGTGGCTCTAGGAGGTCAGCCCCGTCACTCTGCTGAGTTTCGAGAAGCTTGGCCCTCCAGGAGCCCTCCAGCACCAATACCCAGAGTGCCGGGGCACTTGCACCGGCCAAAGCTTGTTCTTCATCCAGCCCAGACACCCCCACCTTAGAAGCCTTCCTGCATGACAAGGTACATCTGAAAGAGACACGTTAGTGACAGATTCCTTACCTTAGAATATCCCCAGGCGTCAGGCTGGATCCGGAAAGTTTTTTGCGTAGCAGTACCCTTGCGCGTCGGTAGGCGGCATCGTGCGGCTCCGCGTCCGTCGTCGGCGTCGTGATCGCCGGGATGACGTAGCGGGCAGTACTTAGGCGCCGCCCCTGCGCGCTGACGTCAGTTCTTCTTTTTCCGCGCCAGTAAGCGCAGATCCGGGAAGAGCAGTGCCCTAGTCACTTTTTGACTATCTTTTTTGTGAAATTTTTCACTGTTCTCTTCAACGAGTCTTCACGACTCCTAAGGTGTCGTAGGGATGCCCGGCTTTAAGCCCTGCGAGGAATGTGGTCGTATGATGTCCATCACGGACCCCCACCTCGAGTGTCTCTTCTGTCTCGGCCGAGGCCACGACACGAAGTCGTGCCCTGACTGCCGGAAACTTCATCCGAAGGCTTTGCGAGAGCGGTCTCGAAAGCTCCTTGAAGTCCGGCAGTCGGCTCCGCGCCGCAGCAAGCCCCGGTCCCGGGAGAGGTTGAGGGGCCGGACGCGGAGTCCCCGCCGTTCGTCGGAATCCAAGTCTTCGCGCTCTTCCGGTAAGTCGAAGCACAAGAAGTCTAAGCGGCGTCATCGCTCTAAGACTTCGCCTCGCCGGTCGCGCGACTCGGCTGAGGTCCCTGTCGGCACCGTCCCCGCCCCCGCGGCCCCGGACGTGCCTGTCGAGTTGCCCCCGCATTACCCGTCCTTCCCGGGTTCGGGGGGCGACTCCGGCCGAGCAGCAGAAATTCCTGTCGGCCATGGCCCGCCTCTTCGGGCCTCAAGGTCCCTCCGGTGCGCCTTCGGGCCCCGCGGGCCCTGATGGGGTTGCTCCGGCGTCGCCGTCGACTCCGGTCCCGGCGTCGCCTGTCCCACCAGCCTTCGTCCCGGCCTCGGCTCCGGCCCCGGCCTCGACCCCGGTTCCGGTGGTGCCGCAACCCCCATCGACGCCGGTTGACCTAACCACGCCTCCGCCGACGCCGATGTCCCCGGTGCCGTTTCCGACGCCGTCCGGGGCTCCGGGCGGCGTCGTTCCCCGGTTCTCCCCGGGTCCGGACATGGAGCCGGACCGGCGTCGCCCGGCGCCGGTTCCGGCGCCGATGAGACCTTGGGTCCCTTATGTCCCTCCTCCTCCATCTTTTCAACCTGAGGAGGACCAGGAGAGCTGGGAGGGGTCTGACGACCCTCTCACACAACAGTGCGAGTTTGACCCGGACTGGGTTGAGGAACTTGGGGATGCCAGTGGGCTGGATACCTCCCCCGACTCTGGCATGCTGTCTCCTCCCGTGGCAACGGAGGAGGGGGCTAATTTTGCAACGGTGTTGCGTAGAGCTGCTGGAGCCTTAAATCTCCAGTTGCCTACAGTGGCCGTCAGGACTAACCTCCTGACTGAAGTGCTTCAGCCGGCGGCCTCCTCTTCGGAGCCTGTGCTGCCGTTCAACGATGCACTCACTGACGTTCTTTTGGGTGCCTGGTCCAAACCCACCACAGGGGCTCCTGTGGATAGGAACGTGGCCCGACGCCATCGCCCGGCTCCGGGCGACCCCCTGTTTCTCTCCCAACACCCCACCCCTGAGAGCTTGGTTGTCCAAGCCTCTGCCTCCCAAACAGCCTTCCCTACCGCCCCTCCGGATAGGGAATCCAAGCGCCTGGATCACTTTGGGAAGAAGGCTTTCTCTTCCTCCAGTGCTGGCTTGCGGTCTGTTAATACCGCTTGCCTCTTGGGCCGATACACCCACTCCCTGTGGGATTCGGTGGCTGATGTTTTGCCGCAGTGTTCTGAGGAGGTCCAGACACTGCTTACCCGCGCTATTGCGGAAGGGCGTGATGCGGCTAAATATACCATCCGCTGTGGCCTTGATACCGCCGACTCGCTGGGCAGATCGCTTGCAACGACGGTGGCGCTGCGTCGCCACGCCTGGCTGAGAACCACTGGTTTTTCAGGGGATGTCCAGAATACTCTCATGGACATGCCCTTTGATGGAGTCGGTCTTTTTGGTTCGAAGGCAGACCATGCGCTGGAGCGTTTCAAGGACTCACGGGCTACTGCTAAGTCCCTGGGCCTTGCTGTTGTGCGCCCTCCGCAAACGTCTGCTTTTCGCCCCTTTCGTGGCCACGGAAGGGGCGCCCAGTCACGTCCACAGCCCGGCCAACGGCCCGCGCAGCAAGCGCCTTCGCGTGGCCGAGGACGTGGATACCGCCGTGGCGGTTCGGGCAACCAGCGTGCGGGTCAGGCCACCACCTCCAACCCGTCCGCGGCCTCCAAGCCCTCCTAGTCCCTCCTTTCAGGTGCACAGCACGCCAGTCGGGGGCAGGGTCCGCCATCACCTTCACCACTGGCGTCCCATCACCTCGGACAAGTGGGTCTTGGACATTGTCCGAAGGGGCTACTCCCTCCCCTTCGAGACCACCCCCCAGCCATGCCACCTCAATTCCACCGCATGTCAGGGGATCACTTGGTGCTTCTACAGAAGGAAGTCACGGCCCTCTTGGCCAAGAGGGCCATCGAGCATGTTCCGACCCCAGAAGTAGGGCGTGGTTGCTACTCCCACTACTTTCTGGTGCCCAAAAAGGACAAGGAGGACATGCGTCCTATCTTGGACCTCCGGAACGTCAATCGCTTCCTCCGGAAGGAGAAGTTCAAGATGCTCACCCTAGCTCAGGTCTTGACTGCCCTCGACCCCGGAGACTGGTTGGTAGCGTTGGACTTGCAGGACGCCTATTTCCACATCCCCGTCCTGCCGGCCCACCGGCGTTACCTTCGGTTCACGGTAGGCCTCGAGCATTTTCAGTTCACCGTGCTCCCCTTTGGCCTTACCAGTGCCCCTCGGGTGTTCACGAAAGTGATGGCGGTGGTCGCAGCTCATCTGCGCCGGGCAGGGGTTTCAGTCTTCCCCTACCTCGACGACTGGCTGCTGAAGGCGGGCTCGTCCCAGGCAGTTGTCTCCCACCTCCAGACTACGGCCGAACTCCTGCACTCGCTGGGGTTCTCCATCAATGTGCCAAAGTCGCATCTGATTCCTTCTCCACAGCTCCTTTTCATCGGAGCAGTTCTGGACACGACGCAGTTTCGGGCCTATCCTCCCGAACGGCGAGTCCGGGATATTCAGGCTATGATTCCGATCTTTCAGCCCTTATCCTGGGTTTCGGTACGGATGACCCTGAGGCTGCTGGGCCTCATGGCCTCCTGCATCCTGCTGGTCACTCATGCCAGATGGCATATGCGGGCTCTGCAGTGGGACCTGAAGTTCCAGTGGGCGCAGCACCAGGGCGACCTGTCCGATCACGTCCAGATCTCGGAGGGGACTGCAAAACAGTTGCAGTGGTGGCTCTCGAACCGGCAATGGGTCATGGGCAGATCCCTCTCCCTTCCCCAGCCAGAGCACACAGTTGTGACGGACGCGTCCCTTCTGGGATGGGGCGGTCACATGGGAGAGGCGGAGATCAGAGGCCTCTGGTCTCCGGCGGAGTCCCGGCTCCATATCAACCTTCTGGAGCTCCGGGCGATCCGACTTGCACTCAAGGCATTCCTTCCCTCTGTCAAAGGGAAGGTAGTGCAGGTGTTCACAGACAACACCACCGCCATGTGGTACTGCAACAAACAAGGCGGGGTGGGGTCTTGGACCCTTTGTCAGGAGGCTCTGCGCCTCTGGACATGGCTGGAACATCAGGGCATGTTCCTGGTGGTTCAACACCTGGCAGGTTCCCTGAACGCCAGGGCGGACGAACTCAGCCGCAGGTGCATGATGGATCACGAATGGCGTCTTCACTCGGAAGTGGCGCAAGGACTCTTTCTACAGTGGGGAGAGCCTTGGTTAGATCTATTCGCCACCGAAGAGAACGCGCAATGTCATCAGTTCTGCGCGTTGGAATTTCCAAGGCGGCACTCGCTCGGCGACGCTTTTCGTCACGAGTGGAGTTGCGGTCTATTGTACGCCTTTCCGCCTATACCACTTCTACCCAGAGTGTTGAAGAAGATTCGGCACGACCGGGCCCAAGTCATTCTTGTGGCTCCGGACTGGGCTCGAAGAGTTTGGTATCCCGAGCTACTCAATATGAGCGTAGATCCCCCGATCCGTCTGCCTCTTCGGGAGGATCTTCTGTCGCAGCAGCAGGGGACGGTCCTCCACCCGAACCTGTCCAGTCTACACCTGCTTGCGTGGGAGATTGAGCGGCGGCAGTTGATTCCTTTCGACTTGCCTCCCGAAGTTTGTGATGTGATTCTGGCAGCCAGGCGTCCCTCCACTAAGGTGGTATACGCCTGCAGGTGGAACAAATTTGTGGCATGGTGCACAGCAAAGGCTGTGAATCCCCTTTCTGCCCCTCTTTCTGAGGTCCTTCTGTTCCTCTCTCTTTGGCCCAACAGGGTTCTGCCCTGGGTACCATCAAGGGTTATCTTTGTGCTATCTCGGCCTTCCTCAGGCTCCCTGATCAGCCCTCCCTTTTCAAGTCCCCTGTTGTTAACAGGTTCTTAAAAGGCATTACTCACCTCTTCCCTCCTGTTCCGTTTGTGATGCCTCAGTGGGACTTGAACTTGGTTCTTACCTTTTTAATGTGCGCTCCCTTTGAGCCTCTACATAACTGTCCTCTTCGTCTTCTGACTCTGAAGACAGCCTTTCTGGTGGCCATCACCTCCGCTCGGCGGGTGAGTGAGCTCCAGGCTCTATCTTGCAAACCTCCCTTTCTGTCTGTTCATCCAGACAAGGTTGTTCTTCGGACGCGTCCGTCCTTCTTGCCAAAGGTGGTTACTGCTTTCCACATTGGGCAGACCATCACTTTGCCCACCTTCTTTCCGCCTCCGCATCCTTCCAGAGAGGAAGAGAGGCTCCACCGTCTGGACCCAAAACGTGCGCTCTCTTTCTATATTGACCGCACAAAACACCTCCGGGTGGATGACCAGCTCTTTGTTGGCTACGTGGGCGCCAAAAAAGGTCGGGCGGTGCACAAGAGGACCATCTCCCGCTGGGTTACCTTGTGCATCAAGACCTGCTATTCTTTGGCTAAGAAGGAGCCTCCTGTTGGGCTGCGTGCCCATTCCACCAGGGCAACGGCTGCTACCACGGCCTTGGGCCGCGGTGTTCCGCTGCCGGTTATCTGTCAGGCAGCTACGTGGGCCTCGCTGCACACGTTTACAAAGCATTACTGCCTTGACAGTCAGGTCCGGAGGGACGGCTTCTTTGGCCGTTCTGTCCTCCAGGACTTCCTTGTCTGATCTTTGTTCGCAGACCCACCACCGGGGTTGGTATTGCTGGGGTATCTATTCTAAGGTAAGGAATCTGTCACTAACGTGTCTCTTTCAGATGCACAAGTTACTAACTTGTGTAACGATATATCTGTAAGAGACAGTAGTTAGTGACAGATTCCTTACCGCCCACCCATCCTCCCCGTTCTGCGAACTGATTTCTAGGGTTAAGGACATCCCTTTCAGGGCCCTAGTATTTTTCAGACACCTATGTCAGCTTCTTGCATGGCTCTGCGTTCCTGGCGCGGAAAGTCGTGTACAGAACTGACGTCAGCGCGCAGGGGCGGCGCCTAAGTACTGCCCGCGACGTCATCCCGGCGATCACAACGCCGACGACGGACGCGGAGCCGCACGACGCCGCCTACCGACGCGCAAGGGTACTGCTACGCAAAAAACTTTCCGGATCCAGCCTGACGCCTGGGGATATTCTAAGGTAAGGAATCTGTCACTAACTACTGTCTCTTACAGATATATCGTTACACAAGTTAGTAACTTGTGCTTCAGGACCGATGAGACCCATGACCTGAGTGGCCCTGCGGTCTTGTTTTTCCCTCCTCTACAGGTGACCTACAACCGTGAGAGTCTCAACCTCAAGTGGCCAGCCAGCCAAGCACCTCCACACCCAAGACCACCAGCCCGGGTTCACAACTCCTGACTGCGTACCCTTGGCCAAGGTGTCGCCAAGACCTGATCCCCCCCTTTGAGTTCAGCCGGACTTGTCCCCAATTGCAGCCTCTTTGTTTCAGGTCCCTTTGACTTTCCCGGTGTAGCTCTCGATGCTAGCATCCCAAACAGCACCTCTGCATCAGGACACACCAAGTGAGGTAAAAGGAAACTGCTGATGGTACTTTGGACCTTGGCCCCCTAACACCATAAGTCTCAAAGGGCACCCCTAAACTCTGTCTGAAAGTACCCGTTTGCTAAATGTGTTTTTCCTCCCATAGGATAGGTAGTGTTCAAGGCTCATACCTCAAAAAAACGTATTCAAGTATTTTTCTGTTTTTCTTCTAAATTCGATATCTTCGAAAGTACTTAAGTTATTCTAAAGATCTTGGTGTCTAAATTCATACAAAAATATGCTTCATTTGTATAACCGGTCTCCGGTTTCTCATTGAGTGTGTGAATCATTTATTGACTGTGTGTGTGTGTGTTTGTGTACAACAAATGCTTAACACTCTCCTCTGATAAGTCTAAGCTGCTCTAACACACTACCACAAATAGCGCACTTAAGATTATTAAAGTAAGCCCTGTAAACCACATGAGGGCGTCTGGACTTTTCGCATAGTGTGCCTTTATATTGGCATCACTACATAAAAAGCCAGCTTCCTACATGTCTTTCCATTGCTTCCATTCAGGGAACTAAAATATCGTTTCTTCTACCACTCCATGGGTGTGCATGTGTTTTCTTGCACTGTCTCATGTTCCACTTCCCACCTCAAAGTCTCTTCCTCTCTGCATTGTCATTGCCACTGACGTTTTCCCATTTTTTTATTATTAAACCACTTTGCCTCCACTTCTCCCTCCATCTCCCCTGCTGCCCAGGTTGCTCGGCAGCAACTTCCTTCACCCCTATTCTTTTGTTGCTTCCCTGCCCCTCTTCATCTTGTTTGTTATTTCGTTTTTTTTTTTAAAGTTCTACCATCTTGAACCGGTAATTTATTTATTTTTAAATGATACCTATGTGGTAACGCATGCTTGCATATGTCATCACATTTGGCTGCCAAAGTTTCATGATGTGTGTGCGGATGCATTTCATGGCACTTTATTCATTTATTTTTGACCTATATAAAGGACCTCTTTTTTTTTTTTTTTGCTGCTGCAGGACAGCAATGGTGAAAAATAAAGAAAAATAGCAAAGCCAGTAGGTCTGTATTGCTTTTAAAAGGTGAGATCAGTTGGCTTTGCCAATATTTGTTATATTAGTCAGTGGCTACTGCTTCTAAGACATCATGTTGGCTTTACTAAAGGTCATAATATTTGTTTTTTGTAGGTTTTTTTTTAGTAGACATGCATCATTTACCTTCTGTTAGTGAGAGGAAGCTATTTTTGCTTGAAGATTTATATAAACTTATATAACCTTTAATATACCATGTATTGTTTTAAGGAGGCAATGAAACCTTTTGTGGCTTGTAACATACCCCCAGTGTATTTACAGTAAAACAGACCCTCCCCACACTCTACAATCAGCTGACACCACGAGTCTGACACAAGCACCTAACACTCTACCTCATGACATGACCCCTATCAACACACTGGACCGGATCCTGGAAGTCATTAACACGTCAATTGAGGCACTTGAAAATCAAATTTACATGATAACAGTAGACATGGGCCTCCTGCAGGGTGACCATCGAAAACTGACAGCTAGAGTCATGCAGATCTAGATAACAATGGGGGGCATTTCCTTCTATGGAAAATTTACACAAACAAGTGGCTATGTTGACAGAAAAGGTGAATCAACTGGATAGGAGAGATGATGATCCAGAGGGATGTAGCAGACAAAACAACATTCAGGTGGTGGGCCTCCTGGAGAACATCGTAGGTGGAGAAATGGTGGCCTACTTAAAGAAGTGGTTCCCAGAAGAAATAGCACCACAACGATTCTCAAAATGTTATGCCATGGAAGTGAAAATGCTGCATGCAAAGTGCTGCACGGGTAAGATTTATTTCCAAAGACTACACAGCTGTGGAGGACCAGTGAAATAAGTCTACTCCACCAGTACCAGAGTACAGAGCAATTGTAACAATTTCAAACATAAACATTCACAGAACACTTGAATAGTCTGCTCGCTTACACAGTATCCAAGAAAAACTAGCAGAATGTTCAGCTTACAACAATACAATACATGTTTAGAACTACACTATTATACAGGTGAGTACTACACACCTTACCTTCTTCCCAAACAAAACCAAACAAAATAACAAATTAAAGAATGGCCCTAAAACTATGAACACGGTTCATCCAGAATTACGTTAGAAACCTGTGAGGAATAATGATAACTCTGGAATTATTCCTTAGTAACTCACCCATGCGCACCGTGGAGGTCTCACCACTCTTAGCAACCACCTGTTTTACATAAACTTTGTCTTTTAGGCATACTTCATTTTAAGTGCTTCTCACTTTAACCACCTTTGCAAGATTCCACCAATGCCATCCTTTGACTTGAACAGCATTCCCTCCAATCTTCTCCACTCTAACAGGTTCCCCAAATGTGTTTCTCCCTTTCTTCACATGTACAGGAGACTTTATGCGAACCATGTCACCAACCCCCAGAAGAACCATGTTAACCCCTTCTTATTAACATACCACTTTTTTTTGTGTGCAAGTGACATATTCTCCTTTACTGAGACATAAGTCTAGACACATCCGACTCAGACTTGAGCCATTTCGTCATCCACCCAGGCCTGAAACTAGTGTTGGCTTTCCTCCCTCGCAACAACTCGAAGGGAGATACTTTAGTGGGTGAATGAGGCGTCGTTCTGTAGAACCACAACATGCTACTCAACAACTTTGCAGCATCATGCTTCACAGTTTTGGCCCATCTGATACACTCACCAATTACTAGGTTGGTCCTCTCCACAAGACCATTGGTTTGTGGGTGGTACAGAGAACTCCTCTGATGCTTGATACCGCAAGAATCAAGGAACACCTGCAACTCATTACTCATAAACTGTGTTCCATTTGTTTGATACTAGAACCTCAGGAAACCCTTCTCTCATACAAACCTCCCTAAGAAATTCCACAATAACCCTGACCATTTTATTCTTGGGCCATTTGGATACCTAATCTATCACCACTAAAACATATCTGTCACCACCAGGTAGAGAATCATAAGGCCCCATAATGTCAACCCCTAACTTGACCCATAGTCCAGAGAGACATTCAATAGGCATGAGGGGGGAGGCATTACCTTAAGACTTTTTTCAGACGTCTTACACACACAACAGTTTCCCACTTCCTCATCAATCTCCACATCCATACTTGGCCACCAAAATGCATCACAGATACGGCGTCTAGTGAGTGATGAGCCTAGATGACCCTCATGGGCTTTCCTGATGATGTTGTTTCTCACAGAAGGAGGCGGAATAAGTTTATATGAACGCAACAACATACTATCTTCAATAGAAATCTCACTCGCAACCTTACAGTATGGCTGCAACAAAGGGGATAAAACCTTTACTCTGGGCCAACCTTTCCTTAAAAGTTCACAGATTGTTGTAAGGTCTGATCATTCCTGAAAGCAGCCATCCATTCTTCAGAACACAGCCTCAATACTGGTATTTCAAAAACAGCCACCAAACAATCTTCGCAATCTTCATCAAACAGATCAGAAAACTTCACACCATCATCCTCATCTACCTTTCATGGAAAGCTGGATAGAAAATCAGCCCTTCCATTTCTTCCACCTGAAATGTGAACAACATCAAACTGATACTGAAGACGTTTGGTGACTCCCTCAAAATTCTGGGTGTGCAACATTTACTAAGACCACTACCTAATATACTAACTAAAGGTTTGTGATCTGTTTGCAAGATGAAGCGTCTTCCCCACACATATGGTTGACATTTTTCAATGGCCCACAAACAAGCCAAAAACTCCTTTTCAATAACAGAATACTGGAGCTCAGCTTTTCTCAGCCCTCTAGATGCAAAAGCTACGGTATTCTCACACTCATCAACCTTTTGTGTCTATATAGCTCCCAGACCTACCAGGCTAGCATCCAACTTAACACAGCATGAGAAACCAGGATCAAAAGGCTTCAGTGCTTTGCTCTCTCCCTGCAAAGATTTGATTTGCTCAAAAGCTGCAATGCATTCTTCACACCACACAAACTTAACTCGCTTCTTTAGCAAATTGCTAATGGGATGCACTTTGGTGGCAAAATCAGTGATTAAGTGCAAATAATACTCACACAAACCTAGCAGCTACTTCACACCTGTCTTTTCCACAGGAGGTGGGGCACTCACTATAGCTTCCACAAAACCTGCCCTGAGCTTAATTCCTTCTTGCGAAATCATGTGCCCAAGATACTCAACCTCCTTGCACATGAATTTGCACTTCTCTGTCTTCAAAGTTACCCCATGCTTTAGGAAAATTTCCAACACTCTTCGGAGAACCTCATCATGAGACCTGGCATCCTCAGCAAAAATTAACACATCATCCTGAAACACTAACACACCTTCCACCCCTTTGAGTAAACTGAACATTACTCATCCTCAGCACCACAAAATCTGCAGTGAAGACACTGGATGCAAAAAGTTGCGCAAGTAAGATTTATTTCCAAAGACTACACGGCTATGGAGGACCAATGAAACCAGTTAACTGCACCAGTACCAGAGTACATGGCAACTGTAACAATTACCAACATAAACTCTTTGGAGTAACAGTGCGCTCTACAAATATCCCCACATAGACATAGACATAAACATTCTCAGAACACCTGAACATTCTGCTAGCGCACATAGTATCCTAGAAACACCAGCAGAATGTTCAGCTTACAATACAATGCAAGTGTAGTACTACAATATTCTACAGGAGAGTACTATAGCCCTGTACAGAGCTCACAGGGTTCCTGCAGGGAGCCCTCACCGGGAGAACAACCCCGCCTCTTGGTGGCACGTCTCCCCCATTATAGGAATAATATCTATTACTGCAGAAGGCCCATATATTAGGCTAAATACAAGTGGAAAATAGCTGTTACAATATTTCCAGACTATACCATGGTGATGCAACAATAAGGAATGTCATTCTTGGATGTAAAAAGGAGACTGCAGGAGACTGACCTCCACTATTTGCTCTTGTTACCAGCCAGACTTAAAGTCATTATCTAGGCCACGCTAGGGGACATATATACTAATCTTTCACGCAGCGCAGAGCAGAAAGCAAAGTTGCTGCGTTACATGAAAGAGAGAGAGCAGAAATGCTCCACATTTACAAAGATATGGTGCATCTCAAAGAGACTATTAGTTATGGATTCCTTACCTTAGAAATACCCCCAGGCGTCAGACTGGATCCGGAGAATTTTTCTTCAGCAGTACCCCTGCGCGTCGGTCGACTCCGCGTTCGTCATTGGTGTCCTGATCGCCGGAATGATGTCACGGTATCTACTCATACGCCGCCATGTGCGCTGACGTCAGTTCAATCTTTTTCCGCGCCAGCCAGTGCAGATCCGGAGAGAGCGGTACCTCTAGTCATTTTTTGACTGTCTTTTTCCCACTTTTGTCTACATCTTTTTCGAGTCGTTCGACTCCTGGTACGCAGGGATGTCACATCGGTGGACCTACTTCAAGCCTTGTGGCTCCTGCCACAAGCTGATGTCGGTGACGGACCCACATCTAGTGTGCCTCTGGTGCCTGGAGCGCGACCACGACCCGAAGTCGTGCTCCGGAGGCCCGGCAGTCGGCTCCGCACCGCTCGAGGTCCCGGTCAAGAGGGAGGTCGCGGGACCGGTCGCGGAGCCATCACCACCACTCCTCGTCGAAGTCTTCGGGTAAGTCGAAGCACAAAAAGAAGGCAAAGAAGCACCGTCGCTCTTCGCGTTCTCCCCGTCCATCAGCCGACGCGACGCAGGATGCAGAAGGTAGTTGTCCGGCTCCGCCCGCGGAGCCTGTTGGGTCGGCTCCGAGCCTCCCTCCCTTCCCGGGAGCCAGAGCGACCCCTGCCCAACTTCATAGCTTTTACGAAACCCTCCAATCTATCTTTGGGCAGCCCGACTCCGCTGGCGCGCCTTCGGGCCCCACAGACGTGGCTGGGTTTCTAGGCCTTCGATGCCGGCGGGTTCGGCTCCGGCGCCACAGGGCCCCCAGGGATCCAGGCCTGGATCCGGATCGGCGCCGGTCAACCTTACAACACCTCCTCCGGCGTCGAACCCATTGGCGACACCTCCACCCCTTCCAACGCCGGTTGTGTCCCCAACCGATGTCGACCCCGGCCTCCCCCTCGACATGGACACGGAGCCGGATCGACGTCGACTGACGCCGGTATCGGCACCGACCGGTACTTTTGTACCCTTGTTCTACCTTGGTGTTCCCTATCGCCCTGAGTGGCAACCAGACATGGTTGAGGAGGACTGGGAGGGGTCTGTGGACCCTCTGGCAGACCAGTTGGAAGCACCGGACTGGAGAGAGGAGTTGGGTGAGGCCAGTGGTCTGGACACTTCTCCAGACCTTGGCATGCTTTCTCCCCCTACAGTGGCTACGGAGGAGGGAGCCTCTTACCCTGTGGTGTTCCGTAGGGCGGCTGAAGCCTTAAACCTTGAGCTTCCTATGGTGGCAGTAAGGACTAACCTCCTGCCCGAGGTGCTTCAACCGGCAGCGGCCTCTTCGGAGCCCCTGCTGCCGTTCAATGAGGCCCTCACGGACATCCTTCTGGGTACTTGGTCCAAGCCAGCACAGGGGCCCCTGTGGATAGGATGATTGCCCGATGCCACCGCCCGGCCTCGGGCGACCCCATGTTCCTCTCCCAACACCCTACCCCAGAGAGCTTGGTGGTCCAAGCCTCTACTTCCAAGGGCGCATTCCCTACCTCTCCACCTGATAGGGAATCCAAGAAGCTGGATCACCTTGGGAATAAGATGTTTTCTTCCGCCAGCTTAGGACTGCGGTCGGTGAACACCGCATGTCTCTTGGGCCGTTACACCCACTCTGTGTGGGACACAGTCGCGCAAGTGCTGCCAAAGTGCCTGGAGGAGGCCCGGGCCGTGCTCTCCCATGCAGTTGCTGAGGGTATAGATGCAGCGAAGTTCGACATACGATGTGGGCTGGACACCGCCAACTCGCTAGGCAGGACGATTTCAACGTCGGTAGTCCTGAGACGCTACGCCTGCCTGAGGTCCACTGGCTTTTTGGGTGATGTCCAATCTACTCTTTTGGACATGCCCTTTGATGGCCGTCACTTGTTTGGCGACAAAGTGGACAACGCGCTCGAGCGCTTTAAGGATTCCAGGGCAATGGCCAGATCCTTGTTCCTCGCTACCACTTCTCGCCCCGCGCAGTCTGCTTTTCGTCCCTTTCGTGGCTATGGAAGGGGTGCCCCGCCACGTTCCGCCCAGAGCCACAGGCCTGCATAAACTGTTCCGCCTCTGCACGGCCAGGGACGTGGGACCCAGCGTCGTGGGTCAGGGGGCCGGGGGGCGGGCCAGTCCACGAGTGCCCCCTCTGCAGCAGCCTCCAAACCTTCCTAGTCCGACCCTCCAGGGCCACCAGTTGCCGGTGGGCGGCAGGATGCAGCAATCCCTCCCCCTCTGGCAGAACATCATGTTGGACAGGTGGGGTTTGCAGATAGTCCCAGAGGCTACTCCCTCCCCTTCGAGACTACCCCTCCATCCATGCCACCTACATTCCATCGCATGTCGGAGGATCACTTGGCCCATCTCCGTCAGGAAGTTATGGCTCTCTTGGCCAAGGGAGCTATCGAGCGAGGTCCTGCTTCAGAAGTAGGTCGTGGTTGTTATTCCCACTACTTTCTGGTGCCCAAGAAGGACAAAGGCCTGCGTCCTATCTTGGATCTCAGGAACGTCAACCGCTTCCTCCGGAAGGAGAAGTTCAAAATGTTGACATTGGCTCAGGTTCTGTCTACCCTCGACCCTGGAGACTGGATGGTGGTGTTGGACTTGCAGGACGCTTATTTTAATATCCCCGTCCTGCCTGCCCACCGGCGCTACCTACGGTTCATGTTTGGCCTTACCAGCGCCCCTCGGGTGTTCACGAAAGTGATGACGGTGGTTGCAGCTCATCTGCGCAGATCAGGGGTTCCACTCTTCCCCTATCTCGACGACTGGCTGTTGAAGGCGGGCTCACCCCAGGCTGTCGTCTCCCACCTCCAGACTACGGCCGACTTCCTGCATTCGCTGGGGTTCTCCATCAACGTGCCGAAGTCACACCTGACCCCCTCTCAGAAGCTCCTCTTCATCGGAGCGGTTCTGGACACAACGCAGTTTCGGGTTTATCCTCCCAAACAGTGAGTCCGGGATATTCGGGCTATGATTCTGATCTTTCAGCCTCTATCCCGGGTTTCGGTCAGAATGACCCTGCAGCTACTGGGCCTCATGGCCTCCTGCATCCTGCTGGAGGACTATGCCAGGTGGCATATGTGAGCTCTGCAGTGGGACCTGAAGTTCCAGTGGGCACAGCATCAAGGGAATTGTTCCGATTGCGTCCAGATCTCGGAGGGCACTGCCCACCAATTCACCTTGGTGGCTAATGAACCAGGATGGGGTCATCGGCAGATCCCTCTCCCTTCCCCAACCAGAGTTCACAGTGGTGACAGATGCATCACTTCTGGGGTGGGGCATCCACATGGGGGAGGCGGAGATCAGGGGCCTCTGGTCTCCGGCGGAGTCCGGGCTCCACATCAACCTTCTGGAGCTCCTGGCGATCAGTCTTGTACTCAAAGCATTCCTTCCCTCTGTCCGGGGAAGGGCAGTGCAGGTGTTCACGAACAACACCACCGCCATGTGGTACTGCAACAAACAGGGCGGGGTGGGGTCGTGGACCCTATGTCAAGAGGCCCTCTGCCTCTGGACATGGCTGGAACATCAGGGCATATCCCTGGTGGTTCAAAACCTGGCAGGTTCACTGAACGCAGGGTGGACGAACTCAGCCGCAGGTGCATGATGGATTACGAATGGCATCTTCACTCGGAGGTGGTGCAAGGTCTCTTTCAACAGTGGGGAGAGCCTTGGTTAGATCTATTCGCCACCGAAGAGAATGCGCAATGTCAGCAATTCTGCGCGTTGGAATTTCCAAGGCGGCACTCGCTAGGCGACGCTTTTCGTCGCAAGTGGAGTTGCGGTCTTCTATATGCCTTTCCGCCTATACCACTTCTGCCCAGAGTGCTAAAGAAGATCAAGCGCAACCGGGCCCAAGTCATTCTTCTGGCTCCAGATTGGGCATGAAGAGTCTGGTTTCCCGAGCTGCTCAACATGGCCATTGATCCTTCGATCCAACTGCCTCTTCGGGAGGATCTTCTGCTGCAGCAGCAGGGGATGGTCCTCCACCCGAACCTGTCCAGCCTCCACCTCCTTGCGTGGAGATTGAGCGGAGGCAGTTGACGTCTTTTGACCTGCCTCCCGAAGTCTGTGATGTAATCTTGGCAGCCAGGCGTCCCTCCACTAAGACGGTATACGCCTGCAGATGGAATAAATTTGTGGCATGGTGCACAGCAAAGGCTGTGGATCCCCTTTCAGCCCCTCTTTCTGAGGTTCTCTTGTTCCTCCTATTTTTGGCCCAGTAGGGCTCTGCTCTGGGCACTCTTATGGGCTACCTCTCGGCCATTTCAGCCTTCCGCAGGCTCCCTGATCAGCATTCTCTTTTCAAGTCCCCTGTCTGTTTCCTCCTGTTCCCTTCATAATGCCTCAGTGGGACTTGAACCTCGTTCTTACTTACCTTATGTGCGCTCCCTTTGAGCCATTACATAACTGTCCTCTCAGACTTCTCACTCTGAAAACTGCCTTTCTGGTGGCCATCACCTCTGCACGCAGGGTGAGTGAGCTACAAGCTCTTTCTTCCAAGCCTCCTTTTCTGGCTATTAATCCGGACAAGTTCGTCCTCAGAACTAGACCTTCCTTTCTTCCCAAGGTGGTTACTTCTTTCCACATTGGCCAAACCATCACTTTGCCCACCTTCTTTACGCCTCTGCATCCTTCGAAAGAGGAAGAGAGGCTCCACCATCTGGATCCAAAACGTGGGCTTTCGTTCTAACTGGATCGCACAAAACAATTCCCGGTGGATGACCAGCTCTTTGTTGGTTACGTGGGCGCTAAGAGAGGTTGGGCCTTGCACAAAAAGACCATATCCAGGTGGGTCGTTCTGTGCATCAAAGCCTGCTATTCTTTGGCAAAGAAGGAGTCTCCAGTGGGGCTGCGCGCCCATTCCACCAGGGCGACGGCAGCTACTACTGCTTTGGGACGAGGAGTCCCCTTAAATGACATCTGTCAGACAGCTACGCGGGCATCGCTGCACACGTTCACCAAACACTACTGCGTGGACAGTCAAGTCCAGAGAGACGGCTTCTTTGGCCGTTCTGTTCTCCAGGACTTTCTGGTGTGAACTTGGTTCGCAGACCCACCTCCGGGGTTGGTATTGCTGGGGTATCTATTCTAAGGTAAGGAATCTATAACTAACTGTTTCTTTCAGATGAACAAGTTACTTACCTTTGGTAACGATATATCTGTAAAAAACATAGGTTAGTTATAGATTCCTTACCGCCCCACCCATCCTCCCAGTTCTGCAAACTGACTTCTTGGGTTAAGGGCATCCTTTCAGGGCCCTAGTTTTGTGCACCAGTGGTCAGTGTCTTGCATGGCTCTGCGCTTCTGGCGTGGAAAGTCGTGTACAGAACTGACGTCAGCGCGCGAGGGCGGCGTCTATGTAGCTACCGCGACGTCATCCCGGCGACCACGACGCCAACGACAGACGCTGAGTCGACCGACGCCACCTTCCGACGCACAGTGGTACTGCTGACAAAAAACTTTCCAGATCCAGTCTGACGCCTGGGGGTAATTCTAAGGTAAGGAATCTATAACTAACCTATGTTTCTTACAGATATATTGTTACCGAAGGTAAGTAACTTGTTCTTCAAGCGGAGAATGTAAGGCTCCAAAGAACAAAATTTCAGATTCATCTGAATTAGGCTTTAGATAACTCTGCTTCATCTACTTCACAATGGCCGCCAAACAGTTCTGGGCATTTTCCACCAGTTCGCTAGCCATATGTTACAAAGAGACCATCAGCTGTGTTTCACCGTAGGATTCTAGATTAAAACCCCAGTTCTCCACTAACTTGCCGAGAGGAGCAAGAAAGATATTAAAAAGAGTGGGGCTTACGGCAGAACACTGAGGTATCCTATCAAACATATTTTTAAAATCTGCTGAAAAACGGAGGAAGGTGTACAGCTTGCTTCCTGTCTGATAAAAAGATTTGGGCCACTTCTTTGCCTTCTTGTTAATGCCAGTATCTCTCAGTTGGTCCAGCAAAATTTCATGACTGACAGTATCGAACGCAGCCATGAGATCCATCAAAATGACTACTGCTGCACTCATGGAATGTTTCCCAAGTTGAAATGTATGGTAACGCAGCGCAAGTAGCTGTGCTGTGTTACATTTCTTTACAAAGCCACGCAAGGCAGCGCAAATTGCCCCTTGCTTGAATTTGCAAACATTACTGAAGCCTTTGTGTTGTCTTTGCGTAGCGACAATGCAAAAGCTCGTTAAATCTGGGCCCATGTTTTTTGATTCCACATCCAATGCATGGGACTGGCTGGAGAAATACAGAGGGTGACAGATTTCACCTCATGGG
The DNA here is from genome assembly GCA_963921515.1 of Calotriton arnoldi. Taxonomy (NCBI): domain Eukaryota; kingdom Metazoa; phylum Chordata; class Amphibia; order Caudata; family Salamandridae; genus Calotriton; species Calotriton arnoldi. The sequence goes on from CAWUFW010003373.1 coordinate 1,494,737, forward strand.
AGAGACCCCGCCCCCCAAAGCAGTAGCGTCAGCGCTGTTGCAAAACTACAGCACCCACCTCGACTTAACAGAGTGGAGGTGGAAAATAATTAATTGTTAGTCATTGGAACAGCCACGACATTCAGAGCCCCAGCCGAGTTGCTCCCGAGCGAGAGCACCACAGATCACTCACTAGACAACTCAAACTTGGGCACAGCAACGGAGGGAAGTCAACAATTCCAGCCTAATGCCCCTGATGGCAGATGATTTATGATGCCACATAGGTAGTGAGTGGTGTTGAACCTACCCTATGTCACGACAGCTCAATAGATGTGCATTACCGGGTTGTCACAATTGGAGGGTACGGTAGGGAGAGAGTTGCATTACACGTTTAGACAACGGATGGGGCAGGCAACAAAGGGTCAACAATCAACAATGAGCCACCGCCATTGAAACCCTGCTCCCCAGTGGAAATGGAGGGAAACAGAATTAGTATGAATTTAAAAGAGTTCACTGGACAGATGGCCGATGCCATTCTGACCTTGGAAGATGGAGTTTGGGATTGTACTTATGGATGTATAACTGTTCTCTGGTTACATGCGATCAGACAGATGACGGATGGTGAGCAGCAGAATGAAGAACAGCTAAGACTCAGAATCCTAATAAGAAAGTGGGGGACTCAAAAATCGAAGACATCTTGGGTATGGACTGGAATGATGAAAGCATATCTGCAATGGGGAGTGGGATGATGGGAGCATATCTGCAGTGGCATACAACATAAAGAAGTATACGTTACTCACTTGGAATGTTTGTGACATGGGTTCAATGAGCAAGAAATATACTATCCTGGCATACTTAATGGGTAGTAGGGTAGGGTAGGGTAGGGTAGTTGTGCATTCTTCAGCACACATAGAAAGAGGGGAAAGCCTCTCAGGATTGTTTTTGTGCAGGAAGATACCCCTTCCTGCACAAAAATAATCCTGCCTACAACACAAGCACGCTTGCACCATGGTTCAAGGTGCCTGCTTTGGCACTAGGCTGCCAAAATGGTTCCATCACAGGGGGAATGAACAGGAATATGCCGTATTGGATAAATATGGCACATTCCTCCCCTTTCCCTGTGACGGAGGACAGCACAGCAAGGTAACTTGCTACGCTGCCCTGTGCCACAAAGCTCATAAATATGCCCCTAGGTGCTCACTGATATGGGTCTGTATCTGTGGACACACTTATAAATTCGAAGGGCACCTCAGCTCTGACCCATATCCATCTGGATGTATGTGGAGCGTTTCTCCTACTGTTGCCAGGAGTTCATCTTTGGGGGATGTAGGGCCAGATGTACGACCCATTTTTGCATGCGCAAACGGGTTTGCAACCCGTTTGCGCATGCACAAATCCTGTGGGCCATGTACTAACACTATTTTGCGAGTTGCAAGTAATTTGCGACTCACAAAATCGTGTTTTGCGACTTGCTATTAGGAAGGGTCGTTCCCTTCCTATTAGCAACCCCTCAAGCCATGTAAGAATGTTTTGCAACTGCAATTGCGGTCGCAAAACACTCGCAGTTTACCACCCTCTTCAAGAGGACCCCTTCGCCTTTGTGAATGCAGGGCAAATATTTTTTAGGGGCAGGCAGTGGTCCCAGGGACCACTACCTGCCCTTAAAAAATGAAACAAAAACGTTTCATTTTTTTTTTTTTAAAATGCATCCCCCGTTTTCCTTTACGGAAAACGGGCTGTATTTTTTTTTTTAAAACTGCTTTATTTAAAAGCAGTCCCAGACATGGAGGTCTGCTGAGCCCAGCAGGCCACCATCCCTGGGAGGGCCAGCCATTCCCAAAGGGGTCGCAAATTGCAAGTGCCTCATGAATATTGTTGAGGCATGCAATTTGCGTCCCCATTGGGAATCGCAAACAGTGTCTCAGACACTGTTGTACGTGGCAATTTGCGACTCGCAAATTGCGACTCGCAATCGAGCGCAATTTGCGACTCGCAAATTGTCATGGTCACACATCTGGCCCGTAGTCTTTCTTGCCTGGATTCCAGGCCTTTGCCTGATCCTGGACGGGGACTGATACAAGGTAGAATGGTGGGCAATGATACGCCTTGAGCAGTCTAATGCAGGAGGAGGAGCGAATAATGCTGAACTAGTTATGCCCCTTCAGTTCAGATTTTCCATCACTCACTAATGAAAGGCAGGACATATTGACTTTGCTGGTGCTTGTTCTTTTTGTACCTGTATTTAATGTTTAATAAAGTATTAAATTATAAATTAGTTTGAACACTTATCTGTTATTTTTCTAGATCATATGGAATGAGCAATCTAACAGATGATCTAAAAGTGCTTTATAACATTGCTGGGGCTGACGGCAAAGGCATCACTTTTGTTTTTACTGATAATGAAATAAAAGACGAAGCATTTTTGGAGTACCTTAACAACGTATTATCGTCTGGAGAGGTAAGCCATAGCAAACAATCAACTGGGAATTTAGAATAATTCTGATATCTAATATGAATTGCGTGTCTCACACCTCAAATCCTGCCGAGGCCAACTCAGCCATCCATCCTTCAGAGAGCAATACAGATGTATAGGATAAAAGCATGGCTTCTTATTTACAGCGCTAAAAATGGCCAAAGTGCAGTATAAAGTACTCCCTAAAACACTTTATCTGAAAGAAACAGTTGGTTATAGATTCCTTACCTTAGAATTACCCCCAGGCGTCAGACTGGATCCGGAAAGTTTTTCGTCAGCAGTACCCCTGCGCGTCGGTAGGTGGCGTCGGTCGACTCCGCGTCCGTCGTCGGTGTTGTGGTCGCCGGGATGACGTGGCGGAAGTTACTTAGACGCCGCCCTCATGCGCTGACGTCAGTTTTTTCTTTTTCTGGGCCAGCAAGCGCAGATCCGGAGAGAGCGGTACCCCCAGTCACTTTTTGACTGACTTTTTGCGACTTTTGTCGACTTCTTTTCGAGTCTTACATCGACTCCTGGTGCACGAGGTATGCCCGGTTTCAAGGCCTGCGGTTCCTGTTCTCAACTCATGTCGGTGATGGATCCGCACCGCGTGTGCCTCTACGGCCTGGAGTGCGACCACGACCCCAAGTCGTGCTCCGACTGCCGAACCATGGCTCCGAAGTCTTTGCAGGAGCGGTCCCAAAAGCTACTCGAGGCCCGGCAGTCGGCTCCACGTCGTTCACGGTCCCGGTCGCGTGGGAGGTCGAGGGACCGAACGCGGAGCCATCACCACTCCTCATCTAAGTCTTTGCACTCGGGGTCAGGTAAGTCGAAGCACAAGAAGAAGTTGAAGAAGCGATGTCGCTCTTCGACTTCCCCTTGTCTGTCAACCCGACGCGATTAAGGGTGAGGGTGGTGCCACTCCCGCACAGGGTCGACTCCGGCCTTCCCTCCCTTCCCAGGACCGAGAGCGACCCCTGCCCAGCTTCGTCAATTTTACGAAGCGATGCATGCCATCTTTGGGCAGCCCGACTCCGCCGGTGCGCCTTCGGGCCCCGCAGACTCGGCTGGGGGCCCTAGGCCTTCGAGGCCCCCCCGGTCCGGCCTCAGCTCCGCAGGGCTCCCTTGGATCCAGGCCTGGATCCAGATCGGCGCCGGTCGACCTCGTAACACCTCCACCGGCGCCGACTCCACCGGCACCACGTCCGCAGCCGGCGCCGGCTGGACCTCCACCCGGCGTCGACCCCGGCTTCCACCCCGATGTGGATACGGAGCCAGACCGGCGTCGACCGACGCCGGATCCGGCGCTGATGGCCTGGATTCCACCCTGGCCATTTTCAGCCAGTTTGGCAGCCAGAGGAGGGTGAGGAAGACTGGGAGGGGTCTGAGGAACCTCTCACTGCTCAGCTGGAATACAAACAGGACTGGAGAGAGGACCTGGGGGATGCCAGTGGTCTGGACACGTCACCAGACCTTGGCATGTTGTCTCCTCCTACCGTGGCTACGGAGGAGGGAGCGTCTTATGCAGTGGTGTTGCGTAGGGCGGCCGAGGCCCTACACCTCGAGCTACCTACTGTGGCAGTCAGGACTAACCTCCTGACAGAGGTGCTTCAACCGGCAGCGAGCTCTTCTGAGCCCCTGCTGCCGTTTAATGAAGCCCTCACGGACATCCTTTTGGGCACCTGGTCCAAGCCCACCACAGGGGCTCCTGTGTATAGGATGGTTGCCCGCAGCCACCGCCCACCCCGGGCGACCCCACTTTCCACTCCCAACACCCCTCTCCCGAGAGCTTGGTAGTCCAAGCCTCAGCATCCCAAAGCGCATTCCCTACCGCACCACCCGACAGGGAATCCAAGAAGCTGGATCAGCTTGGGAAGAAGTTGTTTTCTTCCTCCAGCTTAGGGCTGCGGTCGGTGAACACAGCATGCCTCTTGGGCCGTTATTCCCACTTTGTGTGGGATATGGTGGCGCACGTGCTGCCTCAGTGTCCGGAGGAGGCCCGGGCCATGCTCTCCCGTGCTGTTGCCGAGGAGAGACGCAGCAAAGTTCGCCATCCATTGTGGACTGGACACTGCTGACTCACTGGGTAGGACCATTTTAACGTCGGTGGAGCTTCGCCGTCACACCTGGTTGAGAACGACTGGCTTTTCTGGGGATGTCCAGAACACCTTGATGGACATGCCCTTTGATGGCGTCGCCTGTTCGGCGACAAGGCAGACAGTGTGCCAGAGCGCTTCAAGGACTCTCGGGCTACGGCCAAGTCCTTGGGCCTCTCCACCACGCTCCCTGCACAGTCTGCTTTTCGCCCCTTTCGTGGCCACGGAAGGGGTGCCCCAACACTTTCCTTTCAGAGCCACAGGCCAGCGCAAACTGTTCAACCTCAGCGGGGACGTGGGAACCACCGACGTGGTTCTAGGGGCCAGCAGGCGGGCCAGTCCACCACCGCCCCCTCTGCAGCATCCTCCAAACCTTCCTAGTCTGACCTTTCAGGCCCATCAAACGCCAGTGGGCGGCAGGATCCGCCATCACCTCCCCCACTGGCGCACCATCACGTCAGACAGGTGGGTTTTGCATATAGTCCGAAGGGGCTACTCCCTCCCCTTTAAGACTATCCCCCCCAGCCATGCCACCCCAGTACATTCGCTTGTCGGGGGATCATCTGGTCCTTCTCCAACAGGAAGTTACGGCTGTCTTGGCCAAGGGAGCAATTGAGCGCATGCCTGCCCCAGAAGTAGGTCGTGGTTGCTATTCCCACTACTTTCTGGTGCCCAAGAAGGACAAGGGCCTGCGTCCTATCTGGATCTCAGGGACGTCAACCGCTTCCTCCCGAAGGAGAAGTTCAAAATGTTGACCCTGGCTCAGGTCTTGTCTGCCCTCGACCCTGGAGACTCGATGGTAGCTTTGGACTTGCAGGACGCTTATTTTCACATCCCCGTCCTGCCAGCCCACCGGAGTTACCTGCGGTTCATGGTAGGCCACAAGCTTTTTCAGTTTACCGTGCTCCCCTTTGGCCTTACCAGCGCCCCTCGGGTGTTCACGAAAGTGATGGCGTTGGTCGCAGCTTATCAGTGCAAATCAGGGGTTCCAGTCTTCCCCTATTTCGACGACTGGTTGTTGAAGGCGGGCTCGCCCCAGGCAGTCGTCTCCCACCTCCAGATTACGGCCGACCTCCTGCATTCGCTGGGGTTCTCCATCAAAGTGCCGAAGTCACACCTGACCCCCTCTCAGAAGCTCCTCTTCATCGGAGCGGTTCTGGACACGACGCAGTTTCGGGTTTATCCTCCCGAACAGCGAGTCCGGGATATTCGGGCTATGATTCCAATCTTTCAGCCTCTATCCAGGGTTTCGGTCACGATGACCCTGAGGCTGCTGGGCCTCATGGCCTCCTGCATCCTGCTGGTCGATCATGCCAGGTGGCATATGCGGGCTCTGCAGTGGGACCTGAAGTTCCAGTGGGCGCAGCATATGGGGAATCTGTCCGATTGCGTCCAGATCTCAGAGGGCACTGCACAACAATCGCAGTGGTGGCTCGCGAACCAGGATTGGGTCAACGGCAGATCTTTCTCCCTTCCCCAACCAGAACATACAGTGGTGACAGACGCATCCCTTCTGGGATGGAGCGGCCACATGGGAGAGGCGGAGATCAGAGTCCGAGCTCCAAATCAACCTTCTGGAGCTTCGGGCGATCCGTCTTGCACTAAAAGCATTCCTTCCCTCTGTCCGGGGAAGAGTAGTGCAGGTGTTCATGGACAACACCACCGCCATGTGGTACTGCAACAAACAAGGCGGGGTGGGGTCGTGGACCCTATGTCAAGAGGTCCTCTGTCTCTGGAAATGGCTGTAACATCAGGGCATATCCCTGGTGGTTCAACACCTGGCAGGTTCGCTGAACGCCAGTGCGGACGAACTCAGCCGCAGGTGCATGATGCATCACGAATGGCGTCTTCACTAGGAGGTGGTGCAAGGTCTCTTTCAACAGTGGGGAGAGCCTTGGTTAGATCTATTCGCCACTGAAGAGAACACGCAATGTCAGCAATTTTGTGAGTTGGAATTTCCAAGGCGGCACTCGCCAGGCAACGCTTTTCGTCGCGAGTGGAGTTGCGGTCTTCTATACGCCTTTCCGCCTATACCACTTCTGCCCAGAGTGCTGAAGAAGATCAAGCGCGACCGGGCCCAAGTCATTCATGTGGCTCCCGATTGGGCACAAAGAGTCTGGTTTCCCAAGCTGCTCAACATGGCCATCGATCCCCCGATCCGACTGACTCTTCCGGAGGATCTTCTGTCGCAGCAGCAGGGGACGGTCGTCCACCCGAACCTGTCCAGCCTCCACCTCCTTGCGTGGAGATTGAGCGGCGGCAATTGACGTCATTTGACTTGCCTCCTGAAGTCTGTGATGTAATCTTGGCAGCCAGGCGTCCCTCCACTAAGACGGTATACACCTGCAGATTGAATACATTTGTTGCATGGTGCACAGCAAAGGCTGTGGATCCCCTTTCTGCCCCTCTTTCTGAGGTTCTCTTGTTCCTTCTGTCTTTGGCCCTCAGGGCTCTGCTCTGGGCACTCTTAAGGGCTACTTCTCGGCCATTTCATCCTTCCTCAGGCTTCCTGATCAGCCTTCTCTTTTCAAGTCCCCTGTTGTAAATAGATTTCTCAAAGGCATTACTCATCTTTTTCCTTCTGTTCCCTTCGTAATGCTTCAGTGGGACTTGAATTTGGTTCTTACTTTTCTGATGTGCGCTCCCTTTGAGCCACTACATAACTGTCCTCTCAGACTTCTCACTCTGAAAACTGCTTTTCTGGTTGCCATCACCTCTGCGCGCAGGGTGAGTGAGCTACAAGCTCTGTCTTTCAAGCCTCCTTTTCTGGCTGTTCATCCGGACAAGGTCGTCCTCAGAACTCGACCTTCCTTTCTTCCAAAGGTGGTCACTTCTTTTCATATTGGCCAAACCATCACTTTGCCACCTTCTTTCCGCCTCCGCATCCTTCAAAAGAGGAAGAGAGACTCCACCGTCTGGATCCAAAACGTGCGCTCTCCTTTTATTTGGATCACACCAAGCAATTCCAGGTGGACGACCAGCTCTTTGTTGGTTACACGGGCGCTAAGTAAGGTCGGGCCGTGCACAAACGGACCATCTCCAGGTGGGTCGTTCTGTGCATCAAGGCCTGCTATTCTTTGGCAAAGAAGGAGCCTCCAGCGGGGCTGCGCGCCCATTCCACCAGGGCAACGGCAGCTACTACTGCTTTGGTATAGGGAGTCCCCCTAAATGACATTTGTCAGGCAGCTACGTGGGCATCCCTGCACACGTTCACCAAGCACTACTGCCTGGAAAGCCAAGTCCGGAGATACGGCTTCTTTGGCCGTTCTGTTCTCCATGACTTTCTGGTGTGAATTTGGTTTGCAGACCCACCTCCGGGGTTGGTATTGCTGGGGTATCTATTCTAAGATAAGGAATCTATAACTAACTGTTTCTTTCAGATGAACAAGTTACTTACCTTCGGTAACGATATATCTGTAAGAAACATAGGTTAGTTATAGATTCCTGCAAAAAGAAAAATTGATGGACAGAATGCAGAACAATGTCATACATTCACCCCAGTACAGAGATCTGGGCCTAAAACCATCGTTTTTTTGCTCACCATGCCATTCCAGTTTGGACCCAGCCATATGCAAATCAGTCTTGACCCTGCGCAAAATGGGAACAGTCCAGTCCGAACTGCCAGGCCAGGTACTCCCTGGACTGGAAACAAGCATCCTAGGACCAGTTTCGGGCTTTCAGCCCTCATCAGCCAGGATAGCTTGACTCCAGTGGCATGTAGAGCACGGGACCCATGTCTGGGTATACCCGTCCCACTCGGGGTGACAAATGCAAAAAGAACAATTGATGGACAGAATGCAGAACAATGTCATACATTCACCCCAGTACAGAGATCTGGGCCTAAATCCATCGTTTTTTTGCTCACCATGCGATTCCAGTTTGGACCCAGCCATATGCAAATCAGTCTTGACCCTGCGTCCAATGGGAACAGTCCAGCCCGAACTGCCAGGCCAAGTCCTCCCTGGACTGGAAACAAGCATCCTAGGACCGGTTTCGGGCTTACAGCCCTCATCAACCAGGATAGCTTGACTCCAGTGGCATGGAGAGCACGGGACCCACATCTGGGCATACCCGTCCCACTCGGGTGGCATGGTGAGCAAAAGAACGATGGATTCAACCCAGATCTCTTGACTGGCCGGATGCCGAAACAATTGAGAATACTGTGTCCACCCTTTCCAACTATGATACGAGACTGCCTCCAACAAGGTCGACCTGGAAAGCCTCCACACAAGCGCTTGGACTGGTCCTTTAATAATGTCCTCTCTTGGTTAATAGCACTGCCCATACAGAGCAACGAAGCCGGGCAGAACGTACAACTTATATTGAGAGCTATCTGTATGAGGAACAAAGTATTTTTAATCTGACAGCAATTTAACTGTTTTTAAGCTTCTAATGATATATGAATTTTGTAAATGTGTAATTAATATCTTATCATGATTTTATTGTTTTACTCGAAATTTGTATTGCAATGGTTTTAAGTAACTATGCAAATGTAATAAATTCAATTCAAATTCAAGATCTCTTGACTGGGGGTGAATGTATGATTTATTCAGCATTCCGTCCATCATTTGTTTGCGTAGTTATAGATTCCTTACCACCCCACCCCACCCATCCTACCAGTTCTGCGAACTGACTTCTAGGGTTAAGGACATCCTTTCAGGGCCCTAGTTTTGTGCACCAGTGGTCAGTGTCTTGCACGGCTCTGCGTTCCTGGCGCGGAAAGTCGTGTACAGAACTGACGTCAGCGCGCGAGGGCGGCATCTAAGTAACTTCCGCAACGTCATCCCGGCGACCACGACGCCGACGATGGATGCGGAGTTGACCGACACCACCTACCAACGTGCAGGGGTACTGCTGACGAAAAACTTTCCGGATCCAGTCTGAGGCCTGGGGGTAATTCTAAGGTAAGGAATCTATAACTAACCAATGTTTCTTACAGATATATTGTTACCGAAGGTAAGTAACTTGTTCATTACTCATTTTATTACCATTGTAGTTATGAATTTCATTCAAAAACCTCCACCCATTTAACCTTAGGTTTGTGGTATAGGTTTGTTAAAAACACTAATTATAATCGTACATAAGAAGCAACTGCGTTTAATGTAATGTTCTACTATTGTATTATTAATAACAAGAAGGAATTCAAATGTATACTTAAACCATTAAATGGAAAATCTGCTATTCACTCTCCACATTTCATGAAATCATCGTGTAAAAAGCATGTTCTGTCATTAATCTGCACTATTCTATTAGTGAAATGTGAAGATCGACAGCGCTGTACCCCCTCATGACTTGCAGATCAACAGTTTACAGACTGAACCGATCTGAATAATTTACATGGTGTGTTGAATTCATACCCAGATAGTGCTTTTTAAAATATGAAGAAGACAGATGTCGACCTTTTGCTTCATTGTCCTTCACAGATCAGGACAGCTTGTAACTGCCTTGTATACAACCAGGTCACCACCGATTCAATTTTGACCTGCTGTAAGCACCATTGCCCTCATTTATGGAGATTTGGTGTGGAGCAGTGCTGCAAGTCACCTTGCTGCGGTGCCCTACGCCACAGTGAATGGTCAGGTAGCCCCGTATTTATCCAATATGGTGCCATCCTGTCCTTTTCCCCTACGCTGGTGCTGTTTCGACAGCCTAGTGCCAATGCAGGCCCCTTGCACTGTTGCTTGAACATGAAATATCTTGAAAAAACAAAAAGCGTTTTGCAAAACAGGAACAGTTTGTTGAATTAAACAGTATAGTCGGGAGAACAGTCACAGGCATAGCGTTTGAGGACTGTCTCAACTTACAATCGATATGACATGTTTTTTTTATACAATTAATGGAATGCCATAAAACAGTTCTGTGATCCTTTATTGGTGAGAAATGTAAACCTCTGCGTCTGGGGCCATAAATTAATCGATTTGATGAGAAATCCAAGTGGGCCTCAACCTTGCATGGACACAATGTGGCCAGTGGGTAACGTGTCTGTTGGGTCCTCTGTACATTCTCTGGGAGTCTGGAGCTTCCGCGTGCCGAGAGAATGCACAGAACAATAGGGCAGCGGGATTCGGGAGTGGGAGGTTAACGGTTGGTGGGACCTGCGGTCAGGAGTACCTGTTTCTGTTCCGCTGACTTGAATAAAGATATTCCTACCTACTTGAAGACTCCATGTCCTTACACTGGCGACAAATGCCAGTCAGCGGGACCTCCACGCGTGCGGCCATGAAGCGACCTTCACAACGGGGCTCCTCCTTTGAACCGCTTGCCGATCTTCACTACGGGTCAAGATCCAAGAAACTTCCCCTGACAACACTTTAAGGTATCCGTGCTGTCGTAGCACCACCATCAAGGTACTTGGCTCTTTCATTTTCCGGTGGCTCCTTCTTGCTCGATCCTCTCCGCTGCTCCTGCCACGTCACTGCAGCGTCGCCCTTAGCTTTCTCCTGTGCGGTTCACGGTGACCCGCACACCGCATTCTCCTACGTCACCATGCATACGTGTTGAGCGTGGTGTCCATCTTGGAACCAGGAAACATTTTCCAAAGCTGTGCCGATCTCGGTGATCTGCACACCGTTTCTTATGCGGCCATTTTGGAGTCAGGCCATTTTCTCGACCGTGCCGATCTCGGTGATCTGCACACCACTTCTTATAATTTGCATACCATTTATGAAGTGCTGATCTTGGTGATCTGCACACCGTTATATATTACTTATCACCTACATTGCAAGTGTTCTCTTACATTGTCTACAGTGCACGTGTTGATTCCGTTGATCAGCACACCATCCTTAAAGTGCAATTACCTGCATTTTCTTTTCTCATCATTCTACAAGTGCGTTTCTTGCGTGCACTCCTGGCATTAATACAGTGGAATATCCTTGTGTGCATCTTTTGCGGTGACACACACATCTCCTCCAAGCTACGCTCATTTCTTCTGCTCATCACACCGTAGTTGTATTAATTTATTGTGCACTGCGTGCACTGTGTTCTCTTCACAGTTTTCAAGCTCATTACCCATTCCATCCTTCTCCATTCTCATGCACCAAGCAATTGCCCCACCTACACCTTTTGTACCCAATCCAGCTTCTCCTGAAATTGATTGGTAAAAATGGAAGGAAGGGTTTGAAGCATATCTGGAGGCTCTTGACGGAGAGTCATTCACTTGCAAAAAGAAATATGCCATTTTAAGACATTGTTTAGGTACTGAAGGCCGCAACATTTTGAAACACATTCCCAAAGAACTAGTCATTGTTAGCGATGGTGAAGGTGATGGCGTAGAGGACGAGTATGCTACAGCCATCAAAGCTCTGAACACTTGTTTCAAAGCTTGTAAAAATGTAACCTTAGAAAGACACAAATTCTACAAGAGTCTAATTGCAAGGCGAATCCGCCTCAAGTTATGTTGGCGCTTTGCACATTCTCGCTGCCTCTTGTGAATACAAAGCATTTGAAGAGGAAATGATAAAGGACCAGCTAGCCGAAAAAGCAAACAACAAAAAAGTTCAGGAAGCGCTTTTATTCAAACCGGATCTCACCCTGCAAAAAGCATTAGACATTGCCACAAGAATAGAAAGCACTAGTTCGTACATGGAGCAAATGTCTTTAACTGAAAGCAAAAGTCAGAGCGTGCTAGCAGTCAAATGAAAATATAAAAAAAAAAGAGTTAAAGGAAAAGTCAGATAAAAGAGAAGCTAACTCTACAACAAGGAAAACACTAGAGTGCTACAGATGTAGCAGTACCAGTTATCTAGCTCATGCCTAATCGTGCCCAGCTGTTGACAAAATATGCACCAAGTGTTCAAAGAAAGGGCATTTCGCCAAGGTTTGCAGGTCCAGTGGAAGCGGGCCATCTAGAAAGGTGCACAATGTAGAATCAACAGTGGAAGAAGCATCTTCATCCAGCGAGGAAGATCAAATTCTCACCATTTTGGACATAGATTATTCTAATGGTATCTGATAGAGACATCTAGCCGCAGATTCCTTAACTTAGAATATCCCCTGGCGTCAGACTGGATCAGGAGAATCTTTAGCAGTAACTCTGCGCGCCGGGGGACGGCGCTGCATGGCTCCGTCCTGACGTCGTCCACGGATATGACGTCAATGGAGCCATATAAGTCCCTCCCGGCGCGCTGACATCAGTTTCCTTCTTTTCCGCATCCCAACGCAGATCCAGGAGAAGCGGTTCCTCTGGCCTGTTTTTGTTTTTAGGCCTTATCGACGCCTTTTAGCATCCGGGAACAGTGTGCGATGCCTAAGGGCTTCAAGTCGTATGAGACCTGTACGCGGCAGATGTCGGTGAGGAAACCACACGAGATCTGCATGTGGTGCTTGGGAGAGCACCACAACTCTGAGGAGTGCGACGCCTGCCGGCAGCTGAAGCCGAAATCCCTGTGGGAATGTCGGATGAAGTTGCTGTCCGCCCGGATGTCCCGTTCGGAGTCCTCGCGTCAGGTCAGGTCACTGAGTCGTTCCCTCGGACGTCGCTCGCCTGACGCAGGTAAGCACAGGAAGAAGTCAGAGGTCGTCGTCCTCCCATAAACGTGACACTGAGGCCCGCTGCTCCCGGTCTTCACCGGACACGGGCAACCAGGAGACGACCCCCACCTACCCACCATTTTCTGGTGTTGGGGCATCTAGATCCCAGATGGAAGCCTATTATAGGGCTTTACAGGCCATCTTTGGGTCACCTCCTCTCCCTGGTGCGCCTTCGGGCCCCACAGAGGGGGTAGGGGCTCAGATCGGGAATTCACCGGTGGGTTCGTCCTCTGCGCCGATCGAGTTTCCTGACTCCGATTCTGGTGTCGCTGCGACATCGGGACACGGCCCGGAAGGGCATCCCAGTCAGACGTCCGGCCCTCCTGTGGAGCCACCGCACAGCCCTGTGAGGCTCCCTGCGCTGGCGCCGGATGCGGCTGCAGCGCGGAGCTCGACTCCGAGTCGACGCCGTTCCTCACTGCAGTTTCCCATCTCGGTGGATGTCGAGTGGACGCCGTCTCGACGTCGGTCGATGCCGGTGCTGACCCCTGCTCTTCCTCTGTTGGTGGGGGAGGTTGAGGCCCCTGAGGGTTCACCACCCCAGGGTTGTTTCGATGCTCCTCGGAGCAGGTATCCATGGGGCACTGGCAGGCTTTTGGTCGTCCTCGGGCTGCAAAGCCTCTGCCTTTTGGTGAACGGGTTAGCCTACAACCGTCCCCTACAGTTGGCTTATTGTCGTCACCTAGAATGGCCACGGAGGCTAGTGCAGCGTTTGAGAGCGGTTCACAAAGCTGCGGATATCTTACAGATGCAGCCTCCCTCAGTCTTTCTGCCTTCGGGTCCCTTGTTGGATCTACTCTACCAGGGCGACGTGTAGGTGGAGTCCTTGTTGCCTTTTGGCGAGTCATTATATGACATTCTTCTTGGGACTTGGGCGAGACCCTCATCGGGAGACCCTGTGGGTCGTGCTATTGCACATCGTCATCACCCGGCTTCAGATGACCCTGTCTCTTTGTCCCTCCATCTAGGGCTCAAGGGCTGGTAGTCCAGGCAGCCTCTGCCTCGCTACCTTCCTGCCCTCCTCTGGTACTCACTCCCACTAGGGAGTCTCGCTGGTTGGAGGCGTGTGGCCGCCATGTCTTTGCGTCCACCAGCTCGGCATTTCGGTCTTTGAACACGTCGTGCGTGTTTGCACGGGCTACTTTTGACCTTTGGGACTCGGTCGAGCTTCTCCTTCCATCTCTTCCGGAGGACTCTCGGGCTGACCTGGATCGGCTGCTTCATGATGGCCGGGAACTGGCACAGTTTTCCGTTCGGTCGGCCATGGACACCACGGACTCTGTGGGTCGGGCTATGGCCAGGTCAGTTGCTCTGCGCCACCATGCCTGGCTGCGCGATGGCAGTTTTCCTGCGAATGTTCAGGAGCGTCTTCAGGATTTGCCCTTTGATGGCCTCTCCCTTTTTGACAGTCATGCTGACTCAGCGGTCCAACGTCTCATGTCTGGGTTTCCATAAACCCCGTGGTTTTTAGTCCTTGTTGCGGACTTTTACTTTGGTTGCAGTATTGTCACTGTTTTTTCTGGTATCCGTCTATGGGTTCAAGACGTTATTGCCAGGACGGACTGTGCGGCTAATCAGCCAAATCTGAAAGAGACACGTTAGTGACAGATTCCTTACCTTAGAATATCCCCAGGCGTCAGGTTTTTTGCGTAGCAGTACCCTTGCGCGTCGGTAGGTGGCGTCGTGCGGCTCCGCGTCCGTCGTCGGCGTCGTGATCGCCGGGACGACGTCGCGGGCAGTACTTAGACGCCGCCCCTGCGCGCTGACGTCAGTTCTTCTTTTTCCGCGCCAGTAAGCGCAGATCCAGGAAGAGCAGTGCCCTAGTCAATTTTTGACTACATTTTTTGTGAATTTTTTCACTGTTTCTTTTCGAGTCTTCATCGACTCCTAGGTGTCGTAGGGATGCCCGGCTTCAAGCCATGCGACGCCTGTGGTCGAATGATGTCGATCACAGACCCGCATCTAGAGTGTCTCTACTGTCTCGGCCGAGACCACGACACGAAGTCGTGTCCTGACTGCAGGAAACTTCACCCGAAGGCTTTGCGAGAGCGGTCTCGAAAGCTCCTCGAGGTCCGGCAGTCGACTCCGCGCCGCACCAAGCCCCGGTCCCGGGAGAGGTCGAGGGGCCGGTCGCGGAGTCCCCGCCGGTCGTCGGAGTCCAAGTCTTCGCGCTCCTCGGGTAAGTCGAAGCACAAAAAGTCTAAGAAGCATCAGCGCTCTAAGACTTCGCCTCGCCGGTCTCGCGACTCGGCTGAGGCCCCTGTTGGCACCGCCCCCGCCCCCGCGGCCCCGGACGTGCCTGTGGAGCCGCCCCCGCATTACCCGTCCTTTCCGGGTTCGGGGGCGACTCCGGCCAAAAAACAGGAATTCCTGTCAGCCATGGCCCGCCTCTTTGGGCCTCAAGGTCCCTCCGGTGCGCCTTCGGGCCCCGCGGGCCCTGATGGGGTTGCTCCGGCGTCGCCGCCGACTCCGGTCCCGGCGTCGCCTGTCCCACCAGCCTTCATCCCGGCTTCGGCTCCGGCCTCGATCCCGGCTCCGGTGGTACCGCAACCCCCATCGACGCCGGTTGACCTAACCACGCCTCCGCCCTGACGCCGTCCGGGGCTCCGGACTGCGTCGTTCCCCGGTTGTCTCCGGCTCCGGACATGGAGCCGGACCGACGTCGCTCGACGCCGGCTCCGGCGCCGATGAGACCTTGGGTCCCAAATGTCCCCCCTCCTCCATATTTTGAACAAGAGGAGGACCAGGAGAGCTGGGAGGGGTCGGAAGACCCTCTCACACAACAGTGTGAGTATGATCAGGACTGGGCTGAGGAACTTGGGGATGCCAGTGGTCTAGACACTTCCCCTGACACTGGCATGCTGTCTCCTCCCGTGGCTACGGAGGAGGGAGCAAATTTCGCAACGGTGTTGCGTAGAGCAGCTGGAGCCTTGCACCTCCAATTGCCTACTGTGGCTGTCAGGACTAATCTCCTGACGGAAGTGCTTCAGCCGGCAGCTTCCTCCACGGAGACTGTGCTGCCATTTTATGATGCACTGACTGACGTTCTTTTGGGCGCCTGGTCCAAGCCCACCACAGGGGCTCCTGTGGATAGGAACGTGGCCCGACGCCATCGCCCTGCTCCGGGCGACCCCTTGTTTCTCTCCCAACATCCCACCCCGAGAGCTTGGTTGTCCAAGCCTCTGCCTCCCAAACCGCCTTCCCTACCGCCCCTCCGGATAGGGAATCCAAACGCCTGGACCAATTTGGGAAGAAGGCTTTTTCTTCCTCCAGTGCTGGCTTGCGGTCCGTCAACACCGCTTGCCTTTTGGGCCGATATACCCACTCCCTGTGGGATTCGGTGTCGGCTGTTTTGCCACAGTGTTCTGAGGAGGTCCAGACACTGCTTACCCGCGCCATTGCGGAAGGAAGAGATGCGGCTAAATACACCATACGTTGTGGCCTTGATACCGCCGACTCGCTGGGCAGATCGCTTGCAACGACGGTGGCGCTACGTCGCCACGCCTGGCTGAGAACAACTGGTTTCTCGGGTGATGTCCAGAATACACTCATGGACATGCCCTTTGATGGAGTCGGTCTTTTTGGTTCCAAAGCAGACCATGCGCTGGAGCGTTTCAGGACTCACGGGCTACTGCCAAGTCCCTGGGCCTTTCTGTTGTACGCCCTCCGCTAACCTCTGCTTTTCGCCCCTTTCGTGGCCACGGAAGGGGCGCCCAGTCACGTCAGCTGCCCAACCACCGGCCCGCGCAGCAAGCGTCTTCGCGTGGCCGAGGACGTGGATACCGCCGTGGCGGTTCGGGCAACCAGCGTGCGGGTCAGGCCACCACCTCCAACCCGTCCGCGGCCTCCAAGCCCTCCTAGTCCCTCCTTTCCGGTGCACAGCACGCCAGTAGGGGGCAGGGTCCGCCATCACCTTCACCACTGGCGTCCCATCACCTCGGACAGGTGGGTCTTGGACATTGTCCGAAGGGGCTACTCCCTCCCCTTCGAGACCACCCCCCAGCCATGCCACCTCAATTCCACCGCATGTCAGGGGATCACTTGGTGCTTCTGCAGAAGGAAGTCACAGCCCTCTTGGCCAAGAGGGCCATCGAGCATGTTCCGACCCCAGAAGTAGGACGTGGTTGCTACTCCCACTACTTTCTGGTGCCCAAAAAGGACAAGGAGGACATGCGTCCTATCTTGGACCTCCGAAACGTCAATCGCTTCCTCTGGAAGGAGAAGTTCAAGATGCTCACCCTAGCTCAGGTCTTGACTGCCCTCGACCCTGGAGACTGGTTGGTAGCGTTGGACTTGCAGGACGCCTATTTCCACATCCCCGTCCTGCCGGCCCACCGGCGTTACCTCCGGTTCACGGTAGGCCTCGAGCATTTTCAGTTCACCGTGCTCCCCTTTGGCCTTACAAGTGCCCCTCGGGTGTTCACGAAAGTGATGGCGGTGGTCGCAGCTCATCTGCGCCGGGCAGGGGTTCCAGTCTTCCCCTACCTCGACGACTGGCTGCTGAAGGCGGGCTCGTCCCAGGCAGTCGTCTCCCACCTCCAGACTACGGCCGAACTCCTGCACTCGCTGGGGTTCTCCATCAATGTGCCGAAGTCGCATCTGATTCCTTCTCCACAGCTCCTTTTCATCGGAGCAGTTCTGGACACGACGCAGTTTCGGGCCTATCCTCCCGAACGGCGAGTCCGGGATATTCAGGCTATGATTCCAATCTTTCAGCCTTTATCCTGGGTTTCGGTACGGATGACCCTGAGGCTGCTGGGCCTCATGGCCTCCTGCATCCTGCTGGTCGATCATGCCAGATGGCATATGCGGGCTCTGCAGTGGGACCTGAAGTTCCAGTGGGCGCAGCACCAGGGCAACCTGTCCGATCACGTCCAGATCTCGGAGGGGGCTGCAAAACAGTTGCAGTGGTGGCTCTCGAACCGGCAATGGGTCATGGGCAGATCCCTCTCCCTTCTCCAGCCAGAGCACACAGTTGTGACGGACACGTCCCTTCTGGGATGGGGCGGTCACATGGGAGAGGCGGAGATCAGAGGCCTCTGGTCTCCGGCGGAGTCCCGGCTCCAAATCAACCTTCTGGAGCTCCAGGCGATCCGACTTGCACTCAAGGCATTCCTTCCCTCTGTCAAAGGGAATATAGTGCAGGTGTTCACAGACAACACCACCGCCATGTGGTACTGCAACAAACAAGGCGGGGTGGGGTCGTGGACCCTCTGTCAGGAGGCTCTGCGCCTCTGGACATGGCTGGAACATCAGGGCATGTTCCTGATGGTTCAACACCTGGCAGGTTCCCTGAACGCCAGGGCGGACGAACTCAGCCGCAGGTGCATGATGGATCACGAATGGCGTCTTCACTCGGAAGTGGCGCAAGGTCTCTTTCTGCAGTGGGGAGAGCCTTGGTTAGATCTATTCGCCACCAAAGAGAACGCGCAATGTCATCAGTTCTGCGCGTTGGAATTTCCAAGGCGGCACTCGCTCGGCGACGCTTTTCGTCGCGAGTGGAGTTGCGGTCTGTTGTACGCCTTTCCGCCTATACCACTTCTACCCAGAGTGTTGAAGAAGATTCGGCGCGACCGGGCCCAAGTGATCCTTGTGGCTCCGGACTGGGCTCGAAGAGTTTGGTATCCCGAGCTACTCAGTATGAGCGTCGATCCCCGATCCGTCTGCCTCTTCGGGAGGATCTTCTGTCGCAGCAGCAGGGGACGGTCCTCCACTCGAACCTGTCCAGCCTCCACCTGCTTGCGTGGAGATTGAGCGGCGGCAGTTGATTCCTTTCGACTTGCCTCCCGAAGTTTGTGATGTGATTCTGGCAGCCAGGCGTCCCTCCACTAAGGTGGTATACGCCTGCAGGTGGAACAAGTTTGTGGCATGGTGCACAGCAAAGGCTGTGAATCCCCTCTCTGCCCCTCTTTCTGAGGTTCTTCTGTTCCTTCTTTCCCTGGCCCAACAGGGTTCTGCCCTGGGTACCATCAAGGGCTATCTTTGTGCCATCTCGGCCTTCCTCAGGCTTCCTGATCAGCCCTCCCTTTTCAAGTCCCCTGTTGTTAACAGGTTTCTAAAAGGCATTACACACCTCTTCCCTCCTGTTCCGTTTGTGATGCCTCAGTGGGACTTGAACTTGGTTCTTACCTTTCTCATGTGCGCTCCCTTTGAGCCTCTACATAACTGTCCTCTTCGTCTTCTGACTCTGAAGACAGCCTTTCTGGTGGCCATCACCTCCGCTCGGCGGGTGAGTGAGCTCCAGGCTCTATCATGCAAACCTCCCTTTCTGTCTGTACATCCAGACAAGGTTGTTCTTAGGACGCGTCCGTCCTTCTTGCCAAAGGTGGTTACTGCCTTCCACATTGGGCAGACCATCACTTTGCCCACCTTCTTTCCGCCTCCGCATCCTTCCAGAGAGGAAGAGAGGCTCCACCGTCTGGACCCAAAACGTGCGCTTTCCTTTTATATCAACCGCACACAACACTTCCGGGTGGATGACCAGCTCTTTGTTGGCTACGTGGGTTGCAAAAAAGGTCGGGCGGTGAACAAGAGAACCATCTCCCGCTGGGTAACCTTGTGTATCAAAGCCTGCTATTCTTTGGCTAAGAAGGAGCCTCCTGTTGGGCTGCGTGCCCATTCCACCAGGGCAACGGCTGCTACCACGGCTTTGGGCCGCGGTGTTCCGCTGCAGGATATCTGTCAGGCAGCTACGTGGGCCTCGCTGCACACGTTTACAAAGCATTACTGCCTTGACAGTCAGGTCCGGAGGGACGGCTTCTTTGGCCGTTCTGTCCTCCGGGACTTCCTTGTCTGATCTTTGTTCGCAGACCCACCACCGGGGTTGGTATTGCTGGGGTATCTATTCTAAGGTAAGGAATCTGTCACTAACGTGTCTCTTTCAGATGCACAAGTTACTAACTTGTGTAACGATATATCTGTAAGAGACAGTAGTTAGTGACAGATTCCTACCGCCCCACCCATCCTCCCCGTTCTGCGAACTGATTTCTAGGGTTAAGGACATCCCTTTCAGGGCCCTAGTATTTTTCAGACACCTATGTCAGCTTCTTGCATGGCTCTGCGTTCCTGGCGCGGAAAGTCGTGTACAGAACTGACGTCAGCACGCAGGGGCGGCGTCTAAGTACTGCCCGCGACGTCATCCCGGCGATCACGACGCCGACGACGGACGCGGAGCCGCACGACGCCACCTACCGGCAGCGCAAGGGTACTGCTACGCAAAAACTTTCCCGGATCCAGCCTGACGCCTGGGGATAGTCTAAGGTAAGGAATCTGTCACTAACTACTGTCTCTTACAGATATATCGTTACACAAGTTAGTAACTTGTGCTTTTGTCCTTATTCGGTACAGCTAGCCAGCTGTTTCTGTATTTCTTTTTGAGTCCTCTGTCTACGAGCTAGTCTCAAGAGATGTTCCTGGCTTTTTACGTGGGATAAGACATACCCTATGTGGGGTATTCGTTGGCTATTGTATAGCCACTCTTCCTTGCACAGGAAGCTTCTCAGGCTCCCGCAGAGTCTTCTTAGGATGGGGTTTTATGTCCCTCTGGGGGATTGTCCTATAGTTCATACTGTAGGCTCCTCCCTTCGTCGTTCTTCCTACTATTGTAGGACTTCCCCTCTGGTGAGGCCCACAAGATTGGCGTGGCTCTCTCCTGGAGCTTATGAGTTGTGGTGTACGGTTGGTCCGTAGCACTCTTCTACCTCTATGGAGGCAGACTGCTCCAGAGTATTTTTGGTTTTCTGCCACACCCGGCTCACCCTGGCGTGTTCTTCACCTTTTTGCTGTGCTCTTTTTTGCCTACGTTGGCTGTCTTAGACGTAAGCAAGTGTTCCTGGTGGGCATGTTGTCGTGTTCCGCTCAGGTGCGGTTTCTTTCCGTGTTCTATACGGACACGATATGTGAGTACGCACTGGGTGTGTTCACAGTCACGGGGTGCCTGCGGTACGCCTTGCGCCATTGTCTTGGCTACATTCTCTACTTGTGGTATTGTCTACTCTTCACTCTCTGGTGTTGGGACGTGCTTCGGTCTTCTTTCACGGCTCAGACCCTGTCTGGTTTTCGCTTATAGGCAGTAGAGTCCATGCCAGACACGTCACTGCTGCACGTTGCCTTGTGCTCCTTTTTTTCCTATGCACTTCCCAGGCAGGGGCTCTAGTACCTCTGTTCCTGGCCGCGCGGGAGCTCAGGTACTCCTGTTCCTGGCCCCGGCTGATGTTATCAGTGGGAGTATTCTTCTTCAGGATACTCATTGCCATTTTTGCAGTATCTGTATCTATATATCTATATATACATTTTTTTGACTTCTATGTATGTGTATTACTAACTCTTTTCATAGTTAGTGTGGTGGTCAATATCTCCGCCTGTCACGCGGGAGACCAGGGTTCCTTCCCCGACGGGGAAGATGATGTTGCCTTTAAGTGTTTCGACATATGTTATATCCTGTTCTGGTTCACATCGGTGCCGTTGGTACCAATTGTGCGGCCACCTATATTATGTAGGGTGGGCTCTTCGGGTTCCCCTCGTCTTTCAATAAATATATTTTCATTTATACGTATATGTCTATATGTATGTATGTCATGGGATATCCACACAGCGAGAAGGCAGGCATACTAGGTTTTTCCTTGCTGTGGTATCTGGGGTATCTGAAAGAAACACATAGTGATAGATTCCTTACCTTAGAATATCCCCAGGCGTCAGACTGGATCCGGAAAGTTTTCGTCAGCAGTACCCCTGCGCGTCGGTAGGTGGCGTCGTGCGGCTCCGCGTCCGTCGTTGGCGTCGTGGTCGCCGAGATGACGTCGCAGGCGCTACTTAGACGCCGCCCACGCGCGCTGACGTCAGTTCTTTCTTTTTCCGCGCCAGCAAGCGCAGATCCGGGAAGAGCAGGAACCCCCAGTCAATTTTTGACTGACTTTTTGAGGCTTTTTGTCTCTATTTTTTCATCGAGTCTTCGACTCCTGGTGCAGTTAGGATGCCCGGTTTTAAATCCTGCGGGGACTGTCACCGTATGATGTCGGTGACGGACCCGCACCGTGTGTGTCTTTTCTGCCTGGGGCGCGGCCACGATTCCACGTTGTGCCCCGACTGCCGGGCCATGGCGCCGAAGACTTTGCGGGAGCGGTCCCGAAAGTTGCTGGAAGCTCGGCAGTCGGCTCCGCGCCGTTCGAGGTCCCGGTCCCGTGGGAGGTCGAGGGACCGTGCGCGGAGTCATCACCATTGGTCTTCGAGATCAAAGTCTTCGCACTCGTCAGGTAAGGCGAAGCACAAGAAGTCGAAGAAATGACATCGTTCTCCGACTTCCCCTCGCCGGTCGCGCGACGCGGCTGAGGGTGTGGGTGATGCCTCCCCCGCGGCTCCAGCGGAGCCTGTGCAGTCGGCGCCGGCCTACCCGCCCTTTCCGGGTCCGTCAGCGACTCCGGCCCAAATACAGGAATTCCTGTCGGCCATGGCCCGCCTCTTTGGGCCGTCGGGTCCCGCTGGTGCGCCTTCGGGCCCCGCGGTCCCGAATGGGGGTCCTTGCATTTCATCGCCGGCGACTCCGGCCCCGGCGTCGCCATCGGCTCCGGCGCCGCAGGACTTCCTTGGATCGAGGCCTGGATCCCGGTCGACGCCGGTTGACCTTATAACACCTCCACCGACGTCGACCCCACCGGCACCACTTTTGACGACGCCCGCTCCTCGGGACGACGTCGGCCCCGGTTTCAGCCCCGAAGTGGACGCGGCGTCGAGCCGGCGTCGATCGATGCCGTTCTCGACGTTGCTTGGGGTTTTCTATCCCCATGTCCCTGCTCCTTATTTTACACCTGTTGAACAGCCTGAGGAGCTAGGGGAGGACTGGGAGGGGTCTGAGGACCCTCTTGCAGCTGCTTGCGAGTCTGAACAGGACTGGGCTGAGAAGTTGGGGGGTGCCAGTGGTCTGGATACCTCACCAGACCTTGGCATGCTGTCTCCTCCTACCGTGGCTACGGAGGAGGGTGCTAGTTATGCTGTGGTGTTGCGTAGGGCGGCCGAGGCCCTACACCTCGAGCTTCCTACGGTGGCCGTCAGGACTAACCTCCTGACAGAGGTGCTTCAGCCAGCAGCTACTTCTGCGGAGCCGCTGCTTCCTTTCAATGAAGCCCTTTCTGACGTTCTTTTGGGCACTTAGTCCAGGCCCACCACAGGGGCTCCTGTGGATAGGAACGTGGCCCGACGCCATCGCCCGGCTCCGGGTGACCCCCTCTTCCTCTCCCAATATCCCACCCCCGAGAGCTTGGTTGTCCAAGCCTCTGCTTCCCCTACCGCCTTCCCTTCTGCACCACCGGATAGGAAATCCAAGAAACTGGATCAGTTTGCAAAGAAAATTTTTTCTTTTTCCAGTTCTGCCCTGCGGTACGTGAACACCGCATGCCTCTTGGGCCGTTATTCCCACTCTCTGTGGGATACCGTGGCGAACGTGCTGCCCCACTGTCCGGAGGAGGCCCGGCCAGCTCTCTCCCAGGCTGTTGCAGAGGGGAGAGACGCAGCTAAGTTCATGATTCGTTGTGGTCTGGACACCGCTGACTCACTGGCCAGATCCATTGCTACGACGGTGGCGGTTCGCCGCCACGCCTGGTTGAGGACCACTGGATTTTCAGGGGATGTCCAAAACACACTTATGGACATGCCCTTTGATGGCCGTCGCCTCTTCGGCGACAAAGCAGACAGCGCGTTGGAGCGGTTTAAGGACTCACGGGCTACGGCCAAGTCCTTGGGACTCTCTGCAGTCCGCCCTCCTCTGCCTTCTGCTTTTCGCTCCTTTCGTGGCACCGGAAGGGGCGCCCCGCAGCGTTCGCAACAGAGCCACAGGCCTGCGCAGCACGCATCGCAGCGAGGCCGCGGATGCGGGTTCCGCCGTAGCGGACCAAGGGGCCAGCGGGCGGGTGAGTCCACCACCACCCCGGCCACCACTGCCTCCAAACCTTCCTAGTCCGAACTTTCAGGCCCATCAAACGCCAGTGGGCGGCAGGCTTCGCCATCACCTCCCCCACTGGCGCACCATCACTTCGGACAGGTGGGTTTTAGAGATAGTCCGGAGGGGCTACTCCCTCCCCTTCGAGACTACCCCTCCAGCCATGCCACCTCAGTACCACCGCATGTCGGGGGATCACTTGGTGCTTCTTCAGCAGGAAGTTGCTGCCCTCTTGGCCAAAGGGGCCATCGAGTGCGTTCCGATGCCAGAAGTAGGTCGTGGTTGCTATTCCCACTACTTTCTGGTGCCCATGAAGGACAAGGGCCTGCGTCCTATCTTAGACCTCGGGGACGTCAATTGCTTCCTCCGCAAAGAGAAGTTCAAGATGCTCACTCTGGCTCAGGTCTTGTCTGCTCTCAATCCACAAGACTGGATGGTAGCGCTAGACTTGCAGGATGCCTATTTCCACATCCCAGTCCTGCAAGCCCACTGACGTTATCTGCGGTTCACGGTAGGCCACGAGCACTTTCAGTTCACCGTGCTCCCTTTTGGCCTTACCAGCGCCCCTCGGGTGTTCACAAAGGTGATGGCGGTGGTCGCAGCTCATCTGCGCAGATCAGGGGTTTCAGTCTTCCCCTATCTTGACGACTGGTTGTTGAAGGCGGGCTCGCCCCAGGCAGTCGTCTCCCACCTCCAGACTACGGCCGACCTCCTGCACTTGCTGGGGTTCTCCATCAACGTGCCGAAGTCGCACCCGATTCCCTCTCAGAAGCTCCTCTTTATCGGAGCGGTTCTGGACACTGCACAGTTTCGGGTCTATCCTCCCGTACAGCGAGTCCGGGATATTCGGGCTCTGATTCCCATCTTTCAACCCTTGTCCCGGGTTTCGGTCAGAGTGACTCTGAGGCTGCTGGGCCTCCTGGCCTCCTGCATCCTGCTGGTCAATCATGCCAGATGGCATATGCGGGCTCTGCAGTGGGACCTGAAGTTCCAGTGGGCGCAGCATCAGGGGAAACTGTCCGATCACGTCCAGATCTCGGAGGGCACTGCACGACAGTTGCAGTGGTGGCTCACGAACCGGCATTGGGTCGACGGCAGATCCCTCTCCCTTCCCCAACCGGAATTTACAGTGGTGACGGATGCGTCCCTCCTGGGATGGGGCGGCCACATGGGAGAGGCGGAGATCAGAGGCCTCTGGTCTCCGGCGGAGTCCAAGCTCCATATCAACCTTCTGGAGCTTCGGGCGATACGGCTTGCACTGAAGGCATTCCTTCCCTCTGTCAAGGGGAGAGTAGTGCAGGTGTTCACAGACAACACCACTGCCATGTGATACTGCAACAAGCAAGGCGGGGTGGGGTCGTGGACCCTCTGTCAGGAGGCTCTGCGTCTCTGGACATGGCTGGAACATCAGGGCATGTCCCTGGCGGTTCAACACCAGGCAGGTTCTCTGAACGCCAGGGCGGACGAACTCAGCCGCAGGTGCATGCTCGATCACGAATGGCGTCTTCACTCGGAGGTGGTGCAAGGTCTCTTTCAGCAGTGGGGAGAGCCTTGGTTAGATCTATTCGCCACCGAAGAGAACGCGCAATGTTATCAGTTCTGCGCGTTGGAATTTCCAAGGCGGCACTCGCTCGGCGACACTTTTCGTCGCGAGTGGAGTTGCGGTCTGTTGTACGCCTTTCCTCCTATACCACTTCTGCCCAGAGTGCTGAAGAAGATCAGGCGCGACCGGGCACAAGTCATCCTTGTGGCCCTGGACTGGGCTCGAAGAGTATGGTATCCCGAGCTACTCAGTATGAGCATCGATCCTCCGATCAGACTGCCTCTTCGGGAGGATCTCCTGTCGCAGCAGCAGGGGACGGTCCTCCACCCGAACCTGTCCAGTCTCCACCTCCTTGCGTGGAGATTGAGCGGCGGCAGTTGATTCCTTTCGACTTGCCTCCTGAAGTTTGTAATGTCATTCTGGCAGCCAGGCGTCCTTCTACTAAAGTGGTATACGCCTGCAGGTGGAACAAGTTTGTGACATGGTGCACAGCAAAGGCTGTGGATCCCCTTTCTGCCCCTCTTTCTGAAGTACTACTGTTCCTTCTTTCTTTGGCCCAGCAGGGCTCTGCTCTGGGCACTATCAAGGGCTACCTTTCTGCTATTTCGGCCTTTCTCAGGCTCCCTGATCAGCCCTCTCTTTTCAAGTCCCCTGTTATAAATAGATTTCTTAAAGGCATTACACACCTTTTTCCTCCTATTCCCTTCGTGATGCCTCAGTGGGACTTGAATTTGGTTCTTACTTACTTGATGTGTGCTCCCTTTGAGCCGCTTCATAACTGTCCTCTTCGTCTCTTGACCTTGAAGACTGCTTTCCTGGTGGCCATCACCTCCGCTAGGCGAGTGAGTGAGCTCCAGGCTCTTTCTTGTAAGCCTCCTTTCCTATCAGTCCATCCGGACAAGGTTGTGCTCAGGCCCCGCCCTTCCTTTTTGCCAAAAGTGATTACGGCCTTTCACATTGGGCAGACTATTACCTTGCCCACCTTCTTTCCGCCTCCGCATCCTTCCAGAGAGGAAGAGAGAGAGGCCCCACCGTCTGGACCCAAAACGTGCGCTCTCCTTTTATCTCAACCGCACACAGCAGTTCCGGGTGGATGACCAGCTCTTTGTTGGCTACGTTGGCACCAAGAAAGGTCGGGCGGTACACAAGAGAACTATCTCCCGCTGGGTTGTCTTATGTATCAAAGCCTGTTACTCTTTGGCTAAAAAAGAACCTCCGGTGGGGCTGAGTGCTCATTCCACCAGAGCTACTGCAGCCACTACTGCATTGGGACGTGGTGTCCCCTTGCAAGACATCTGTCAGGCAGCCACGTGGGCCTCGCTGCACACGTTTACCAAGCATTATTGCCTCAACAGCCAAGTCTGGAAAGACGGCTTCTTTGGCCGTTCCGTTCTCCGTGACTTTCTGGTGTGATCTTGGTTCGCAGACCCACCACCGGGGTTGGTATTGCTGGGGTATCTATTCTAAGGTAAGGAATCTATCACTATGTGTTTCTTTCAGATGAACAAGTTACTTACCTTCGGTAACGATATATCTGTAAGAAACATTAGTAGTGATAGATTCCCTACCGCCCCACCCATCCTCCCCGTTCTGCGAACTGATTTCTAGGGTTAAGGTCATCCCTTTCAGGGCCCTAGTTTCAATGCACCAGTGGTCAGTATCTTGCATGGCTCTGCGTTCCTGGCACGGAAAGTCATGTACAGAACTGAAGTCAGTGCGCGTGGGCGGCGTCTAAGTAGCACCCGCGACGTCATCTCGGCGACCACGACGCCACCTACTGACGTGCAGGGGTACTGCTGACGAAAACTTTCCAGATCCAGTCTGACGCCTGGGGATATTCTAAGGTAAGGAATCTATCACTACTAATGTTTCTTACAGATATATCGTTACCGAAGGTAAGTAACTTGTTCTTTTGTCCCAGATCCCGTCTCTCTCTCTATCTCTCTCTCTCTTTCTCTCGCTCTCCCTCCTGGTAGCGAGCCTTATGTGTGTGCCCGACCTGGCCAGTATCCGTTAACCGTTGTACCTCCGGGTACGGCTGGCCGGTTGACTACCTGGTGGCGGGGCCCGCCTCTTTCTGCCGACGCATATGTGCTGTTGACGCTACATTTCATTGGGATTTTGCATATGTGTGGTGTAGTTCTCACGGTCCACACTGTCTGCTTATGTGTATCCCTGTCATCCACATACATGTATCTCCTGGTAGTCATGGTTCTGTATATCTCTGCATGGTGACATCAATACCTCCACATGTCATTTTTGACATCCACTGTTGTGCATGCTCCGTTTGTATGCCCTGACTCTGTCATACTGTTTTGTTCCTTTCTGGGACTTTGTCTCTTGCAGATCCATGGGACTGGTGCTCGGTTTAACTTCTTCTTGCAGAAGTTTGAGGACTTTCTTCCATTCTGCACTGGCCAGTCTAGTTATGTGCTTCCCTTTTCTTCCCTGTCTGGACAAGAGAGGTCTCGTACCGTCCTCTGACGGATTGTGGTGCCTTTGTTTCCCCTTGTTAATGCTCCCTTACAGAGCTTAATGGGTCTGGTGTCAGCCACGCTGGCATTGTGGTTCCCACTGTGTTTTCGTCATTGTTATTGACGGATGAGTTCTCTTTGGAACTTGGTAGTATTCAGTCGCAGACCTTCCTCCAATGGGGTATAGCTTTGGTATCTATTCTAAGATAAGGAATCTGCAGCTAGATGTCTCTATCAGATGAACGAGTTACTTACCTTCAGCAACAATGTATCTGGTAGAGACACAGTCTAGCCGCAGATTCCTGAACGCCCACCCATCCTCCCCGCTCTGTGAGGGCTTTTTTCAGGGTGGGTTCTACCCACTTGCCTCCTTACAGGTGGCCTTTGTCTTCCTGCGGGATGGTATGCTTCACCTCCCTCCAGGGTGGCTGTCTCATGCTGTTTTAACTGTTGCTTCTCCACCCATTCTCGTCATTGGGTGGTGGGTTCAATGTCCTTCCACGCTCCTCCACCCTGGTTCTTCCAGTGTGGTGCTGGATCATGTTCTTATACCCTCCCTTCCACCCTCTTCTATTTTTTAACCATTACTTGGGGTCTCCTTGACTGTGTTGCGGTCAATTACTTTAGGGTCTATTTGACTGTGCTACAGTCATTAGGTCATTTATGGGGTGTATGATTGTATGTTTTCTGTTGTTGCAGAAATGTGGTCAATTACCATGAGTCATGTTGTTCCAGTTCTGTTGCCCGTTACAGTTACATTCTGTGATTGCAGGCTGCCTATCGTTTGTCAGGTCATTCATCGCCAATGCCGTTTTGCCTCATTGGAGGGCATGCTCTTCGCTTCTGCGATACTGTTTCTAGGGGCGAGTGCTCTGCTCTCCCCCCTTCAGTCCCTTACAGTATAAAGTACTCTTTCGTTGATATACATGCTGATGTTTCTCATCATTCTATGATTTCGTGTCATTGTTGTTGCAAAGATTTTCGATCTTTTTGAGCACACCGTTCCCACACTCTCATGGTTTTGGTAGTGGCTCCGCGTTGTGGCGCGGAAAAGCTTCACAGTAGAAAACTGACGTCAGCTTGCCGGGAGAGACTTATATGGCTCCATTGATGTAATATCCGTGGACTACGTCAAGACGGAGCCATGCGGCGCCGTCCCCCAGCGCGCAGAGGTACTGCTGAAGATTCTCCGGATCCAGTCTGACGCCTGGGGATATTCTAAGTTAAGGAATCTGCGGCTAGACTGTTTTTCTACCAGATGCATCGTTACCGAAGGTAAGTAACTCGTTCATTTGGGGCGTCAATTCTCGAGGACTGAGAAGACCCCTATGTTCTATAAATGTGAATGGCGTATGTGTCAAGGTGTTAGCTGATTCTGGTTCTCCTTTCATTCTGATAAGTGAATCTGTTTGGAGGGAGTCATTTCCTAAGCAAGTTTTGAATCAGTCTAATATACATCCCATTGGGTATGGCGGAAAGGCCATCGATGTCAGTGAATTCAACGCCGATTTTGAATTCAAAGACAGCAGGTCTAAAGGCATCATATATGTAGCTAGAGACGAGGCGTGCCTTCTTGGATGGAGAGACCAAGGCAACCTTGGAATCATACTTGATCCCAATAATGCTCAACAAGTAATGTTGAAGAAAGATTTCTTCCAAGTGCAGGCCGTCAAAGAAAACTCATGGGAATTGTTGTATCCAGAAGTATTTAAAAGGAATTGGGTCTCTTTAAAGGTTTTAAGCTTATGATCAAATTCACAGAAGGGGCTCAGCCTGCGGTGCACAAGGTCAGGAGAGTGCCCCTGGCGTTGCAGTCAGATTTAAAAAAAGAATTTGACAAATTGTGCTCAAGTGACATGATAGAGCCTATTGAGGCTTCCGATTGGGTGTCCCCTGTGGTCCTGGCAAAAAAAGCCAATGGTAATCTACGCATGTGCGTGGACTTGCGCGATCTTAACAAAAACATATGGATAGACCAGCATCCCCTACCCCACATTACGCAGATCACATCCACCCTCAAGGGAGCCAAGTGGTTCAGTTTGTTGGATATGTCATCTGCGTATCATCAAATCGAGTTGCACACAGAGTCAAGGCATCTTACTGCATTCATCACTCCAGAGGGTCTCTTCCAATTTAAGCGCATGCCCTTTGGCCTCGCCTCTGCCTCTGCTGTTTTTCAGAGAGTGATAGAAAGCATGTTCAAGAGTATGCCTGGGGTAATGGCCTTTCAGGATGATGTTTTGGTGTATGGGGAGGATCAGAGTCAACACAATGAAAGATTGTGCCAAGTGTTGTCCTTATTAAGACAGAGAGGTGTAACTCTAGGTATAGACAAATGTAGATTGAATGTAACCACTGTAGACTATTTGGGGTATATGTTGTATTCTGAAGGGGTGCAGCCTAAACACAGTCTGGTTAAGGCTATTGAAGATTTCAGCATTCCTAGTGACAAGGATCAGTTAAGATCATTCATGGGCCTCATTGAGTTTTATGCCCGGTTTATACCCAATTTCGTGTCAAAGACTTACAATATCAGATGTCTTCTCAAGAAAAGTGTCAGTTTTTGTTAGAATGACGTATGCACTAAGGAGTTTGAATTGATCAAACAGGAAGTAGCTCATGCCATTCCCCTTAAGGCATTCAGTACAGAAGATAAAACCATAATAATGACTGATGCCAGTCAAAAGAGTTTGGGTGCTGTGCTCTTGCAGCATAGGGATGGCAAGGACGAGGTAATTGAATTCGCTTCTAGAAGTTTGTATGGTGCTGAGGCCTTGTATTCCGTGATTGAGTGCGAAGCTCTTGCTTGTTGGTGGGGTATCACTCATTTTAAACACTATCTGTATGGTTCAAGATTCGTGGTGCGTGTTGACCACAAACCTTTGGTAGACTTATTCAGCAGAACGGGTGGGGGAAAAGCGACCCCCAGAATCGCAAGATGGCAGTATAGACTCTTGGAACACAATTTCAGCATTGAGTATGTGCCAGGCAAAAGAAATCTTTTGACAGATTGTCTGTCTCGCTTAACTCCTCGTTGCAGTGATGTCGTGGAGGTGAAGGATGAGTGTGATGACTTTGAACTGGTATGCAGTATAATAGGTCAATCTGAAAACGTTAAATCTGAGCGGGAGTGGAGAGAAGCTTCTGAGAGTGATCATGAGTTTAAGGAAGTTTTAAAGATGTTGAGCAAAGGATGGTCACATGAGATCAATGAGCAGAGTTGTGTCAACAAGTACAAACATGTCTTCGACGAATTATCAGTGGTGAACGGACTGTTGTATAGATCATCGCTGTATGAGAAACAAGGTACTTACCTTAGCACATGAGGGCCACGTAGATATGCGTGCTGTGAAAAGGAGGGTAAGAAAACATTTCTGGTGGCCGGCTTTGGACAGGCAGGTGGAGCATTTTGTAAGGGATTGTATGGAATGTGCGGTTAGCAACAAGTCACAAGTAACTACTCCCTGTCCCATAGAGGCCATTGAAGTTCCCGACAAACCTTGGGTTAAATTAGCTGCTGACATAATTGGTACCTTTTTTTTGTCTGCCAGTGTACCTGAGTATGGCATAGTCCTCATGAATTATCATAGTCGCTGGCCAGAAATCAAATGGGTAAAAACATATGATTCCACCTCTGTTATTAAGTTTCTTGAATCACTATTTGCGAGGGAGGGCGTGCCTGAGGAACTACTCACTGACAATGGCCCCCAATTCATTTCTATCCAATTAAAAAT
The DNA here is from genome assembly GCA_963921515.1 of Calotriton arnoldi. Classification (NCBI taxonomy): domain Eukaryota; kingdom Metazoa; phylum Chordata; class Amphibia; order Caudata; family Salamandridae; genus Calotriton; species Calotriton arnoldi. Next base: position 1,526,474 of record CAWUFW010003373.1, read on the forward strand.
TTCTATGTTCTCTGGGCATTAAGCATATTTGAACTTCTCTTTACCATCCGAGAAGCAATGGCCTAGATGAGCGCTTTAACAGGGTCATTAAACAGAATGTGCAGTTGGCAAGAGCGAGTGGTCTGAATTGTAAGGCAGAACTTGAAAAACTACTGTGGGCTGTTCGCACGACCGCCAATTCTGACACTGGTGTGTCCCCATTTGTTCTGCTAAGAGGGTGTGTGCCTGCTTCCAAGCTGTTGAGAAGATGGATGGGGGATAGTGGGTTCATGTTGCCTATGAAAAAGATTGATGAGGTTGGCAAAAGGCGTGTCGAGGCACAAAACAGATATGCTCAAACGCGGGTCGAACTGGGCCCCAAACAGTTGAATGTCAGTGTGGGTGACATGGGGAGAGTGAAGTGTTCCAGGATTTTACCCAAAGGGGAGTCCAAGTTCTCGGTCCTAAGGAAGGTTGTGAAAATTAACAGAGGTGCTGTTAAATTGGATGATGGTAGGTGGTGGAACAAGGGGAAGATTGCTGTGTCTAAGATGGGTTTGAATGTCCAATCTAAGAACCCTATCCCGGTTGAGGATCATAAGGAGACCAATCCCATGGCTCGTTCCCTGTCATCCAAATCCATCAAATTGCCTTCTAAATTCCAAGATTATGTTTTATGATGATATCGTTCATGCGTACTTCTGTTATTTGAAGGTACTATATTTCTTTTGTTTCATGTGTTTTAGACCTTCTGTTATTGCTCTTAGGCGTTGGAATTTTTGCCATTTTCATTTGTGTAAAGGGGAAAGATGTGTTGGGTCCTCTGTACATTCTCTGGGCGTCTGGAGCTTCCGCGCGCCCAGAAAATGCACAGAACCTTAGGGCAGCGGGATTCGGGAGCGGGAGGTTAACGGTTGGTGGGACTTGCGGTCAGGAGTACCTCTTTCTGTTCCGCTGACTTGAATAAAGATATTCCTACCTACTTGAAGACTCCGTGTCCTTACAGTGTCCAGATGTCCAGAATGGGAAGCACGTGATTACTACGTGTACTGTGTGTGCTGTGTCCTGATTGGCTAAGTGTTCCTAATTTCATGTGGCATCTGATTTTATAGAGTTTTGGGAACGTGCATACCCCTCCAGCCATGTGTGTTTTTATTGGGGCCAATCTCCCTGGACCATTGTGGTGTTGCTGCACCTGTCTGTGGGATTGATCTGGGGTTTCCTGTTTGCGCGTTTGTCTGCTTGCTAAATGCCACAACACCTGTAACATGTCAATTAGTGACCTCGGGCCTGGGTCTCAAAACCTGCTTAACTGGGGGGCGTGGCCAACTGCTGAGGGAGATGGCCGCACGGTAGCCGGGCTCCGTCGCGCCACTCCCGTAAAATCCGCGAAATACCAGGGTGCCCCGGCCACCATCACCTGCTTTGGTGTCCAGCTGCCTCGTGTCCTCGGCCCCGACGTCCGTGCCCAGTTTTGCTGCTGTCTGAGGCTCCAGCGGGGCGGGACAGGCGCCGATCCGCCGCAGGGGCTTCTGCTGCACGGCGCGCGCCCTTCTCCATCCTGGGCGCGTGCAGAACTCGACGCCGAGGTCGCGGCGTGGTGTGAAGGCCCTGGGGTTGTTGCCTGGTGGTCGGGCCTCGCTCCACCACGCGACTGCACAGTGACTGTCATCGCTCAAGCCTCTAAACGTCAGCGGACCATATATCTCGTCCCGCACGGCAGGCATAAGTTCAATTGTTGGGCCATAAATCACTGCCTTTTCAACGGACGCGGCCGGCGGGAAGGCGTGGCCTGGGGCCTGGTGGCCTGCCGTCTCCGCATCGCGGTGTCTCTCAGGGGTGTAGAGTCACCACACGACAGGCGGTGAGTCCGTATCAGCTGCTTCTCACCTGGGCCCCAGAACAATCACGCTCCTTGCTCTGTACCTGCGGTTGGTACTGGAGGTGGCCTCGTGTCGCTGATCCTCGGGGGCTCAGGCCTGTGTTTCCTTGGACTCCAGGAGGGGGGGGTGCTCACCGAGTGCTCCTTTGGCGACCAGTCAGTGCATTACCATTTCAAGGTGGGTCGCCCCCTTCCCCCCCCTCCTTTGTGCTAGTTACTGTGATCTGCAGTGGTTGGGCCTACACCCGGACTTCCCCAGGTGGGGGGGGGAGCACCTAGCCGGCGGAACCCGACAGGCCGGTGTGGGTTGACACCCACTGCAGGCGGCTGCGAGTAGCCGGTTGGGATTGATCTCCACCCCCCCCCCCTTACCGCTTTACTGACTTGGGCCTCCACCCACCACAATGGCGTCAGGTCGCAGCGGTCGCAGCGCCGTCCAGGCCAAGCTAGATAAATTTGCTTGGCAGAAGAGCCAGGAGGGGGCTCAATCCAACCAAAAACCCCACTGGGAGCAGACGGAGCCCACGCTGCAGGACATCCTATCCGCCATCACGAACGTTCGTACCTCCCTCGAATCCAGCATCGCCACAGTGGCCACGGAGGTGGCCCTCATCAGAGCGGACATGAGGAAAATGTCGGACCGAGTTGGTGCTGTCGAAGATACCACTAATGAGCTGAAAACTGACTTGGATCTTCTCAAGCGCCAAGTATCCGAACTTCAAAACGCACAGGAAGCCATAACCTTGCAGCTTGATGACTATGAAGGCCGTATGCAAAGAAATAACGTTCGCATCCTGGGGGTTCTGGAGCAAGCAGAGGGGCAGGCGGCCGATCTATTCGTGGAGGAATTGGTTCTTAAACGGCTTCAGCCACGTGGCCTCTCCAAGTGCTTCTCCATTGAGCGTGCACATAGCGTCCCCGGTGGCAGACCTCGACCCGGGGCGCCTCCCCGGCCTCTTCTGGCAAGGGTGTTTAACTTCCGCGACAGGGATGCCATTTTACCGACGGCGAGAGCGGCCCCACCAATAGTCATCAATAATAGCAAGGTTACCTTCTTTCCTGATTTCACCCTGCATGTCCAGAAGCAACGGCGCAGCTTCCTGGAGGTGAAGCGCGCCTTGAGGGATCAAGACATCAAGTATGCGATGATGTTCCTGGCCAAGTTACGGATTGAATCGGAGGGTAAACTATGGTTCTTTACTAGGCCGGAGGACGCTTGGGACTGGCTCGAGGGTTGGAGAACCGTTGGCAAGCGCTCCCACAGGTCCGCAGGCGGCTCTGGGGGCCCTAGTGGGCAAGGACCTCGGCACGGATCACCACACGGGGACGAATCGACGACTCAGAGTCCGGAAGGGTGAACTGTATAGAACTGCAAGTATTTACGCCCATAGATGGTGGTGGAGGACCCCCTGAGAGCCTCCCATATTGACATTGTCTGCCCCTGTTTGTAATATCCTTTGTATTGTTTTGCCTTGTTACATGTGGCGCGTACATTGATCTTCTATTATCAGCTGCCTTGCCCAGGGAGGGTCGATTCAGTCTTCAAGTTATCACCGCAGGCTTATCGTGATTGTTTAAATCATTTATTACGCTGTCGGTTGGCCGGGGTGACTGTAGTTGTCATTCACGGTTGCTTAAGGGAGTGGGGTTGTTTCACGTTCCCCAAACTGTTACGGGTGGGCGACAGGCGCTCTGCAAGTTGGGGGAGGCGGGAGGTTATTTACCCGTCATGCAGGGAGGCAGGGTGGGTGGAGGGCGTTGGGGTGGGGGGGGGTGGATGGGGGGTGTTTTTCTAATTTGGTTTTATGTACCTGTGCATATTTGTTTTTTGCTAGTCCTTGTGTAGCTGAGTCCACTGGATCCTTACCATATCGCAACTTCACACCTGCTCACCACTTACGTCACTGGTTTCCGTCCTTATCGACGGGGGCGCTGACTTTCTTCCTTGGAATGACGCCTATTTCCTGGCGGGTGGTCCCCAGTATATGGTCTCTTTATACCTGCACTCACCACACTTCGCTCTCGTCACTGTGCTGCAGCGTCTGTTTCTTGAGTCCATCCCCCAGCTTCGACATGACAGTGTCCTTTTTCCACTATACCTATGGGACCACACCTAGCGCTGAATATACTTACATGGAATGTTAATGGCCTGGGGGACAAGATAAAACGGGGGTGGTTCTACAGTATATAAAGCGCCATGCACCGGATATAGTCCTGCTCCAAGAGACTCATTTGGTTGGCAATACATGCGGGGCCATGAACAGATGGGGTTACCGTATGGCTGGTCACTCAGGTTTTACTTCGGGCTCACGCGGTACGGGTGTGCTCATACGTAAAGGTTGCCCATACATTATAGATAGGACTTGGGTAGACGACCGGGGCAGATACTTAGCGCTCTCTGGCACTTGGGAAGGGCAGGTAATTAATCTGGTGTCCGTTTATGCCCCCCCTGGACTGCAGCGTCCTGTCTTACGGGATATCGGGGTGCTCCTGCTGGATCTCCCAATTGGTTTATTGGTGTTGGGGGGTGACTTCAACCTCGCAATGGATGGCTCAAGGGATCACCTCCCTCCCAGGAGCGACCCCCTGGGGGGCTTCCAGCTATCAGGATTTGTGTCGGCGCTGGGCCTGGTGGATGTGTGGCGTTGGCTTAACCCTGCTACCACACAATTTACCTTTCATTCGGGGGCTCATAATAGTCAGTCACGTATCGATCACGTTTTCACGCTCGCTCAGGACACTCAGTGCTTCGTGGCTTCCAAATGTCTCGCCCGTGGAATTTCAGATCATTCCCCGATCCTTACGACATTAGCTAAGGGACAACTCAGGCGCCGCTCCACCCTCACAATAAACCCCTGGGCACTTAAGGTGCCTCACATCAAGGAGGCTCTCCTTAAGGACACTGATTATTATTTTAATGAAAATGTGGGGTCGGTATCTGTGATTTGGGGGGCATTCGGCGCAGTTATAAAAGGTAGAGCTTTGTCACTCATGGTGGGACACAGAAGAGAACTTAACAGACGTGTGGTCGAACTGGAGGAGGTGCTCCTCGCAAAAGAACAGACTCTGGCTACGGCTCCTGACGCAGAGGTGCAACACTCACTAGATATGGTGAGGCTTGACTATCGGCAGCTTCTGACCGAAGCGGCCACTGCCCGATATACCGCCACCCGACATAAAATATACGAACATGGCGACCGTACGGGCAGGCTTTTGGCATGGTTGGAGAGAAAGGAAGGGGCATCTAGGTGGGTACACTTGCTTCATGGAGCAGAAGGGGAACTGCTCACAGACCCCCAGGAAATTGCTGAAGCATTCGCGGCATATTTCTCGTCGGTGTACACACCGGCCGATGACTCCCAATCCGCCATGGCTCCGGAACTTCTTTTGACCATTAAGGTCGCCTGTCTAACTACAGACGATAGAGAATCCCTTGAGGGCGACATCACTGTCCTGGAAATCCAGAAGGCCATCCAAGATCTGCGTTCCGGCAAAGCTATGGGACCTAATGGGCTCCCGATCGAATTTTTTAAACCGCTGGCATCCAAGCTCTCGCCCCATTTATTACGCATGTATACTGAGAGTTTTGATATTGGGGTTTTCCCCCCTGAAGTCCGGCTGGCATCGATAGTGGTTATACATAAACCGGGTAAGCCGGCAGCGGACTGCAAGTCTTACCGTCCTATCTCCCTACTTACTGTAGAGGCGAAAATTCTGGCGAAGCTACTGGCTAACAGGCTTCTCCCTTATCTGACTAGCCTGGTGCACCCTGACCAATCCGGGTTTATGCCAGGGCGCAACACAGCCTTGAACCTACGCCGTCTAAACGGGGTCCTGGGCAGAATAGACACCATAAAGGAGGATGCAATTCTGCTGCCACTTGACGCAACAATGGCCTTCGACACCATCGAGTGGGAATTTCTTTTTGCGGTCCTGACACATATGGGGTTCGGCCCCAAGTTCATCAAATGGGTCAGATTACTTTACTCTCAGCCAGCAGCGCAAGTGGTCGTCAATAACCATGTGTCGGGCACGTTTCCACTCCGGCGGGGCACCAGACAGGGATGCCCCCTGTCCTCTCTCCTCTTTGCGTTGGTGCTCGAGCCATTGGCGGTTTGGATCAGGGGGGACCCGATGATCAGAGGGCTGAAATGGACCGATGACCACGAAGATCGTATTTCCTTATACACGGATGACATCCTCCTGTACTTGGCCTCACCCACGCGGTCCCTTAGTCAAGTCTTAAATATTTTTCGCGTATTTGGAGCTCACTCCGGATACACTATTAACTGGGCCAAGTCGCAGATGTACGTTCTGTGGGGTGATCCTCCGCATAATCCGAGGGGGTATAACATTCCGGTGGCCTTGCAGGGCCTTAAATACCTGGGTATTTTTATCACCCCGGACCCGGTCTTGTTCCACGAGTCCAATTTGCTCACGCCCTTGGCCCGTCTCCGCTCTGACGTTAAACACTGGCAGTCTCTTCCTTTAACCCTTCTGGGACGGGCTGCCCTTTTTAAAATGCTGGCATTGCCGTGCTTTCTCTATGCGTTGCAGAATTCCCCCAACGCAATTCCCGACGCTTATTTCGCCGGGTTGGAGGCCATTGTACGAGAACTGTTATGGGAGGGACGTGCCCCGCGCATCGCCCTTAATAAATTGATGATGGGGTGGTACGATGGAGGCATAGCGCTACCAGACATAAAGCTATATTATCAAGCTTCTCAACTCATCGCGGTCAATAAATGGGCACATGGGGAGCACGATGACCCTAACTTTCGCACAAATCGTTGGCTCTTGGGAAGGGGTGGGTACAACCGAGCACTTTACACAAACCCACGCAAACTCCACCTTACAGGGCCTACGACGCGCACAGTGGCTATTTGGCACGGGGTCAACAAAAAATGGGGTTGGAGCAACACGCTCACAAAGGCCACTCCACTTTGGGAGCCTGACATGCTGGGTCAGCTTAGCAGGTGCCCCGGATTTGATAAGTGGGACATGATAGGGATCTCATCAGTAGGTGACGTGGGTGAAAGGTAAATTGGCAACGTTTGAAGACATGCAGACTAAATATCACCTAGCTCGAACGGAGGCTTACAGGTACCTACAGATTAGCCACGCTATTACTGCTGCCTTACCTATAGACGGCCCTCTACCCGCATCCACCCCGCTGGAGGATAGACTGTTACTCGACCCAATACATGCAAAAGCCATATCCCTCACTTACAAGAAACTACTGAACAACCGACCTGACCCCATGTCCCGACTGCGTCAGCGCTGGGGGGAGGACCTGGGAGACATTGACGATGAGGACTGGCGCGATGCCCTTGCATCCCCTAGAGAGGTGGCCATTCCACAGCGCCTTCACCTGGTACAACTGAAAATCCTTCACCGGGTTTATTTTGATGCACGCACCCTGTTCAAGATGGGCAGACGGCCTGACCCTTTGTGCCTTCGGCGTTGTAACTCGCCGGGCACTTTCCTTCATATATTGTGGGAGTGCCCCAAAATGCAATCATATTGGGAGAAAATTACAAAGCAGATGGAGAGGGCGTGTGGCAAGTCTCTGAAGGCTACCCCCCAACTCTGTCTCCTTAACATATGGGCAGCCACGGATCTCACACAGGCAGAACAGACATGGGCTTCCACTGGGTGGTCCATTGCTAAACGAAACATAGCTCAGAAATGGGGGGTGGAGACGGCATCATGCCTCAGGAACTGGGCAATCGATGTGGACAGGGCAATGATCGCTGATTAAGACGTCTTCAAGCATAGAGGCTGCCCCAAAAAATGGGATCATAAGTGGGGGAGATGGAACAAATATAGAGGCGACCTGTGTGTGTCCCCTACCATTGAACTGCAGCGAGATCGACGCCTCATCTTGGAGGTCTCCGGCTTTGAGGACACGCTCCCACCCTGAAGTATCGGTATGATTGCCCTATTGTATGCAGTAAAAGGAGGAGGGCCCCAACCAAGACCGACATTATGTCTGTACATAAGCTGTTGCCACTGTTGTTTATGCTCCTCCAGTTTTTGACAGGAAATGTGGTGATGATCTATGCACATGATGCACTTTATTGGCTGTATGTTGCGTGCTTTCACAATGGACTTATACACCGTGTCACCAATGCACTGTACCCTGTCTTTTTCTTTCTTAATAAAAATTGTTTACAAAAAAAAAAAAAAAACCTGCTTAACTACATATTTCTGAGTAGGTGTTGACGTGGAGTTCATTACGGGCGAATTTGTTAATAAAGATGCAATTTCGTTTTTATACATGAATGTACCATTATTCACATTGAGATCAACTTTCTCAATATGCCATTCCCCCCCTCTAGGTGAATTTTCAACTACACGAGCTGTAGGAGGCTGGCTTAGTATATGGTGCACACTTATTTAAGTGATGCACCTTGCACTAATCCAGACAACCCTTATGGTGATTTTAGTGGTCTTAGACAACCATAGAAAGCTCTCTTAGTGGTAGCTGTGCAGAGCATCCTTCACGCTTAGTCCAGAGGGAGTGTTAAGCAGCTTGTTTTACTAGATCTAATCATATAGTGTAGGTTAAATGAAAGCACAGTGTAGTTATAAAAAGTTATATTTATTATACACACTTACTAACACATTGGTATATCTCCTACCCGGAGATTTCAACACAATACTTAAAATGTAACCAGGTAAGTAAGCACAAATACACAGTGGTCTCCAGGGGGAGACCAAACCATATACTAAAGAAGTGGAATGCAAACAGCGACTGAAGTCGGGACTTGGACCAGAAGACTCAGAAGAGCAGGGGACACAAGGAAGCACCCGAGGTAAGCACCCAGGAACCCCACGGATGCTGTGTGCAGAGTGGAAACACAGCTGCGTACTCAAATCAAGTCAATGAGAAAGCCGCGGTTGCAGTTTTCAAGAAGAAGGACCCTTCTCAGTGGACCCTGATGAAACCCATTGGAAGACAGAAGGTTGGAGTCACCACACCCGTGGATACCCCAGGAACCAGGATACCTACACCAGGGAAGCCAGGGGAAGACTGCCCCTGATTAGCAGGATCCCAGTCAGACTACGTAAAAAACATACTGACACAAAGCAAAAAGTGGGGGTAACCATGAAAGCCGATTCTACGTTCTTACACCCTGTGTCTCTGAACATGACTGTAACATCAAGGCATTTACCTGGTGGTTCAATACCTGGTGGGCTCTTTGAACACCAGAGTGGATGAACTCAGCTGAAGATGCCGTCTCCATTGATGCATATGTCCCAACACTTTTCGCCCCCATTTGATCTGCTAGATGCTGGTTTTCATCTCGGACAGTACACTGAAGCCTGCTAACCAGGCTCCAGTTCCACTGTTGTTTCCCTGAAGACAAGACAAATGTCAATTTTAACCCATTTTGCAAAGACTTTAGCACCCCTGTAATTCCCTGGAAAATGGTACCACCCAGTACTCAGGGCATAGGTACTAAAGAGGGTGCCTGAGGGCTGCAGCATGTATTATGCCACCCTAAGGGACCCATACCCAAATTGCATGCGGACTGCCATGCAACATGAGTGAAATGGTGCAAACCATCCAGAAAATACAACATTACAGAGTCCCTATGTGCAATGCCCAAGTACACTGCATGTACTATATGTAAACCACCCCTACAGCAGGCCTCAGAGCCCTAAGGCAGGGTGGATTATATTTCATGTGAGGGCACATCTGCTTGAGCAGATATGCCCCTGTGATGTTCAATTCCATTGCTAGGCATTGCAAGTGATCAGGAAGCCATTTTAGAGATATGTACTGGGCACTGGTCATTACGAGTTACCCAGCTACATAATGACTTCACTAGAAATACTGATGTATGGTATCAAACATCTTGGCTTAATGAATCTGTACTGATGCCAGTAGTGGATTTAGGAATAAATGCACCCAGATGGCACCTTAGAGGTGCCCTCTTTACCCCGACTAGTCACATAGGGGCCAGATGTACAACCATATTTTGCGGTCGCAAACGGGCAATCGGCCCGTTTTACGACCGCAAAATTGGTCGGCTCCATATACAAACCCTATTTTGCGAGTCAGTAACCTATTACCGACTCACGAAATGGGGTTTGCGACTTGCTATTAGGAAGGGGCGAGTCAAGGGCGTCCATTCATAATAACAGCTCGCACTTCAATGTATGATTGTTTTGCGACCACAATTGCATTCGCAAAACACTTTCAGTTTAACACCTACTTCAAGTAGGTGGTAAGCCACTCACAAACGGGAAGGGGTCCCCAGGGTACCCCTTCCCCTTTGTGAATGGATGCAAAAATATTTTTTAAGAGCAGGCAGTGGTCCCACGGACCACTACCTACTCTTAAAAAATTAAACAGAAACGTTTCATTTTTTGTTTTTTAAATGCATACTGTTTTCCTTTAAGGAAAACGGGCTGCATTAAAAAAACAACCTGCTTTATTGAAAAAGCAGTTACAGACATGGTGGTCTGCTGACCCCAGAAGGCCACCATCCCTGGGAGTGCTAGCCATTCCCAACGGGGTCGCAAATTGCACCTGTCTCATGAATATTAATGAGGCATGCAATTTGCGACCCGATTAGGAATCGCAAACAGTGTCTGAGACACTGTTGTACATTACATTTTGCGAGTCACAAATTATGAGTCGCAAAACGACGCAATTTGCGACTTGCAAATTGTAAGGGTCGTACATCTGCCCCTTAGTGTGTTGGCTGAATGGTATTGTCCAGCCTGCCACCATTGACGTGTTTTTGACCCCCTGCAGGTGAGAGCCCATGCTTTCAGAGGCCAAGAACAATGCCTGCCTGGCAGAAGGTGATCTCACCTCCTCCAGCAGCATGGCTTGGGAATTTAGCATATCAAGGCCATAGGTTTCAAAGCCTCTTCCATCTTTGATATGCAACCATGGCTTCCCCCCAGACCTGGGGAACACCACCCCATGCCCTGAGGCCAATTTGGCACCAGAGCAGGCGGGAAATTAAATACTCAGGAGGCATGTTTCACCTACAGGCTAGTCACACCCCTAAGATGGGCTGCCTGAAGTGGACAGCCAGAGAAGGGTTTCACCATCTTGCTTTTGGTGAAATTAGAGAATTCTGGGTCAGGGTTATGCCCATTCCCCAAAGGAAGAGGTGATATAGGGGTTGTAGTCATTCCAGTAGTAAGTAGCTCATTGGCTACTACCATATACTCCCGTAAACGTCACTAAATTGAGTATTTAGGGGTCCCCCCGAAACCAGAACAACATATTCATCTACCTGAGAACAGAAGAAGGACAAAGAAGAGCCATCACTGCGATAATTGAGGACTAACCACGAAATTGGCGCAAAACCCTACCTGACTGCTGGGACATCAATTGCAAAGACCCAACTCCTCCAAAAGCTGTGCATCCTCTTCAACACTTGGAGGACTACCCAGCACTTCACCAACCATCTATCATCTCCCTTGGGGTGGAAGAGCCACCCCCCTGTATCTGCAGGCTCCGACCACACTTGTCCAGTACAATGTTTTGCTGGCCATCGGGCCCACTGAGGAAGCATCACACCAGGAAGAAGTTCTTGTGGTGCTAGGAGGCCAACCCCATCTTGCCACTGAGTTTTGAGATGCTACACCCTCCAGGTGACTTTCCTGCACCAAGACCCTGGGTACCGGAGCACGTGCAGCAACCAAGGCTTGTTAGAGTCCAGTCCGGACACCACCGCTGCCAAAACCAACCTGCACATTGAGGGATTTCAGGACCAACAAGGCTTACACTAAGGGGTCGATTCCGATCCCGGCCAGTAGGGCACCGAATCGGATTCGGCTTAACCGGATCCGATTCGGAGCCCTAATTCCCGACCGATTCGTACGTGCGTCCGGGCGAGCGAGTACGATGCGTGCGCTCGCAAAATCGCCGACCGACTCGTTCGCAGAACCCGACCGCTCCGACCGACTCGTTTGCGGGACCTAACCGCTCCGACCGACTCGCACGGAGACGACTCGCACCGCGCAATGGAGACATTCCCCGGCCGGGTAAGTACGATGCGCACCTCGACCAGTCCGACCGACTCGCGCAGTCCTGCTCCAAAGAGCTGTCAGAGCCGCACTTTGGGGGTCCGTGTCGGACCCCCCCTGTACACATATCCGCGCGAGTCGCACACAGGGGGGGACCCATGGGTCCCCCCTACCTGTGCATGTACGGCGCAAGTCGGTTCGACGCGTACCCGCTGTAGGGGCGCCCTTGTTCGCCTCACACCCATTGAGTGAATGGGAGCCCGCGTACGCGTTGTACGACCGGCTCCCATTGACTTCAATGGGAGTCCGACCGAATCGAGTCCGATAGCATACGGACGCATCGTACTCGTTCGGTCGGGCTGCTAGGGTCCGATTCGGTCGGAAATCTCTCCGGGTCCGGCTCGGTCGGGGAGATTTCCGGCCTGAATCGGAATCGGCCCCTAAGATTGGCCTTGTTGTCTTGTTTCCTTCAACTCTACAAGTCATACCAAGAACCATGAGTTCCTCCAATGCAAGTGATCAGCTGGCCAAACACTTCTGCACCATAGCCCCACAGCCCAGGTTCACGACAACTGACTGCCCCCCCTTGCTCCAGCAACCCTCACAAGCCGAGCCCCCCTTTGGGTTCCACTGGACTTGCCCCCAAGTCCCCCTTGCAGCCTTTGTTTTCAGTAGGCCTGGGTGTGAAATTTCACTCCGCTCATGGAGTTTGCAGAATTTTTACCACTCTTTGCTCCGTGTAGCAGGTAGAGTTTCAAAAACTACGCGGAGTGGAGCTTTTTTCCACGCTCGCCAGTGTTAACTTGGCGAGCATGAGCAAGGAAAATCTTACTCCAGACCACCTCCCGACAAGAATTCTCAACCCGGGCAGTCGTTGATAGCCGCTACTGCTCGCGTTGAGAAACCTTCCATTCGCAATGAGGAAGCTGCTGCTCGAGTAGAACATCTACTCGAGCGGCAGAAAGAAGCAGCGCTCTCTTGCGCTGCACATGGTGCCAATCGTGCTGATTTTCCAGTGCGGGACAAACACCCGGTGCTAAAAATCAGCACGAACAGCACGACTAAACGCACTCTGGCGCTTGCGGAACTCCACGTAGCGCAGCAAAGTTTTTTGCTCACTTCACGGAGTTCCGCTTAGCTGAACTCTGCGAACTGCACCCAGGCCTAGTTTTCAGGTGCCCATTGCCTATAATTGTGCAGCATTCTAGGTTACAAACCCTTTCAGCACCCGGCCAGGGCAGGCAAACTAAAACTACTGATGGTTCTTTGGACTTTGGCCACCTTGAGTTCCAGATGGCACCCCGGAACTTCAATTGCAGGTATCTGTTTGTAGTATATGTCATTCCTCCCATAGGATACCACATTCGAGGCTCTTACCTCAAAAGATGTTATATTGCTACATCTAGCCGCAGATTCCTTACTTTAGAATGTTCCCCAGGTGCAAGACTGAATCCGGAATCCATAGCTTGTCCACGCATCGGTAGAGGGTACCGCGTGACTCCACATCAACGTCGTCCTCCCGATGTGACGTCGACGGAGTCCATATAAGTCCCTCAATGACGTCAGTTCCTTCTTTTCCGCACTCGCAACCCAGATCTGGAGCAGTTAGGGGGGCATTTTTCAGCCCATTTTGACATTTTGTTGGAAACTCTGGGCTTTTTGCAATGTCTTCGGGGATTAAACCCTGTGGATCTTGTGACAGACAGATGTCAATCACAGTTCCTCATTCCATCTGTTTGTGGTGCCTTGGAGAACATTGTGACTCCAAGGAGTGCTGTTCCTGTTGGTGTCTTCAGCCGAAGACATTGAGAGAGCACCGTATGAAACTTCTGGCGGCGCGATTCTCTGAGGCACCACAGCGTCGTCAGTATTCATCGAAGTCCAGAGACCGGTTTAGGAGCCATTCGGGTGAGGGTCCGTCTCCATCGAAGAAGGCTCCAAAGCACCAATGGTCGAAACGTGAGTTGGTTTCTGATGCCGTCTCCCAACCTTTGGCTGCGGAGCGTTACAGGAGTCCACCTCATTCCTCCCTAAATATCCTGGAGCCGAGGTGACTGTAGCCCAAATGTGGGAATATTACATTTCCCTGCATGAAGTCTTTGGGTCCCCCTCTGGTGTGCCTTCAATTTATTTATTTATTTATTTATTAAACTTATAAGGCGCAGCAGCTACCCAAAAAGGGTTTCCCGGCGCCGAGACGGAACAGAAGAACATAAGGCGGCAAAGTTGATTACTGGTTGAAGAGCCAAGTCTTCAGAGATTTCCGAAATTGGGTGTATGTCGTTTCGTTTCGGATAGCTTTTGGAAGTGAATTCCATAGCAAGGGACCGAGGTAGGAGAAAGACCTTCCTCCCATCCGGGATAGCTTTATTCTAGGCATCGAAAAGTTCCCTTGAGTGGATGAACGGAGGCATCGGGAGGGCACATAAGGGTTGACCATGGCTTGGAGATATTTGGGGTCAACGCCTGTTTTGATTTTGAACATATAGCTCAGGGCTTTGAACTTAATGCGGTTCTCCTCCCTGAGCCAGTGCAGGTCTCTCAAATGGCCTGAGACTGAGGTCATCCTGGGTACCCTACAAAGTAGTCTTGCGGCAGAGTTTTGGACCAGCTGAAGCCTGCGCGTCACCGCCTTGTTAGATCCGAGGTAGAGGACATTGCAGTAGTCCAGTCTCGAGGTGATGAGGGCCTGGACTACTGTTTTCTGCGTGGCAGCATCCAGATGTTCTTTCTTAGCCACTTCAAGGTGGTAAAGCAGGTGGCTGCTACCTTGACTGTCTGATGGTGCATTGAAAGTTGGTCGTCAATGATAACACCAAGGTTGCAGACTTTGCTGGAGGGTCGGGGGAGAGCACCCATCGCACTAGGCCAGTGTTGTGGGCCCCAGAGATCTTTGTTTTTGCCCAGAACCAGTACCTCTGTTTTCTCTCCGTTTAATTTAAGGTAATTGGTCTGCATCCAGGATGCAATTTTTCCCAGGCCAAGCTGAAGATGGGATGGCCCGGCTGCTTTGTTCGTGGAGAGAGAAAAGATGATTTGGGAATCGTCAGCATAGGAGAACAGGGACAGTCCTGCTTCATCTGCGACATTGGCTAGGGGTCTAACATATAAGTTAAAGAGTAGGGGGCTGAGGATAGAGCCCTGGGGCACCCCGTGGGGTAGAGGATGAGCCCTCAAGCCCCAAGGAGGAGAGAGGTGCCCTGACTGCAGCCTCGCCAATGGGTTTGCCCTTGGGACAGTTGGACCCTCTGAATCCATGATCAGATTTGAGGCGGCGCTGGTGCACATCCCTTCAGGTTCTCACCTTCCATGTCGGGGCAGCCAATGATGTCGGCGGTGCCAATCGATGCCAAACCCATTACTCTTTCTGATGTCGATACGACGCCGCAACGGCGCTGGATGGCGTTGGATGCTGCGCCGATGGAGCTGTCTGTTTTTGGCAACTCTCTATCTGCCCTTATGCAACCTGTTTCTGCTTCTCCTACAGCAAAGCACAGTTTTGCAGCAGAAGGGGAGAATATTGGTTGTCAAAACCCTTTGGACAATGATGCCCATCCTCCTTTGGAGGAAAATTGGCTGACTGAACTGGGTGAGTAGTGGGCTTGAGTCCTCTCCAGTTTCAGATTTACTTTCTCCATCTACTATGGCAACGTAGGTGAGTTCCTCTTATGTGGCGGTATTGAGGAAGACAGCTGTAGTTTTAGTTTGCCAGCTACTGTTGGTGGAATTGTCCACGGACCTTTTGGTGGATGTTCTTCACCAAGGTGAGAGGGGGGTGGAGCCTTTACTTCCTCATAATAAGTCTCTATAAGAACTTTTGTTAGGAACTTGAGCGTAAACAGTATCGGGAGTTCCAGTTGATTGGGCTATTGCCTATAGTCATCGACCAACCCCTAAGGACCGAGTAAGGACTGGTGGTACAGGCTGCTAAGGCTTCGTGAGACCTTAGTGTCCTTCCCTTAGTTCCACCAAATAAAGAGTCCAGATGGCTAGAGCATTGTGGTAGGAATATATTCTCGTCTGTTAGTTCAGCATTGAGGTTGTTAAACACGCATATGTTTTGGGCAGATTTTCTCATGCTTTATGGGACTATGTGGTGCATTGTCTGCCTTCTTTTTCAGAGGATGCCAGGAGTAAACTCCTTCAGGTGGTAAAAGATGGCCAGGAAATGGCAAAATTGACCGTAAAATGTGGCATGGACACCACTGATTCTGTAGGAAAAGCTAGGGCTCAGTCATTTGCGCTGACATGCATGGCTGCGTCAGTCGGGTTTTCGGAGCCTGTAGAGGATACCCTGAATGATATATAATTTGATGGTGTACATTTATTTGGTCAGGAAGCTGCTTTGGTTTTACAGTGGTTCAGAGCTGGTCCTTGTGACAAAACCACCTAGATAGGTCTTTGAATGTCCTAGTGGGTTCTTTCTTTCTGACTTGTGTGGAAAGAAGTGTTTATACATGACTGAGTTGCAATATATATTTGAAAGAAACAGTTAGTTATACATTCCTTACCTTAGAATATCCCCCAGGCATCAGACTGGATCTGGAACGTTTTTCATCAGCAGTACCCCTGCGCGTCGGTAGGTGGCGTCGGTCGACTCTGCGTCCGTCTTCGTCGGCGTCGTGGTCGCCAGGATGATGTCACGGAAGTTACTTAGACGGCGCCCTCGCGTGCTGACGTCAGTTCTTTCTTTTTCCGCGCCAGCAAGCGCAGATCCGGAGAGAGCGGTACCCCCAGTCATTTTTTGACTGACTTTTTGTGACTTTTTGTCGACTTCTTTTCAAGTCTTACATCGACTCCTGGTGCACGAGGGATGCCCGGTTTCAAGGCCTGCGGTTCCTGTTCTTGACTGATGTCGGTAACGGATCCGCACCGCGTGTGCCTCTACTGTCTGGAGCGAGACCAAGACCCCAAGTTGTACTCCGACTGCCGGACCATGGCCCGAAGTCTTTGCGGGAGCGGTCCCGAAAGCTCCTCGAGGCCTGGCAGTCGGCTTTGCATCGTTCGAGGTCCCGGTCGCGTGGGAGGTCACGGGTCGAAGTCTTCGCACTCGAGGTCAGGTAAGTCGAAGCACAAGAAGAAGTCGAAGAAGCATCGTCATTCTTCGACTTCCCCTCGTCCGTCGACCGACGCAACGAAGGGTGCGGATGGTGCCACTCCCGCGGCTCCGCGTGCGGAGCCTTCAGGGTCGACTCCGGCCTTCCCTTCCCGGGACCGGGAGCGACCCCTGCCCAGCTTCGTCAATTTTACGAAGCTATGCGTGCCATCTTTGGGCAGCCCGACTCCACCGGTGCGCCTTCGGGCCCAGCAGACTGGGCAGGGGGCCCTAGGCCTTCGACGCCGGCAGCTCTGGCCTCGGCTCCACAGGGCCCCTTTGGATCCAGGCCTGGATCCGGATCGGCGCCGGTCGACCTCGTGACACCTCCACCGGCGCCGACTCCACAAGCACCACGTTCACAGCCGACACCGGCTGGACCTCTAGCCGGCGTCGACCCCGGCTTCCACCCCGACGTGGATATGGAGCCGGACCGGCGTCGATGGGTACTTTTGTGCCTACATTCCACCCTGGCCATTTTCAGACAGTTTGGCAGCCAGAGGAGGGTGAGGAAGACTGGGAGGGGTCTGAGGACCCTCTCACTGCCCAGTTAGAATACGATCCGGACTGGAGAGAGGAACTGGGGGATGCCAGTGATCTGGATACCTCACCAGACCTTGGCATGTTGTCTCCTCCTACCGTGGCTATGGAGGAGGGAGCGTCTTACGCAGTGGTGTTGCGTAAGGCGGCCGAGGCCCTACACCTTGAGCTACCTACTGTGGCAGTCAGGACTAACCTCTTGACAGAGGTGCTTCATCCGGCAGCGAGTTCTTCGGATCCCCTGCTGCCGTTTAATGAAGCCCTCACGGACATCCTTTTGGGCGCCTGGTCCAGGCCCAACACAGGGGCTTCTGTGGATAGGATGATTGCCCGACGCCACCGCCTAGCCCCAGGCGACCCCACTTTCCTCTCCCAACACCCCTCCCCGAGAGCTTGGTAGTCCAAGCCTCCACGTCCCATAGCGCATTCCGTACCGCACCACCGGACAGGGAATCCAAGAAGCTGGATCAGCTTGGGAAGAAAATGTTTTCTTCCTCCAGCTTAGGGCTGTGGTCGGTAAACACGCATACCTCTTGGGCCGTTATTCCCACTCTGTGTCGGATGGGGTGGCGCAAGATATTGGGCCACCCCACCAGGGTATTGGGCCATTCCACCAGGGCGACGGCCGCCACTACTGCTTTGGGGCGAGGAGTCCCTCTGAATGACATCTGTCAGGCAGCTACGTGGGCATCGCTGCACACGTTTACAAAACACTATGCCTGGACAGCCAAGTCCGGAGAGACGGCTTCTTTGGCCGTTCTGTTCTCCAGGACTTTCTGATGTGAACTTAGTTCACAGACCCACCTCCGGGGTTGGTATTGCTGGGGTATCTATTCTAAGGTAAGGAATCTATAACTAACTGTTTCTTTCAGATGAATAAGTTACTTACCTTCGGTAACGATATATCTGTAAGAAACATAGGCTAGTTATAGATTCCTTACCGCCCCACCCATCCTCCCCGTTCTGCGAACTGATTTCTAGGGTTAAGGACATCCTTTCAAGGCCCTAGTTTTGTGCACCAGTGGTCAGTGTCTTGCATGGCTCTGCGTTCCTGGCGCGGAAAGTCGTGTACAGAACTGACGTCAGCGCGCGAGGGAGGCGTCTAAGTAACTTCCGCAACGTCATCCCGGCGACCACGACGCCGACGACGGACACGGAGTCGACCGACGCCACCTACCGACGCGCAGGTGTACTGCTGACGAAAAACTTTCCGGACCCAGTCTGACGCCTGGGGGATATTCTAAGGTAAGGAATCTATAACTAACCTATGTTTCTTACAGATATATCGTTACTGAAGGTAAGTAACTTGTTCATTTACCTGTTGACAACCAGTGTGGTGTTTCTGCTTAATATTAAGGTTTTTGATTGTTTAGATAACCTGACAGTTCTTTACACACTTTTTCATGACCTTAGTTCCGGTCATTTAGAATTATAGGAAGATTATGGGCTGCAGAATTATTTTCAGTGAGGATATATTCTTTAAAGTATATCCACCATAAGTGTCTTTCTTCATTATTATTTACTGCTTGGAGCAGAAGTCATGGCTTTCTCCTTCAGCTCTGTCGATTAAAGTTTTTCAGCTGTTCATTTGTGTTGGTTTAATTGAAACCTGATATACAAGTCTTGCAGTTTGCTTAATTCTGAAGAAGAGCTCAAGAGTTGATACCTTTATGGCAGTGGCGGCTCCTCCATTGGGGCGTGGGGGGCGTCGCCCCCACTGCTTTCTCGCAGTGCGAGAAGCAGAGACATAAAATGGTAAAACTACCATTTCATGTTTCTGCTTCCCGCACCGCGAGAAATCAGAAGTGCCTGGAGTGCCTGGTTGGGGGAGGGCGGGTGGGCGTTCCTGCTTGAGTGCAGGGAAGGCGTGGCTAGCCCACTGTCTTCGGGTGCTGACTGTTTGTTCGGCCCCAGGGCCGACCAAACCAGTCATGCGCAGTTGCGCACTCTCTCTTTTTCTGCAGCCTACATAGAGAAAATGGCTCCCTGGCCTACAGGCGCCCGGCTGGGCACCGTCCGCTGCGCCGCACCAATCACAACGCTGCCATTGCAGCGTTGTGATTGGCCTAGGGGAGCGGGAGGGAGGCTGCCTAGGTGCAGGCCCGGCCGGGAGCAGCAGGAGCTGAGGCGGCGGCGCGTGAGGAATAAGGTAAGTTTTTAATTGTATTTTGATTACAGTCCCGCAGTCCCAAGCCCCCCGCGTGAACCCTTCCCCCCCCCGCCCGTCTTGCCAGCCACGACTGCTCCAGCAGAAGGAAGTCGTCAGTAGCGCAGGCCGCATTAATTACTGGCAGCGCGAGCCATGTCAGGCTCATAACTCATTGGGATAATTACCATCAGGGTGTCTAATGAGGGGACAGGCGGGAGGCTGAAGGTACGGGGGCTCACAGGGGGGAAAGCGCTTTGAAGCGACCGTAAGGTGGCAGATTAGAGCTACAGAAACCAGTGTAAATTGAATAAGTGAATTGTATGGTGGATAACAATAGAGGAAAGTGAGGTGATGGGGCGAGGCGCGGAGGCGGGTCTTGGGCATCTTCCATCTTTGCTTCTGTAGCGAGTAGAGAAGCAGTGTATACGCAGGTGACTTTTTGTGTACCTTCCAGGCGTGGGTGTGCAGGTGGTTACTGTGTGCCCCCTAATTGTGTGCGGATGCCTCATACTGTTCGTTCCAAAGTGTGTGCGGGTGCCTGGGACGGTGCATCTCCGGTGTGTGCTTTGCAGGAGGCCTGTGCATTTGTTCCTCCCAGGTATATGCTGGTGCATTGTATTACTGATATCGCTTTAGGCAATGCCTGCATTTCCGAGGTTTGGGCGCGTGACATGTACTTCGCTCTTTCAGGAGTGAGGATTCTGGCAGCATCCTAGATTGCAAGATATGCGCATGTGTCTAGTATTGTCTTCACTACCTGTAGTATCCGTACCTCCAGGTGCCTGCTAAAAGCAGGTACCGTCTGTAGCACTCCAATGTGCAGGCGGCTGACACTGCTTTTTCCACCCATTTGTTTGCATGTGTTTGGTTTGGTACAGTCTGTGTCTCACAAGTGAGAGACGGATGGCATGTTCCTTTAGGTGCATGGAGGCCAGCAGCACATGTGTGTATCCGTGAGGTACAAGTGGTTACTGTTCCTGCACCTCACAAGTATGCACAGGCTGCTAGTAATATCTGTGTAGGAGACTGGAGTCCTCTACCTCCAGGTGTGTGCAGCAAACTCCAGGCACCTGCTGTTGCCTGGCACTCACTCTACCACCCTGGTATGTCCTAGCAGATGCTGTGTGCACCTGCCATGTGTACGCATGTGGCTAGCACTTAGTGTGCCTCGTGCTGGTTTCCAACCCACTTGCAACACCTGTATCTCCTAGCTGGCTGGTAATGCCTGTAAATTGCTAACGTGCTGGGCAAGCTGCTTTTTCTGTTCTGTACTGTCTCATCAGCCCATCCATATTAGCAGGTTTGAAGTGCTGACATATGGTTCAGTGCAGATCATCTGGATTAAAATTAGTTTTCATTGAGAAATTTAGCTGCGGGTTAACTGAGCTGCTTCATGAAATTTAGAAATGGGTGAACTGAGCGGCTTCTTTTTGATAATTTTCAAAACTTGTACTGTGTAATGCCACTCTCTAGCCTTTGTCCTAATGAGACGATGCCAGAGTGGCCAGCGCCCGGGCCAGAGTAGAAGGAAGCTTTTGCACCCACAGTATGTGTCCCTCTTTGCAGGATAGGTGAGATGCAAGAGATGGGGGGGGGAGATGGGCGGATTTTGTGTGTGTGTATATATTATGTATTCTGTATGCAGCCTTGACTAGATCATGACTTATTTTAAGACCCCGTATGGTGTCCTTTCAGACAGAAACTCGGCTTCTCTTTCCCCACTGAGAACACGGATTTGGAGGCCCGAGCCAGTAAAGTAAAATGAATGAGCAAACAGACAGTGAGGCCTCTGGAAAGAGAGAAAGGATGTGGATTGCGAGCATTTGACACAGGGGTGATTATCTATCCCAATTGCAGGATTTGCCATTCCCTCTTTGTCATGCAAACAGGAAAAAGTCTGGGGACCCGTAATAGCCCCTGGGCGGTTTGTGTATTGGGAGCGGCGCAGGCCTTTCAGGCTATCAGACAGGGAATTAAAGCGGACTGGGCAGTGGCGGTGCGTCCATTGGGGCGTTGGGGCGTTGCCCCCCTGCCCGCGCCCGCAGCTCCCTCGGCGTCTCTGAACTTAAGTAAACTGACTCAGTTTACTTAAGTTCAGAGACGCCGAGGGAGAACTGACAAGCATGACGTCGGACCGCCCACCCCCTTCAAGGTCTGAAGGGGGTGGGCGGTCCAGCGTCATGTTGACTGACATGCATTGTCAGACCAGGGGCAGCAGGCAGCAGCACAAGTGCGCATGACTGGTGAAGGTCGGCGAATTTTTCCGCCGTGCCCAGTCATGCGCACTAGTGTCTGCTCTGGCTGGCGCATGCCCATTAGGAGAGCGAGGGTTGAGCAAAGGCTCAAACCTCGGTCTCCTAATGGGCAGGCGGGCAGCTAGTAACCCTGCTAAGCCAATCCTGGCGCTGCTGGAGCAGCGCCAGGATTGGCTGAGAGGGGTTGCCACTCCAGTGCCGTTCGTAAAAGCGCCAAGGGGAGCAGAGGCGGCGCGGACCGGCTGTCAGGTAAGTTTTATTTTTATTTTAATTCCCTGGCCCCCACCCCCGCGCGACAACCCCCCCCCGAGTATTGCGATGCGAGCCGCTGACCTCCTGACAGCGGTGTTGTGTAGTTTTCTGGGTCCGTGTTGTACTGGGGACCTTCACCGTCGGTCTAGAGCCACTGTAAAAACCGTGTCATGTTCTCTTCTGGTCAGTGGCCCCTGTAATGTCATTCTTAGTTTGCTTTGCAGCAGCGCCGGTAAGAGAGCTTTACAAATGTGGATTTCTCATGTATTTGTGTAACGTCCTTTGTATAAAGCTTCATGTTGCCCAGGCTGTGTCGGGGCGCTAGGGTGCAAGCAGTGAAGGTCAGCAGAGCATGATGGTCGGACGGGCAGACCGCGAGACTAGAGAGAGGGGTTGATCATGGGAGAGAGTCAAGCACTTGTTCTGGCGGAGCAGCAGTCTGCGCTAACCGATAGCCCCAGGGCCGGGCTCTCCCACACTTCACCGTGAGCCCAACCAAGCGTTACTGGAGCAGGGGTGTGCTGGGGGGTGACCGAGAAGGAGAGGGCGCGGAGGGCAAGGGAGGGGGCGCCGGAGGACTGGGAGGAGGGTGCAGGTGGGAGAGAGAGGATGGGAAAGACAGCGAGTGTGCGGGCAAGGGTGTGGAGAGCAGACGGGGCATCGAAGGGCCCAAGCGAGTGACGGGTGAGGAGAGCAAGCGGGGCACAGAAGGATGGAACGGTAGAGATGGTGAGAACACCGAGCGACCGACAGACACTGACTGACAGTCGCAGGCCAACGCTAACTCTGAGACCCAGAGCAGCAGTAACAATGAATGGACAGTGCAAGTACCCCATTGTATGCACTTGGCCTGAATCCCCGTCTTGAAATTATGTCATGTGTGACAGAGAACCCGTACGCGCAAGCTGCCAGCAAAACACAAGGACTGACAAAGGAGCGAAGCACAGAGTGCGTGAGTTGATGCGGAGGGAGACGTGCACCCTGAAAAACGGAGAACTGGTGCAAGACTGAGCGAGTGCAGCCCAAATACCCCTTACAGCACATAGACAGCCACAGAAGAGACAGCGAGCGCAGGCCCAACAACATGTACTAGATAGGAAACAAGTGCAGCCCCGAGCACACGAATAGCAATTACAGCGCCAGAAGCTAGTATAGATCTGATAACAACATGCCCAACTCCAGACCCTGACCCACGTGTTGTAGCGAGAGAGAGACAGTGCAGCACTGAGAATATGTGCAGTCGCAAGAACAAATACAGCACTGTGAACATTCGCTGCACGGATAACCAGTGCAGAACTAAGGACCAGCATGGCACATAGATGAACAACAGAGAACAAGTGTCATGCGAAAATAAACAGGGCCCAAAACGAGAGATACTGATAATATAGTGAGTACATAGAGTAATACAGTCGAGTAACAAGTGGAGTGCCGAGAACCAGCAAAGCATTGACAACAAACACATAGGGCCCGATTCACAGAACTAACTTAAGACAAAATCCTAAACTTACTACCATTTTGGTATTCACAGAAGGCACTTACTCATTTTGGTATTCACAGAAGGCACTTACTTACTCATTTTGAGTAACTTACTCATTTGTGTAACTTACTCATTTTGGTATTCACAGAAGGCACTTACTCATCAATGAGTAAGTGCCTTCTGTGAATACCAAAATGAGTAAGTTACACAAAATGAGTAAGTTACTCAAAATGAGTAAGTTACTCAAAATGAGTAAGTAAGTGCCTTCTGTGAATACCAAAATGAGTAAGTGCTTTCTGTGAATACCAAAATGGTAGTAAGTTTAGGATTTTGTCTTAAGTTAGTTCTGTGAATCGGGCCCATACACAAAATTAAACAAGTACAACACAGCACCAACAAGAACAGAATGGTGAAAGGCGTAGTATTAAGAACGAGTACAAATTATAAAGGGTATAAGCGCGTAACAGAGAGAGTGCGGGCAGCACACTAAACAAGTATAGCACTGAGTGCAAATGTAGGCCCAAAACAAGTGTAGCGCCTAGAAAACGTGAACACTCAAACACTGAGCACACAGAGCAACTGTAGCAGAGAGAGCCAGCACAGCAGAGCACCGCTAAAAGTGCATCTAGGAGAGCAGGCGTGGTATACAGAACAATTTTATCACCAATAATAGTTAGAGGTCAGAGAACAAGTGCAGCACTCAGAATAAGTAGGGTCAAATCAGAAATACCCCCAGTAAGAGCTCCCCATGCAGGCTTGTCTCCCACCTCACACAGTCGCTGCCTGTAACCCTGCCCCCATGTGCCTGTTGAGCCTGGCAGCCGCAATGCTGCCGTTGCTCATGCACTCGTCCATTACGCCTTGGTTTGATCGATGCTACTATGCTGTGTTCTGCATATTGTGCCGAGACCCCTCATCATGCTTACCTCCCCCACTGACACCCCAGGCCCTCGCTGCACATTGCTCGCTCCTGTAGAAGTGGAGCTGCGGCATTTGCTCCCTTGTGAAATGGATCCAAATATCCGAGTCAGGCCCAAAGCGAGAGATATGTGGTTACTGTGTAACGTGCTTACAGTGGCCAGTCATCTGATGTATGGAATTAAAACTGGCCCTGTGTACATGGCCCTAAGTTAACACTGATGCCAAAAACATGAATTGACTTGCAAACAATGAATGTTAAAAATGTCGAGGGAATGCATTTCAGCGATTTAGTTCCTCTCTTATTTTACATGTTTACTTGATCTTGCATTCCCCACGAGTTAGCTATTTTATAATGTGGTTGTTTATCTGTATTTTTTTCTGTGCATACTTTGAGGCTTGAGCCATGCCAGGTGTTTATGAGGGGCTTTGATTGAGCAGTGAGCACGCAGGCGCTAAGGCTAAAGCCAAACAAAGTGCCTGTCAGTGGGTTGGCCTCTCTGCAGAGCACACAGAACAATATTTGTGTATTCCATTTGCAACTGAAATTCTGTGGAAATGTGTGTGAAGGGGGTACACTGAGGTCAAAATATTTGCAAGGCAAAAGTAAGAGAAATTAAAGTGCTTATATTTGAGGGAGTGCAGTGCATGTTGGGGGCGGTGAAGTGACATGTGAGGAAGGACATTCGGGGAAGAGTGAAAAGAGGATGCTGAAGAGGAAAGAGAGGGGGTTGAAGATGTGCAGATAGACAAGATATGCAGAGAAAAAGAGGATACATATCTAACATAAAGCACACATAATTGAAGGCCAAAACTCCTTCCACAGGCCTCAATGCTATTTAATTCACAGACTCACTATTTCAGAATTTAAACATTTTCAATGTTAATTATTTATAAGAAATCATTGTTGTTACTCATTTATCTTAACACCCAGTGACAAAGCCAATCATAGTGAAAGGCTTTAGGCGTATGTCAGTTGCTGTGCCATTTATCTGGATAAAATTACATCTCAGAGAGAAACCAAAATACCGGTCTGATGGCGGCACACTATGGGAATCACAGAAATGTATTTGGCATGTTCCTTTATAGGGAGCACCCACTTTTTTCATCTCACTTAAAGACCTGTCTACAAATATTTCTATATGACTGGTTACAGCCAGCAGCTGTGGGTGCTTCCCGAAGTCTGGTTAGAGCATATTTTTCCAAAGTTAATGCTGCATGCAGTGCAAGACACTGGGCAAGCATACATTTTAAAGAGCTAAAGTTGTCATGCAGAACAATTTACATATTATAGTAACTGTTGAACAAATTAATGCAAGAAGATACGGGGCAGTTTTTAATGTGTTTCAATATTTCAAGACTATACGTTCCCACTGCTTAATAAGCCTTGCTTTATCGCTGCATTCATTTGCTTTAAAATGCACCATTTGCCAATCTTTTTTAAATTTCTTTCTCAGGAGAGGGACTCTCCCTAGACCCCAGATTTGTCCATTGAACTTGTTCACATCGCTAACTAGTGTTTTCTATTGGAAAGGGTAGAGCCAAAGCAGTCTTGCTTAGTACCCTAGCCCTCTTCAGAAGTCAGACTTGCTTGGCAACCCAGAAATTCTCTGAAATAATGTATGAGTTTTCTGTTATGAATGCCTAGAAGAACTGAATTTTTAGTCCATTTATCACAGAAATAGTGCTGAAAATCGCCCCAAAAAGATGCCAATTTTTTAAAAATTTCTTCACGGGGGGAGTACCCCCCCGAACTCCCCTTATTGCCGTCGTGCTCGCTCGCTGCGCTCGCTCACATGCGTTGATTCGTTCTGCATACGCCCCACCAGTTTCAAATTCCACCAGCTGCCACTGGGACTGGGAGAGCTGAAATGCGGGGAGCCCAGGGCATTAGGGTAGATTTAGTTAATACACGTTTATTGGGGACGAAAGAGCTGGGTTGGATCAGTAGGAGTGGGATCTCTGATTGTTTAAACATAAGATAAAAATTCACGTTTACATACACGTGTTTGTACTTTTCATTAAACTTTACGACCACACTTCAAAAATTCGTCTTGGCAAGATAATCGAAAAACTCATAGATACTACTAGCCCATTGCTGTTGTTAAATGCTGGTCGCTTTGTATTTGTATGCTCGCTTTTGATGTTTAGAATTTTATGTTTCGATTTTCCACAAACAATGCTTCTACATAATGTGATTTCCAGCGCTAGGTGCTCAACTGAAGACACAAGGTCCTTGTTAATTCAATCGATTTTGTTACTTGAAGGATCCCAGGTAGTCAATGCCTCGTGTATTTTAGGAAATTTGGGAAAGCCATTGCCTTTTTGTGATTCAGCGTGAAGGGGGCAGGGACGAACCTTTGAAGAAATGAGCAGGCGCCCCCCGCGCCTAGGGGAGGGGCGCCCTTAGTAGCGCCACGGGGCGAGCTCCTCCGGGGTCCCAGAAAGGGAGGGCTGGTTAAGGAAAGGCTGGCTGAGGTGACATCAGTGGGCGGCGCAGAGAAAGAAACGAAACCTAGCAGGTTATTTAAGGCTGCGCCCCAGGGGTGTAGTTCTCTTTGTCCCCTCGGACCTCAGCCTACCTGCAGGAGCGTCGTTAACGAGGAACGAGGTTTCCGGTCGGCGGTGGGCAGAGTGAGGCACGGTGGGTCGGGGGGGCCATGGCGTAGTAGTGGCGCCCACACAGTAGGGCGTTTAGTTGTAATTCATGGTATCATGGCTCGTACAAAGATGCGGTATTACTGAGTACATTTCGTGTATGTTCAGTGTCTGTTAGAGTAAAAATGTTGTTGGATTTGTGGTATAATTGTAGTTGATGGCAGCTGTTTGGTCAATGCAAGTAAAAATATCGCGGGGGCAATCCAGAGGGATAATGATAACGCTGCGATAGGCGGGGTTGCTCTCACTCGTGTGCGTTAAATAGGGAACATTAACTGATTAAAAGACCTAACGAGGCTGCTATGTGAGTGGGGAAGCTTGAGCGTACGGGGAGGGGTAAATGCGGCTCGCGGCGTGAGTTTCGTTTCTCTCCCTCCTCTCTCATTTTTATCTTTCGCTTAGTAGAGTGAAAGTGAATCTCAGTCAGGGGTAATAACGTGTACCAAAAATGACCTGGCACAAGCCAAGTAGCTTGATGAGAAGAGCTTTCTTGCTCAACTTATTAACTCAGTAAACACGGCCCCTTATGGAAGCAGCGTCACGCTGGGTTATAGGTATGTGCTTTCACAGTATGTACGGCCGATGTATTTTCAAAAAATCGTGTTATGGGGACGGCGGAGATGTTATATAAATATTATTCACTAATAGAGGTGTGGGATTTGGAGATGCGATATACGAGGACGGCGCGCCTGTTTTGTATGTACGGCCGATGTATTTTCAAAAAATCGTGTTATGGGGACGGCGGAGATGTTATATAAATATTATTCACTAATAGAGGTGTGGGATTTGGAGATGCGATATGCGAGGACGGCGCGCCTGTTTAGTGGTCGCACTGAGGTGCAGGTAAGCCCGGTGGAGTCTATAAATGTATTGGGGGGGAAAGGCGGGGATGCACTCCGGTAAGGCTGTTCACCATTTAAGTGATTTTTTCCAGTGAGATCCCGCTATATGCTTGTGGGGTTTCACATCAGTCTGGCATCCTTTCCCCAATATAAATTCATCCGCACTCAACACGGAGGCATTCTTGCATCGTCTTCGCAGTTCTGAATGATATTCAAGGGAGCTCAGCGTGTCAGCAGTCATTTCCCAGTGAATGCTCCAAATGCCTTTCTTCTGAAGGAATGGTGCTCTGCCTTAGCATAAAACATCAGACTGGTGAAGCCAGCTTCAGCAATCCACAGAAAATGTTTGAGGTCAGGGTGCGCTTGCCCTCGGATGGGCAGCGTCATCATTCAGAGTACTGGCTAGCTGGTCTCAAGTGAGATCCCACGTTTATTCTGGTACCCGCAATTTTTCTCGTTATTGCTATTTCAGTAGCCATGTTGGTCCCCAGTGATACCCCATTGCATTATGGTACTTGTAGTCTTTCGCTTAATAATCATCCATCAGTTTAACCATTAAAAGGTAGTTTGGCATTGGAAGCAAGCTATCTCTTTGTGGCTCTCACAGCGGATCAAGACTTCAGTGCAATAAAGGTGGGCGCCGCTTTTCTGAGCTTAGCGGCACCTTCTCTTCAGGCCTTCGTGTTCATAGGGGTTGTATTTGAGATGATTTCAGGTGATTACTGTGGGTCACGGGGAGACAAGTGGGGTCAGTTGGGGTTTTCTTTCTTTTGTTTATACTGGGTAACCAATAAAAATGTTAGTTGGAACTTGGGTCTTTATTCCTACAGGAGAACTAATTGCCCCTCTATTTTCTCATATGTTAGCAATTACATTCACGTGATAAAATTCGTGTTTCCATTTCTTTTTTTTAAAATCTTTTGCATATGCTGTTGAATATATATAGAACCACACTTGGGTAGCTACCAATGGAGAACACGTTTTGCAAAAATAGCCCGTCATTTTCGTCACCAACAATGCCATAATTGTGCTGTCAATGGCATCACCGAAAGCCACTCAGTCAAAACATCTCTGCTGTGGGCATTGGGCACTGTAGGGGAAGGGTACGCAATGGGAATAATAATTGGGGCAGGAGACTTAGAGCACAGAATGCGCTAGGTACTCTAGTGTTTCTAATTATGCAGGAATGTCTGTGTTGTCCACCACTTAACAGTATTGTTTCAATTTTCTCCTGCCGGTATGTGGTCCTCGCTGAGATGGCAGCGGCAATGTCCCAAGAAGTTGCCCGACATTTTCGATGAGGGTGTGGCCAGTCGGCAGAGGAAGACACGCCACGTTCCTGAAGTCCACCAAAGGCAGCACCCCTGGTAGCAGGCGCACCTATGGTATCGGTTGGTATCAAGCAGGCATGTTGCGCTTCTCTCCTTCATGCGTTGTCCCGTCCGTGGGCGGTGGTAGGTGCTCACTAAGTAGGGCCAGGGTGCTAGGTATTAATAAAGGTGCCCATCACTAACAGAGCAATAGCACGAGTTTCGCAGGTATTATGGCGCGTCAGTACAGTGCCAGTGGGAAACGCTGTAGATTCAGCATGGGCGGTACAGTGTATGGTGTTAAATTGTTCGGTCAGAACATTTTAAGGGTGTTTGACCGTTTAAATGTAAAAACTTAGCTACTTCTCCGAGGGAGAGGATGTGGCACAACGGCCTGGGCGGTTAACGTTAAAGCCTGTGGGAACCAGGTACTAGTCTGGAGTGTCAACATTCCGTGATTCTGGGGAAAACACCACATCCCCTGGAGCAATTATTTGGCACCAGGGGACCCTCACGGGGGCATTATCAAACAGGAGATGACTCACAGACTTGGACCCGGACAGGATGCAGCGGGGTCATACAGGATCTAGTATGGCAGCCTGGAGAGTCCGGTCTAGGTTCACTCAGCCTTTCATCCTTCCAAGGCTATAAGGACGCATTTTCTGGTGGCAGAGGTCGATTTAGTGCCTACTAGTTGGGCAATTAACCCCAGGAATTACGGGTGGGTTTAAAAGCCCCATGACTTAGGTGAAGTTGTACTACTCCCGCTTCTATACATATGACAGTTGCTACTGCATGGAAAGATTGGGTGCAGAGTTACACAAGTTCTAACCAGGCATTGGTTATTCCTCAGCGATTCACGCCTTATAAGAGAGGGTATGCGTATCTTTCAGTGCCGGTGCACAAAACACGCACCTGCACAGTACTTACTTTTGGTGTGGGCTTGCTGCCTTGGAGATTAGGCAAGCATTCACAGCTTCTCCTCGGCAAAGGGACTGCACAAGGAGATAAGTACTTTCCCCTCTTAGGCGAGGGTGTCACCGCAGGGCGGTGTGTGCTGCACATAATGCAATAATCGGTGCCTCAGCTCCCAAGCTCCAACACCAGGAGCCTCCACAGCTGGGGTGTGGGGGTCCAAAAGTCTACACCAGGAACTTCCACAGCCCAAAAGTCTACACTAGGAGCCTCCGCAGGGAGTTAGGGGGTGGGGGCCCAGAAGTCTTTAGGATAATTGCCAGGGAAACAGCGAGTAATTGTGGTGCCGGGTACCAGGTGCCTAGTACAGGGGTAAACCATGTGGCTGGCAGTGCTTATCTGAGTTGCAGTTTTGTTTTAATTTCCCCCTGGAATGTTGCTCAGCTATAAAACGAACCTTGTCGGCTCCTCCTTAATTATTTCAAACAGTACAGTTTCCAGATGTGAGGCTAGCAAGCCGGAACTCCAACAAGTCCTCTGCTACATAAAAATGGTCACTGCAGGGCGGTGGGTGCTGCACATTATGCATTAAACCATGCCCCAGTTCCCAGGCTCCAACACCAGGAGCCTCCACATAAAGCTGTAGGGTGGGGCCCAGAAGTTTTTTGGGATTACCAGGGAACAGCAGGTAATTGTGGGGCTTCACATATCACCACAACAATAAGCAAGCATGCAGATGCGTGGAGAAGAGAGTTCTTCTCCAAGTCCCGGCCTTTCTCAATTTCCTGCTGCATGCCTTGGTAAATAATGGTAGGTAGCGTGACTTTGCTCATCAACGTTCATGGCATGAGGGCTGCAGCACTTCTCTCAATGGCCAGCGGTGCATATTAGCTAGTTTAGCTGCTTGTGGCCTTTTATGCACAGTTGGCTCGTGTCTTGCACCTACCGCCTTTGTTTTCTGCAATGGATCGGCTGTTAAGCCAAGGGCTGAGTTAGTGATCCATGCAGTGGCTATCCTTGCAACCCTGGGATAACGGTTTTTGAATTTTTAACATTTCTCCTCTATTTTCTTACTTTTCTGGTGGGTCTCTTGGCGTGATTTACTGGGTTCACAGAGCTGCGCAGGTGGGGTGGCTAGAACGCCTGCTACCAATCACGGTTATATCGGATGCATTATTGAATATGTCATATGTTTATGGCGCTCTATTTTGAAGGCTTGTCTAACAGCTAAGAATAAAGCTGAGTACACCCCCAGGAGCGTGGCGCAATGCCGGTGCAATATCTAAGAGTACCTTAATATATTCCATGTGCTCGACTCCAGGAATATAGTGTAGGGTGTCATGGTATGGTATCACTATTCACCCTTTGCAAAAAGCATAGCAGCCCTCATCAGCGGAGAGATTGTGCTGCTTGCGGCCGGGATAATAGAGGTTGTCTATACTTATCTCGCTTCAGTTCCTGTGCAACTGTCTTGCTTTTCCGGTGTTGCTAACGCGCACACGCTCAGTTATCAAAGTACATGGCTTAGCAGCGAGATAACATTCCTGATAAAAGGGGCCAATAATAACGCAGTAGGGAGTGGAGCCACCATGGTCTATTACGAGGAGTCTTGGTAGTCGGCTGGGAAGCAGGTCAAACCCAGGAGTAGGTAAGGGGTGTGTTACACTCTCACTTCCGGTACAAGCTGGCCAGGTGTGGGGGATTACACCTGGGAGCAGGTATCCCAGTGGCAGTGCTTACATTGTAAAAGAGTGAGGGCAGGTGCCCAGATTTCTGCTGCTGAGAAGCACACTATAAAATATAAGTGCCAGTCCCCTTAAATTACTTTAGTGGCCAGCACGGGCTTCCACTGACTCAGAGTAAGCACTGCCCGGTGGGCCAATGCGGTATGCGGTGCCCCCCCCCACCTCCGGGATGGTGGAGGATATGGACATTTGGTGAAGTTGTCACAATCATTTTCCTGTACATTCCCTTTAAGAAGGAGCAGGGATGCCCTGGGTGGAACATGGGGAAGGTTGTTGCATGGTGGGGCCTTCTGGCACACTGCGCACAGCGGATGTCACAATAAGTATGTGCTTCTCCCCTGATGGTGAAGGAGTTGGACATGCAGTGAAGTTGTCACAATCATTTTCCAGTACATTCCCTTTGGGAGGGGCAGGGATGCCCTGGGTGGAACATGGGGAAGGGTGTTGCAAGATGGGGCCTGCTGGCACACTGCACACAGCAGATGCCACAATAAGTATGTGCGTCTCTCCTGATGGTAGAGGAGTTGGACAGGTGGTGAAGTTGTCACAATCATTTTCCAGTAAATTTCCTTTAGGAAGGGGCAGGGATGTCCTGGGTGGAACCTTGGGGAAGGCTGTTGCAAGGCGGGGCCTGCTGGCACACTGCGCACAGCCAATGTTACTATAATATGTGCTGCATGCTCTTGGTATGAGGAATGTGCTAGTTTACTTGGGTATTCAGCTTCTAGCTTGCGGGTCGATACCGCCAGCGGTATGGGGCTGGGTGAGTTCCAGTCAAATCAATAAACGGATACTAAAAGATCAAAAGAAAAAGAAACAAAAAAAAAAGTTGAACGATTCTGTCATATGAATTTTAGCATATTCCACAATGAGCACAATTCGGCACAACTTGCTCCAAATATGGAACAAGGAGTTGTTCCGTCAGGATGGGGTACATCTGTGGGCAAGAGGGCAGGACATCTTTATCCAGATGATTCTGGGGACTATTCTGGAGCACAGTCAGCGCCGGGGGGGGGGGGAGGGTGAGTGCGCCAGGGAGCTTCTCACCCTGTGGCGGAGCGCTGACAGTCAAGGATGCACAACAATGGTGGTTCAGCGGTTGGATGGACCCCAGGAGGGGGTAGGATTGACGTGTGCAGAGGGTAGGCGGTGAGGAGGGACTGACCTGCCGGTAGTCCTGGACTCTACTGCCCCAACCCACAACGTATGGACTGAGTACAATCTTGGGGAGGCTGCCTGTGTTCAGGTACCCCGGTGGGCCGGTGCGGTATGCGGTGCCCTGGATTTCAACTAGTGCAATTGACTGTTTGCTGTAGCGCGTTGGGGCCTGCCGGCACAATGTGCGCAGCAGAGTGTAATAAGTGTAATGTCGTACCTAATTTCCTTACTGCTGTTGACATGTTGATGCAGTTAATGTGTGATGCTGTGAATAATTTTATATATCCAAGAAGGATATTTTACTCTTGTAATGGTCGTATGGACTGAGTACAATCTTGGGGAGGCTGCCTGTGTTCAGGTACCCCGGTGGGCCGGTGCGGTATGCGGTGCCCTGGATTTCAACTAGTGCAACTGACTGTTTGCTGTAGCGTGTTGGGGCCTGCCGGCACAATGTGCGCAGCAGAGTGTAATAAGTGTAATGTCGTACCTAATTTCCTTACTGCCGATGACATGTTGATGCAGTTAATGTGTGATGCTGTGAATAATTTTATATATCCAAGAAGGATATTTTACTCTTGTAATGGTCTGTGGTGAATTGCTTGGATTGATGTGAATAAAAGGCTATGCCTTGGACAACATACCCTGATTCCGAGAGTTCTTGGGCACAGCGGGGCGGTAAGGTGATGGAAGTTGGGGAGGAGTGAATGTCACGTTGTGCGCTTACTATGAGCAGGCACCCCCGCGCCTAGGGGAGGGGCGCCCTTAGTAGCGCCACGGGGCGAGCTCCTCCGGGGTCCCAGAAAGGGAGGGCTGGTTAAGGAAAGGCTGGCTGAGGTGACATCAGTGGGCGGCGCAGAGAAAGAAACGAAACCTAGCAGGTTATTTAAGGCTGAGCCCCAAGGGTGTAGTTCTCTTTGTCCCCTCGGACCTCAGCCTACCTGCAGGAGCGTCGTTAACCACCCACCCACCCGGTGGAAGAGCAAGGCCTCGCGGAGGCAGAGCGCTGACAGTCAAGGATGCACAACAATGGTGGTTCAGCGGTTGGATGGACCCCAGGAGGGGGTAGGATTGACGTGTGCAGAGGGTAGGCGGGGAGGAGGGACTGACCTGCCGGTAGTCCTGGACTCTACTGCCCCAACCCACAACGTATGGACTGAGTACAATCTTGGGGAGGCTGCCTGTGTTCAGGTACCCCGGTGGGCCGGTGCGGTATGCGGTGCCCTGGATTTCAACTAGTGCAACTGACTGTTTGCTGTAGCGCTTTGGGGCCTGCCGGCACAATGTGCGCAGCAGAGTGTAATAAGTGTAATGTCGTACCTAATTTCCTTACTGCTGTTGACATGTTGATGCAGTTAATGTGTGATGCTGTGAATAATTTTATATATCCAAGAAGGATATTTTACTCTCGTAATGGTCTGTGGTGAATTGCTTGGATTGATGTGAATAAAAGGCTACGCCTTGGACAACATACCCTGATTCCGAGAGTTCTTGGGCACAGCGGGGCGGTAACGTGATGGAAGTTGGGGAGGAGTGAATGTCACGTTGTGCGCTTACTATTGAATGCGTTCAATCAATTCTTTTTGTATGATGTCCTGATTTGCTTGTACCCTTTAAGTGGTTCTCAAAGGTGTTGTTTTAACACAACCAAAGGATACAGTCACCGGGGTGTTAATAATAAAGCAATCTGGCCATTTGGATGCAAATGACCCTTTAAACCTCTTCCCAGAGCGCTTTATCCCCTTTTAACAGACAATGGCACTTGCTACTTTGAACACAGATACTCCGAGGGGACTGCTGGATGCTCAGTTGAAATGTTTGCAGGTCAGATGCGATTTATGAACTTATCACGTCGCGCAGGCCTTGGTGGGAGATGACAATTGAAACACTGACTGAAATATATATACCCCACACACTCTGCACTTATCTGTGTATATCGTAGGTGGTAATTCCAGTGGACCCAAAAAACTAAGAAAATGCACCCTTTTATTCCCTTAGGTAGGGAAAAACTACCATAATTTAGGTGCAGAGAACCAATCACACCGGTGTGACCGCCTTGGTGCAAATGCACCCGCTGCACTAGTGAAAGCTACACCCTTTTGCTGCCCAGTGGCAAATGGTTTCAGCTGGAGCCATTGGCAGGCACAAACATTTATCATTTATTGAAATGTTGTGGAAAAGAAAGCATAGTCGAATCATTTTGATTTTGAATTTGAAACTGCGCACTGTTTGTTTATCTGTTAGTTATATTAATTATGAGTAAACCATCTCTTCTTTTTTTTTAATTGGGCATACACAGCACACACACACACTCCCCCCCTCATGACCAGCACCTTACAGTGTCAATGTCTTATTCAACTGACAGCAGTCTCACTCTCCGTACAGAGAAGCAGTCTCTCAGCCCCAAAACCCTCCCTCCACTCCACACAAACTAGCAGTCACACACCACTAAAGTACTCTCGCACCCTCCTGAACTAGCAGCAAAGCCAAAAGGTTTTCATGATATTGATAACTGCCCTTCATTAATTAGTGTGTTATGTGTTTTGTGGATGGGCGAATGGGTGAAAGTAAGATTGAATCGATGGATGAATAGATATATAATTGTGAAAAAGAGTGACTGAATGGACGCATGATGAGTGATTGGGTCCACAGATGGATGAATGACGGCCAAGTCCAGGCTCGGCAGTTTCTAGCTAGTGGAATCAATGAATGTACAATACAGCCGCACTGAGTCACGACATAGGGCGGAACTGAGGTATCTGAGCTAGACTGGCCATCAGTCCCAGAGGCTGCACGCGGTTTGTATGCCCTGGTTATTTTTATCACAGGCTCAGAGCCCACATTCAACTTGAACCGTGTCCCATGTTCCTCCTCCAAGCCTAGTCCTTACTAGCTAC
Organism: Calotriton arnoldi; assembly: GCA_963921515.1. Taxonomy (NCBI): domain Eukaryota; kingdom Metazoa; phylum Chordata; class Amphibia; order Caudata; family Salamandridae; genus Calotriton; species Calotriton arnoldi. Next base: position 1,562,542 of record CAWUFW010003373.1, read on the forward strand.
GGGCACATCTTCTTACCAGCATTTGTTTTTCCCTCCATGGCTAATTACCAGATTTACTGTTGCGCCGCTCACTTGTCCTTTGTTATCATTGTTTTTAAAATCGTTTTAACAGGTGCCACTTTTACATGATTTGTTCCCATTGAAAATTATAGTGACTCATTTACACATTACATTTCCCCTTATTTTTTCAAGCAAGTGTTTCTTTTGTGGTGGGTATAATTTGGAGAGGGAAAATTGGATGTTTCATATCATTATCTCACCATTCTTTTGAAAACGTGCATTCTCATCTTCTAGATCCGTGGATAAAACAAATCTCGAATTTAAGTGAAACAGCTGCACCCGCTACCTTGATTTCAAGCAAAATTAGAATTACGGTTTAGATCGAAGGAGCTTTTAAAATATTGCTACTTGGCCGTGCCCTTTACTCCTGTTTATGATAAATCTGTGCTGAAGGTTGCACGTGGCAGTGATCAAAAACGTCCTCGTGAACAGCGAAATTAACTGTTCAGAAGTGCTATGTAAATTATTTGCCTTTGGCACGGTCCTTTCCAGTGGATGTCGGCGGTAATATTTATTGTCAAGGGGCCCGTCCCTGGAGCCCTTAAGAGTCACAGGGAATTTGTTACACAGATGTGGACTAAGCTGGTGTTCTGAAACAGGGTCTTGTGAGAGGTCAAAGGTTTCACCCTTCCCGCTCAAAATATGTCGCAAAAGAAGCGGTGGAAGCGCTACCAAATGCAACCTTTCAGACAAAAAGGTGGACACTGCCCATAGGAATGTTTACACATTTAGCTTTATGTACTGGTATGGAAAGGGCCTAAACTTCTCATCTCCATACATGACATGAACTTAAAGTGGGCTTAAGTCAGCCCCTTGCACATGACTTGCTGGCTCTAGCGTCTATCTCAGTTGTCTCATCTTGATTCAGTGGTTTTCTTCCTGTGTTTGTCCCACACAGGAGAATTTCAGTCTCGCACTGTTTTGATGGTTGAGTTGAAATTTTCTTTTGAATACTAGGGACCTTTCTGGAATTCAAGGAATACCAGCTCAGTTTAGTACAAACCATCACTTGTGAAAGAATAGCACACAGTGGCACAGATGGACCGAGCCAGTGGTAGGCGGGCGTCTGATATGCATCCGATTGGACTGACAGTTTTGCCAGTCACTGTCTTTGTTAGAACAGATTCACAATTGCTTTATTAACCTTCCTGCTTTCTCAAATTTGCTTGAAAATGCACCATTTGCCCACTCTTTTTTCGAAATTTTCTCGGGGGAGAACCCCCCCATACCACCCGGAGGTGGTTCGGGCAAGCTCGCTGCGCTCGCTCGCTACAGTGCTGTACGACAATTGTTTTACGCCCACCACTTTCAAATGTCACCAGCCGCCACTGCTTTATGGTATGAACCATACTCTATGTGGAATATATTTTGCATACTGTGGTGAGCATTTAAAAAAAATATATATATATACATATATTCACTGAAAAAACCACAGGTTTCAGGCACGTTACAGTTAGTTGGACATTTCACTCGTACAAAACCAGAGAAATTCGGCCGTTATAGTTAGTTCAGCTAACTATAACTCGCGCCCCTGCAATGCACTGCTGATGACGTCACATATTACATCATTCATGACATGGTCAGTGACATCACTGATGACATCACTGATGACATCTCAAATGACATCACTGGGGGGTCAGGGTGTTTCTACCCTGCCCCCTTTTCTTTTTTTTCACCTTTGTTTCACTGTTTTCTCTACCGAGTCACAAGATGGCTGCCAACACTTCCTGGTTTGGAGTGTTGGCAGCCAATCACAGTGAAGCTCGTGGTCGGGAGGGTTCGCGAATCCACCGCGTCCCTAGATATCTAAACTTTTATTTTTTGAATTTCTCAGCAATTACTGAACGGATTTACACCATTTTAAAAAAAGGTTGCTTTCTGAACCAAGCACTACCTTTTTGCCAAATTTGGTGTAATTCCGTTCAGCAGTTCGGGCTGTAGCCGTGTCTAAAGTTTCCTATGGGAAATTGATTTTCCGACCTCTATTTTTTGAATTTCTCAGGAACTACTGAACGGATTTACACCATTTAACAAAAAGGACTCTTTCTGAACCAAGGGCTACCTTTTTGCCAAATTTGGTATAATTCCGTTTAGCAGTTCGGGCTGTAGCCGTGTCTAAAGTTTCCTATGAAAAATAACATGGGGAAAACACGTTTTGGGACCCCCCTTTTTTCTCGGCCCCCGCTTCGCAAATCACCCCAAAACTTTCAAGACAGGAGCTGACTGGAGCGCCCCACTAGTTTTGAAAATTTCACAAAGATTCGTCAAACGACGCCTAAGTTATTAGGAAAACAAAAAATGTTTTTCCTATGGAAAATATGTCCTAACTGTAACTACCTACTGGCGACCGCCAGTAGGTAATATATATATATATATATATATATATATATATATATATATATATATATATATATATATATATATATATATATCCACTAGCAGTGTCCCCATGCATGGACGCACAAACAGGACCACGGACTCTGTGTTTCGCTGATGCCAATATTAGTGGTTTATTTTCAAAGTGAAAAGGGTGATGCCTCTGACGCGTTTCGGACACAGGCTGTGTCCTTGATCACATAACAAACGTATTCAAAAAGCGGGACTTTTAAAGTAACATTCTACTTCCGGTAACGTGATCGGCATACATATAGACAATGAAAACATACTTTATATTATTGTAATTCGTTTGGAAAAAATGCTATAAACACTATTATCTGAAAGAGACACGTTAGTGACAGATTCCTTACCTTAGAATATCCCCAGGCGTCAGGCTGGATCCGGAAAGTTTTTGCGTAGCAGTACCCTTGCGCGTCGGTAGGCGGCGTTGTGCGGCTCCGCGTCCGTCGTCGGCGTCGTGATTGCCGGGATGACGTCGCGGGCAGTACTTAGGCGCCGCCCCTGCGCGCTGACGTCAGTTCTTCTTTTTCCGCGCCAGCAAGCGCAGATCCGGGAAGAGCAGTGCCCTAGTCATTTTTTGACTAAGTTTTTGGGTGATTTTTTCACTGTTTTTCTCACGAAGTCTCTCAACTCCGAAGGTGTCGGTAGGGATGCCCGGCTTCAAGCCATGCGACGCCTGTGGTCGAATGATGTCGATCACAGACCCGCATCAGGAGTGTCTTTACTGTCTCGGCCGCGACCACGACACGAAGTCGTGCCCCGACTGCCGGTCCTTGCACCCGAAGGCTTTGCAAGAGCGGTCTCGAAAGCTCCTCGAGGTCCGGCAGTCGGCTCCGCGCCACGCCAAGCCCCGGTCACGTGAGAGGTCGAGGGGCCAGTCGCGGAGTCCTCCTCGGTCGTCGGGATCCAAGTCTTCGCACTCCTCCGGTAAGTCGAAGCATAAGAAGTCTAAGAAGCGGCATCGCTCGACGACTTCCCCTCGCCGGTCTCGCGACTCGGCTGAGCGTCCTGTCGGCACCGTCCCCGCCCCTGCGGCGCCAGGAGTGCCTATGGAGCCGCCCCCGCATTACCCGTCCTTCCCGGGTTCGGGGGCGACTCCGGCCGAGATACAGGAGTTCCTGTCGGCCATGGCCCGCCTCTTCGGGCCTCAAGGTCCCCCCGGTGCGCCTTCGGGCCCCGCGGGCCCTAGTGGGGTTCCTAGGGCGCCGCCGGCGACTCCGGTCCCGGCGCGCCAGCAACACCAGCCCCGGTCCCGGCCTCGACTCCGGTGCTGCCGCAACCCCGATCGACGCCGGTTGACCTGACAACACCTCCACCGACCTCTCCGGTGCCGTTCACGACGCCGCCCGGGGCTCCGGGCGACGTAGTTCCCCGGTTCTCTCCGGATCCGGACATGGCGCCGGACCGGCGTCGCTCGACGCCGGCTCCGACGCCGATGGGACCTTGGGTCCCGCGTGTCCCTCCTCCATATTTTGAACAAGAATTGGAGGACGCAGAGGACTGGGAGGGTTCTGATGACCCTCTCACACAGCAGTGTGAGTTTGATCAGGACTGGGCTGAGGAGCTTGGGGATGCCAGTGGCTTGGACACCTCCCCTGACCCTGGCATGCTGTCTCCTCCTTCCGTGGCAACGGAGGAGGGAGCAAACTTTGCAACGGTGTTGCGTAGAGCAGCTGGGGCCTTACACGTCCAGTTGCCTACGGTGGCTGTCAGGACTAACATCCTGACGGAAGTGCTTCAGCCGGCGGCTACCTCCTCGGAGCCACTGCTGCCGTTTAACGAGGCGCTTTCCGACGTTCTTTTGGGCACCTGGTCCAAGCCCACCACAGGGGCTCCTGTGGATAGGAATGTGGCCCGACGCCATCGCCCTGCTCCGGGCGACCCCCTGTTCCTCTCCCAACACCCCACCCCCGAGAGCTTGGTGGTCCAAGCCTCTGCTTCCCAAAGCGCCTTCCCTACCGCTCCCCCGGATAGGGAATCCAAACGCCTGGATCAGTTTGGGAAGAAGGTCTTTTCTTCCTCCAGTGCTGGCTTGCGGTCCATCAATACCGCTTGCCTCTTGGGCCGATATTCCCACTCCTTGTGGGACTCGGTGGCGCAAGTTCTGCCCCAGTGTCCTGAGGAGGTCCAGACACTGCTTACCCGCGTCATTGCTGAGGGAAGAGATGCGGCAAAGTACACCATTAGATGTGGCCTTGATACCGCCGACTCGCTGGGCAGATCGCTTGCGACGACAGTGGCGCTGCGCCGTCACGCCTGGCTGAGAACCACTGGTTTCTCGGGTGATGTCCAAAACACTCTTATGGACATGCCCTTTGATGGGGTTGGTCTTTTTGGAAACAAGGCAGACCATGCGCTGGAGCGTTTTAAGGACTCGCGGGCTACTGCTAAGTCCCTGGGCCTTTCTGCTGTACGCCCTCCGCAGCCATCTGCTTTTCGCCCCTTTCGTGGACACGGAAGGGGCGCCCAGTCACGTCCGCTGCCCAGCCACCGGCCCATGCAGCAAGCGCCTTGCGTGGCCGAGGACGTGGCTCCCGCCGTGGCAGGTCAGGCAACCAGCGTGCGGGTCAGGCCACACACCCCGCCCCGTCCGTGGTCTCCAAGCCCTCCTAGTCCTTCCTTTCAGGTGCACAGCACGCCAGTAGGGGGCAGGGTCCGCCATCACCTTCATCACTGGCGTGCCATCACCTCGGACAGGTGGGTCTTGGACATTGTCCGAAGGGGCTACCATCTCCCCTTCGTGACCATCCCCCCAGCCATGCCACCTCAAATCCACCGCATGTCAGGGGATCACTTGGTGCTTCTTCGAAAGGAAGTTGCGGCCCTCTTGGCCAAGGGGGCCATCGAGCGCGTTCCGACCCCAGAAGTAGGACGTGGTTGCTACTCCCACTACTTTCTGGTGCCCAAAAAGGACAAGGAGGACATGCGTCCTATCTTGGACCTCCGGAACGTCAATCGCTTCCTCCGGAAGGAGAAGTTCAAGATGCTTACCCTAGCTCAGGTCTTGACTGCTCTCGACCCTGGAGACTGGATGGTAGCGTTGGACTTGCAGGACGCGTATTTCCACATCCCCGTCCTACCGGCGTTACCTGCGGTTCACGGTAGGCCTCGAGCATTTTCAGTTCACCGTGCTCCCTTTTGGCCTTACCAGCGCCCCTCGGGTGTTCACGAAAGTGATGGCGGTGGTCGCAGCCCATCTGCGCAGGGCAGGGGTTCCAGTCTTCCCCTACCTCAACGACTGGCTGCTGAAGGCGGGCTCGTCCCAGGCAGTCGTCTCCCACCTCCAGACAACAGCCGAACTCCTGCACTCGCTGGGGTTCTCCATCAACGTGCCGAAGTCGCACCTGATTCCTTCTCCACAGCTCCTTTTCATCGGAGCAGTTCTGGACACGACGCAGTTTCGGGTTTATCCTCCCGAACGGCGAGTCCGGGATATTCAGGCTATGATTCCGATCTTTCGGCCTTTATCCTGGGTTTCGGTACGGATGACCCTGAGGCTGCTGGGCCTCATGGCCTCCTGCATCCTGCTGGTCGATCATGCCAGATGGCATATGCGGGCTCTGCAGTGGGACCTGAAGTTCCAGTGGGCGCAGCACCAGGGCAACCTGTCCGATCACGTCCAGATCTCGGAGGGGACTGCAAAACAGTTGCAGTGGTGGCTCTCGAACCGGCAATGGGTCATGGGCAGATCCCTCTCCCTTCCCCAGCAAGAGCACACAGTTGTGACGGACGCGTCCCTTCTGGGATGGGGCGGTCACATGGGAGAGGCGGAGATCAGAGGCCTCTGGTCTCCGGCGGAGTCCCGGCTCCATATCAACCTTCTGGAGCTCCGGGCGATCCGACTTGCACTCAAAGCATTCCTTCCCTCTGTCAAAGGGACGGTAGTGCAGGTGTTCACAGACAACACCACCGCCATGTGGTATTGCAACAAACAAGGCGGGGTGGGGTCGTGGACCCTGTGTCAGGAGGCTCTGCGCCTCTGGACATGGCTGGAACATCAGGGCATATTCCTGATGGTTCAACACCTGGCAGGTTCCCTGAACGCCAGGGCGGACGAACTCAGCCGCAGGTGCATGATGGATCACGAATGGCGTCTTCACTCGGAGGTGGAGCAAGGTCTCTTTCAGCAGTGGGGAGAGCCTTGGTTAGATCTGTTCGCCACCGAAGAGAACGCGCAATGTCAGCAGTTCTGCGCGTTGGAATTTCCAAGGCGGCACTCGCTCGGCGACACTTTTCGTCGCGAGTGGAGTTGCGGTCTGTTGTACGCCTTTCCGCCAGAGTGTTGAAGAAGATTCAGCGCGACCGGGCCCAAGTCATTCTTGTGGCTCCGGCCTGGGCTCGAAGAGTTTGGTATCCCGAGCTACTCAGTATGAGCGTCGATCCCCCGATCCGTCTGCCTCTTCGGGAGGATCTTCTGTCGCAGCAGCAGGGGACGGTCCTCCACCTGAACCTGTCCAGTCTACACCTGCTTGCGTGGAGATTGAGCGGCGGCAGTTGATTCCTTTCGACTTGCCTCCCGAAGTTTGTGATGTGATTCTGGCAGCCAGGCGTCCCTCCACTAAGGTGGTATACGCCTGCAGGTGGAACAAGTTTGTGGCATGGTGCACAGCAAAGGCTGTGAATCCCCTTTCTGCCCCTCTTTCTGAGGTTCTTCTGTTCCTTCTTTCTCTGGCCCAACAGGGTTCTGCCCTGGGTACCATCAAGGGCTACCTTTGTGCGATATCGGCCTTCCTCAGGCTTCCTGATCAGCACTCCCTTTTCAAGTCCCCTGTGGTTAACAGGTTTCTTAAAGGCATTACACACCTCTTTCCTCCTGTTCCGTTTGTGATGCCTCAGAGGGACTTGAACTTGGTTCTTACCTTCTTAATGTGCGCTCCCTTTGAGCCTCTACATAACTGTCCTCTTCGTCTTCTCACTCTGAAGACAGCCTTTCTGGTGGCCATCACCTCTGCTCGGCGGGTGAGTGAGCTCCAGGCTCTTTCATGCAAACCTCCCTTTCTGTCTGTTCATCCAGACAAGGTTGTTCTTAGGACGCGTCCGTCCTTCTTGCCAAAGGTGGTTACTGCCTTCCACATTGGGCAGACCATCACTTTGCCCACCTTCTTTCCGCCTCCTTCCAGAGAGGAAGAGAGGCTCCACCGTCTGGACCCAAAACGTGCGATTTCTTTCTATCTGAACCGCACACAACAGTTCCGTGTGGATGATCAGCTCTTTGTTGGCTACGTGGGCGCCAAAAAAGGTCCGGCGGTACACAAAAGGACCATGTCCCGCTGGGTCACCTTGTGTATCAAAGCCTGCTATTCTTTGGCTAAGAAGGAGCCTCCTGTTGGGCTGCGTGCCCATTCCACCAGGGCTACGGCTGCTACCACGGCTTTAGGCCGCGGTGTTCCGTTACAGGATATCTGTCAGGCAGCTACGTGGGCCTCGCTGCACACGTTTACCAAACATTACTGCCTTGACAGTCAGGTCCGGAGGGACGGCTTCTTTGGCCGTTCTGTCCTCCGGGACTTCCTTGTCTGAATCTGTTCGCAGACCCACCACCGGGGTTGGTATTGCTGGGGTATCTATTCTAAGGTAATGAATCTGTCACTAACGTGTCTCTTTCAGATGCACAAGTTACTAACTTGTGTAACGATATATCTGTAAGAGACAGTAGTAAGTGACAGATTCCTTACCGCCCACCCATCCTCCCCGTTCTGCGAACTGATTTCTAGGGTTAAGGACATCCCTTTCAGGGCCCTAGTATTTTTCAGACACCTATGTCAGCTTCTTGCATGGCTCTGCGTTCCGGGCGCGGAAAGTCGTGTACAGAACTGACGTCAGCGCGCAGGGGCGGCGTCTAAGTACTGCCTGCGACGTCATCCCGGCGGTCCCGACGCCGACGACGGACGCGGAGCCGCACAACGCCGCCTACCGACGCGCAAGGGTACTGCTACGCAAAAACTTTCCGGATCCAGCCTGACGCCTGGGGATATTCTAAGGTAAGGAATCTGTCACTAACTACTGTCTCTTACAGATATATCGTTACACAAGTTAGTAACTTGTGCATTTGGCCCTGTGATGCATATATCTAAATTCATGAATGTAAATCAATGGCAAACAATTATAGAACGAATAAAGTGCATAGTGCTGGGAACGCTAGACTCATCATGCTCTTCTTGAACCATATGATATGTGCCTGTACTAATACAGATATGAATAATAGACAGGAAAATATCTTAATACTTCTCTAAAATAGCTAAAAATATTAAATACCTGTATAAAAGCAAATTACAATTCATATATACATAATTCATAAAACATGGGCGTTATAACTATCTGTCTATACTTCCCATAAAAGCATAACAATTAAATATGCCAACTTCTTGCACTGCATTTCTTCAATTCAAACGTGCCATTTTTGAAAGTGCAAATTCGCAAAAGAGATGGAAACAGGGCTTAAATATAAAGTGCCAATGCTTAAACAGTACCGGAACGTGCAAAAAGTGCAACACTGCAAATAAAGCAATTGATGTGCAAAAGTGCATTGAAAAATCTAAAAAGGGATCATATGACGGCAGTTTATGTCTAAGGATACTGAGATACAGGAAATGTAGATAATAATCGAGTACAAATACCATTAGTCAACTTCATGTTCATTCCTGTATCAACAACCCTTCTATATCCAATTCTTATCATAACTGCACAGCCAACAGAATGGAACAAGAACTACAAGCTGTTCTACATTTAAGTGTAAAGGGGAGTGTCTAAATATGATAAAACAACTTGAAATATTACCATTGGGTGAATTTATAATGTGGGCAGCCCCTATCTTATAAGAAATTGTGTAAATCTTCCCCATTGTTCAGCCCAGATGGAAACTTGGTATCCAGCTCCACAATATATTTAGACTCTAGCTGGCGCAACTGTTTTTCCCTGTTGCCTCCCCTTTTATTGGAGGATACTGCATCTATGACAAAGTATTGCAAACATTTTAAATTATTGTCATGTACAGCTTTAAAATGTCTAGCAACGGGGTACGCTGGGTCTGAATTCACAATTGCACGGAGGTGCTGCAGGATGCGTACGTGTACTTGCAACTTAGTGCTTCCCACATAGCACAACCCGCAGCTACACCTGAGCACATAAACTGCATGGTCAGTCCTACACGTATAGTGTTCCCTTATTGTGTGCAATTTATCTGAAAAGGGTGTTTTGTATGTGGAGGTATTAGTGCCAAATTTACCGGCTCTGCACGAGCTGCACCTGAAAAACCCTTTTCTAGGGGAAAGCCAATTCTCAGTTTTTAATGTCTCGGGCTGCTCTTAACCAAATCATTACGTATAGAATAAGCTTTGCGAAATGTAATGGTGGGACTTTTAGGGAGAACCTTTTTTAGTGTGACATCTGTCATAACTATCGGCCGCTGTTTCTTAATAATGGCCTTGATAGCTTGTGCTTGTTTGCTGTAGGTAGTCACCAACCGCATCTCATTAACATCTCTGGGTATGCAGTTGTCTTTGTCTGTATCACCACAAGTTACTTTCCTCTCAGGATTTAAAAGTGCTGTATGCTCTTTGATGTTGGCTTTTCTCCTTGCTATGTCTAGTTTTTTGGAATTATATCCTTCGCTTCAAGCCTTTTCTTAGTCTCATTCTGATGATAATCACGGGTTTCTACTGTACTGCATGCCCTGTGAATGCGCAAAAATTCCCCATAGGGGATACTGGCAATTGTATGATGTGGGTGGAAACTCTCAGCATGTAACACTGAGTTCCCTGATGTGGGCTTTCTATATAAACTTGTTTCCACTTTGCCATTTTTCGCTTGAACTGTGATATCCAAAAAATTAGCACTGACATCATCAATATGGGCAGTAAAATGTAAATTTAGAGTGTTCATATTAATACAATCAACAAACTTTTGGGCCTGATCTTTGGTCCCCCTCCAAATTACAAAAATATCATCGATGTAACGCCACCATTTAACTATATGCTCAGACCATTCCTGGGCGTGCTGCACCCTGAGGACATGCTCCTCCCACCAGCCCACATGCAAACATGCGTAGCTGGGGGAGAAGCATGCCCCCAGGGCAACACCCCGCAACTGCTGGAATACTGTATTATCAAACATGAATACGTTGTTGTACAGACACCAATGTATCATATGTATAAGCATTCGATTATGGCAATACATCTCAATAGGTCTTTTGCCCAAAAAATACTCAACTGCCTTAAGCCCATCAACGTGGGCTATACTGGTATATAAGGCAGTGATGTCCATAGTAAGAAAAATAAAATCATCTGACCACACTTGTTTGCTCAATTGAAATAGGAAATCAGTAGTGTCCTTAATATATGCTGGTAGCTGGACCACAAAATCTTGAAGATAAAAATCCACATATTTGGATGTATTCTCAAAGGTACTTTTGATCGCTGAAACAATAGGCCTGCCTGGGACAGGTACCTCACTTTTATCTACCTTTGGAATAAAATACATATTAGGCAACACAGGATATTCATTGTTTAAAAAGGAGAATTCATCTTTGGAGATTAGGCCTTCTTTTTTCCATTTGCTCAAATCATCTTTATAATTTCTCTGTATTTTTTTCGCCTGCGCCAAATTGCTTACACAGTAACAGGCAGCATCATCAAGATGTCGATATGCTTCTCTGACATAGTCATGTCTGTCCCATAAAACAACATTCCCTCCTTTATCTGACTTATGAATGACTATAGCGTTATTGTTCTTCAATTTGTTCATGAGGTCAAAATATCTCTTCACACTGTATTTGGGGGTAATCTGTTGTTTTTGTAGATTTCGTTGTAATTTTTTAAGTTCATCTATAATACGGTCATGATAAATGTCAATGGCATCACGTGGCATATTGGGGACAAATGTGGATACCGGTTTGAAAGGGCTGCGCCCTGGTTTAGCAATGTCAATCCCCTCTATGATCGCAACCTCTTGTGTATTAACATTGGCAATAGGGATGTCACGTAACAAATGTAAAGTTTGCATCAAGGGCATGTCTTTTGCCTGCAATGCCGTATTCTGAATAACATCAGAGTGGTCATCTTTTTTGTTTGTCTCCTCTAAATTGTTTTTGATCGTGAAATACTTCCTTAATTTGATTTTCCTAATGAATTTATAAACATCAATACGTGTGTTGCAGTCTCCAAAATTACTCTCGGGGCAAAACGAGAGCCCTAATGTGAGGAGTTGTTTTTCTGCCTGATCAAGCTGCGTATTGGTGAGGTTAATGATTGTATTGTCATTAATTATTGTGCTTTTTTCCAACGTTGATTCTGCTGCTTCCGTCCTCTTATTCCGGAGGCATTTCCTTCTTTGGCGCCTTCTGGTATTCCTCCTTTGCTTATTGCTTATATTTTTTTTTTAATGTGCTGAGCTGGAATTGGTCAGCTTGTGTACTATTAGACCCTCATTTGAGGGTGCAGAGTTCTACCCTCTGTGTCGGTTTATTTCTCTGACGTATGATATCATACATTCGTGAAGTTGGTACCCCTTATTAGGTACTTGTGATATGTGTACCTCCATCGGAGTCTCAGTATGTATGTTCTGCCTTTTGATGAGAGTATTTAATTTAAATGAACCTCTTATTAGTCTAGGTTAATATGATGAAGTGTCTCATACTTTTATAGGCTATTTGTGTGACCTTATTTTTCATTTATAGGCGTTCGTCAATAGACTGATGTGCCCTTGATGGGATAGTACAGCACTGAGGATGTCTAACCCAAGATTCCTTCTGGTATTTTCACAGAAAGTAGCCGTTAGCCTATATTATTGGTTTATGTGGCATCTGCTTTTCCCCTGATACTTGCCTTACGTTTAGGTGATAGATGTCATTACTTATGATTGATAGTAACAGTTCTCTACTTTTGCTAGATTTAGAATATTATTAACTAAGAGCTTATCATCTTCTGAGCCTTAAGACACTACGGGCCAGATGTACAACCCTACCAATTTGCGAGTTGCAAATTGCGTCGTTTTGCGACTTGAAATTTGCGACTCGCAAATTGGAATGTACAACAGTGTTTCAGACACTGTTTGCGATTCCTAATGGGGTCGCAAATTACATGCCTCATTAATATTCATGAGGCAGGTGCAATTTGTGACCCCATTAGGAATAGCTAGCACTCCCAGGGATGGTGGCCTGCTGGGGTCAGCAGACGACCATGTCTGTGACTGTTTTTTTAAATAAAGCAGTTTTTTAATGCAGCCCGCTTTCTTTTCAGGAAAACGGGATGCATTTAAAAAAGAAAAATGAAACATTTCTGTTTCATTTTTTGGTCTTAAAAAATATTTAGCATCCATTCACAAAGGGGAAGGGGTCCCCTGGGGACCCCTTCCTGTTTGCGAGTGGCTTACCACCTACTTGAAGTAGGTGATAAACTGCAAGTGTTTTGCGGCCGCAAATGCAGTCGTAAAACAATGGTACTTTCCATTGTGACTCGCTATTAGGAAGGGACGCCCCTTCCTATTAGCGAGAGTCGCAAACAATATTTTGCGAGTCACCGACTCGCAAAATAGCGTTTGTTCATGCCAGGACCCTTTTTTACAGTCGCAAACGGGCCGATTTTCCGTTTGCGACCTCATCTCTGTGAGTCTCTGGGACCCACAGCCTGTGAGAGGCCATTTCCCATGCGGGTCACGTAGCGTTTGTGCACAAACTAAACACATAACATCTAATGATAGAACAAAACGACTGTGGTTATTACAACATCATACGAATTGCAACTCTGAAAATTTGATCTACCTTATCACTTGCCCTTGTGGTCTGAAATACGTGGGAATGGCTACCAGGAAGATCAAGATCCGTATCTCGGAACAAAAGAGTACAATTTGTTGCAAGAAAATCACTAGTAAACTAACCACACATTTTCATGACATGGGACATGGACCAAATGAACTGTCTTGGGCAGGCTTGTACAAACCAGACACTTCACAACCAATTGCCAATATGACACAATTCTTGTTCAGAAAGGAGCAACGTTGGGTTTTTAGGCTTAAGAGTGACAGTCAAGGTTTCAATGATGAGATTCCTTGGTTCTCCCTATCCTGTCCATAGGACTATCAGCCATAGTTGCAATAGGATCATTGTCCATTGGACTTTTGCCCTAGTTACATTAAGTCATCGCCCTATTTCTCTGGCGGGAGATGACTTTTATTGAGTTTCAACAAGATTCTAGTTGAGGACAGAATGTTGTGCGATATCCGTGCACACACTGCAATTGTGACATACTTCTGCCTCACAGATTGTCTTATTGTAGCCTATTCACTCTGTTGTTTTCAGGCTCCTATTGATTCTCAATGGCCTCTGTGGCCCCCTGGCCTCCCCCCCTCCCCAGCTCTTTATGATTAGATTGTTTTCAGGTTTCCATTAATTCTGAATGGCCCTTGTGGCCCACTGGCCTTTCCTCTTTCCCCAGCTCTTTATGACTAGATATCTGAGTGGATGACTGCGAACTGTCTTCAGTTAAATGCCAACAAGTCCGAGGTCCTGCTGGTCGGGAGAAACACCGAGCTGTGGAGCGGCCACTGGTGACCTGCTAAGCTGGGCTGTGCACCCATCCCCAAACAGGTGGTAAAAAATCCGGGTGTGTGGGTAGATTCCGCTCTTAGCTTTCAAACACAAACAAAGAAAGTAGCAGGAACCTGTTTTGGCATTCTACGGGGGCTCAAACCAGTGCTGGGGTTCTTTGACCCGGCCATGAGGCAGGTGATTGTCCAGGCATCCATTCTGTCTAGACTGGACTACGCCAACTCACTCTATTTGGGAGTCAATAAGGCGGAAATTACAAGACTGCAAAGGGTCCAGAACGCTGCAGCTAGAGACTTGTTAGGTTTGCCCAGGACATGCCCCACTTCCAGTGCTATCCGTCGGCTACATTGGTTGCCTGTGGCAAAACGCATAGAGTTCAAAACTCTTTGCATGTCTTTTAAAATCTTAAACCTCTCCTCTCCAGACATCTTGGCCAATCTGCTTACACCTTACACCCCCTCCCGCCAACTCCGATCTATGGGCCAGCATTTGGCGGTTGTACCGCGGGCGAGGAGGTTTCGGGCTGGTGGACGCTCCTTTGGTGTATTGGCAGCCAGACTTTGGAATGCGCTCCCCACCGCCATTCGTAGTATGGAAAACTACCTGGCTTTCCGTAAGGCCATTAAAACGCGTCTCTTTCCTCCACTATAGACTGTTGTATGTTGTCTATTGTTCTGCTGTTTTCTGTTTCAGCGCTGGGATGCCCCTTTGCCGGGACAGCTGTGCGCTATATAAAACCGCATAGCATGGGATTCGTGGCATTACAGTCACGGCATTAAATAGCGAGTGCATGAATCGACTTTGTCGTTTCCCGGCATTCGCGAGTTAGGTTACACTTTTTACCATTGTAACAATCAGAATACTGTATGACAAACACACGCATTTGCATTTATCAGCTTAAACCACATTTCCCATCTCCTCCCGTCTTTCTCAATTGTGCTTTGACGCACTGCACAATGAGGTTCCACCCCCCCCCTTGACGTGGTACGTTCTACGTCACCAGTTGGAGGGCGGTCCTTACCCGCATACGGAAGTTTAAATGTGGCTTCCAAAACTTGTGCACTGACTATCAACGGGGCCACCCTAGGACCATGTCTTGCCCTGAATAAGGAACGGGTACACTCTTCATTCCGATATTCTGTTTTGACATTCAGATGTCATGATGACTGAGTTAGGAGCCGCTGCCGTATTCTGCACGCTGTTCTGACAGATTCTGCATTTTTTTATTTTAATGTGGCGGCTACCGGTCAATAGAAATTGTATACATGTACATTGCACTGCCTGCTGTTTACATGGGAGCACATTCTGACTATATCTGCTAAACGAGCATAGTTGGTGGAATATACGCCCCATGTTTTTCATAGTTTTAGTGGCTTCGTTAAGTTGCGTGCTTGGTTCAATTATGGCCAGCCTTCTGAGTTCCGGTTCCTAGGGGTTTGTTCATCAAATTAAGAGACACACCCGACTTTTTGATTTTATTTATTCATTTGTTCCTGACTCAAAAACGATAGCAGGAGTCTCAGTTTTATTTACATTTATCTTTTGTGTTAGACACATGTCCAGTCTGCTGTATACTCTGTGTGGTTTCTCTGGACTATATTTTATAGTCATTTTATATCACCACCTTTTATGTTTCCCTATCGACTGAATGCCACCTTGAGTCTGTGTTACCGAGGTTACAGGTATTCATGCACTCACCCGACAATTAGGGTAGGTACCTTTCACTATGCTCACAGTAATTAAGATTACTATATGCACTGTACATATGAAAATGCATACTTGGGGTTTTGTGCTGGATTAATGTTGAAACACACTTAATATTTTTTATTTCTAGGGAGTTTGCAGACCAGTATGTTCAATGTACATTCTACGTCTGAGTGACGATTCACTCCATCTACTGGTTTTGTATATAGCTCTTACCACTGTTCCAAAGTTATACAAGTGGCTATCGGCACCTTACTTTTCTGCACTTTTCTTCTGGTCCTGATGAAAGCCACTGCATCCCTTTGGGGAGCACTAGGCTGAAACATGTCGACCCATCCACCATTTTTGACAGATTGAATTTCCCTCTGTCTTAGATTCTTTCCTCTTAATCCTAGCCTATGTATGCATTATTAAAATTGTCCAGCATAATGTAGAGCTAGTTTTAACCACACTTCACTTGCTCACTTACCCCGCCACAGATCCCGCTCATCTAGAGGTTTAGTCTACCTCATTATCTCTATCAAAACATCCCTGAGCTCCTCCCTCTCAGAGAGGGGGTTGTAGCCCGCACTACGACTAGGCTCGTAGTATGATGAAGCATGCCACCCTCGGGTGGGTGAGGGGAATCGTCCTAAGAAAGGGATACCCCAAACCTTTATTTTTGTACTAGACGCAGTGGCCTTCAATTGTGTCCTGGAATTTTTAAAGTAAGCCCTGTAAACCAATAAGGGTTGTCTGGACTTTTGCATGGTGTGCCCCTACATTGGCATTACCACATAAAAAGCCAGATTCCTACATCCAAACGAATTTGGTGCAAGGTCTCTTTCAGCAGTGGGGAGACTCTTGGTTAGATCTCTCCACCAGAGCCTGGAACACGCAATCTCAGCAGTTCTGTGCGTTGGAGTTTCCAAGGCGGCTCTCGTCTCCAGACGCTTTTCATCTTGAGTGAAGCTTAGGCTTCCTGTATGCCTTTCCACCCATACCACCCCTGCCCAGAGTTCTCAAGAAGATCAAGAACGACCAGGCCCAAGTCATCCTTTTCGGGAGGATCTTCTGTTGCAGAAGCAGGGGAGGGTTCTCATCCAGGGGATACTCATCAATAGTCATAATCTATGAATAATCCCCGCCCACGTGCGGGATCCCGGAGTATATAGAAAATACATATATATATATATATATATATATATATATATATACATATGTGAAACATATACATGCAGCCTAAAAATGTTTCCAACATGGCAGAACTGCCGAAATTACCTAGGTTTGCATTGTAAGACAAATATCCTCCTAACCCATAAGGAAAAGAGGACATGCATAGAACAATTGTCATATACCAATGCTTTATTGCCACAAGGAAAACTTGTAATTGCAGGCATTCGCCTGTAGGCTGCATTGCAGAGCAATAATGAAACCAAGACAAAAAACTGGCACCTTGCCTTTAAGGCTTCCAAGGGTTAGGGTACCGTGCCTTTAAGGCCTGCAGGAGACCCTCTGCTCCCATCATGCACCACAGGTGACAGTTAGGTCAGTTCTTTTTTCCGGCTCCTTCTTTGAGGATCCTGGAGTTTGAGCTCTTCAGTTTTTTGACTGAAAGATATATTTGATATTTCCTTTGAAATTTCGACAGTTTCTGATACCTAGAGGTATATTCTACTGGTTTTTGGTTTTTTTTCTCCAAACTTTTTCCAGTCAGAATGCCTGCTTTATTTCGGAAATGTCCTTCCTGTGGCAAGAAGATGGCACTGTCAGACCCACACTCGGTGTGTATTGTGTGCCTTCCATCTTCACACAATCCTGACCAGTGTTATCATTGCCAGAAGTTTTCAAAAAGGACTCTGCGTGACAGAGAACGCATCAAGCTTCATGCCCTGCTGGAGAGGGATAGAGGCCATCATGGAGGTGGCCATGGAATCAGAGCTCCCTCTTCAAGCAAGCAACACCGAAAACGGCATCGTTCTACCTCCCCTGAGTCCAGGAAGAAACAGGTGCCTGAATGTTCGCCGTCGAGATCGCCGTCGAAGAGGCCGAGGCATTCTTCAACGTCGAGGGACAAGCCATTGTCTAGACGTCGAGACTCTCCGCCGCATGCCAGTAAGTCGGCGTCCAGGCACAGCACTTCGGGCTCGAAGGCTGTGGGTCCTGAGAGATCTTCCAAAGCTCCGTCGACGTCGAGGCTTCCGTCGACGTCGAGGCATTCTCCGCCACCCTCGAGGGGGTCGGCGTCGAGAGACTCGCCGGCGAAGACCATGCCGCGAGGGGACATATCGACGCCGAGAGCATCATCGAGGTCCCATCATTCGACGTCGAGGAGATCGACGTCAGCGACAAGGGCGACGTCGAGGTCCCCCCATCGACGCCGGCAGGCGACGTCAAGGTCCCCCCATCGACGAGAGCGGTCGACGTCGAGACCTTTAACTCATCATTCGCCGTCGAGGAGATCGACGTCAGCGACAAGGGCGACGTCGAGGTCCCCCCATCGACGCCGGCAGTCGACGTCAAGGTCCCCCCATCGACGTGGGCGGTCGACGTCGAGATCAAGATCGCTGCACAGATCGACGGTGAGGGCGACGCAGACCTTATCGACGTCGAGGGACAGAAATGCAACGTCGAGATCCCGTTCGACGTCAAGGGCCCAGTCATCTCCAGGGCTGAATATTGTGCAGATTTCTCCAGAGAGATCTCCTCCAGCTGGCGAAAAGCAGGTTTACGGCCTGTCGCCTCGCTGGCTGCAGGGCGTTGGAACAGGTGCCTGCAGAGGTCCGGGCTCGGACTACACGCGGACATATGCAGCAAGACCTTCTAAGTCGCCTTCCAGAAGACCAAGGTCGCCTTCTACACGCCGATCTCGGTCAGGGGGTCGTCACAGCTCGCACCACGATCCTCCACATAAGAGGAGGCGCAGAGCATCATCTACCTGTTCTTCGTCTTCTATTCGGGACTACTCGCCAACTTTTTCATCTACGCCACCTTCAAGGGTGTCTCCCATTGATGACATTGGGACTTTCTCTGACGTACTTGGCAGAGGAGCTAAGAAACTAAATATCAGTTTATGCACTCCTGTGGTCCCTACATCGATTATTTTTGAGACATTGCACCATCGTACAGCTCCCAGACCTCTGCTACCTCTGGTGCCAGGTTTTTTAGAACCAGCTGTGGCCACGTTCCTCACTCCTGCCACAGTGGGGTCAGTTCCGTCGAGGATCGCAAAAAAATACAAAGCTCCAGACCAGGATCCCTTGTTCCTTAGGTCTGATCCTCCGGCAGATTCAGTCATTGTGGCAGCCGCCAGGAAAGCGCACTCCGCAGCCTCATCAGCTTCTGTTCCTCCAGAAAAGGACAGTAAACAAATGGACTCTTATGGAAGGAAGATGTGCAATACTTCGGCATCATCTATGAAGATTGCAAGTGCTTCAGCCCTTCTTGGGCGCTACGACAGGTCTCTTTGGGACTCCCTGGCTAGGTTTACCGACAAGCTTCCCAAAGAAGATCGACAAGACTTCCATGAAATCTTGCAAGAGGGTGGTTTAGTAGCCAATCAAATCATCAGCGCGGCGGCTGACGCCTCAGATCTCGCCGCGCACGGCTATTCACAGGGCATCTGTTCGCGGCGCTCAGCGTGGTTGCGCCTCACAGGTCTAAAACCGGACGCCCAGAAGAAGATCCTCAACCTTCCTTTTAACGGCTCCTCCTTATTCGGTTCTCATGCTGATGAGGAGATGACAAAGATGAAGACCGAGCTAGACACGGTCAAAGCAGTTGGACTGGAAAAGCGGAAGGAGTTTCGTAAACGCTTCCGTCAGAACGACAAGTGGCCCTTCCAACAGAGGGTTCAAACCCCTCAATGGTCCTCCCAAAACCAACAAAGGTTCCAATTCCAGCACAAGCGTCCTGGCAGGGGAAGAGGGAATAATAAGCAACAGCAGTCCTCCACCAAGCAGCCTCCAAAACAGTGAGGCATTGCTTCCTCCGCACCCGTTCGCCACTCCGGTAGGAGGGAGTATCGTTTTTCGCCTGGAAGAGTGGGAATCCATAACAAGAGACAGATGGGTGCTGAATATTGTACAGCATGGTTACTTGCTGAGGTTCAAGACCCCTCCTCCGCAAGTTGCCCCTCAATTGACGTGCCTTCCTCAACAACACAATTTATTGTTACAAGGCGAAGTGTGTACCCTCCTCTCCAAAAAGGCCATAGAAGAGGTCCCACCTCACCAGCGAGATCAAGGGGTATACTCACGGTACTTTCTGGTCCAAAAACGAGGAGTAGCCAAAGAGTACAGACCTATCCTCGACCTGCGCCTGCTGAACAGGTTTATAAGAAAAGAGAGATTTCGGATGCTAGCCCTGCACCAGATTTTCCCACATCTTCATCTGGGAGACTGGATGTGTGCCATCGACCTGCAGGACGCCTACTTTAACATTCCTGTTTCAGTGAAACATCGCAAGTTCCTCAGGTTCCAGGTGTCTCGACAGCACTATCAGTACCGAGTACTTCCGTTCGGGCTCAAATCCGCCCCCCAGACGTTCTCCAAGTGCATGGCGGTGGTAGCTGCTTTCCTCCGCAAGCGGAAAATCTTCGTCTATCCCTACCTAGACGACTGGCTCCTGAAGAGTTCCACACCTTCACTACTCCAGAGCCATCTCACTTACTGTCTCAACCTGCTTCACTCCCTGGGGTTGCAAGTCAACTACAAGAAGTCAGTTCTCAACCCCACGCAGAAGATACATTATCTGGGCGCGTCCCTAGACACCGCAACGGCAAGCGTGTGTCCTTCGGAGGAGAGGTTGTCCTCAATGTTGATCAAGTGCCGTGCTCTTCTCAGCACTATACATCCCACAGCAAGGCAGGTGTCATCACTGCTGGGATCGATGGCCTCATACATCTTCATTGTGCCCAATGCCAGACTTTACATGCGGCCTCTACAGCAATCCCTCGAAGATCAATGGACACAGCACTCAGGCCGTAGGGAAGATCGTGTCTCTCTTCCTCAGGCGGCCAGGGACTCCATCAAATGGTGGATGAAACGTTCACACCTTCTGCAAGGGGTCCCTTTTCACCAGGTCCCTCCGACACAGACTGTAGTTACAGATGCCTCACTGCAAGGTTGGGGAGCTCACATGGGCCAGCTTCAGGTACAAGGTCTCTGGTCCGAGACAGAGAGAAGTTATCACATCAACTTCTTGGAGCTAAGGGCAGTCCATCTGGCTCTCAAGTCTCTGTACCCGTCCCTACAGTCCAGCTCCATTCAGATTCAGACAGACAACACAACAACATCTGAACAAGCAGGGAGGCACCAGGTCACGGGTCCTGTCTCTGGAGTCACAGACCATATGGAAGTGGCTTCTGGCGAGGAGTCTCACGATCGTAGCCGTTCAGGAACCTTGAACGTGCAGGCAGATGTTCTCAGCAGAGACTTCGTAGAAGCACACGACTGGGTGTTAAACGAAGAAGTCGCTCAGGACGTTTTTCGGCAATGGGGAGTGCCAGACATCGACCTGTTCGCAGACGCGGCAAATACGAAATGCCCCGTCTTCGCGTCCAGATTCCCACAACAAGGATCACGGGGGAATGCACTTTTGATAGGATGGTCGCAGACATTGCTGTACGCTTTTCCACCACTCCCTCTGATCCCTGCGGTCATACAGAAGTTTTACAGGACCAACGCCAGAATGATCCTGATAGCACCAGAGTGGCCGCGCCAGTGGTGGTATCCGGACCTCCTGCAGCTGTCCGAAGCTCCACACCGGAGGCTTCCCTGCCGCCCGGACTTGTTGACCAAGAACGAGGGGAGAGTATTTCAATCCAACCTCTCGTCCCTGCGATTGACTGCATGGCTCCTGAAGTCATCCAGTACGGACACTTAGACCTCCCTGCTGATTGTATGTCCATTCTCAAGGAAGCAACGAGACCCTCCACCAGGAAATCTTATGCTTTCAAGTGGAAGAGATTCTACCTGTGGTGCAAGGACAACGCCTTTGATCCGACTAAGGGTCAGGAGCAAGTGATCCTTCCCTACTTGTTATACTTGGCAAAGTCAGGCCTGCAATATCCCTCCATCAGGGTTCACCTGGATGCTGTAACAGCTTACAGGAAGTCCCCTACCCAGGGTTCATTCTTTCAAATGCCAGTGGTAAAGGATTTTCTGGAGGGACTCAGGAAGGTTTATCCCACAGTGAGATCTCCTTCTCCTCCCTGGGAACTTAACATTGTTCTTACTAAACTTATGGGTGCTCCTTTCGAGCCTATTCATAAGGCGTCTTTGCAGCATTTGACCTGGAAGGCTGCTTTTTTGGTAGCCATCACTTCAGCCCGCAGGGTGAGTGAGATTCAAGCCCTGTGCTGTAAGGCACCTTATACTGTTTTTCATGCCAATAGGGTGGTGCTACGTACAAATCCGAGCTTCCTCCCGAAGGTGGTCTCGGATTTTCACATCAATCAGGTTATTACGCTGCCCACCTTCTTTCCTAAACCTTCAACTCCCCCTGAGAGATCATTACACTCTTTAGATCTCCGGAGAGTGCTGAAGTATTACCTTGACAAAACTCACACACTTAGGAAATCTGACCGGCTCTTTATCAACTACGGTTCTACTAACACCGGTCTAGCTGCATCTAAAAGATCCATCTCTCGATGGATTGTCTCTTGTATAGCTTTATCCTACCAGTTAGCTAACAAGACCTTACAAGGCAGACCTAAAGCGCACTCTACCAGAGGGAAAGCCTCTACCACAGCTCTTCTTCGCAATGTTCTAATGTCTGAAATCTGTAAGGCAGCCACATGGCGATCGGTGCATACCTTTACACGTCATTACTGTCTAGATTCTGATGCACAGGCCAATGCCCAGGTGGGGCAGACCTCTTTGAGGAATTTGTTTGCATGATTGCAATTTGAATGTAATGTTCTGTATACTCCGTTGCTCGTCCGCGAGGTACTGGGTATGGGCTTGCTACTCTATTCATAGATTATGACTATTGATGAGTATCCCCTCGATGAGAAGGATTAGTTACTTACCTGTAATCCTAGTTCTCATCCAGGGGTATACTCATCATAGTCATAAGCGACCCTCCCTCCTCCCCGGACGAGCATCACTGGCGTTCTTCTATATTATTGCATCCTCTACTCAGGTGTCTCTACATTATACACCGTCAAAAAGAACTGACCTAACTGTCACCTGTGGTGCATGATGAGAGCAGAGGGTCTCCTGCAGGCCTTAAAGGCACGGTACCCTAACCCTTGGAAGCCTTAAAGGCAAGGTGCCAGTTTTTTTGTCTTGGTTTCATTATTGCTCTGCAATGCAGCCTACAGGCGAATGCCTGCAATTACAAGTTTTCCTTGTGGCAATAAAGCATTGGTATATGACAATTGTTCTGTGCATGTCCTCTTTTCCTTATGGGTTAGGAGGGTATTTGTCTTACAATGCAAACCTATGTAATTTCGGCAGTTCTGCCATGTTGGAAACATTTTTAGGCTGCATGTATATGTTTCACATATGTATATAAATATATATATATATGTATTTTCTATATACTCCGGGATCCCGCACGTGGGCGGGGATTATTCATAGATTATGACTATGATGAGTATACCCCTGGATGAGAACTAGGATTACAGGTAAGTAACTAATCCTTCTCCACCAGAACCTGCCAACGCTTCGTCTTCTTGGGTGGTGATTAAGCTGCGAGAGTTGTTAGCTTTCGACCTTCCGCCAGAAGTCTGCAATGTTATCTTGCCAGCCAGGTGTCTCTCCACCAAAAAGGTATGCGCCTGCCGTTGGGGCAGGTTTGTGGCATGGTGTGCTGAGAAACAGGTTGACTCTCTTTCTGCTCTTATCTCAATTCCTTCTCTTTATCCTTTCTCTCGCCCAGCAGGGCTCTGCTATTGACACCTTAAAGGGCTATCTTTCTTCTAACTCAGGATTTTTGTAGTTGTCTGACCATCCATCCTTTTTCCAATCCCCTATTGTACATGGGTTCTTGAAAGGTTTGCAACATATGTTTGCTCCTTCCCCCTTCATCATGCCTTAGTGGGGCCTTGCTCTAGTCCTGATGTTCTTGATTTGTGCTCCTTTGAAGCCCTTGCACAACTGTCCTCTCAGGCTCCTTACCATCAAGACGGCCTTCCTGTTGGACATAACATCTGCCTGGAGGGTCAGTGAGCTTCAGGCTTTGTCATTCAAGTCTCCATACCTGAACATCTACCCAGACAAGCTGGTTATTTGCACTAGAGCTTGCTTTCTGCCGTAAGTGGTTACTTCTTTTCATGTAGGTCAATCCATTACCCTGCCTACATTTTACGCTCTGCCTCATCCCTCTAAAGAAGTGGAGCGACTCCATTGACTGGACCCAAAAAGAGCGTTGTCATTCTACCTTGACCACATGAGAGATTTCTGTGTGGATGACCAGCTCTTCGTGAGGTATGTTTAGGTGAAGAAGGGAAAGGCCGTGCAGAAGTGGACAATCTCCCAATGGATTGTGCTCTGCATTAAAATCTGCTATGCATTGGCCTAGAAGCAACCCCCTGAGGGTTTGCATGCTCATTCCACCAGAGCTAATACTGCAACCACTGTGTTAGCATGTGGAGTTCCGGTGCTGGATATCTGCCAGGCAGCAACGTGGGCTTCTCTACACAAATTCATGAAGCTCTATTGCCTGGACAGTCAGGGATGGGAACTTTGCTCTTTCGGTCTTGCAGGACTTTCTAGTATGAATCAGTTTCGCAGACTCACCCAGGGCGGTATTGCTTGGGTATCTATTCTAAGGTAGGGAATCTGCGGCTATAATTCTCTATCAGATGAACAAGTTACTTACCTTTGGTAACGCCTTATCTGGTAGAGACTCAATTTAGCTGCAGATTCCTTATCGACCCACCCATCCTCTCCGCTCTGCAAATGGTTTTCTAGGGACAGGGCTGTTTCCCTTTTCAGGGCCTAGTTTTCCACACCAGTGGTCAGTGTTCTTTGTGGCTCTACGCTCCTGGCTTGGAAAGTCGCGAAAAGAAACTGACATCAGTGCGCTGGGGTGAGGCCTATATAGGCACTGCTCACGTCCCTTCTGGCACGTACGCCGCTGCGACGTGTAGCTGAACGATGACACCCACCGGTGCACAGGGGTACTGCTCATTAAAGGTTTCTGGATTCAGTCTGATGCCTGGGGATAATTCTAAGGTAAGAAATCTGCGGCTAGATAGAGCCTCTACCAGATAAGACATTACCGAAGGTAAGTAACTCATTCTTTATGACCACAAAAGTACTTATAATTATGTACAAGTCCTTTTTTATGAGTTGGAGCTTTCTTTAGACTAGTAAAATGACTTTAGGTATCATTTCTGAATAGTAAATAGGAGGGTTCATGAAAGCAGTTTCCTTCCTTCCCTTTCCAGTTTGGTTAAGGAATTTATCGATAGTTTGTGACTGCAATTGCTGTTGCAAACCATTGATGTGCTACTGACCCCCAAGTTGGGCTGGTAACTAATTTCCAAAGGAGAAGGGGTCCCCTTAGGACAGGATGTTGGCAACTTCAGGGGGAGGGAGACGTTTTTTTTTTAAATTACCAACCAAACAGTGCAGAATGTCTCCTATTTAAAAAGTACTCAACTAAATAGTGAAGTTTTTCTGCTATTTGACTGGATGCCGACCAAACAGTGCAGCATCTCTACTGTGTAGCCAGTGGCTGGGTAAATAGTGAAGTTTGTCTACTATTTGTACACTGCCAGCCTAACCGTGCAGAATCATTACTATTTAGACAGCAGCCGGGTAAATAGTGAAGTTTTTCTGCTATATGAACGGCCATCAGGTAAATAGTGCAGAATCTCTATTATGTAGCCAGCGACCGGGTAAATAATGGCGTTTCTTTGCTATTTTCAAGGCCGCCTTCCAAATAGTAAATAATGTCTACTATTTAGCCAGCAGCCGTTGTAAATAGCTTCTACCGATGAGACTCAGGATAGATGGCAATAAGTTTATCATGTTTGACATTCCTCTTGTTGCTTAATGTACGCTGACGATATAGTCATATTCGATCGTACCCCAATTGGCTTGCAAAGAAACTTAAATGAACTAAACCAATATGCAAAAGACAACTTCTTGGTCCCAAATATATCTAAAACCAAAATTTTACCTTTTAGTGGGAGAAGGAAATCTCTACCTTTCACATGGTCATCGGGAGGTAACCCAATTGAGACAGTGAAAGAGTATATCTACTTGGGCCATATCTTTACGCATAACTTACAAGACACTTCCCATCTCCAACATTTAGGGCAAAAGGCAGATTCCCATGTCGGGGCACTATTAAGACTTTATCGCTCAACGGGCAATAGACATTTTAAATCTTTGCTGGAGGTTTATGGCATGAAAATCCAACCGATTTTATCTTACGCCATGAAACATACACAAATTAAAACATGGCAATCAATAAAAGCAAAGGAAGGGATTATCCTGCGGAATCTGTTAAAAATATCCCAATCAGTTCCTGTCCAAGCTTTACGCCTTGAGCTCTCTCTAACAAGCATATTTGCTCGAGTTGTCTCTAATATTATAAGGTGGGCCTATAACCTCTTTCATGCAGCTCCAGGCACATTAAGACATATATTAAAACTGGAGACTTTAAGAGATGAAGCGTCTCGGTACACCTTCAATAGGAACCTTTTAAAAGCCCTAGAGGTGTCACAATGCACTGTCACACTTTTGCAGGCCTGGTCTCCAGCACACCTGAAGCTCTTTTTAAAACATATGAAGCCGAGAATAAGCTATGAAATGGACAAAGAATATTGTATTCAATTAAAGCATTACAGATCTTTCTCGGAAAACATAGTATTTAAAACCCCCAAACAATATTTACAGTTTCAGTTAGAGCACAGTGTAAGGCGCTGTATCTTTCATTTGCGGTTGGGAATTCTCCCTTTAAAAACCTATACAGCTAAATGGGACGCCACTAACAATTCTCTAGGTAAATGGGACTTATGCAATGGCGGGCCACAAGATCTGTATCATGTATTACTAATTTGTCCTAACCCGATATTGGTAGAGGCTCGGCGTCGATATATAAAGCCAATTCGTTTAAGACATAATGCAATTTTAGCTCAAGATTTAATCATGGTAAGTCTCCCCCTAATAAATTTGTTTGTCATAACTTGTTCAAGTTTTTAAAGAGTTTCTTAAAGTTATTTTAAAGAAAAAGTGCTCAAATCTATTAGTTTTAACTATTGTAAGTTGTCCGAGCGGAACACAAATTATTACTACTTGTCTCTCCTTATAAAGAGCTTTTAAAATGTTTTAATAACATGATTTAACACTTTTTTAAGTATTTGTATTTGTTGACCGCAGTTGAGGTCTGAATCAAATAAAATTATTTGTCATTGTCATTGACATTCCTCTTGTAGGCAAATCAGCTAGAAAGCAAACCATCTGCTGATGGGTCTCCCTGGGCATAAAACATAATTCTGAATAAGTGTGTATATAACTTGCAGAAGGTTATTGAGCTAATTCCTTCAGAGGTAAAACGGACAGCTTGTCTCTTCTGTGTGGTGTTTCAGTTTGGTGCATCTTTGAGGCTTGTGATTTCTCTCTCACTAATTTTTGCTGTACATCCTTTATTGCTACTAAATTGCTAGAGGTACCCCTAAAACAATCCAAAACTAGATGTAGCTGTACACTTATTAATGCCAGATCGCTTGTTAAGCATGCACTAGATTTTGCGGTCTTTATGGAGAGCCAGAATATTGACCTGGCCTTTATCACTGAAATCTGGGCAGATTTAACATCTGACCCAGATCTACTATCAGCATTACGTGCAGGCTTCAGGATATTTAGACATGTCCGCCCACTAAAAAAGGGCGGAGGCCTCGCAACCTCGCAATCATATTTAGAGATCATTTTAAAACTATTTTTACCATTCTTCCTAATGTGCCACTCTGTGAATCCATACATTTTAAAATTGAACTTAACAGTCACGATTCTTTTAATGGACTTCTCATTTATCGACCGCCCCGGTTTAGAACAGCTTTTACCCAATCCATTGGTAGCCTTATAGAACTAAAAGTTGACGCTATAGATTTTACTATTCTATGTGATTTTAATTTCCATTTGGAAAACTCGCTTGATCCAGATTCTGTGAATTTACTGGATCATATGGCTGGTGCAGGTCTAACACAAATTGTCCAGGGCTCTTCACACAAAGCTGTTCATCTTCTTGATGGCATTTTTATGGACAATCTACAGCTCAACTCTCTCCCCTTGACATAGTCTGACCATAAGGCAATCATGTTTGAGATAAATGGGCTATCCGAGGCAGAAAGATCCTGCCCACAAATTGGAAGTTTTATTCGACGTCTGTGGAGCACTATTGATGCTGGTAAGCTTAGTGCATCCCTTATTCAATCAACTCCATTGGTCTGCCCTGATTAGGACATAGCTGCCTGTAATTACCATCAATGGCTGGACGTATCGCTTACTCAGTTAGTTCCAGCAAAAAACTCTCATAGCCACAAGACTAATCCTTCTGAACCCTGGTTCAACGATGATCTTAGATGGAAAAAACAGGAATGTAGGAGATCAGAAGGTAAATGGAGACTTGAGCATAAATCAGTAGATAAAGAAACATATAAAATCAATCTGCAGACCTCCCAAAAAATTATTCTAATTGAGAAAAAGAACGACTTTGTGGCAAAAATAGAAGGAGCCATGAATTCCTCTAAGGAATTATTTGCAACATTCCAGATCCAAAGAACCCAAATATTAACCGACAATTTTGCAACAAACTAGCACTCCATTTCCAAGACAAAGTTAAGTCTGTCTATGATTCTTTCTTAGATATTAGTCAAACTGTCGATTTAAACAGTGGCTCACCGAAGGGCACTCACAACGTCGGTATCTTATCCTATTTTGGGCCACCTTTGACGGTGGATCAGACACAAAGGATACTGATGCAGATTAAATCAGGTTCACCACTGGACCCATGTCCAGCAAGAATAATTCATTTAGGCCCAGAGGTGATAGCCATACGCCTCACGGCCATCTTCAACAACCTATTTGAAGCAGGATATTTTCCAACAGACTGGAAGATAGGGTCTATTCTTCCATTATCAAAAAAAACAAATTAGACACTGGTGACCCCAACAATTCTCTACCAATCACTCGACTACCATTTCCTGCCAAATTGGTCAAAAAAATTGTCAACAAGGAACTGACCACCTTTCTAGACAAAACCAAGAGTCTTGATTCTACACAGTTCGGATTTCGCAGTCACCATAGTACCAAGCTGGCGCTTGTTGGAAGCAGGAGTCCCCGTCCCGCACCTCTGTCACTAAATGCGAGACCCGGGACTCCTCCCTCAACGTTAGGCCAAGTAAGGACACCGTTTGAGATGGCCCCGCTCACCCCCTTAGTAGCTTGGCACGAGCAGGCAGGCCTATCTCCAAGGCACGAGTGTACAGTATGTGCAACCACGCTCACAGCAACCCACTGGTGACACCACAAATGGACTCCCCACGAGTTTGATAAAACGAGTATAAACTTTATGTAAAAAGATATACGATCAGACCACACGATACATAAGCCAACATATAATAAAGGGTAATATTAGTTCCGGCTGGTTGGTAGGTTCAAATCCCAACCACCGCTTTCAAAATGCTATGCTGGTCGTAATGCTAGAATCACACACGTTGCAATGGACAAACAATAGTGCGTTGCGTAACGATACAATCCTGTGCTGGGCACAGGAGAAATAATACAATGCGTAACGATACACCCCGGTACCTGCAATGGGAGAAATAATGCAATGTGTACCGCTACAATCATGTACTGCGCAATGAAGGAATAATGCAATGCATACCGCTACAATCATGTACTTTGCAATGAAGGAATAATGCAATGCGTAGCTACAATCATGTACTTTGCAATGAAGAAATAATGCAATGCGGGCCGCTACAATCCTGTACTTTGCAAGGGAGAAATAATGCAATGCGTAGCGCTACAATCGTGTACTTCGTTATGCAGAAATAATGTCAGGCGTCCTAAGACAGTCCGGCAGTTCGTTAGCAGCAATATTGGCAATGTGTATTATGACAGTCAGCCTCTTCGATAACAGTTGCCCCCACCACACGTATCAACGATGACACCAAGTACAGCTTCTCACTCTGGCCCCAGTACTGCCACTCCTGAACGCAGTACGCGCCCCACTCTGAGCCAAAGCAAAGGCTCACGCCGCCAGAAGGTCTGAGAGGCTGAGAGAGTGTCCCTCCGAGCCCGCGCCCCGCCCAGGCAGTGATCCACGTTACCTGGGGGCGCGACCCCACTCTCCTCTCCTCCTTCAGCAAACTGGGTTTTCTGTGTAGAACTTTCTCAATGGGCCTCAGCGGCTCGGCCTGGCAGCTCAGCTCCTCCGGGCTGCCGGTCCGGGCCGCGACTGTTAGGAAGGTCTCAGGCGGCCGCAGGGCACACGTACCCCACGCCCCTGAGATTACGTTACTCCGGGTGCACTTCACCACAGCACCCTCCGGGTCTCCTCTGGCACGAAGCCACACACACAACGCAGATGGGACTTCACGTCGACTCCGAGTGCACGCTCACCAGGCACTCCTTCCTGCGGTCTCAGTTGGCACCAAGACCCGCACACCACGTTGCAGAGACTCACTTTCTTCCGGTGCACACGATGATCAGCCGATCACCTCCACAGTCCCAGGTTGCACCAAAGCACGCACACTGCTTCACTGAGACTTCCTCCAACTCCGGTGCCCCGATATCCAGGCGCTCTTCACCAACGCCTTCAGCCGCACCCTGACACGCTCACCGTGTCCAAGCCTCACTTCTCCGGTGCACTCGACGACCAGGCGCTCTTCACCAGCACCTCCGGTGCACCACGACACGCACCCTGCGCGTCTGAGACTCACTTCACTTCCGATGCACACGTTGACCAGGCGCTCCTCACCAATGCCTCCTGGGCACCACGACACGCACCCTGCGTGTCCGAGACTCACTTCACCTTCGATGCACCCGCCGACCAAGCGCTCTTCACCAGCGCCTGCGGTGCACCACGACACGCACCCTGCGCGTCCGAAACTCACGTCACCTCCGATGCACACGCTGACCAGGCGCTCTTCACCAACGCCTGCTGTGCACCACGACATGCACCCAGCGCGTCCGAGACTCACTTCACCTTTGGTGCACACGTTGACCAGGCGCTCCTCACTAACGCCTCCTGTGCACCACGACACGCACCCAGCGTGTCTGAGTCTCACTTCTCCGTGTGTCCAAGATCACAGGGCACACCTTCCGAGGGTCTCAAGCTGCCACAACACGCGCCCACCGCGTCGCTTGAAACTTCTCCGGAAACTTTTATGTTCCTGTGTTTCCAAACAGGGAGCCAGCTCACCTCGGGCCCTTGGGGGGGTAACAAGACACAGCACAAAGCACAGTCTTCTTCAAGCAGGGGGACCCAGTGCACAAAGCACAGTGCC
Organism: Calotriton arnoldi; assembly: GCA_963921515.1. Taxonomy (NCBI): domain Eukaryota; kingdom Metazoa; phylum Chordata; class Amphibia; order Caudata; family Salamandridae; genus Calotriton; species Calotriton arnoldi. The sequence continues at coordinate 1,593,696 of CAWUFW010003373.1, forward strand.
AACAGACTCTTCCTTGGTTAGAACAGCAAACTGCAGACCAGCCCCAGATCACTAAGCAAGGGTTGGTCCTTCCCCAGCAGTGTCTTCAGTTGTTCCTTCCTTAGCAGAGGTTCCTCTTGACCACGAAATGGGTCCAAGCCTTTTCAGTCTCAATCCATTTCAATTCCATTCCCCCCGTTCAGGGGTCTCAGCTCTCCTAGTTATACCCCTAAACGTCTTTGACGTTCGTTGTGCTCAGGGGTCCCTGACCCCTGCCTAAATCAGTTCTGGGTGTCTCCCTCCCAGTGTCACCTTTCTCCCTTTGATACTGGGGGTCTGGATCCTTAATCACTCAGCAGGACATGGGTCAATTGTTTTATAGCCGCAACCCAGGCCTCTTCACCTCCCGGTGCATTTCCTCGCCTGCTCTCCAGCTGCAGGTCAGCCTGGCGCCATCTCAACCCCTCCCTGGGTCAAGACCTCCCCCGGCTCCTCTCCCCTCTCAGATCCAGACAGTCAATCCACATTCAGCAGAGACACACAGAAATGCTTAAAGCACAAAACTCAGCCACTTTCTAAAAGTGTGGCTTCTGAACACACAGTGATAAAACCACTTTCATAGAAAGATGTGTTATGCCGCTGTGAGTTCATACATACTAAACTTCACCTCTCCATTTTAAACTTATGGGAAACTAGGCTAACAAACACAATACCCAGCCTCCCCCATTCTGTCCTATGGGCAGAATGGCCTTTCACCAGTGAAAAACGAAATGGAGCGTTTTCCACTGTCAGGACATAACACACACCTCAGTATATGTCCTGCCTTTTACTTACACTGCACCCCGCCCAGGGGCTACCCGGAACCTACCACAGGGGTGCCCACTGTGTACGCAAAAGGGAAAGTAAGGCCTGACAAGTGGTTACACTTGTCAGGACAACATGCTAACTTTGCAAACTGCGCGCAGGCCCTACACTGCAGGCCTGAGTTCCCTTCTCCGCGCACCTTTGCATTACTAGCCCTGGCACACACAGTGCACATCAATAAGGACTTTACTAGTAAGGCAACATACCAATCATGACCAACCAATTACCATTACACTTTACACAGGATACACTTGTACTTTGACACTGATCAGCAGTGGCAAAGTACCCAAAGCATCTGAATTGGCAACTCTATGTCAGGAAAACGGTCTAGGGGAAAGCAAAAGTTTAGGGAACTTTAGCCAAAAGGCCAAGTCCTACACAACCCCCTCCCAGCCAAAAGCCAGGGTAGACCAATCATTACCTTGATGGACTTCCCAGCTTCAGGCGATAGAACCAGGACGCAGGCCCTCTACCACAGGGACACCCTCCTGTTCCACGCCTTCCTGACCCCAGGGGGTCTTCTTGATCACTACTCCCTGAGCCAACAATGCTGTTCCATGGATCCCTCCCGGCCAGGGGGACCCCTCCAGGGGTGCTGGACCCATGCCAACACCACCCTGGAGTGGTACCCTGGGAAGGCCCATCGGTCAGGATACTTCCTTCAGTCGTCCTGCCCTCCAGGCTAAAAGTGGGTTTACCCTGGTCACTTCTAGGGGACCCAGCCCCACGGGCTGGACACTGTCCCACGGGTGTTCCCAATGGGAAACACATCCCTCTTCTATCCTTCCATTTATTTTTCTGGGCCTGCCACGTAGGAATAGCACCCACAAACTTCAGGACGGAAGGAGCTCTGGCTACAGACTCCCCACGCCCTCCTGATGCTAGGTGTCCTTCCTCACACCTCTGGCAAGTAGGCACTAGGTCTCCACCCGGGGGCTCTCCTACGGCCCCCCCCCCAGTTTCCTGGGTGGTGCTGCTGATCCCTGGGGGTGCTGCTTACTCTTCCTCCCCCTCTTTTGAGACAAGGGGCTAGCCAACAACCCCTCCTCACTACTCTGGGATCTCCTTGCGCCACTTGGCCCTTCTTCGCTCTGCCCCTGGACCCATGACCAGGGGTCCGGTTCTCGTGCAGGCTCCCGGGAATCAAGGAGCCCACACCTTAACCCGGGGTGGCGCAATCCTGGAAAATAATTTCTGAGCCTAGGCTCCCCTGGGGCCAAATTGGACAACCCCTCCAAATCATTTACCATGCTAACCACTACCCAATCTTCCAGTGCATACTTGTACTCATCCACACTTGGCACTGGCTGTGCGCTGCCACCATTCGAACTGGACTCTACTTGTTTACCCTTAATGTCCAGTTCCCTCATGCTTAACTCATGAGCGAAGAGAACCCGTTTCTCTTCCAACACGAGAGCGTTCCTGCTCTCCTCTGCGTGAGTTTTAAGTCTTAACACCTCTAACTCATGCAGTCTGACCCTTTGGTTTTCCTCCAACACCTCTGGTGAAAAACTCCTCCCTGAATGGCTACTACCAGCCCCTGTGGCTGGTCCCTCCACTGGCAAATCCTGTGGACCAAATCCATTCCCTGGGGCATCCTCATCCACCTCAACATCACCCGTCTCCTGAGCCTCTTTGGCTTCCCACCAGGCCCTCAAGGCCACTTGCAGCCCCTCCTTGGCGCTACCCTTCATGGGACATCCCAAAGCTCTGCAGAATTTCCTCAACTGATCAACCTTGTAGGTCAACAATGCCTCAATGTTAAACTCTAATTCTGCAGCCCCAGCCTCACCGGCTATCTGGCTCCCCTCCTGAGACATGATGTGTGGTTTAAAGGTTACTCAACAATAGAACCCACAATTCAAAACAATATGTTGTTGCGTTGTGGTCTGCGATCAATTTATGATGTACACCAATTACTGTGAGTGGTTTTGCACACACGCGTTTCAATTACGTTAGGATCGTATCCCACCGCTCTGCCGCCAAATGTTGGAAGCCGGAGTCCCCGCCCCGCACCTCTGTCACTAAATGTGAGACCCCGGACTCCTCCCTCAACGTTAGGCCAAGTAAGGACACCGTTTGAGATAGCCCCGCTCACCCCCTTAGTAGCTTGGCACGAGCAGCCAGGCCTATCTCCAAGGCACGAGTGTACAGTATGTGCAACCACGCTCACAGCAACCCACTGGTGACACCACAAATGGACTCCACACGAGTTTGATAAAACGAGTATAAACTTTATGTAAAAAGATATACGATCAGACCACACGATACATAAGCCAACATATAATAAAGGGTAATATTCGTTCCGGCTGGTTGGTAGGTTCGAATCCCAACCACTGCTTTCAAAATGCTATGCTGGTCGTAATGCTAGAATCACACACGTTGCAATGGACAAACAATAGTGCGTTGCGTAACGATACAATCCTGTGTTAGGCACAGGAGAAATAATACAATGCGTAACGATACACCCCGGTACCTGCAATGGGGTAAATAATGCAATGCGTACCGCTATAATCATGTACTGCGCAATGAAGGAATAGTGCAATGCGTACCGCTACAATAATGTACTTTGCAATGAAGGAATAATGCAATGCGTAGCTACAATCATGTACTTTGCAATGAAGAAATAATGCAATGCGGGCCGCTACAATCCTGTACTTTGCAAGGGAGAAATAATGCAATGCGTAGCGCTACAATCGTGTACTTCTTTATGCAGAAATAATGTCAGGCGTCCTAAGACAGTCCGGCAGTTCGTTAGCAGCAATATTGGCAATGTGTATTACGACAGTCAGCCTCTTCGATAACAGTTGCCCCCCCCACACGTATCAACGATGACACCAAGTACAGCTTCTCACTCTGGCCCCAGTACTGCCACACCTGAACGCAGTACGGGCCCCACTCTGAGCCGAAGCAAAGTCTCATGCCGCCAGAAGGTCTGAGAGGCCGAGAGAGTGTCCCTCCGAGCCCGCGCCCCACCCAGGCAGTGATCCACGTTACCTGGGGGCGCGACCCCACTCTTCTCTCCTCCTTCAGCAAACTGGGCCTTCTGTGTAGAACTTTCTCAATGGGCCTCAGCGGCTCGGCCTGGCAGCTCAGCTCCTCCGGGCTGCCGGTCCGGGCCGCGACAGTTAGGAAGGTCTCAGGCGACCGCAGGGCACACGTACCCCATGCCCCTGAGATTACGTTACTCCGGGTGCACTTCACCACAGCACCCTCCGGGTCTCCTCTGGCACGAAGCCACACACACAACACAGATGGGACTTCATGTCGACTCCGAGTGCACGCTCACCAGGCACTCCTTCCTGCGGTCTCAGTTGGCACCAAGACCCGCACACCACGTTGCAGAGACTCACTTTCTTCCGGTGCACACGATGATCAGCCGATCACCTCCACAGTCCCAGGTTGCACCAAAGCACGCACACTGCTTCACTGAGACTTACTCCAACTCTGGTGCCCCGATATCCAGGCGCTCTTCACCAACGCCTTCGGCCGCACCCTGACATGCTCACCGTGTCCGAGCCTCACTTCTCCTCAGGTGCACTCGACGACCAGGCGCTCTTCACCAGCGCCTCCGGTGCACCACGACACGCACCCTGCGTGTCCGAGACTCACTTCACCTTCGATGCACCCGCCAACCAGGCGCTCTTCAACAGCGCCTGTGGTGCACCACGACACGCACCCTGCGCGTCCGAGTCTCACGTCACCTCCGATGCACACGCTGACCAGGCGCTCTTCACCAATGCCTGCTGTGCACCACGACAAGCACCCAGCGCGTCCGAGACTCACTTCACCTTCGGTGCACACGTTGACCAGGTGCTCCTCACCAACGCATATGGCCATGTCTGAACTGGGGTGGTGGAGTGAGCTAAAGAATGATGATAGATTAAACCAAGATCAGTTGACTGGGGGTGAGTGTTTGATTTGCTCTAACGCTCCGTCCATCATCCCCTTTGGTATCGCTTTGTTCGCCCTAAGTTGGCAGGGTATGCCCAGACGTGGGTCCCTTGCTCACTTTGCCACTGGATTCAAGATAGCCTGGCTGATCAGGGTTTTGAACCCGAAACCGGTCCCAGGATGCTTGTTTCTGGTCCAGGAAGACATGGCTTGGCAGTTCGGGCTGGACTGTTCCCATGAGGCACAGGGTCAGACTGATTTGCATATGGCCATGTCTGAACTGGGGTGGTGGAGTGAGTTAAAGAATGATGATGGATTAAACCCAGATCAGTTGACTGGGGGTGAGTGTTTGATTTGCTCTAACGCTCCGTCCATCATCCCCTTTGGTATCGCTTTGTTCGCCCTAAGTTGGCAGGGTATGCCCAGACGTGGGTCCCTTGCTCACTTTGCCACTGGATTCAAGATAGCCTGGCTGATGAGGGTTTTGAACCCGAAACCGGTCCCAGGATGCTTGTTTCCGGTCCAGGGAAGACATGGCTTGGCAGTTCGGGCTGGACTGTTCCCATGAGGCACAGGGTCAGACTGATTTGCATATGGCCATGTCTGAACTGGGGTGGTGGAGTGAGCTAAAGAATGATGATGGATTAAACCCAGATCAGTTGACTGGGGGTGAGTGTTTGATTTGCTCTAACGCTCCGTCCATCATCCCCTTTGGTATCGCTTTGTTCGCCCTAAGTTGGCAGGGTATGCCCAGACGTGGGTCCCTTGCTCACTTTGCCACTGGATTCAAGATAGCCTGGCTGATGAGGGTTTTGAACCCGAAACCGGTCCCAGGATGCTTGTTTCCGGTCCAGGGAAGACATGGCTTGGCAGTTCGGGCTGGACTGTTCCCATGAGGCACAGGGTCAGACTGATTTGCATATGGCCATGTCTGAACTGGGGTGGTGGAGTGAGCTAAAGAATGATGATGGATTAAACCCAGATCAGTTGACTGGGGGTGAGTGTTTGATTTGCTCTAACGCTCCATCCATCATCCCCTTTGGTATCGCTTTGTTCGCCCTAAGTTGGCAGGGTATGCCCAGACGTGGGTCCCTTGCTCACTTTGCCACTGGATTCAAGATAGCCTGGCTGATGAGGGTTTTGAACCCGAAACCGGTCCCAGGATGCTTGTTTCCGGTCCAGGGAAGACATGGCTTGGCAGTTCGGGCTGGACTGTTCCCATGAGGCACAGGGTCAGACTGATTTGCATATGGCCATGTCTGAACTGGGGTGGTGGAGTGAGCTTCCCCAACCGCCTTCACTTCCGCACCACCGGATAGGGAATCCAAGAAGCTGGATCAGTTTGGGAAGAAGATTTTTTCTTCCACCAGCTCTGCGCTGCAGTCCGTGAACACCACATGCCTCTTGGGCCGTTATTCCCATACGGGATACGGTGGCGAACGTGCTGCCCCAGTGTCCGGAGGAGGCCCGGCCTGCTCTCTCCCAGGCTGTTGCAGAGGGGAGAGACGCAGCAAAGTTCATGATTCGTTGTGGCCTAGACACCGCCGACTCACTGGGCCGATCGATTGCAACGACGCCGGCGGTTCGCCGTCACGCCTGGTTGAGGACCACTGGATTTTCGGGGGATGTCCAAAACACCCTTATGGACATGCCCTTTGATGGCCGTCGCCTTTTCAGCGACAAAGCGGACAGTGCGTTGGAGAGGTTTAAGGACTCACGGGCTACGGCCAAGTCCATGGGACTCTCAGCAGTCCGCCCTCCTCCGCCTTCCGCTTTTCGCTCCTTTCGTGGCACAGGAAGGGGCGCCCGCAGCATTCGCAACAGAGACACAGGCCGGCGCAGCAATCATCCCAGCATGGCCGCGGACGCGGGTTCTGCCGTAGCGGACCAAGGGGCCAGCGGGCGGGTCAGTCCACCACCACCCCGGCCACCACTGCCTCCAAACCTTCCTAGTCCGAACTTTCAGGCCCATCAAACGCCAGTGGGCGGCAGGCTTCGCCATCACCTCCCCCACTGGCGCACCATCACTTCGGACAGGTGGGTGTTAGAGATAGTCCGGAGGGGCTACTCCCTCCCCTTCGAGACTACCCCTCCAGCCATGCCACCTCAGTACCACCGCATGTCGGGGGATCACTTGGTGCTTCTTCAGCAGGAAGTTGTGGCCCTCTTGGCCAAGGGGGCCATCGAGTGCGTTCCGACGCCAGAAGTAGGTCGTGGTTGCTATTCCCACTACTTTGTGGTGCCCAAGAAGGACAAAGGCCTGCGTCCTATCTTAGACCTTCGGAACGTCAATCGCTTCCTCTGCAAAGAGAAGTTCAAGATGCTAACTCTAGCTCAGGTCTTGTCTGCTCTCGACCCACAAGACTGGATGGTGGCGCTGGACTTGCAGGTTGCCTATTTCCACATCCCCGTCCTGCGAACCCACCGGCGTTACCTGCGGTTCACGGTAGGCCACGAGCACTTTCAGTTCCCCGTGCTCCCCTTTGGCCTTACCAGCGCCCCTCGGGTGTTCAACAAGGTGATGGCGGTGGGCGCAGCTCATCTGCGCAGATCAGGGGTTTCAGTCTTCCCCTAACTCGACGACTGGTTGTTGAAGGCGGGCTCGCCCCAGGTAGCCATCTCCCACCTCCAGACTACGGCCGACCTCCTGCACTTGCTGGGGTTCTCCATCAACGTGCCGAAGTTGCACCTGATCCCCTATCAGAAGCTCCTCTTTATCGGAGCAGTTGGACACGGCGCAGTTTCGGGTCTAGCCTCCCGAGCAGCGAGTCCGGGATATTCGGGCTCTGATTCCCATCTTTCAGCCCTTGTCCCGGGTTTCGGTCAGAGTGACTCTGAGGCTGCTGGGCCTCATAGCCTCCTGCATCCTGCTGGTCAATCATGCCAGATGGCATATGCGGGCTCTGCAGTGGGACCTGAAGTTCCAGTGGGCGCAGCATCAGGGGAACCTGTCCAATCACGTCCAGATCTCGGAGGGCACTGCACGACAGTTGCAGTGGTGGCTCACGAACTGGCATTGGGTCGACGGCAGATCCCTCTCCCTTCCCCAACCGGAGTTTACAGTGGTGACGGATGCGTCCCTCCTGGGATGGGGCGGCCACATGGGAGAGGCGGAGATCAGAGGCCTCTGGTCTCCGGCGGAGTCCCGGCTCCACATCAACCTTCTGGAGCTGCGGGCGATCCGGCTTGCACTGAAGGCATTCCTTCCCTCTGTCAAGGGGAGGGTAGTGCAGGTGTTCACAGACAACACCACCGCCATGTGGTACTGCAACAAACAAGGCGGGGTGGGGTTGTGGACCCTCTGTCAGGAGGCTCTGCGTCTCTGGACATGGCTGGAACATCAGGGCATGTCCCTGGTGGTTCAACACCTGGCAGGTTCTCTGAACGCCAGGGCGGACGAACTCAGCCGCAGGTGCATGCTCGATCACGAATGGCGTCTTCACTCGGAGGTGCTACAAGGTCTCTTTCAGCAGTGGGGAGAGCCTTGGTTAGATCTATTCGCCACCGAAGAGAACGCGCAATGTCATCAGTTCTGCGCGTTGGAATTTCCAAGGCGGCACTCGCTCGGTGACGCTTTTCGTCGTGAGTGGAGTTGCGGTCTGTTGTACGCCTTTCTGCCTATACCACTTCTGTCCAGAGTGCTGAAGAAGATCAGGCGGGACCGGGCACATGTCATTCTTGTGGCTCCGGACTGGGCTCGAAGGGTATGGTATCCCGAGCTACTCAGTATGAGCATCGATCCTCCGATCAGACTGCCTCTTCGGGAGGATCTTCTGTCGCAGCAGCAGGGGACGGTCCTCCACCAGAACCTGTCCAGCCTCCACCTCTTTGCTTGGAGATTGAGCGGCGGCAGTTGATTCCTTTCGACTTGCCTCCTGAAGTTTGTGACGTTATTCTGGCAGCCAGGCGTCCCTCTACTAAAGTGGTATACGCCTGCAGGTGGAACAAGTTTGTGGCATGGTGCACAGCAAAGGCTGTGGATCCCCTTTCTGCCCCTCTTTCTGAAGTACTACTGTTCCTTCTTTCTTTGGCCCAGCAGGGCTCTGCTCTGGGAACTATCAAGGGCTACCTTTCTGCAATTTCTGCCTTTCTCAGGCTACCTGATCAGCCCTCTCTTTTCAAGTCCCCTGTTGTAAATAGATTTCTCAAAGGCATTACACACCTTTTTCCTCCTATTCCTTTCGTGATGCCTCAGTGGGACTTGAATCTGGTTCTTACATACTTGATGTGCGCTCCCTTTGAGCCTCTTCACAACTGTCCTCTTCGTCTCTTGACATTGAAGACTGCCTTCCTGGTGGCCATCACCTCCGCTAGGCGGGTGAGTGAGCTCCAGGCTCTTTCTTGTAAGCCTCCTTTCCTTTCAGTCCATCCGGACAAGTTTGAGCTCAGGCCCCGTCCTTCCTTTTTGCCAAAAGTGGTTACGGCCTTTCACATTGGACAGACTATTACCTTGCCCACCTTCTTTCCGCCTCCGCATCCTTCCAGAGAGGAAGAGAGGCTCCACCGTCTGGACCCAAAACGTGCGCTCTCATTTTATCTCAACCGCACACAGCAGCTACGTTGGCACCAAGAAAGGTCGGGCGGTACACAAGAGAACTATCTCCCGCTGGGTTGTCTTGTGCATCAAAGCCTGTTACTCTTTGGCTAAAAAAGATCCTCCGGTGGGGCTGCGTGCTCATTCCACCAGAGCTACTGCAGCCACTACTGCATTGGGACGTGGTGTCCCCCTGCAAGACATCTGTCAGGCAGCCACGTGGGCCTCGCTGCACACGTTTACCAAGCATTATTGCCTGGACAGCCAAGTCCGGAGAGACGGCTTCTTTGGCCGTTGTGTTCTCCGTGACTTTCTGGTGTGATCTTAGTTCGCAGACCCACCACCGGGGTTGGTATTGCTGGGGTATCTATTCTAAGGTAAGGGAATCTATCACTATGTGTTTCTTTCAGATGAACAAGTTACTTACCTTCGGTAACGACATATCTGTAAGAAACATTAGTAGTGATAGATTCCTTACCGCCCCACCCAAACTCCCCGTTCTGCGAACTGATTTCTAGGGTTAAGGTCATCCCTTTCAGGGCCCTAGTTTCAATGCACCAGTGGTCAGTATCTTGCATGGCTCTGTGTTCCTGGCGCGGAAAGTCGTGTACAGAACTGACGTCAGCGCACGTGGGCGGCGTCTAAGTAGCGCCCGCGACGTCATCTCGGCGACCACGACGCCAACAACGGACGCGGAGCCGCAAAACGCCACCTACCGACGCGCAGGGGTACTGCTAACGAAAACTTTCCGGATCCAGTCTGACGCCTGGGGATATTCTAAGGTAAGGAATCTATCACTACTAATGTTTCTTACAGATATATCGTTACCAAAGGTAAGTAACTTGTTCATCTGTTCTTCTAAGGAATCGAGGAGCGGTTCTTTTTCTTTATTATCTTTTCACTACTACTTGCATAGATAAATGAGGGTGGAACGAATGCCACAGGATCTGGTTGTTGGTTTTATCCTGGCGTTGCTTCTAGTAGGCTTGCCCTTCTCCATGGATGTCACAATGTATCACTAGTACCTGAAACAAGCGACACAGTACTTTCTGGATTCAGTCTAGCCCTCTGAAAGGAGGTTCATGTGACCAATCTATGAGAACGAACCTTACAGAAGGTAAGTAACTCTTTAATGTCATGCATCCCTCGACTTATCTGACATTGTAGGCACTGTGTTCAGCAGCACACATATGTAAATTAACGACATGAGCATGTTTAAGTGCAGTGAAATATGGTCAGCACAAATTTAAGAATGTTACCACATGGTCCTTCTGATACTGGATTTGCAGTAAAGCTCATGCTTTATGTTTAGAGTTTGTTTTCATTTTATGTTTATTTCTTATAGCTACTTAAGTCATAACTAATTGTAAAGGATGTTTCAAGAAAATATGTTATTTTCACATGATCATTTTCATCACAGGTTTCAAATTTATTTGCTCGTGACGAGCTGGATGAGATCACCCAGGGATTAATACCTGTGATGAAGAAAGAGTTGCCTCGTCATCCTCCAACCTATGATAATCTTTATGACTATTTTATTTCACGGGCCAGGAAGAACCTGCATGTCCTCCTTTGTTTTTCTCCAGTAAGTTATTAAAACAAAATTTTATTTGTGACTGACTGTATATCTATTTAGCACCAAAATCAAATGTATGTATATGGCATTTTCATAACGCAAACCTAGCCAATAGGCAGCTGAGCACTGTCTATGGTAAGAAAAGCATAAAGCCAACGAGTAAGAGGAGCGGAAGCTGGGTTAATGCAATGTGATTAACTGTTCTTTAAAGATAAAATAATGTAAATGCTACCTGTTAATGTCATACAAAGTAAATGAAGGCATATTTTTCACAGTTAAAACACGTTCGCAGAGTTAAAGCTCTTTTCTTACAAATTGGTAAAAACAGCTGTAACAGTAAAATTGGATGTTTAATACTCTCTAACACATTAAGGCCAGGATTTACGAAGGTTTCCCTCAATGTAGTGCACAAAGGAAAGTTGGGATGCTGCGTTGCGTAAAAGGGAGAGAGCAGAACTGCACCATGTTTTCAAAGATATGGATCACTTTAACTCTCAACTTGCACTGGCGGACTTTGGGCTGCACTCCAGACATAAAAATGAAGAAAGATCTTCAGCAAAGATCCCCTACATGGGCCCGCTGAGTATTGCAGGCCACGCCCAGCGAGGAGCACAGCCTAATGATGAAGCATGCCGCCTTTACCGGTAAGGGCTTGTGCATCCTAAATGGGATGGCCCACTGACCAGAGAACTTTTACTGCCTCTCATTGAGATCTGGTGGATCAGTGGAACAGAAGTCTAATTTGATTTTGTGATTGTAATGTGTCTTGGGAGCACTTTATAGAAGGAATAATAACTCCTCTTCCCCTTTCTTTGTGGAGATGATTTTCAACCACACGTTTAGTGAAAGGGAGTTTCTGCTCTTATGATGAACTTTTTCCTTATCTACAGCTTCAGTCCAATGAAATAGAAAATATTTATTTGTTGTTAAGGAATCTGTGGCTAGGTAGATTCTCTGCCAGACAAGTTGTTTCTGACGGCAAGTAACTTGTTCTTCTTGGATTTAGCTCCCATGATTGTGAGGAAGTGGGGTGTATTATATGGTGTGATTGTGTGACCTCACCGTGCCTTTAGGTCCGGTAGATTTCGTCTGTAAAACCCTCAGCTCAACAGTGGGTAGCCATGGCACTGAGCAGCAAAGTTTACACAGAGGGACAACTGTTGAGTATTTAAACAGCACCAAAACAACTGAAAAATAAATCGACAGGACACTCAAGAAATCCGACACCAATGTATAAAAATAGACTGTATTTTTATAAGATTTTATAAGATTTTAGACACTAGAACCGTCCTGCGGTTCACAGTGGGCCACAAGCATTTTCAGTTTATTGCTCTCCTGTTTGGCCTCACCAGTGTCCCTTGGTGTTTAGGAAGTGAAGGCGGTAGTCGCTGCTCATCTGAGGAGGTGGGAGTCACAGTCTTACCCTACCTCATCCACTGGCTGCTGAAGGCGGGCTTTCCCCAGGCGGTCATCAACCACCTCCAGACTACGGCGAATCTACTCTCATCGCTCACTGAGGTTCACTATAAATTTTCCAAAGTCACACCTGACTCTTTTCAGATGCTCGTTTTCATCTGAGCCATTCTGAACACTTGAGCTTTGCACCTTTCCTCCAGAGCGGAGAGTCAAGGACTTAGGTGCTATGATCCTGATGTTTCTTCCTCAGCCTTGGATTTCAGTGAGATTGCCTCTGAGGCTGCTGGTGCTGCTGATGGCCTCCTGCATCCTGTTAGTCAAGCACTCCAAATGGCATATATGGGCTCTGCAGTGGAATCTGAAGTCACAGTGGCAGCAAGATCGAGAGGAACTCTCTGCACTACTCCAGTTTTCGGAGGAGACTGCAAAAGACACAGTGCTGGCTACAGGACTGTGATTTGGCCAGCAGCGGACCCCTCTCTCTTGCTCACACTGTACTGACAGTGGTGCCAGATTTATCGCTTCTGGGCTCAGCAACCATCTGGGAGAGGCGGAGATCAGAAGCCTCTGGCCTCCGGTGGAGACTCAACTCCACATCAACCCGGTGGAGACTCAACTCCACATAAAACTGTTTGAGTTACAAGCCATCCCCATAGCCATCTATTCGTGGGAGGCTGGCTCAGGTATTCATGGACAAGACCACTGCCATGTGGTACTGCAATAAGCAGGGCAGGGTGGGGTCATGACGTCTGTACCAAGAGACACTGCACCTCTGAACCTGGCTGGAGTGGCAGGGGATTTTCCTGGTGGAACAGCACCTGGTCCTTCATCGCCAGGGTGGATAAATTCAGCTGTCGATGCCTAGTGGATCGTAAATAGCAGTTATCCAGAGGTGGTGCAAGGTCTCTTCCATGGAGTGGGGAGAACCATGGCTCCCTCTGTTCGCCACCATGAGAATATGCAATGTTAGCACTTCTGTGCAGTGATGTTTCCAAGCAGCTTTTGTTCTGAGATGCGTTCCGTGTAGACTGGAACTCAGGACTCTTGTGTGCCTTTCCACTGATACCACTCCTGCCCCGACTCCTAAAGAAGATCAACACAGATTGGGCCCAAGTCAACCTGGTGTCACCAGACTGGGCAAAGAGGGTGTGGTATCCTGAATTCCTGAGCATTAGCATCTGCCCTCCAATCAGGCTACCCTTTCGGTAGAACCTCCTGTTGCAGCAGCAGGGCAGGGTTCGGTACCTGAACCTGCGCATGCTACACCTCCATGCTTAGAGATTGAATGGTGGCAGGTGAGTGCTTTTGACCTTCCTCTGGAGGTTGTGGATGTTATTCTCACAGTCAGGCATCCTTCTACCAAATCCATACATGCTTGCCGTTGGGACAAGTTTGTGACTTGGTGCATGACCAAACAGATCAACCTATATCATGCCAAGCTGTCTGAGGTTTCATTGTTTGTAACATCTTTAGCTCAGCAAGGCCTTGTTTTGGGCACCTGTAAGGGTTATCTGTCAGCTATTTCAGTCTTTTTGCAGTTGTGTGGCCGGCCTTTGTTGTTTAAATCACCAGTTATGATACTTTTCCTTAAAGGGTTTCAACATTTGTTTCCCCCTCTCCTGTGTTATGCACCAGTGGGATTTGAAATTGGTTTTGACCATCCTCATGTGTTTTCCCTTTGACCCAATGCACAGCTATCCACTCTGGTTGCTCATCGGCGGAGCTTGCTGCAAACCGGAGCTCCGGTTTCCCTCCTAGGGCACGGATCTCGACCAGAGTTCAACACGAGACTCAACAGGGCATGCACCATACAAGGCTCTCTGCTATTTCGGTTTCTCTGAGCCCTGTATGTTTCAGAGGCTCGCTCCAGTTTTCAACCCAGCCTGACCCTAAAATGGCGACTGCTCAAAAACGCGATGGACTTAAATGTCTGACGAACAACAACAGTGCAGACTGCATCGCCGTCGAAACAGATAGGGGCCTAATTTCCATTCCGAGTGCCCGTTGCCGGATGTTCTTGGCGACCTCTCTTCTCTTCCCTAAGGTATAGTTTTCCGCTGCTTTTATACAGTATGGTCTTCGCTCCGGTGAGCATTGCTTTTATGACCTGACCCTAAGATGGCGTCCTTTGAGAAGTGCGGGGAGCGCTTCTCCCTCCCTTACTGGTCTACGCGTTGGAATCCTATGGTCCTGGGCAACTATCTCAGCTGTGGTACCTGTTTTTCTAGGATATGAACTATATATATGATATATAGTATCTGAAAGAGACACGTTAGTGATAGATTCCTTACCTTAGAATATCCCCAGGCGTCAGGCTGGATCCGGAAAGTTTTGCGTAGCAGTACCCTTGCGCGTCGGTAGGCGGCGTCGTGCGGCTCCGCGTCCGTCGTCGGCGTCGTGATCGCCGGGATGACGTCGCGGGCAGTACTTAGACGCCGCCCCTGCGCGCTGACGTCAGTTCTTCTTTTTCCGCGCCAGTAAGCGCAGATCCGGGAAGAGCAGTGCCCTGGTCAATTTTTGACCATACTTTTTGGTGATTTTTTCACTGTCTTTTTCCACCTTCAGGTGTCGTAGGGATGCCCGGCTTCAAGCGATGCGGCGCCTGTGCGCGGATGATGTCCGTCACCGACCCGCATTGGGAGTGTCTCTTCTGCCTCGGCCGAGGCCACGACACCGAGTCTTGTCCCGAATGCCAGGCCCTCAACCCGAAGGCTTTGCGAGAGCGGTCTCGAAAGCTCCTCGAGGCCCGGCATTCGGCTCCGCGGAAGCCCCGGTCGCGTGAGAGGTCCAGGGGTCGCTCGCGGAGTGCACACCGGTCGTCGGCGTCGAAGTCTTCTTCGTCCGGTAAGTCTCGACACAAGAAGTCCAAGAAGCATCGTCGCTCTCGGACTTCGCCTCGCCGGTCTCGCGACTCGGCTGAGGCCCCTCCCGGCACCGTCCCCGCCCCGCGGCCCCGGACTTGCCTGTGGAGTCGCCCCCGTCATACCCGCCCTTCCCGGGTTCGGGGGCGGATCCGGCCAAGGTACAGGAGTTCCTGTCGGCCATGGCCCGCCTCTTCGGGCCTTCAGGCCCCTCCGGTGCGCCTTCGGGCCCCGCGGGCCCTGATGGGGTTGATCCGGCGTCGCCGGCGGCTCCGGCCCCGGCGTCGCCCGAGCCTCCAGCCTCGATCCCGGCTCCGGCTCCGGCCCCGGCCTCGATCCCGGCTCCACAACTCCCATCGACGCCGGTCGACCTTACGACACCTCCGCCGGCGCCGATGTCTCCGGTGCCGTTCTCGACGCCGCCCTGGGCTCCGGGCGGCGTCGTCCCCAGTTCCTTCCGGCTCCGGACATGGACCCGGAGCGACGTCGCTCGACGCCGGCTCCGGCGCCGATGGGACCTTGGGTCCCAAATGTCCCTCCTCCTCCTTATTTTGAACCAGAGGAGGACCAGGAGGACTGGGAGGGGTCTGATGACCCTCTGACACGCAACTGTCAGTATGATGAGGACTGGACAGAGAGTCTAGGGGAGGCCAGTGGTCTCGATACTTCTCCTGACACTGGCATGCTGTCTCCTCCCGTGGCTACGGAGGAGGGGGCCAATTTTGGTACGGTGTTGCGTAGGGCTGCTGGGGCCTTACGTCTCCAGCTCCCTACTTTGACGGTCAAGACTAACATCTTGACAGAGGTGCTTCAGCCGGCAGCCTCCTCTGCGGAGACTGTGCTGCCGTTTAACGACGCCCTCACGGACGTTCTTTTGGGCGCCTGGTCCAAGCCCAACACAGGGGCTCCTGTGGATCGGAACGTGTCACGACGCCATCGCCCCGCTCCGGGCGACCCCCTGTTTCTTTCTGTCCACCCCACTCCTGAGAGCTTGGTTGTCCAAGCCTCCGCTTCCCAAACCGCCTTCCCTACCGCTCCTCCGGATAGGGAATCCAAACGCCTGGATCAGTTTGGGAAGAAAGGTTTTTCTTCCTCCAGTGCTGGCTTGCGGTCCGTTAACACCGCTTGTCTTTTGGGCCGATATACCCACTCCCTGTGGGATTCGGTGGCGGATGTTTTGCCCCAGTGCCCTGAGGAGGTCCAGGCACTGCTTTCCCGCGCCATTGCGGAAGGAAGGGATGCGGCCAAATACACTATCCGTTGTGGCCTTGACACCGCCGACTCGCTGGGCAGGTCGATTGCAACGACGGTGGCGCTCCGGCGCCACGCCTGGCTGAGAACCACTGGTTTTTCAGGGGATGTCCAGAATACTCTCATGGACATGCCCTTTGATGGAGTCGGTCTTTTTGGGTCCAAAGCAGACCATGCGTTGGAGCGCTTTAAGGACTCACGGGCTACTGCAAAGTCCCTGGGCCTTTCTGCTACACGCCCTCCGCTGCCTTCTGCTTTTCGCCCCTATCGTGGCCACGGTAGGGGCGCCCCTTCACGTCAGCAGCCCAGCCACCGGCCCGCGCAGCAGGCGTCTTCGCGTGGCCGAGGACGTGGATTCCGCCGTGGCGGATCGGGCAACCAGCGTGCGGGTCAGGCCACCACCTCCAACCCGTCCGCGGCCTCCAAGCCCTCCTAGTCCCTCCTTTCAGGTGCACGGCACGCCAGTAGAGGGCAGGGTCCGCCATCACCTTCCCCACTGGCGCACCATCACCTCGGACAGGTGGGTCTTGGACATTGTCCGAAGGGGCTACTCCCTCCCCTTCGAGACCACCCCCCAGCCATGCCACCTCAATTCCACCGCATGTCAGGGGATCACTTGGTGCTTCTACAGAAGGAAGTCACGGCCCTCTTGACCAAGAGGGCCATCGAGCATGTTCCGACCCCAGAAGTAGGGCGTGGTTGCTACTCCCACTACTTTCTGGTGCCCAAAAAGGACAAGGAGGACATGCGTCCTATCTTGGACCTCCGGAACGTCAATCGCTTCCTCCGGAAGGAGAAGTTCAAGATGCTCACCCTAGCTCAGGTCTTGACTGCCCTCGACCCTGGAGACTGGTTGGTAGCGTTGGACTTGCAGGACGCGTATTTCCACATCCCCGTCCTGCCGGCCCACCGGCGTTACCTTCGGTTCACGGTAGGCCCCGAGCATTTTCAGTTCACCGTGCTCCCCTTTGGCCTTACCAGTGCCCCTCGGGTGTTCACGAAAGTGATGGCGGTGGTCGCAGCTCATCTGCGCCGGGCAGGGGTTTCAGTCTTCCCCTACCTCGACGACTGGCTGCTGAAGGCGGGCTCGTCCCAGGCAGTCGTCTCCCACCTCCAGACTACGGCCGAACTCCTGCACTCGCTGGGGTTCTCCATCAATGTGCCGAAGTCGCATCTAATTCCTTCTCCACAGCTCCTTTTCATCGGAGCAGTTCTGGACACGACGCAGTTTCGGGCCTATCCTCCCGCACGGCGAGTCCGGGATATTCAGGCTATGATTCCGATCTTTCGGCCTTTATCCTGGGTTTCGGTACGGATGACCCTGAGGCTGCTGGGCCTCATGGCCTCCTGCATCCTGCTGGTCAATCATGCCAGATGGCATATGCGGGCTCTGCAGTGGGACCTGAAGTTCCAGTGGGCGCAGCACCAGGGCAACCTGTCCGATCACGTCCAGATCTCGGAGGGGACTGCAAAACAGTTGCAGTGGTGGCTCTCGAACCGGCTATGGGTCATGGGCAGATCCCTCTCCCTTCCCCAGCCAGAGCATACAGTTGTGACGGACGCGTCCCTTCTGGGATGGGGCGGTCACATGGGAGAGGCGGAGATCAGAGGCCTCTGGTCTCCGGCGGAGTCCCGGCTCCATATCAACCTTCTGGAGCTCCGGGCGATCCGGCTTGCACTCAAGGCATTCCTTCCCTCTGTCAAAGGGAAGGTAGTGCAGGTGTTCACAGACAACACCACCGCCATGTGGTACTGCAACAAACAGGGCGGGGTGGGGTCTTGGACCCTTTGTCAGGAGGCTCTGCGCCTCTGGACATGGCTGGAACATCAGGGCATGTTCCTGATGGTTCAACACCTGGCAGGTTCTCTGAACGCCAGGGCGGACGAACTCAGCCGCAGGTGCATGATGGATCACGAATGGCGTCTTCACTCGGAAGTGGCGCAAGGACTCTTTCTACAGTGGGGAGAG
Organism: Calotriton arnoldi; assembly: GCA_963921515.1. Classification (NCBI taxonomy): domain Eukaryota; kingdom Metazoa; phylum Chordata; class Amphibia; order Caudata; family Salamandridae; genus Calotriton; species Calotriton arnoldi. The sequence continues at coordinate 1,612,040 of CAWUFW010003373.1, forward strand.
CCTTGGTTAGATCTATTCGCCACCGAAGAGAACGCGCAATGTCATCAGTTCTGCGCGTTGGAATTTCCAAGGCGGCACTCGCTCGGCGACGCTTTTCGTCGCGAGTGGAGTTGCGGTCTGTTGTACGCCTTTCCGCCTATACCACTTCTACCCAGAGTGTTGAAGAAGATTCGGCACGACCGGGCCCAAGTCATTCTTGTGGCTCCGGACTGGGCTCGAAGAGTTTGGTATCCCGAGCTACTCAATATGAGCATAGATCCCCCGATCCGTCTGCCTCTTCGGGAGGATCTTCTGTCGCAGCACCAGGGGACGGTCCTCCACCCGAACCTGTCCAGTCTACACCTGCTTGCGTGGAGATTGAGCGGCGGCAGTTGATTCCTTTCAACTTGCCTCCCGAAGTTTGTGATGTGATTCTGGCAGCCAGGCGTCCCTCCACTAAGGTGGTATACGCCTGCAGGTGGAACAAATTTGTGGCATGGTGCACAGCAAAGGCTGTGGATCCCCTTTCTGCCCCTCTTTCTGAGGTCCTTCTGTTCCTTCTCTCTCTGGCCCAACAGGGTTCTGCCCTGGGTACCATCAAGGGTTATCTTTGTGCTATCTCGGCCTTCCTCAGGCTCCCTGATCAGCCCTCCCTTTTCAAGTCCCCTGTTGTTAACAGGTTCTTAAAAGGCATTACTCACCTCTTCCCTCCTGTTCCGTTTGTAATGCCTCAGTGGGACTTGAACTTGGTTCTTACCTTTTTAATGTGCGCTCCCTTTGAGCCTCTGCATAACTGTCCTCTTCGTCTTCTGACTCTAAAGGCAGCCTTTCTGGTGGCCATCACCTCCGCTCGGCGGGTGAGTGAGCTCCAGGCTCTTTCTTGCAAACCTCCCTTTCTGTCTGTTCATCCAGACAAGGTTGTTCTTCGGACGCGTCCGTCCTTCTTGCCAAAGGTGGTTACTGCTTTCCACATTGGGCAGACCATCACTTTGCCCACCTTCTTTCCGCCTCCGCATCCTTCCAGAGAGGAAGAGAGGCTCCACCGTCTGGACCCAAAACGTGCGCTCTCCTTCTATATCGACCGCACGAAACACTTCCGGGTGGATGACCAGCTCTTTGTTGGCTACGTGGGCGCCAAAAAGGTCGGGCGGTGCACAAGAGGACCATCTCCCGCTGGGTTACCCTGTGCATCAAGACCTGCTATTCTTTGGCTAAAAGGAGCCTCCTGTTGGGCTGCGTGCCCATTCCACCAGGGCAACGGCTGCTACCACGGCCTTGGGCCGCGGTGTTCCGCTGCCGGTTATCTGTCAGGCAGCTACGTGGGCCTCGCTGCACACGTTTACTAAGCATTACTGCCTTGACAGTCAGGTCCGGAGGGACGGCTTCTTTGGCCGTTCTGTCCTCCAGGACTTCCTTGTCTGATCTTTGTTCGCAGACCCACCACCGGGGTTGGTATTGCTGGGGTATCTATTCTAAGGTAAGGAATCTATCACTAACGTGTCTCTTTCAGATGCACAAGTTACTAACTTGTGTAACGATATATCTGTAAGAGACAGTAGTTAGTGATAGATTCCTACCGCCCACCCATCCTCCCCGTTCTGCGAACTGATTTCTAGGGTTAAGGACATCCCTTTCAGGGCCCTAGTATTTTTCAGACACCTGTGTCAGCTTCTTGCATGGCTCTGCGTTCCTGGCGCGGAAAGTCGTGTACAGAACTGACGTCAGCGCGCAGGGGCGGCGTCTAAGTACTGCCCGCGACGTCATCCCGGCGATCACGACGCCGACGACGGACGCGGAGCCGCACGACGCCGCCTACCGACGCGCAAGGGTACTGCTACGCAAAACTTTCCGGATCCAGCCTGACGCCTGGGGATATTCTAAGGTAAGGAATCTATCACTAACTACTGTCTCTTACAGATATATCGTTACACAAGTTAGTAACTTGTGCATCATCTTCATTCCGGCGAGCTTTGCTTGTAAGGCCTGACCCTAAGAGCATGCAGCATGCTGCGTCCCCCACCACCAACCGGCCTCTACTCCTATGGACATCTCCACCTCCACCTCGGGGATCCCTCCAGACCCAAGACCACCACCCTTGAGTGCAACACCACCTGAACACCTGGCTGAACGATGGCAAGAATTTCTTGCTTTGTAAATATGTAATATATAATTGTCCAAGCCTAATCGCTGTTAAAATGTAATCCTGAGTGAATGTGCAATTTGTATATATATAACTCTAACCACTAGTATATGTAGTAGACCTTTATACTTACTACCATTCCTATGTGATTTTAGAGTTTATCTGTTTGTATCTCTTCCTTGAGTGACTTTACAACTTGTACATTTGCAATTTTTTTCTGTTTGTATCTCTTATGTAATTCATGTAATCCAAAGTCCTTATGTAACGCAACTGGTTCTTTTGTAAAGCGCTCTGACACCTTCGGGTAATGTTCGCGCTATAAATCGCATTAAATAAAATAAATAAATAAAATAAAAATCCTTAAGACCGAAATCTTGGTGGCCATGACATCGGCCCGGAGGGTGAATGAGCTTCAGGTTCTATCTGTTGTTCCTCCTTTCACCACCTTCTATGCAGGCAAGCTGGTTCTCCAGACTCGTGCACCTTTCTTGTTAAAGGTGGTTATGCCTTTTTCACTTTTTTTTTATTAAGCAGGTCCTGCCCTCCTGGGATGTACCTGAGACTAGTCCTTAAGGCCCTCGCGTGCCTGGCTCCTGCACCTTGAGGCTCCCACCTCCTCTCCCGCTCGTGTTCTTATTCTCTTTCTCATGCTGTGCCTTCCATTTCTTGCTCCCTTTTAATCTCTACTCTCTACTCTTTCTCCTCTCATTCCTTGAAATCTTGACTTTCTCTCTTTGCTCTTTTGCCCTGTGACTTTCTCACTCATTGCTAATCTTCTTTTTTTGCTTTTTTCCCATTGTGCCTTTTTGCTATGTTTTACTCTTTGTGCCGTTTGCTCTTTTTCACCCTTTGTGGCTTTTTGCTCCTTTTCGTCCTTTGTGCCTTTTTGCTCTTTACTCTTAGCTCTTTTTTCACTCTCACACCTTTTTCTGACTTTTTGCCTCTATGTACCCTCTGTGCCTCTTTTCTGCCCTCCATTTTCTGCCTTCCACCTCCTGCCTCCCCTTCCTCCTCCACCGTTCCTTAACTGTTCCTTCCGGTGCCGCTGCCCCTGTGCTCCTCCCCCGTCCCAGGACCTACTTAATGGTATCCATAGCGTGGACCAACCATTAAGCAGTTGCTCAAGCTCTGCCCTACTTGGACTTACCTGAGACGAGTACTGCAACCGATCTTAGCGTTCACAGATCCGACTCCTGCGCCTTGATGCTCCCGCCTCCTCTCATGCTTGTGCTCTCTTTCTCTCTCCATCATGTCTATGCCTCCCACCTCTTGCTGCCTTTCACTCTTTACTCTTCACTCTTTTGCCTCTCGTTCCTTGAACTCTTGCCTTTCACTCTTTACTCCTTTGCCTCGTGACTTTCTCACTCATTGCCATTCTTCCTTTGTGCCTTTTTACTCTTCTCCACTCCTTGTAACTTTTAGCTCTTTTTCATCCTTTCTGCCCATTTGCTCTTTTCCATCCTTTGTGCCTTTTTGCTCCTTTTCAACCGTATTGCCTTTTTGCTCTTCACCCTTAACTCTTTTTCACTTTTATGCCATTTTCTGACTTTTTGCCTCTTGGTACCCTCCGTGCCTCCTTCCCGCACTCCATTCCCTGCCTTCCACTTCTCGCCTCTCCATCCTCCTCCCCCTTCTCCTTACCTGTTCCTTCCTGTGCCACTGCTCTTTTCTGCTCTCCCAATAAGCCACACCCACTACCCCCTACGCTCGTCCCCCTCCCAGGACCTACTTAATGGTGGCCATAGGGTGGACCAGCCATTTAACAGGTGCCCAGGCCCTGCCCTCCCTTGGACTTGCCTGAGACCAGTACTCCTACTGGTCTAGGCCCTCGACCCTTTGTGCCCCTGCCGTCCGCCTTTTGCTTCCTTTCACTCTCTACTCTTTTGCCTCTCAGTCCTTGAACTCTTGCCTTTCACTCTTTGCTCTTTTGCTCTGTGAATTTCTCATTTGTTGCCATTTTTCCTTTGTGCCTTTTTGCTCTTCTCCACCCTTTGTGCCTTTTTGGTCTTTACCATTAGCTCTTTTTTTCACTTTCACACCTTTTTTGGGGTTTTTGCCTCTTGGTACCCTCTATGCCTCCTTTCTGATTTTTTTCTCCCTCCTCTCACTTCCTGCGTCCCCCACTCCTACAACTTTTCCTTCTCACGCTGCTAATCCTTTCCATGTTCCCATTAAGCTTGCGCACTTCCCAGGACCTTATTAATGGTGCCCGCAGTGCAGACATACAGCAATCTTGCACAGTGGGTGTGCTGCTGGCGTGCCAAAGGCAAGCCCGTCTGCACCTGGACCTGCACCCCAAACCCTGGTCCTTCCGCCCCCGCGCTACTCTGCGATGTTCCTCTGGTCACTCAATCTGGGATGCCCATCCCCTCAATGTTGCTGCACCATAAAACATGTTGGGAGATTTTGCTTGCACCCACTGCTGCTTCGTGTGCAACACATTGCCCACCATGCCTACACAACCTATAACAACACAACTCACATCCAGCACACCTCCAGCTCCCACCAGCAAACATGCACTCCAGGATAAAATATCACGCATGATCCTCAACACACGCTCGCTCAGCGAACATGACACGGAAATCTGGGACAATCTGGACAAAGACGTCCTGCATCTCCTCTTCCTGACAGAAACAAGGCTGACTGCTGAGTCGACACCTGTCATTACCACACCCATCCCATTAAGATACAAGATCACTTGACAGGACCGCCAACACAAACCAGGAGGAGGAATCGCAACAATCTTCACAGAAACCATCAACTGCACCGCAACCACAGAGAACACAACCCCCTTCATGGAGCACCTACATTTCAAATTGCAAATCAAAGTGACATAAACCCTGAACAAAACCCTCATCTACTGACCACCGGGACCACAAGCTACTTTCACCGACAGCATCGCAGATTTTGTAGCTCCCCCTCACCATCAACTCCAAAGACTACATCCTACTAGGTGTTCTCAGCTTCCTCCTGGAAGACTGAAATGACCCCAGCTCCATCACACTCCTCGAAAGGCTAGGAAACACCAGCTCCATCACACTCCATGAAAGGCATGGAAACCTTGGACTGACACAAGACGTCACTGGACACACCCTCAACCAAGTCTTTATCACCTTCAATGGCATCAAAATCACTGCAACCATGCATCTAAACTGGACTGATCACACCATCATCCATTTCCAAACCAACATCCCTCGCCAAACAAAACTATTACCACAAGCCTGGCCAGACGCAGCTGGAACAGCATCTCGGAATCAAACTGGCCGTACATCCTGTGACTGAGCCAGCCCAACCCCACCAACAACCTAAACAGCGACATCAAACAGCTCAACGAGTGGATCACTGAATGCGCCAACTCCCTGGCACCCTGTAAACAGAACACACAAAGGAGAACCTGGAAGCAGGCTAGCTGGTACACTGAGGAACTCTGCTCAACCAAACAACACTGCAAACAACTGGAAAGAAGATGGAGAACGGACCACAATGAAAATGACAAGGACAGCTACAAAGCATTTCTGAGATGCTCCTACCAGCAGATCAGAGAAACCAAGAAGAGGGCCCTGGCAGAGCGCATAGGTAACAGATCCAATAGTTATAAATGAATCTTTGCTACCATTAAATATTTCACCTCACCAGCTTTTACCACAAACAGCATCACCCCCTTGCAAGAACTATGTGATAAACTTTCAGAATTTTTCAGCAGAAAAATCAAAACCACCTACAACAACTTTGACACTCAACTGAACCCCTGCATCCTCATCTCCAACCTACCAACAAATGATCATTGAATCTCCCTGACAACCTGGGAAACAATCATCATGGAAGGAACAGCCTACATCAGGATTACCATCCACTTCAGGACACCAATGGATCCAGGCCCCTACCACATCTCCAACTCGTGTGACTACCCAATCAGTGAAGTTCTCAACTGCATTCTGAACAACTCCATCACCACCACTGTTACCAGCGGCATGGAAACGTACAATGGTCAACCTCGCATACCCCACCCTGATAGCAAACTACCGTCCGATCTCCCTTCTACCCTACCCAGTCAAGGACATGGAGAAAGCCATCAACAAGCAACTCGTCCACTACCTCGTCACACACCAACTCATAGACACCACTCAATCTGGCTTCCGGCCCACTCACAGCACCAAGACTGCCCTCATCTCAGCAACAAATGAAATCAGGGTGATCCCTGATCGAGGAGAAACAGCGGCCCTCATTCTACTCGACCTCTCAGCATCCTTCGACACGGTCTCCCACTCCACCATGATCAGAAGACTACATGAAACAGACATCCAAGGACCTACCCTCAATAAGACATGCTTCGTCCTCACAGGAAGAACACAAAGAGTCAGTCTGCCACACTATATGTCGGAAGTCAAGAACCTCATCTGTGGATTCTCGCAAGGATCACCTCTCAGTCCAACCTAATTTAACGTCTACATGACAGCACTGGCAGACCTCATAAGATCACAGAACATCAACATACTTTCCTACACAGATGATACACAGCTTATACTCTCACTGTTGGACAAGATCCCTGTAACAAAAACAACTTTGCCAACTTTGCCACCTGCATGATCACGGTAGCCACCTGGGTGAGATGCAATTGCCTCAAACTGTGGAGAGGTGTGGTGCAGGGGCCAGGGCAGCTGACTTCGGAGCACAGGGTTCACAGTTCGATCCCCGGCTCTGGCGGCAGCTTAGCTCAGCACCATGTGACTCTGGGCAATAGCTCACTTAATTTCCACGACGGCCTCCAGCGCCTTGAGACCCATAAGGGTGAGTAGCTGCGCTATATAAAAACGGACTTACTTTACTTTACAATCTCAACTCAGACAAAACAGAATTAGTGATGTTAGGACGAAAAACTTCTGCTTGGGATTCTACCAGGTGGCCCGTAGACCTCACCTCCACACCTACCCCACTACCCACGCCAGAATCTTAGGAATCATCAAATACGAGCATAGCTGCCAAGGTTTCACTTTGCTTATGTGTGAGATTTTCATAATTTCAGTTTAATTACGAGTGGCATTCAACGACCATGAGTCACATTTTCTCACAAACCAAATCAAGCAATGAAGATGAGGGAAACATTTAAATATAAGAAATTACACCCATTTAAGGAACGAGAAACTCTAAGAAGATCTTAAAACTGCTGTAAAGCAACAGACATGGAAGGGTACTAACCTACTAAAAATCTGTAACTCACAGCAAATCCTTATGAAATAAAAAATACAGTTTTTCTCATACGCATGGTTCATGTCAGTTGATAGCTACTGTAAATGGCTATAGTTTCTACCTTCCTCTGTGAAAGAAATGTGTCCGGGCCCTTTGAAACCCCAACTTTCGCCTAAAATACAACGCTTTTCAGCTGAGAGCCCTTCAATGAGGCCTGCAGACCTTTGCTCTAGACTCCTCTCAGACAGGGTGAAGAGAGAGTGGCCATTAGGCGGAATTTGGCACCCCATCCGCAGGAAGGTGAGTGAGCGATGGCTTTCACTGCCTGGGTTTGTTTGCAGCACAGACTGCCTTAAAGGTGCCCTGAGAAGGCCAACAACCGGCCCTCTGTAAACCGGCCCTCTGAAGGTCGAATGTATTCCAGCTAGGAGGGACAAGCTGCCGCGGGCCTCTGCTTGGCCCTGACCGTGCCCTGCACCGCCCCTTCTGGGGAGACGTTGTTTGGAGCCAGCCTGCAGATGTGAAGTGAGCCTCCGGAGTCTGTGAACAAAGGGCGGGCATGCTTCTTGCCTACAGCTGAGCCCTGCAGGTGAGAATCACGGCAGCGCCGGCTGCCTCTTCACTGAGCCGGCTCCAAAGCGCCACATCCAAAACAACACGCCAGCAAAAAGCAAGCACTGCAACATGGCCACAACAAACGATAATTTGCACCTATAATTAGCTGCATTCTCTACAAGCAAGCAGGTTGATCTATACATGTGCCTATAGATCAGCTGTGAAGCATGCCTATAACTAAAGTGTAATCCAATTAATCATATCACACTGACTGTGCGTGCAAGCACATTAGCACCGCCAACTTTTGAAATAATACGTCAGGGGCTTGGCTGGGCATTTTCTGCATCGAGGGCCGGCGAGAGCCAGACTGGTGTTGACTGGCCTCCGCAACCAAATTGGGACCCAGCCCACGGCAGCGTCGGCTGCCGGGCATAATTGAGGCTACATTGCTGCACAGTCAGGAAGGTTTTCTGGACAGCTGCAAACCACTCTGGCCCCCAGTCTGTGGTTCAGTCAGCTGCCGGTGGGGTCGGATTCGTTGTTGGCGTCGCCGGATCATGATTCTTACCTGCCGCAGAGAGCTGTACACTAGCCTACATGATTGCTGCCCAGACCTTAGAAAGGAAACCAATATTACAACAGATGTTGCCACTATTAGTATTAATTTGTAAAATCTTGCATATGTCATTCAAGATCAGTTAAAGATCGGTCTCATGTTGAGTGTGCTAAAATGATAAATTTTCTGGATTTATCCAGAATAGGATTTGAGCTGTTGGGCCCCTTAGAGCCTTTGCCAAAAAGGACTTAGTCAATGTCCTTTGAGACAGAGAACCCTGTGCACTATAACGACACAAACCTCTTGCACACTAAATGGATATGGTGCATTTTGGTTAACGATCAGTCCTGTGAGCCTCACAGGAGTTCTCTTCCAGGGGATCCTCATCAATAGTCATAAGCACTGAATATTCCCGCCCACGTGCGGGGACCCCGGAAATATAAAAATTATATATGGAAATCACATATATACAGCTCTACATATATGCATATACATATATCATTTTTTCTCATACCAATGCAGCTCTCAATAGGAGGCTAAACAATGTAATTACACACATAAAAAACTACATTTGCCAATATATAAAAACACCAGAGGACAATTAGTACTTGAACTCTGCTTTTTAATGAGCAAAATACTCATAAAGAGTAAAACTGCAAATTAAGTAGACATTGTTAGCCTACAGGCTGCATTGCAAACCAATAGCATAGAAAATGAAAGCATTTTCAACAAGAACTGGCACCGTGCCTTTAAGGCAGCCATGACCCTTAGCTTCCCATCATGCCTCAGGGGTGACAGTTAGGTCAGTTGTTCTTTCCGGCTCCTTCAGTCAGGACCCTGGATTTTCAGCTCTTGCTTTTTTGACTTTCTGTCAAAAAATATCTGTAAAAATCTAGTTTTTTCTACTTTCACTCGACGTGTTTTGGTCCTAGAGTGCAAGTAACACCTTTTTTGTGTTACAGAAAAGGTTTATTTTTGGATAAAATGCCTTCTTTATTCGATCCTTGCCCGTCCTGTGGCAAGAAGAAGGCCAGAACAGATACACATCCTGTGTGTATTCTCTGCCTCCCCGAGTCCCACTCTTCTGACAACTGCCAGCATTGTAAGAAGTTATCAAGAAGGACTATCAAGGAGAGGGACAGGATCCGTCTCTATGGCCTCTCTGAAAGAGGTAGGTCTCCTGTGAGGCAGAAGAGGAAGAGAACTCGGTCGACGTCGAGAGGAAAAGTCCCGACCTGTTCTCCGTCGGCGTCGGGATCGACGTCGAAGAAATCGGCGACGAAGAAATCGGCGTTGAAGACTTCGGTGATGCCGGCGCATCATCATTCGACAACGAAATCTTCGTCGACGAAGGTAACAGGTCCTCCGTTGACGTCAACCAGGCGGCGCTCAACGTCGAGAGACAGGTCTCCGTCGGCGCCGGTTGGGCGTTCGACGTCGAGGCAGATCACTCCGTCGTCGCAGCCGCGATCGACGTCGAGGCAGATCGCTCCGTCGTCGCAGGCGCGATCGACGTCGAGGCGCATCTCTCCGTCGTCGCCTCATCATCGGTGATCGACGTCGAGGCGCAGATCTCCACCGGGATCAAGGCAACGATTTTCGGCGTCGAGACACAGGACACCTCCTTCGGCGTCGAAGCAGACTCCAATGTCGATCCAGCATTCCACGCCGTCGAGACGGACGACACCGCCGAGTGGATCTTCGGCGTCAAGACCTCCGTCGCCGGCAGTCCAACGCCGGTCGACATCGAGACAGCAATCTCCTGAGAGGGTGCAGGGAATGTCGAAGCATGACACTGCATCAGTGTTGGAGAGACGTTCGACGTCGAGAAGTCCACCTTCTAAGAGAAGAAAGTCAACGTCGAGACATACGTCTCCGTTGAGAGGTCAGTCGACGCACAGACGCTCCAGATCAACGTCAAAGCGCCCTTCTGGAGACGCCTCACCTCCAGTGAGCCTGTCTTCTTCACCTTCAGGTTCGCCCAGTTCTCACCGAGGGTCAACGTCCAGATCCCCGGAGGTGGTGATCTCGACGTCCAGCAGTCCAGTGTCAGGGGGTCACCAAGATTCCCCAACAAGGCATGAAGAGGTGAGCGTCACTCCTCCTGCTCAGTCTCCTAAGGGAAGAGAGAGACGCAGATCGCCTTCCATCCATTTATCACCACGATGGTACAGGCCTTTACATCACTGGGCTACTGACAAGAATTACTCGAGCCCTCAGAACAGATCCCCGTTGGCTCGTTTAGCTCAGGATAAAGAGCGATCTCCGTCAAGAGCCAGAGCTCGCAGCCGCACCTCTGTGCACTCACACAGGAGGAGGTCTAGATCAAGAAGCAGGAGGAGAGCACACAGATCGCCTACTCCGTCCTCTTCTTCTACTCATACATCCCATAGAGACTAGTCGCCGACTTTGACTGACAGTCCACCGTCGAGGGTCTCTCCGGTGGACGACATCTACACTTTTCAGGACATTCTTGGCAGAGGAGCTGTAAAGCTGGGTATCCCTATGCCAACTCGTCAAAGCAAGTCCTCTGTGATTTTTGAGACTCTACACCAAAGAGCAGCAGCTAAACCTATGCTTCCCTTGGTACCAGGCATCATAGAGCCAGTGATGGATATCTTTCTCACGCCAGCAAGTGTTAAGATCGCTCCAGCGAGGATCTTAAAAAAATACCGTTCACCAGAGGACGACCCGCTCTTCCTCAGGGCTGATCCTCCTCCGGATTCAGTCATAATTGCTGCGGCAAAGAAGTCCCATGCGGTGGCATCCTCCTCCACTGTCCCACCAGACAAGGAGAGCAAGACGCAGGATTCCTGGGGAAGGAAGGTTTGTGGCACTTCGGCCTCCATCTTGAAGGTCTCCAATGCAACGGCACTCCTGGGCCGCTACGAAAGATCTCTGTGGGACTCACTACAGAGATTCACTGAAAAGTTGCCACAGGAAGACCGTAAAGATTTTGAGGAAATCCTAACAGAGGGCAGTCAGGTGTCTAACCAGGTCATCAGTGCTGCGGCGGATGGAGCTACCCTTTCGGCACATGCTTATGCTCATGGGGTATGCGCAAGAAGAACATCATGGCTACGTCTTACAGCGCTCAAGCCAGAAGCGCAGTCACGCATCCTCAATCTTCCGTTCTCTGGTTCCTCTTTGTTCGGGACTCACACGGATGAAGAGTGCTTATGTATAGCAGTAACTATAGGTACGGGTGGGCAGAACTCGCGGAGTTGTATTCCATGGAGTTACTTAATAACTCAGTAAAATTCCACAGAGTTCCGCCCATGATGTAAAGTTACTCCCAATGTTCTTATTACGATGAAACGGCACCTGATGTAACAGCATGTGAATTAACAACTAATGTTTCTCGGCGTCATCACATTTTATGTGCTTTACTGAGTGACCTTCTGCCATCTGTACCAGGCCTCACATGAGGTCCCGTGTACCATGTGCCGCCGCCTTGCCATTTCTGAGTGACAAGTAGTGCACACTCTGGCAGCATCGCTGACACGCTTCCTGTACTCGCGCCTGCACTGCGCAACACCGCTTTCCAGTAGAATCAGTGAAATAAACACTGCAATTACCAGGCCTCGTTTAAGGGTGTCGCCACTTTCAGAACTTTGTTTTGTCCCACAAATCCCTACTCCGTGACCTCACTGCCACTCGAGACGCAAAGCGCTAGCACAGAGATTTCAAGCCACCCCATGCTGTTTTCGTTCCGATTTCCCAATGCCACCCCTTACAAATCCTAGTGTGCTAAGTTAGTTAAACTACGTCAATCGTAAGGTATCGCCCATGATGTATGTGGCAATTTGGAAACTATGGATTGAGGCTCGCGCAGTACTGAAAAGTTCAGAATGTGTCTTGTTATTTTTTCTTTTCTGCAGAATGTTTTGATGGCCTGCTGTGCAGGACAATCATCCGTGCTCACTACAGGCAGTACACACATTTCCTTAGCGAGGGGGACACACAATGCTGTAGTAGTTTTTTAGGTCTCGGCCTGCACCAGCGCTTGCGCTGGTCTGGCCGAGAGTTTTAGTAAGCGGGTTTTGGAAGTGCAAACACTGGCTTTCAGCTGGCGACCAGCTTGCGTTCACGATGTGCGTGCACGCGCGCAGCTGCCATCTGGGTTTCCTATCTCTTCCTCATTTCCTCGTCATGGCTCATTAACTCTCTGGACTCTGATGTTTCAATCGCAGCAGCAGCTCACATTACCAACTGACGGCCCTGGACTACAGTCACATGAAAAACAACAGCGATTAGCATTGAAATGCAAGCTTTTTTTTGTCTAGTTAGAAATATTGCTTTGGTGTGTTGATTTCACCTTATATCGCTATTTGTTTTATATTGGGAGTCACAACCTAATTACCAGTATTTTTGTCTCACTCTGTTTTTTTAAAAATATTTATTCGCGCAAAGCACAAAGCTATATTTAAGGTTACTTTTTCCGCGTCACTTCTTCACTCTATTTAAACTCCACACCCCCACTCTTATTGTCTCTCTCCCCTCTCTAATTCTCTCTCTACTTAATTAACTCTCCCTCTCTATCTTTTTTAGCCTTTCATTCTCTCTCACCCCTTTATCTGTTTCTCTTTCAAACTCCTTCATTCACTCTCTCTTCCCTTCTTTCTCTCTCTCTATCCCGCTCCACTCTTTATTCTATGTACACCCTTTCTCTCTCTTTCTCTCTCACCACCCTCTCTAATTGGGCATTATATCTTCACTCTATCTCTCACTCTGCAACACCACAGCATCACTCAGCATCACCACAGCATCACTCAGCACAACCACAGCATCAATCAGAGCCAGCACAGCATCAATCAGAGCCAGCACAGCATCACTCAGCACCAACACAACATCTCTCAACGCCATCACAGCATCACTCAACGGCACCACAGCATCACTCAGTGCAACCACAGCATCACTCAGTGCAACCACAGCATTACTCAGCACAACCACAGCATCACTTAGCGCCACAACAGCATCACTCAGAGCCACAACACCATTACTCAGCAGCACCACAACATCACTTCGCGCCACAACAGCATCACTCAGCACCACCATAGCTTCACTCAGCGACACCACATCATCACTCAGGGCCAACACTGCATCACTCAGCACCACCACAGGATGACTCAGCACCACCACAGGATGACTCAGCACCACCACAGGATGACTCAGCACCACCACAGGATGACTCAGCACCACCACAGCATCACTCAGCACCACTACAGCATCGCTCAGCACCACCACAGCATCGCTCAGCACCACCACAGCATCGCTCAGCACCACCACAGTATCGCTCAGCACCACCACAGCATCACTCAGCACCACCACAGCATCGCTCAGCGCCACCACAGCATCACTCAGCGCCACCACAGCATCACTCAGTGCCACCACAGCATCACTCAGCGCCACCAGAGCATCACTCAGGGCCACCACAGCATCACTCAGGGCCACCACAGCATCACTCAGGGCCACCACAACATCCCTCAGCGCCGCCACAGCATCGCTCAGCGCCGCCACAGCATCGCTCAGCGCCGCCACAGCATCGCTCAGCACCGCCACTGCATCGCTCAGCACTGCCACAGCATCGCTCACTGCCACCACAGCATCACTCAGCGCCGCAACAGCATCACTCAGCACCGCCACAGCATAATTCAGGGCCACCACAGCATCGCTCAGCACCACCACTGCATCGCTCAGCACCACCACAGCATCATTCAGCACCACCACAGCATCATTCAGCACCACCACAGCATCATTCATTGCCACCACAGCATCACTCAGGGCCACCACAGCATCACTCAGGGCCACCACAGCATCACTCAGGGCCACCACAGCATCACTCAGCACCACCACAGCATCACTCAGCACCAAGACAATATCACTCAGCATCACTCAGCGCCAAGACAATATCACTCAGCACCACCACAGCATCACTCAGCACCACAGCAGTATCACTCAGCAAGACCTGAGTATCTTTCAGCATCACCTCAGCATCGTCTCCGCAACAGTCACCACCACCACCACTACCACCTCAGCATCACTCAGCCTGCTCTCGGAATCTGGCATCTGTTGATTCTCCCCTAGCGTCTGGCCGCTGCTAGTGTTATAATACAGGTACTAGTTCCCAACCTTCACCCTCCGATTGTTTATGCCCCCTCAAAAAAAAAGCTTTAACAAACAACCTTTGCAATAGGCAGAAACAAGTTGCCAGCATTGCAAGAACAAAAGAAAACTGAGGACATTTTTTATTGTTAATACTTTTTTTAATATGGTTGTTCAGTTTTACATAATGCCTTCTTGGTCATATATAAAGTAACAAAAATGCTTCTGACACTTTTTTATTATAACTTTTCAGCATGCTGCACAGCAGCCACACTTCTCTACAGCACAGCTTGAAGACATTGGCAAAGTCAATAGCTCTGGCTAAACACTTATAATGCCCCAAAGGCGAGACCTATTGGCTATGCCAATGCTTGTTTTTTGTTGTTGCAGATTTATATGGCGCGAACTCGACCCAAAGGTATTGGAGCGCTTTACATGAGCACCAGTTACGTTACACAAGGACACATTATTTGTTATATTTTTTTTGGTAGCCACGGGAAGATTAAGTGATTTGCCCAGAATCACAGGATGTGGAGTCGACCCCGAGGCTCGAACCTTGGTTTCCCCGCTCCAAAGTCGGCAGTCTAGCCGTAAGACCACATCCTCTCTTCACACTTCACACTTATAACGCTGTAAATACACTATAATAAATAATGCAGCGCTGTGTAACACACAGTACACTGATGTACAGAGTCTGCTGCACAAATGCACTTCTCCAGTATTTGGGTGTCTTTCATAGATTCGCATGCTTGAATCATTCCCCGTCGTCGAAGTGGGAGTCCCATTGTACATAAAATAGCAATATATCAATCAATCAATCAGGGGTTTGTTAAAGCGCGACTACTCACCCGTAAGGGTCTCAAGGCGCTGGGGGGGGTGCAGGTTCCATCCATCAAGGAGGGGGTCTGTCGAAAAGCCAGGTTTTGAGGTTTCTTGCGAAGATGGGAAGCGATGTTGTCTGTCTGAGGTGGAGCGGAAGGGCGTTCCATGCTTTGGCCGCGAGGAAGGAGAAGGAGCGGCCTCCCGATCTGGTCTTTCTGGTGCGGGGGACCACGGCGTAGGAGAGCTGGGCTGATCGTAGGGTCCTTTGGGGTGCGTGGAATTTGAGTCGGCTGTTCAGGTATGCTGGTCCGGTGCCGTGGAGGGCCTTGTGTGCGTACATAAATACATAGTATACTAATAGCATAGCTAAAAAATTCCATAGGGAGTATTGTAACATAGCAATCAATAGGAAAAAAGTTGTCACTTTATTAGCTCGTCCAAGACCTTAGATACAGTCCAAACTCCAGCCAATCAGGCGGCAGCACCCTCCAGAACCCTCTCCCCAGAGACTCAGAACCTCAGATTTTCTACCGCACATCGTGTGAAGGGAGTCTCCCTGAGCTCTGCTCAGTACTTCAACTCTTCTTTTCAAGAATTCTACTTGAAGCTTCACAGCAATGTCTACTACTAAGAGATCACTCTTCAGACACTGTGAGTCTTGTGGAAAACTGCGTCTTCACTCTGAGGATCCTCACAAAAAATGTATTTACTGCCTACATCCTGACCATCATGTGAGAGACTGTAAAATATGCAGGACCTTTCCTCAAAAGACCTTAAGGGACAGAGAAGGTCGACTACTTCTGTGGCTACAGAAGCTTAAAATGAAGGATAACCCTGTTTCTGATGTAGAGAGTGATTCCTCTCTTAACACTGTGGCATCTAAGAAAAGGGCTAGTGAGGCGAAATTATCTTCTCCAAAGGCCAAGGTACTGAAAAAACATCACTCTTCCAAGCGTGATGACCAGCCTTCATCGTCTAAAGGGACTTCTGTTCCCCCTAAGGGTCACTCTACATCGTCTACGCCCCCGAGATCCAAGTCTCAGGCGTCAAAATCTCTGTCAGAATCAGTTTTACCTAAAAAAACTAGTCTATCGTCGACGAGCTCGTCGTCGATTCCGCCGTCGACGAAGTCTTCCGTCGTCACAGCTACGACGACTACGGCTACCTTCTCTTCACCTAAACCTGCTATGGTGACGTCCTCTCCGTCGACGCTGGTCTCAGTGACGGTGAAGCCAAAGTCGTCGACGTCATCTCTCTCTTCGTCGACGAAGATAATGAAGAAGCCTTCGTCGTCGGATGCTTCTTCGTCGACGGGAGCCTCCAAGGATCGATTGGCTCCATCAACGCTTACCTCGTCGACGCTTACCTCGTTGACACCTGCCTCATCGACGCCTGTCCCATCGACAGTTGTCTCGTCGACGCCTGCTTCGTCGACGGTTGCTTCGTCGACGGCGGCGAAGACTTTACAGATGGAGAGTCAAGTATGTTTTTCGTCGACGGCGACAGCTTCGTCGACTGAATCCCTGGTTTCGCCTCCAGGTTTGATGCCTCTAGTGCCTTTGAAGCCTTCAACAGCCCTTCTACCATCATCTGAATCCAGGAAAGGCTCGTTGCTTCAACTCAGACAATTGTCTATGGACCTTTTAGTGCCTATTCAAGCCTCTCCTAACCTTCCAGTGCAACTGTTGGATTATGGGGCGGATGACGAGGATTCAGAGGAGGATGATAGGTTTCGAGCAGCTCGTAGTCCATCAGAGCTCCTCATTAAGTGCCAGGACATAGACGAAGAACAGGACTATGACTATTATTCGGAGCCGAATTACCAATCTGAAAGAGACACGTTAGTGACAGATTCCTTACCTTAGAATATCCCCAGGCGTCAGGCTGGATCCGGAAAGTTTTTGCGTAGCAGTACCCTTGCGCGTCGGTAGGCGGCGTCGTGCGGCTCCGTCGTCCGGCGTCGTGATCGCCGGGATGACGTCGCGGGCAGTACTTAGACGCCGCCCCTGCGCGCTGACGTCAGTTCTTCTTTTTCCGTGCCAGTAAGCGCAGATCCGGGAAGAGCAGTACCTAGTCAATTTTTGACTAACTTTTTTGTGAATTTTTTCACTGTTTCTTTATCGAGTCTTCACGACTCCTAGGTGTCGTAGGGATGCCCAGCTTCAAGCCATGCGACGCCTGTGCTCGCATGATGTCGATCACAGACCCGCATCTGGAGTGTCTCTTCTGTCTCGGCCGAGACCACGACACGAAGTCGTGCCCTGACTGCCAGAAACTTCACCCGAAGGCTTTGCGAGAGCGGTCTCGAAAGCTACTCGAGGTCCGGCAGTCGGCTCCGCGCCGCACCAAGCCCCGGTCCCGGGAGAGGTCGAGGGGCCGGTCGCGGAGTCCCCGCCGGTCGTCGGAGTCCAAGTCTTCGCGCTCCTCGGGTAAGTCGAAGCACAAAAAGTCTAAGAAGCGTCATCGCTCTAAGACTTCGCCTCGCCGGTCTCGCGACTCGGCTGAGGCCCCAGTCGGCACCGTCCCCGCGGCCCCGGACATGCCTGTAGAGCCGCCCCCGCATTACCCGTCCTTTCCGGGTTCGGGGGCGACTCCGGACAAAATACAGGAATTCCTGTCGGCCATGGCCCGCCTCTTCGGGCCTCCAGGTCCCTCCGGTGCGCCTTCGGGCCCCGCGGGCCCTGATGGGGTTGCTCCGGCGTCGCCGTCGACTCCGGTCCCGGCGCCGCCTGTCCCACCAGCCTTCATCCCGGCCTCGGCTCCGGCCTCGATCCCGGCTCCGGTGGTACCGCAACCCCCATCGACGCCGGTTGACCTAACCACGCCTCCGCCTCCGCCGATGTCCCCGGTGCCGTTCCTGACGCCGTCCGGGGCTCCGGACGGCGTCGGTCCCCGGCTCTCTCCGGCTCTGGACATGGAGCCGGACCGACATCGCTTGATGCCGGCTCCGGCGCCGATGAGACCTTGGGTCCCAGATGTCCCTCCTCCTCCATATTTTGCACCTGAGGAGGACCAAGAGAGCTGGGAGGGGTCTGAGGACCCTCTCACACAACAGTGTGAGTATGATCCGGACTGGGCTGAGGAACTTGGGGATGCCAGTGGTCTAGACACCTCCCCTGACACTGGCATGCTTTCTCCTCCCGTGGCTACGGAGGAGGGAGCTAATTTTGCAACGGTGTTGCGTAGAGCAGCTGGAGCCTTACATCTCCAACTGCCTACTGTGGCTGTCAGGACTAATCTCCTGACGGAAGTGCTTCAGCCGGCGGCTTCCTCCTCGGAGACTGTGCTGCCGTTTAATGATGCACTCACTGACGTTCTTTTGGGTGCCTGGTCCAAGCCCACCACAGGGGCTCCTGTCGATAGGAACGTGGCCCGACGCCATCGCCCTGCTCAGGGCGACCCCTTGTTTCTCTCCCAACATCCCACCCCGAGAGCTTGGTTGTCCAAGCCTCTGCCTCCCAAACCGCCTTCCCTACCGCCCCTCCGGATAGGGAATCCAAACGCCTGGACCAATTTGGGAAGAAGGCTTTTTCTTCCTCCAGTGCTGGCTTGCGGTCCGTAAACACCGCTTGCCTTTTGGGCCGATATACCCACTCCCTGTGGGATTCGGTGGCGGCTGTTTTGCTGCAGTGTTCTGAGGAGGTCCAGACACTGCTTACCCGCGCCATTGCGGAAGGGCGAGATGCGGCTAAATACACCATACGTTGTGGCCTTGATACCGCCGACTCGCTGGGCAGATCGCTTGCGACGACGGTGGCGCTACGTCGCCACGCCTGGCTGAGAACAACTGGTTTCTCGGGTGATGTCCAGAATACACTCATGGACATGCCCTTTGATGGAGTCGGTCTTTTTGGTTCAAAGGCAGACCATGCGCTGGAGCGTTTTAAGGACTCACGGGCTACTGCCAAGTCCCTGGGCCTTTCTGTTGTACGCCCTCCGCTAACCTCTGCTTTTCGCCCCTTTCGTGGCCACGGAAGGGGCGCCCAGTCACGTCAGCTGCCCAGCCACCGGCCCGCGCAGCAAGCGTCTTCGCGTGGCCGAGGACGTGGATACCGCCGTGGCGGTTCGGGCAACCAGCGTGCGGGTCAGGCCACTACCTCCAACCCGTCCGCGACCTCCAAGCCCTCCTAGTCCTTCCTTTCAGGTGCACAGCACGCCAGTAGGGGGCTGGGTCCGCCATCACCTTCACCACTGGCGTCCCATCACCTCGGACAGGTGGGTCTTGGACATTGTCCGAAGGGGCTACTCCCTCCCCTTCAAGACCACCCCCCCAGCCATGCCACCTCTATTCCACCGCATGTCAGGGGATCACTTGGTGCTTCTGCAGAAGGAAGTCACGGCCCTCTTGGTCAAGAGGGCCATCGAGCATGTTCCGACCCCAGAAGTAGGACGTGGTTGCTACTCCCACTACTTTCTGGTGCCCAAAAAGGACAAGGAGGACATGCGCCCTATCTTGGACCTCCGGAACGTCAATCGCTTCCTCCGGAAGGACAAGTTCAAGATGCTCACCCTAGCTCAGGTCTTGACTGCCCTCGACCCTGGAGACTGGTTGGTAGCGTTGGACTTGCAGGACGCTTATTTTCACATCCCCGTCCTGCCGGCCCACCGGCGTTACCTGCGGTTCACGGTAGGCCTCGAGCATTTTCAGTTCACCGTGCTCCCTTTTGGCCTTACACGTGCCCCTCGGGTGTTCACGAAAGTGATGGCGGTGGTCGCAGCTCATCTGCGCCGGGCAGGGGTTCCAGTCTTCCCCTACCTCGACGACTGGCTGCTGAAGGCGGGCTCGTCCCAGGCAGTCGTCTCCCACCTCCAGACTACGGCCGAACTCCTGCACTCGCTGGGGTTCTCCATCAATGTGCCGAAGTCGCATCTGATTCCTTCTCCACAGCTCCTTTTCATCAGAGCAGTTCTGGACACGACGCAGTTTCGGGCCTATCCTCCCGAACGGCGAGTCCGGGATATTCAGGCTATGATTCCGATCTTTCAGCCTTTATCCTGGGTTTCGGTACGGATGACCCTGAGGCTGCTGGGCCTCATGGCCTCCTGCAGCCTGCTGGTCAATCATGCCAGATGGCGTATGCGAGCTCTGCAGTGGGACCTGAAGTTCCAGTGGGCGCAGCACCAGGGCAACCTGTCCGATCACGTCCAGATCTCGGAGGGGACTGCAAGACAGTTGCAGTGGTGGCTCTCGAACCGGCAATAGGTCATGGGCAGATCCCTCTCCCTTCCCCAGCCAGAGCACACAGTTGTGACGGACGCGTCCCTTCTGGGATGGGGCGGTCACATGGGAGAGGCGGAGATCAGAGGCCTCTGGTCTCCGGCGGAGTCCCGGCTCCATATCAACCTTCTGGAGCTCCGGGCGATCCGACTTGCACTCAAGGCATTCCTTCCCTCTGTCAAAGGGAAGGTAGTGCAGGTGTTCACAGACAACACCACCGCCATGTGGTATTGCAACAAACAAGGCGGGGTGGGGTCGTGGACCCTCTGTCAGGAGGCTCTGCGCCTCTGGACATGGCTGGAACATCAGGGCATGTTCCTGATGGTTCAACACCTGGCAGGTTCCCTGAACGCCAGCGGGGACGAACTCAGCCGCAGGTGCATGATGGATCACGAATGGCGTCTTCACTCGGAAGTGGCGCAAGGACTCTTTCTACAGTGGGGAGAGCCTTGGTTAGATCTATTCGCCACCGAAGAGAACGCGCAATGTCATCAGTTCTGCGCGTTGGAATTTCCAAGGCGGCACTCGCTCGGCGACGCTTTTCGTCGCGAGTGGAGTTGCGGTCTGTTGTACGCCTTTCCGCCTATACCACTTCTACCCAGAGTGTTGAAGAAGATTCGGCGCGACCGGGCCCAAGTGATCCTTGTGGCTCCGGACTGGGCTCGAAGAGTTTGGTATCCCGAGCTACTCAGTATGAGCGTCGATCCCCCGATCCGTCTGCCTCTTCGGGAGGATCTTCTGTCGCAGCAGCAGGGGACGGTCCTCCACCCGAACCTGTCCAGCCTCCACCTGCTTGCGTGGACATTGAGCGGTGGCAGTTGATTCCTTTCGACTTGCCTCCCGAAGTTTGTGATGTGATTCTGGCAGCCAGGCGTCCCTCCACTAAGGTGGTATACGCCTGCAGGTGGAACAAGTTTGTGGCATGGTGCACAGCAAAGGCTGTGAATCCCCTTTCTGCCCCTCTTTCTGAGGTTCTTCTGTTCCTTCTTTCCCTGGCCCAACAGGGTTCTGCCCTGGGTACCATCAAGGGCTATCTTTGTGCCATCTCGGCCTTCCTCAGGCTTCCTGATCAGCCCTCCCTTTTCAAGTCCCCTGTTGTTAACAGGTTTCTAAAAGGCATTACACACCTCTTCCCTCCTGTTCCGTTTGTAATGCCTCAGTGGGACTTGAACTTGGTTCTTACCTTTCTTATGTGCGCTCCCTTTGAGCCTCTACATAACTGTCCTCTTCGTCTTCTCACTCTGAAGACAGCCTTTCTGGTGGCCATCACCTCCGCTCGGCGGGTGAGTGAGCTCCAGGCTCTTTCATGCAAACCTCCCTTTCTGTCTGTCCATCCAGACAAGGTTGTTCTTAGGACGCGCCCGTCCTTCTTGCCAAAGGTGGTTACTGCCTTCCACATTGGGCAGACCATCACTTTGCCCACCTTCTTTCCGCCTCCGCATCCTTCCAGAGAGGAAGAGAGGCTCCACCGTCTGGACCCAAAACGTGCGCTTTCTTTTTATATCAACCGCACACAACACTTCCGGGTGGATGACCAGCTCTTTGTTGGCTACGTGGGCGCCAAAAAGGTCGGGCGGTGCACAAGAGAACCATCTCCCGCTGGGTAACCTTGTGTATTAAAGCCTGCTATTCTTTGGCTAAGAAGGAGCCTCCTGTTGGGCTGCGTGCCCATTCCACCAGGGCAACGGCTGCTACCACGGCTTTGGGCCGCGGTGTTCCGCTGCAGGATATCTGTCAGGCAGCTACGTGGGCCTCGCTGCACACGTTTACAAAGCATTACTGCCTTGACAGTCAGGTCCGGAGGGACGGCTTCTTTGGCCGTTCTGTCCTCCGGGACTTCCTTGTCTGATCTTTGTTCGCAGACCCACCACCGGGGTTGGTATTGCTGGGGTATCTATTCTAAGGTAAGGAATCTGTCACTAACGTGTCTCTTTCAGATGCACAAGTTACTAACTTGTGTAACGATATATCTGTAAGAGACAGTAGTTAGTGACAGATTCCTTACCGCCCCACCCATCCTCCCCGTTCTGCGAACTGATTTCTAGGGTTAAGGACATCCCTTTCAGGGCCCTAGTATTTTTCAGACACCTATGTCAGCTTCTTGCATGGCTCTGCGTTCCTGGCGCGGAAAGTCGTGTACAGAACTGACGTCAGCGCGCAGGGGCGGCGTCTAAGTACTGCCCGCGACGTCATCCCGGCGATCACGACGCCGCCTACCGACGCGCAAGGGTACTGCTACGCAAAAACTTTCCGGATCCAGCCTGACGCCTGGGGATATTCTAAGGTAAGGAATCTGTCACTAACTACTGTCTCTTACAGATATATCGTTACACAAGTTAGTAACTTGTGCATCACAGTCTGAAAATACGACTGCACAGATGCCCCTGTCACTCATTTCAAATTTGCGGCACATGCTGGATGACTATTACCGTCGCTTCCCTCCTTCAGAGCCAGCTTCTTCGGTCCCTCAAACACCTGCTCCTCCACCTTCTTCAATCATTGCGCCGCCCCCTCATACTTCTCCGGTGGCGTCTACGGCTCATATTATAGAGGACACTCATTCAACTGATGAGGACATAGAAGAAGGGGAGTTAGACGATAGATCCCTACTTACTGAATGGGATAATTACCAAATTCAGACACCGCCTGCCTCTCCTACTCCTGTGGAATCTCTGCCGGTGGATATAGGTGGATTTCATGTCCTCATGGACAGAGCAGCCAAGAGATTTCAGCTCCCTATGGTCTCAAAGGATGAGGATTGTTTTTTATATGATTTCAAGAATCGACCACAAAAACAGGTGCGGGCGATTCCTATAATCGATTTCATCTGGCAGGAGGGTCTGAAAGTCATGAAAACCCCTGCCTCCATTCCGGCAGTCCTGCCGCGCTTGGATAAAAAGTACAAGGCACCAGACAATTCGCCAGCCTGTTTAATTGGTCAACCGAAGCCGGATTCGGTTATTTCGCAGGCGGCTCAACGTCGTGCCAGGAATCCCTCATCTCCATTGTCGGCCCCTCCTGATCGGGAAGGCAGGCGCCTTGATGCCATTGGCAAAAAAAATTCTACCATGGCAGCAACTACGGTCCGTGCGGCTAATTCCCTTGCTATTCTAGGCCACTATGATAGGCAAATGTGGTCGGACATTTCTCCTTTCATCGATCTGTTGCCTGAAGACTCAAAGACTGAAGCTTTAAAGATTCTCCAGGAAGGGGAGAAGATCTCTGCCGAGATCATTGATTGTGCAGTGGCTATCTCTTCCACAGGCTTTCGTCAGCTGGCAGGTGCGGCAGTTCTCCGAAGGCAGGGCTGGTTAAGAGCTACCTCTTTTCGCCAAGAAGTGCAAACAAAAATTATTGATATGCCTTTTGACGGAGAATCACTTTTTGGGCAGCACATAGATGATGCCCTTCAAACAATTAAAAAGGATACTGACACCGCACGTGCTCTGGGCACTATGCAATTTAAAAAGCAGCCCTTTCGAGGAGCGAGAGGTCGTGGATCCTCCTATTCCTTTCGAGGAGGTTACAATCAGAACAGACAGTATCAGGGACAACAACGTTACTCTTCCTCACAGCAACAGCAATCGTATCGTCAACCTCCAGCTGCCTCCTATAAACAGTACAGAGGAAAATCTTCCTACAGAGGCAGAGATTCTTCAAAAAAGCAGTGACAGCCGCCACCTGCCTACCACTCTGCTCAACAAAGTTGGAGGACGAATCTCCCATTTCTTCTCAAACTGGTCTGCCATCACTACAGATCGATGGGTGTTGGACATAGTGTCCAGAGGACACACCTTGGAATTTGTGAAATTTCCCCCAAATTCTCCTCCCAGAGGTCCTCCTCCTGCACATCTGAGGGAACTAATATGCCAAATCAAAGTCATGTTAAAAAAAGGAGTGATCGAAGTGGTTCCAATATTACAAAGGGGTGCAGGTTTCTATTCGAGATTCTTCCTCATCAAGAAAAAATAAGGGGATTGGCGACCCATCCTGGAACTTTGTTCCCTCAACAAATTTCTCAAAAAACAATCATTTCGAATGTTGTCTTTCCAAGAAGTTCTACATTTTCTATCTCAAGGAGATTACATGGCAACACTGGATCTTCAAGATGCCTATTTTCATGTCCCCATCCTACCCAGACACAGAAAATTCCTGCGCTTGAGAGTGGCTGGCAGAGACTTCCAATTCAAAGTCCTTCCCTTCGGCCTCCGCTCTGCGCCCCGAGTGTTCACCAAGGTTTTAGCACCGGTGGCAGCACATCTTCGTCAAGCGGGCGTCCAAATTTTTCCCTATCTAGACGACTGCCTTATCAAGGCGCAGTCACTTGCAGTGGCAATGAGACACACTCAAATATGCCGATCTCTATTTCAGTCACTGGGTCTGTCCATAAACCTGGAGAAGTCACACTTCACCCCTTCTCAGGTTCAGACTTTCTTGGGAGCCAGGATAAATTCTCGGACATCAAAGGCGTATGTCTCAAACGAAAGACAGCAATGGATATCCAAGCTGGCATCTCTTCTACGGGCAAGAAAGTCCATTTCTGTTCGACAGTTCAAGTCGCTTCTGGGAATGCTATCTTCCTGCATTCCCTTAATTCCCAACTGCCATCTCAAGATGAGACTATTACAAGAGGAAATCGACAAACAATGGCATCAGGTCTCAGGGTCTTTCAACAATGTGATCGTCATTACTTCTCGGATGCCCAAAGCGTTGCTATGGTGGACTCACAAAACAAACTTGTCAGAGGGTCGCTCCTTTCTAGCAGACGATCCAAGTCTCGTCCTTACAACCGATGCTTCCCTCGAGGGATGGGGGGCACATCTTCAAGGTCTCACAGTCAAGGGCAAATGGAATGCTCTGCAACGAACTTGGCACATAAACCTTCTGGAATTACTAGCGATATTCCTGGCGTTAAGGTCTTTTCGCACCCTTCTTCAAGGTGCTTCAGTGTTGATCCGGGCGGACAACACTACAAGCATGCATTATGTGAACAAACAAGGGGGCACAAGGTCCACTCTGCTGTCCCTACAAGCACAACAGATCTGGAACTGGGCGATTCAACATCAAATAACTTTATCAGCAGTTCATGTTCCGGGAGTGTCCAACGCTCTGGTGGACTCTCTGAGCAGATCAATTTCGTCCAACCACGAGTGGGAACTTTATCAACCAACGCTGGACAGCATCTTTCAGTGGTGCGGCGGCCCAATCTAGATCTATTTGCGACCAGTCAGAACCGCAAATGCCCATTTTACGCAAGCTGGCTTCCCCAACCAGGGTCGTGCGGAAATGCCTTTTTGATGAATTGGTAAAAAATGTATGCCTACGCTTTTCCGCCGATTCCTCTAGTCCCAAAGGTGCTTCGGAAGATGCGGAGGGAGCCATGTCGCACTCTTCTCATAGCCCCCAGATGGCCTTGCCAGATTTGGTTTTCAGAGCTACTCCTTCTGTCGGAGGACGATCCGATTATGTTTCATCCAATTCCGGATCTTCTGACAACGGACCAAGGGCAAGTCTGCCATCCGGATCCAGCATCTCTGAAATTGGCGGCCTGGCGCCTGAACACTATGAGTTTGCCAACTTAGTGATTCCTTCGGATTGCAGGGAGGTCCTTGCTAACGCCAGGGCACCTTCCACTATCAAGACCTACAAACTTAAGTGGAAAAGGTTCTGCCTTTGGTGTGAGGCTTCAAATGTTCACCCGATTCATTCTACGCCAGAACAACTTTTGCCTTTCTTCTTGCAATTAGCAAAATCGGGTTTATCTCATGCTACCCTTAAAGTTTTCCTGGCTGCAATTTCCAGATTTCGACAAGATGGTTCCAATTCTCTTTATTCTTCTAGAATAATACAACAATTCTTCAAGGGTTTATTCCGGATGTTCCCGCCAATACGACACCCTCCTCCATCTTGGCATTTAAACGTTGTGCTAACTCAACTCATGAAGTCCCCGTTTGAACCAATTCACAGGGCTGAGCTTAAATTTATCTCTTGGAAGACTTCATTGCTTTTGGCTCTTTTTTTTTTTTTTCTGTCCTCATTAAAGAAATAAAGTGAGTGGTCGTAGAGCAGTACCATGACACCCTCCTGAACCCAACCGAGGGGAAACGTGGCCCTGTAGATCTCTTTCCACCTCCAGGGTTTTTAGGGACGCCAACCACATGACACTTGGGAAATTGCCAAGGATAGTATCGAGCCCATGGTTTATACATAAACCATTTTCCCAGAAACTCACATGTTTCATAATCATTGGACTTTTGTGCATATTAGGAAGTTGCAGGACCCAAATTATTAGCCCAGTTATCCCAAAGCCCCCAAAATCTAGTTCTTTTCTTTGCTTCGCAACCCATATCCAACTTGTGGATTCTTTTAACAGAGGACACCCAGTCTAAACATTTTGGAGAATTAGGTGATATCCAATTTAGACAGATTTCTCTTCTTGCCAGAAGAATTAAAACAAACAATAATGAAGTTTGGAGATTTGACAGTTTGATAATAATACTGTCTTCAGGTAAAATTCTGAAAATTATTAATACCAAGCTTACCTGAAATTCTTGGCCAATTACATCTGAGATAGTCTTACCAACTTGCCTCCAGAAGCCCTGGATCCGAGGACACTGCATGAACATATGCACATCATCTGCGCTTCTCAGATTATATTTCACACAGAACTTCTCTCCGCCTCCAAGCTTGGAAAGCCTCTTCGGGGTCCAGTAAGCTCTGTGGAGTGTGAACAGATGGTTTCTCCTCAATGATGCAGCCTTGACAACCTTCCACAAAATGCATATAGATACTTGCCAAAAAGATCAGATGTCGCTGGAAGGCAGTTCTCTTCCCCAGGGCTCCTCCATAGGCAATGGTGGCAGATCTCCTTTAATCAAAGTCCAGTACCATCTCGCCACTTCTTTGCTTTGGGAGCACGGAACTAAAAACCTGCTCTCCAATTCCTCGCTAATAACTTCATTTTTGCCCTGATTTGTAGCCCAGCGGGAGAGTTGATAAAATTTTAATCTGGATAACCTTTGATTTGTTTGAGATTTAAGCTCATCCCATGGCAAGAGTTTGTTATCTTGCAGTAATTGGCCCCATTTCTGAAATCCGTTTTCCCATAGAGGGGCTGATAATCTGTCATTTAGGCATTCTGGAGTGCCTGGAGAGTTCCATATGGGAGCATTAGAACAGTAGTATGGAATTTTAAGCAGCTTCCTCATCTGGAACCATAATTCACAGGTTGACCGTAACACCTTCAATTTAATTTTTTTAAAGTATTTAGGGTGTCCGAATTTAAAAAGAAACCCATCACCCCCCTGCGGTACACTGTTAGACATGGCTAAGAAGCAAGGCGTAAAATAGGTGGAATCAAGAAGAAGGGATCTCATGTTCTTAAAAAGGAAAGCCCAACTGTAAAACCCAAAATCAGGGCTAGCTATTCCCCCAGCTGCTTTCTCACATCTCAATTTCTTCCATGCAATCCTCACCCCTTTGTCAGCCCAGAGGAAGCTATTAATGTCCGACCGCAAATTTTTTAAAGCGGCTGAACAAAATAGTAAAGGGATTGCATCAAAAATGAATGTCATTTTGGGCAAAACCGACATTTTGACAAGATTGGAACGACCAAGAATTGACAATGGGAGATTGCACCAAGATTTCAGTAAGGCTCTAATCTCCTTCCTTTTAACCTCTAAATTAACCTGGGCCAAATCATTGATGTTCTGAGTGATTTGAATACCTAAGTATCTTATTTGATGGTGTACTAAAGGCGAACTAGCTTGCCAATTCCATGACATAATCTCGGTTTTTTGTGAGTTGATTTGATAACCTGATATCTTCCCAAACTCTGTCAGGAGTTGTTCCAATTTTGGCAAAATCGCTGGTGATTCTTTTGTAAAAATCATCAGGTCATCGGCATACAGGGCTAACTTCTTTGACCATCCCCTATATTCAAATGGGACAAAGAACTCACTGGACCTGATGATTTGTGCTAGTGGTTCTATGTACAAATCAAAAAGGAGAGGGGACAGCCCTGCCTAGTGCCTCGCTCTAAAGTAACCGAATTGGTTAAGTTTCCATTAACTATAATCCTAGCTGTGGGAGTTTTATATATGTTCCTAATAGTTCTTGCGATATTTTCTCCTAGGCCAAACGCTTGAACTAAATGATGTAAGCAAGTCCAATTCACCCGGTCAAAAGCTTTGGCCGCATCAAATGCAAAGATCGTAAGTGGCAAATTATTGGCTGAAGCGATATCAATAGCTCCTATCAGCTCATGAGTTAAGTCATGCAGTTGGCGCCCTCTGATAAACCCCTTTTGATCCGGGTGAATTAATTTTCCCATTATATTATTCAGTCTCCCTGCTATAATTAGCGCAAAGATTTTATAGTCACAATTAAGCAGGGAGATGGGTCTATAAGACTCACATTTTTTTTAATCTTTATTGGGTTTTAGGATCATGGTAACGGCTGCCTCATTCCATGAACTAGGGATTGGGGAGTTAGTTGAAAAATGCTATCAAATAGTTTCTCCAAGACCGGGGCAAGCGTCTCGTTAAGGGCGATATAAAACTCGTTAGGAATAGCATCTAGACCTGCAGCACTGCCTCTCTTTAACTTTTTTATTACAGTTCTAATTTCAGATAGTGAGAGCTTCCTATTAAGTTTTTTTTTTTTTTAAACAAACTTTATTGGCATTTTCAGTTATGACATAGTATACTCAGTTCCGAATAGTGGTCATAGCCCGTATCTTAACTCCTTGCCTTAGCGACGACCTCTATCTGTGGTCTCATTAGTCTGCGCTGTTACCCTTATGGGTTGGCTACCCAATTCCTACCAAGGAGTTCCGTTGAATGATGCCTCTATGCTCTCCCTTCCCTCTCCCCCCCCCAAACTTCCCAACCTATCCCCCACCCACCCCGCGCTGCTGTCGACTAATTGCACCCCATCTATTGTGTGTAGATTGTCTGGGTCCCCCTCGCTACTAGCTAAGGGCAGTGGAGCATAACCCATTCCCTCGGGCGCCCAGAACTGTCTCAGTGCTCCCCTCCGTGCTCGCGCAGTTCTCTCTTGTGGTCCTGATTACCAGGGCTTGCGGGTCGAGAGAGGCTCCTCGGGTTGCCGGGTGCAGACTCCTGCCCTTCATGTCGCAATTCGTCAACCATTACCCCCCAAGCCTGTGCCCGCTCCAGCCTGCCTATTCCCGGCTTGGCATTTCTGAGCAGTATTCTGTTTTCGCACCCTGCCCATTTTTCTAACTCACGTTTCCATTGTGTGACATTGGGGCCTGTAGGGGCCTTCCATTTGCTCGTTAGTTCCCGTTTTGCCAATATAAATGCCAAGTCCTGGAACCTCGCCGTCATTTTGGTCTTTGCCGAATGCGGGAACAGATTGAGGAGCACATGACTTGGTGTGCATGGGATGTCCCTTCCTGTAATTCGTGCTGTCTCCAGGGCCACCTCCCGCCAGTACATGCATAACTGTGGGCAACTCCACATCATGTGGAAATAACTGGCCCCCACCTCCCCGCATCTTGGGCATCCCGCGTCGTCTCTGAGGAAGAACCGGTTGATCCTATCCGGGTAAGGTATGCCCGGTGTAATGTATAGAAACTAATTAACTGAAACCGCGCATTGCGAGACACCTTGATGGCCCTCTGGAGTGCATTGTCCCAATCCCTATCCTCTAGGGGATTTCCCAGGTCAGTTTCCCATTTGGCTCTCAACCCTTCCAATGGTTTCGTGTAGTCCCGTCTAAATGCCCTGTAGAGGCATGAGACCGCTTTAATGACCCCCCCCCTGACAGGCTTATGTACTCACTGGTTGCATGTGTGGGTGGTTCAGTTGTCCCTCGTCCCCAGTGTCTACGCATGGCCCCCGTGACAGCCCCATATAGCAAGAAGTGTCCCTGCGGTATGTCCCAAGCAGCGCGGAAGTCCTCAAATGGGAGCAGCTCTCCGTCCCTATATAAGTCTCCCAGTTTAGTTGCCCCGGCCTGCACCCATTCCTCCAACCCCCTCCAGTTTCCTCCATGTGGGAGTGCCTCGAGAAATGCTACTTACATCTCGGGTGAATAGGGGCGTCTGGTCTTTGTTTTTTGCAAGCATCTAGTCCAGCAGCGCCTCACCACTTTATGTTCAGAGGAACCTACCCCTCCCGGCCTGATAGTGCCCATGAAGGTACCGAGCACGTCTGCTCTGTCCGGGGTAAAGGGAGGTCTCCTCCGGCCCGGATCTAGACTCCCAGCCACCCATTGCGTAAGTCTTTGGAGCTGTCCCGCGAGGTAGTAGCTCTCCATCTCCGGGACCGCCAGGCCCCCCAAGGGTCGCCCTTGACAGCGTGGTCAGGGCTACCCTCCTTCTGCCATTTCCCCATATAAAAGCAGTGATAAGGGAGTCGAGGGAGCGGAACCACGCACTTGGAATCCACACCGGTAGTGTGACGAAAAGTACAGCAGTCGGGGCAGCGCTATCATTTTTAGGAGGGAGATCCGCCCCGCGACCGACAGTGGTAGGTTACTCCAGAAAGCCATGCTGCCCTTCAACGCCCGCAGGGCCCCACCTACATTCCCAGTTCCTATTAAGTTGTTGAGCCTGATCTTCAGGTAATGACTGTAAGGAGGCTTTATCTAGGTAATTTTTAATTTGGGGGTGTAACTACTAGGCCTTCAGTGTACAGATCTTTAAAAAAAAGTTCAAACTCGTTTTCCATCTTGACCCTATCTGAAAATATCTCCCCTGTTTCTATATTGTATATCTCTTTAATCAGGTTTCTAGTTAGGTTGACTCGAGATTTCCAGGCCAGGAGCTTCCCACTGCCTTCTCCATATTCATAGTTAGCAAGTTTGCTAACTTCCCATCTTCTTCTAATAATATTGTAAAGATAGTCTGTCATATCTTGTCGCTTAGCTAGTAGCTCGGGACTTTCCTTCCTCTGTTCTACACTGCTCTGATTAGTTGTTTGGTTAAGCGAGGCTCTAAGAATTTCGGCTTCCAATAGCTTAAATTTTTCTTTATTATCCTTGTTGATTTTAGCTGAGATGCCAATAATTCTGCCTCTGATAAAAGCCTTATAGGAGTCCCATATTATCTCCAAAGGGGCAGACCGATCGTTTACTTCAAAGAAGAACAAAGTGTCCGTTTTTAACTGTTCAATCACTAACTCATCTTTAAGGATAGTTTTATCGAACGTCCATCTTTTTGTTTCTGATTGGCTGGAAAATTTTAGATTTATCTGGACCACTGAGTGATCTGATAGATGTTCTGGGATGTGGGAAACTACGCTGACCAATTCTATCAACCTGGAATCTATCAGGAAATAGTCTATTCTAGAGTGATATTTCTGTTTTTTATTATGAAACGTAAAATTAAAATTCTGGGAGCCAGTTATAGTCTTATTTTTTAATCTCCAAATATCTACAAGATTTAAATCACCCATAAGGATTTTGATCAGTGAGCCCATTTTCGTAGGTATCATTCTCCCCCCCTTGGACCTATCAAGAGAGGGGTTCAAAAGAACATTAAAATCTCCACCCATAATAATGTGGAAATTAGTATCAAGTAAGTGATTGTAAATTGTTCTAAGAGTTGAATCATCATCAATGTTTGGGCCATAGTATCCCACCAAAGTCACCCACTCATTTCGTATTTTTATATCCGTTATAATCCAACGACCCCTGTTATCTATCTTAGAAGAGCCCAAGATTGCTTTGGCCGATTTTTTAACAATGATGGCCACGCCTTTAGTACAGAAGGGTTGTGTGGTATGAAGTGAGCCATCTATCCATCTTTGCTTAGCAACTGCCAACTCCCATTCCTCAGCTGTGAGGTGAGTCTCTTGTAAAATCATAATATCAAAGTCTGCTTGCCTTAAGTATTGAAATATCCTCTTTCGCCTACTTAGGACCCTTAAGCCATTGATGTTCCAAGTACAAATTCTAGATTCAGTCATTTATACCATTTGTACCAGGCCAGCGTGCCCTAACTCTGGACCAGGAGAACGCGCTCTGGTTACGGGCTATTCCTGTCTGGTTAGCAACTTCCTTAAAAAAACTGTGTAAAGGAGGACTTTTTCTTTTTTTTCCCCTATTTTTCTCCCCACCCAGTGAAAACTTAACATTACATTATTCTTGTGTTTCCCCCCCCCCCCGGGAACCCTCCTATACCACATGGGGTTTGATGTAGAATAACCCCTGTGAACTCACCACCCACCTACCCGGCAACCAATACTTGTCATGCAACTTCTGTGCAAGATTATCCCTGAGCTTTAATTTGGCCAATAAAGGTCCCTACCTCCTTAGGGTCCCTAAAATTAAACATTTTGTTTTTCCACATCACCCTAAGTAAGGCGGGGAACCTCAACTGTACCGTGGCACCCAGTGATCTTAAAATTGGCATGAATTTTTCCAATTCCCATTGTCTATCCTGCGTAATTCTTGAAAGATCCGACCTTATCCGGAAGACCCAGTCCCCCTTCGTGAAAGTTTCAGCTTTTAAGGCTTCCGATAGTACCCGCTCTTTTAAAGCATACGTTTTAAAATTAACCAGAATTCGCCGAGGATTTTTTCTATTTGGGTTCTTGGAGAAAGGATCTCTGTGAATTCTCTGGATGTCTGTTTCTAGTTCCTTAACATCTACCACGGGGATGAAGTCTTTTAACAGATTTATGACATAGGTTTTAATGTCCTCCCCCTCTGAGCCCTCCGGAATGTTCAGGATTTTAATGTTGTTACGTCTAGCATTATTTTCCAGTGTCTCCAACTTATCTAGCATGTCTTTTTCTCCTTTTTTTAATGCCTGAATCTCAGTACAGTTCAGCTCCACTTGTTTATTCAACGCTTCTATTGAGACCTCCATTACACATATTCTTTCGGTGATCGCCGACATTTTAGCTTCTAGGGATTCACATGAGTCTTGGATCTTGGCCTGGTTTGTCTCAGAAATGGCAAACTTACTCCGAATTTCTGATGAGAGGGCATCTAACAACTGTGCCAAATTTAGCTGGTCGGGGGCAGTTGACATTACTGATATAACCGGAGTGGTAGATGTGGAGTTAGGGGTATCAGAACCAGAGGCAGATCCCAGGCCATTCTCGCCTAATACCTCAAACATATTACCTGTTGTAATGTTGGCAAATTCTGCCCCACCAGGAGCCGGGATAGCTGGGATAGTTTTCCTTGTATCCATTTTGGTCTCTACTACCTTAAGTACCTTGATTGATGATGTCTTCCCACTGCCGTTATTTATGGAAGGCTGGAACTCCTCCAGTGGCAGGGGAGAGATTAGTTGTGTTTTTTCCTGTACTTTAAAAAAAGATCTTAGAGACAGCGTAACTTTAAGTGTAGAGGTTTCCTTTAGATGTCGCGAAGACAGAGACGAGATAATTTGCTGATTTCTGTTTAAATTCTTGCCTGATTTTTTAATAGGTTTTTTAGTAACAGGATTCCCTACTATAGGAGCCCAAAGGGAAGTGATAGGGGAATCTACCAAGTGCTCCAACTGGTTGTAAATTTTATTACGTAAAGTATACCTATTAAGGTGCCCCAAGGTTGTAGACCTTTCCTCTGTGACCACTTGAGAGTGCTGGCTCTCCGATATTTCATAAGATTCAAAGGGATTAGGCTGATTAACGTCTTCAGATACAACCCCCTTATTTATACTGTCTGCACTATGTACTTGAGGAGGTACCGGAGCTGGTGGCCTAGGTTTTATTTTTCTTCCTCTCTTTGGTGGCAGATTTGAAGGGGAGCTCACATTACAGCCCCCTTTGTTTGTAATTTTGGCTCGTCTGGGGGTCATAGGCTGGCTGAAGTTAAGACACCCCTGTGATCCTGTACAGCTACACTGGAAATTGCTAGAGATCGGGGATGTTTGAAGGACAATTCTGTGCCCTTGAAAGTATTGTAAATATTGTGTGTATTGTAAATGCTGTAAACGTTGAACGTCCTCCCGTTGTAAATCCGTCAAAATTCTGCCCAGGAAAACACTCCTGCTACTCAGTCCAAACTCTATCTTAACCCCATTTACACAACAGCAATTGTGAGCAGAGTTTTGATAAAAGGAGATCCTACCTGGTGTTCCTCGCAGAGAAATCCTAGTGGTTGCACGCCTGTCGGAACGGATCCCAGACGCTGCCTGGAGTAACCTTCCCCAACCGTAAGCAACCGCGGACCCCCCGCTCAGCTGCGCCGGATCCCGATCCAGATCCACGCTCGGGCCCGCCCAGCCACTGCAAGCCGGACCAAGCGCCACCCCCACCACGCCAAGCAGCAAGAGGCGGCAGCGAGAGGCAACGCGAGGCAGACAAGCAGAAAGGACGGAATCCCCGAGAACGCCGAAGACGCCACGCCCGACCAACAAACAGACCGAAATGGCGAAAGCGGAATGACCCGGCAGCCCACAAAGAGCCACAGCCTTCCGTGGGTAATTTCAGCCCACTTTTATTGCTCCCACTAGTTCTTAGTGCTCAGGGATCCTTTTAGAAAGTGCCGGGAGGTGGAGAGGAGCTCGCGGCCATGTTCCCAATTCCTAGCAGACTGCAGCTTTTGGCTCTTACGTCAGCTCGACGAGTCAGCGATATACAGGCTTTTACTATTAAACCGCCTTTGTTGCAATTCACCAAAGACTCAGTTGTGCTCCGCACAAACCCTGCATTTATTCCAAAGGTGCTTTCTGATTTCCATTTAAATGAGCCTGTCATCTTAAAGACTTTTTTCCCTAATCCTCAGTCGCCAGCCGGAAAGGCTTTACACTCTCTAGATGTCAAAAGGTGTTTAAAATTTTATCTGCAAAAGACAGCACCTGTTCGGAAAACTGATCAGCTATTTGTGACTTACGGCATGATGCGTAAAGGACATCCAGTAACTAAACATACTATTGCTAGATGGATATCTAGTACAATTTCCTACTGTCATCAACAAGCGGGGAAGACACTTCAAAGAACAGTCAAGGCACATTCTACCAGAGCTGTCTCCTCTTCGACTGCGCTTTTTGCTGGTGTGCCTCTTCATCAAATCTGTAGAGCTGCGACATGGTCTAGCAGACACACCTTTACCAAACATTACTGTCTGGAAGCTGCAGACAACGCTGACACAGCCGTGGGGCAAGCAGTACTACGTAATCTTTTTAAATAAGGTGAGCCTCTGTTTTCTTCCCTCCTCCTGCACAGATTGTACATTATAATGTATGTTTTAGATACATATATGGTCATGCAATGATATATATTTACATGTATATATTACTGACTATGTACAGTTTGGGAATTACTGCTATCTATTCTGATTCAAGCATGTGAATCTATGAAAGACACCCTAATACTGGAGAAGAACAAAAGTTACTTACCTGTAAACTGTGGTTCTCCAGTATTGTTGTCTTTCATAGATTCACATGCGACTCACCCACCTCCCCTCAGAGGCTCTCCTCGTTTACTTGACTATTGTCACTCTCGTGCTAGAAAATCTGAGGTTCTGAGTCTCTGGGGAGAGGGTTCTGGAGGGTGCTGCCGCCTGATTGGCTGGTGTTTGGACTGTATCTAAGGACTTGGACGAGCTAATAAAGTGACAACTTTTTTCCTATTGATTGCTATATCTGAAAGAGACACGTTAGTGATAGATTCCTTACCTTAGAATATCCCCAGGCGTCAGGCTGGATCCGGAAAGTTTTGCGTAGCAGTACCCTTGCGCGTCGGTAGGCGGCGTCGTGCGGCTCCGCGTCCGTCGTCGGCGTCGTGATCGCCGGGATGACGTCGCGGGCAGTACTTAGGCGCCGCCCCTGCGCGCTGACGTCAGTTCTTCTTTTTCCGCGCCAGTAAGCGCAGATCCGGGAAGAGCAGTGCCCTGGTCAATTTTTGACCATACTTTTGGTGATTTTTCACTGTTTTTTTTTCCAGCCTTCAGGTGTCGTAGGGATGCCCGGCTTCAAGCGATGCGGCGCCTGTGCGCGGATGATGTCCGTCACCGACCCGCATTGGGAGTGTCTCTTCTGCCTCGGCCGAGGCCACGACACCGAGTCTTGTCCCGAATGCCAGGCCCTCAACCCGAAGGCTTTGCGAGAGCGGTCTCGAAAGCTCCTCGAGGCCCGGCATTCGGCTCCGCGGAAGCCCCGGTCGCGTGAGAGGTCCAGGGGTCGCTCGCGGAGTGCACACCGGTCGTCGGCGTCGAAGTCTTCTTCGTCCGGTAAGTCTCGACACAAGAAGTCCAAGAAGCATCGTCGCTCTCGGACTTCGCCTCGCCGGTCTCGCGACTCGGCTGAGGCCCCTCCCGGCACCGTCCCCGCCCCGCGGCCCCGGACTTGCCTGTGGAGTCGCCCCGTCATACCCGCCCTTCCCGGGTTCGGGGGCGGATCCGGCCAAGGTACAGGAGTTCCTGTCGGCCATGGCCCGCCTCTTCGGGCCTTCAGGCCCCTCCGGTGCGCCTTCGGGCCCCGCGGGCCCTGATGGGGTTGATCCGGCGTCGCCGGCGGCTCCGGCCCCGGCGTCGCCCGAGCCTCCAGCCTCGATCCCGGCTCCGGCTCCGGCCCCGGCCTCGATCCCGGCTCCACAACCCCCATCGACGCCGGTCGACCTCACGACACCTCCGCCGGCGCCCGATGTCTCCGGTGCCGTTCTCGACGCCGCCCTGGGCTCCGGGCGGCGTCGTCCCCCAGTTCCTTCCGGCTCCGGACTTGGACCCGGAGCGACGTCGCTCGACGCCGGCTCCGGCGCCGATGGGACCTTGGGTCCCAAATGTCCCTCCTCCTCCTTATTTTGAACCAGAGGAGGACCAGGAGGACTGGGAGGGGTCTGATGACCCTCTGACACGCAACTGTCAGTATGATGAGGACTGGACAGAGAGTCTAGGGGAGGCCAGTGGTCTGGATACTTCTCCTGACACTGGCATGCTGTCTCCTCCCGTGGCTACGGAGGAGGGGGCCAATTTTGGTACGGTGTTGCGTAGGGCTGCTGGGGCCTTACGTCTCCAGCTCCCTACTTTGACGGTCAAGCCTAACATCTTGACAGAGGTGCTTCAGCCGGCAGCCTCCTCTGCGGAGACTGTGCTGCCGTTTAACGACGCCCTCACGGACGTTCTTTTGGGCGCCTGGTCCAAGCCCAACACAGGGGCTCCTGTGGATCGGAACGTGTCACGACGCCATCGCCCCGCTCCGGGCGACCCCCTGTTTCTTTCTGTCCACCCCACTCCTGAGAGCTTGGTTGTCCAAGCCTCCGCTTCCCAAACCGCCTTCCCTACCGCTCCTCCGGATAGGGAATCCAAACGCCTGGATCAGTTTGGGAAGAAAGGTTTTCTTCCTCCAGTGCTGGCTTGCGGTCCGTTAACACCGCTTGTCTTTTGGGCCGATATACCCACTCTCTGTGGGATTCGGTGGCGGATGTTTTGCCCCAGTGCCCTGAGGAGGTCCAGGCACTGCTTTCCCGCGCCATTGCGGAAGGAAGGGATGCGGCCAAATACACTATCCGTTGTGGCCTTGACACCGCCGACTCGCTGGGCAGGTCGATTGCAACGACGGTGGCGCTCCGACGCCACGCCTGGCTGAGAACCACTGGTTTTTCAGGGGATGTCCAGAATACTCTCATGGACATGCCCTTTGATGGAGTCGGTCTTTTTGGGTCCAAAGCAGACCATGCGTTGGAGCGCTTTAAGGACTCACGGGCTACTGCCAAGTCCCTGGGCCTTTCTGCTACACGCCCTCCGCTGCCTTCTGCTTTTCGCCCCTATCGTGGCCACGGTAGGGCGCCCCTTCACGTCAGCAGCCCAGCCACCGGCCCGCGCAGCAGGCGTCTTCGCGTGGCCGAGGACGTGGATTCCGCCGTGGCGGATCGGGCAACTCAGCGTGCGGGTCAGGCCACCACCTCCAACCCGTCCGCGGCCTCCAAGCCCTCCTAGTCCCTCCTTTCAGGTGCACGGCACGCCAGTAGAGGGCAGGGTCCGCCATCACCTTCCCCACTGGCGCACCATCACCTCGGACAGGTGGGTCTTGGACATTGTCCGAAGGGGCTACTCCCTCCCCTTCGAGACCACCCCCAGCCATGCCACCTCAATTCCACCGCATGTCAGGGGATCACTTGGTGCTTCTACA
Organism: Calotriton arnoldi; assembly: GCA_963921515.1. Taxonomy (NCBI): domain Eukaryota; kingdom Metazoa; phylum Chordata; class Amphibia; order Caudata; family Salamandridae; genus Calotriton; species Calotriton arnoldi. The sequence goes on from CAWUFW010003373.1 coordinate 1,650,657, forward strand.
GAAGGAAGTCACGGCCCTCTTGACCAAGAGGGCCATCGAGCATGTTCCGACCCCAGAAGTAGGGCGTGGTTGCTACTCCCACTACTTTCTGGTGCCCAAAAGGACAAGGAGGACATGCGTCCTATCTTGGACCTCCGGAACGTCAATCGCTTCCTCCGGAAGGAGAAGTTCAGGATGCTCACCCTAGCTCAGGTCTTGACTGCCCTCGACCCTGGAGACTGGTTGGTAGCGTTGGACTTGCAGGACGCGTATTTCCACATCCCCGTCCTGCCGGCCCACCGGCGTTACCTTCGGTTCACGGTAGGCCCCGAGCATTTTCAGTTCACCGTGCTCCCCTTTGGCCTTACCAGTGCCCCTCGGGTGTTCACGAAAGTGATGGCGGTGGTCGCAGCTCATCTGCGCCGGGCAGGGGTTTCAGTCTTCCCCTACCTCGACGACTGGCTGCTGAAGGCGGGCTCGTCCCAGGCAGTCGTCTCCCACCTCCAGACTACGGCCGAACTCCTGCACTCGCTGGGGTTCTCCATCAATGTGCCGAAGTCGCATCTAATTCCTTCTCCACAGCTCCTTTTCATCGGAGCAGTTCTGGACACGACGCGGTTTCGGGCCTATCCTCCCGAACGGCGAGTCCGGGATATTCAGGCTATGATTCCGATCTTTCGGCCTTTATCCTGGGTTTCGGTAAGGATGACCCTGAGGCTGCTGGGCCTCATGGCCTCCTGCATCCTGCTGGTCAATCATGCCAGATGGCATATGCGGGCTCTGCAGTGGGACCTGAAGTTCCAGTGGGCGCAGCACCAGGGCAACCTGTCCGATCACGTCCAGATCTCGGAGGGGACTGCAAAACAGTTGCAGTGGTGGCTCTCGAACCGGCAATGGGTCATGGGCAGATCCCTCTCCCTTCCCCAGCCAGAGCATACAGTTGTGACGGACGCGTCCCTTCTGGGATGGGGCGGTCACATGGGAGAGGCGGAGATCAGAGGCCTCTGGTCTCCGGCGGAGTCCCGGCTCCATATCAACCTTCTGGAGCTCCGGGCGATCCGGCTTGCACTCAAGGCATTCCTTCCCTCTGTCAAAGGGAAGGTAGTGCAGGTGTTCACAGACAACACCACCGCCATGTGGTACTGCAACAAACAGGGCGGGGTGGGGTCTTGGACCCTTTGTCAGGAGGCTCTGCGCCTCTGGACATGGCTGGAACATCAGGGCATGTTCCTGATGGTTCAACACCTGGCAGGTTCTCTGAACGCCAGGGCGGACGAACCTCAGCCGCAGGTGCATGATGGATCACGAATGGCGTCTTCACTCGGAAGTGGCGCAAGGACTCTTTCTACAGTGGGGAGAGCCTTGGTTAGATCTATTCGCCACCGAAGAGAACGCGCAATGTCATCAGTTCTGCGCGTTGGAATTTCCAAGGCGGCACTCGCTCGGCGACGCTTTTCGTCGCGAGTGGAGTTGCGGTCTGTTATACGCCTTTCCGCCTATACCACTTCTACCCAGAGTGTTGAAGAAGATTCGGCACGACCGGGCCCAAGTCATTCTTGTGGCTCCGGACTGGGCTCGAAGAGTTTGGTATCCCGAGCTACTCAATATGAGCATAGATCCCCCGATCCGTCTGCCTCTTCGGGAGGATCTTCTGTCGCAGCAGCAGGGGACGGTCCTCCACCCGAACCTGTCCAGTCTACACCTGCTTGCGTGGAGATTGAGCGGCGGCAGTTGATTCCTTTCGACTTGCCTCCCGAAGTTTGTGATGTGATTCTGGCAGCCAGGCGTCCCTCCACTAAGGTGGTATACGCCTGCAGGTGGAACAAATTTGTGGCATGGTGCACAGCAAAGGCTGTGAATCCCCTTTCTGCCCCTCTTTCTGAGGTCCTTCTGTTCCTTCTTTCTCTGGCCCAACAGGGTTCTGCCCTGGGTACCATCAAGGGTTATCTTTGTGCTATCTCGGCCTTCCTCAGGCTCCCTGATCAGCCCTCCCTTTTCAAGTCCCCTGTTGTTAACAGGTTCTTAAAAGGCATTACTCACCTCTTCCCTCCTGTTCCGTTTGTAATGCCTCAGTGGGACTTGAACTTGGTTCTTACCTTTTTAATGTGCGCTCCCTTTGAGCCTCTGCATAACTGTCCTCTTCGTCTTCTGACTCTAAAGGCAGCCTTTCTGGTGGCCATCACCTCCGCTCGGCGGGTGAGTGAGCTCCAGGCTCTTTCTTGCAAACCTCCCTTTCTGTCTGTTCATCCAGACAAGGTTGTTCTTCGGACGCGTCCGTCCTTCTTGCCAAAGGTGGTTACTGCTTTCCACATTGGGCAGACCATCACTTTGCCCACCTTCTTTCCGCCTCCGCATCCTTCCAGAGAGGAAGAGAGGCTCCACCGTCTGGACCCAAAACGTGCGCTCTCCTTCTATATCGACCGCACGAAACACTTCCGGGTGGATGACCAGCTCTTTGTTGGCTACGTGGGCGCCAAAAAGGTCGGGCGGTGCACAAGAGGACCATCTCCCGCTGGGTTACCTTGTGCATCAAGACCTGCTATTCTTTGGCTAAGAAGGAGCCTCCTGTTGGGCTGCGTGCCCATTCCACCAGGGCAACGGCTGCTACCACGGCCTTGGGCCGCGGTGTTCCGCTGCCGGTTATCTGTCAGGCAGCTACGTGGGCCTCGCTGCACACGTTTACTAAGCATTACTGCCTTGACAGTCAGGTCCGGAGGGACGGCTTCTTTGGCCGTTCTGTCCTCCAGGACTTCCTTGTCTGATCTTTGTTCGCAGACCCACCACCGGGGTTGGTATTGCTGGGGTATCTATTCTAAGGTAAGGAATCTATCACTAACGTGTCTCTTTCAGATGCACAAGTTACTAACTTGTGTAACGATATATCTGTAAGAGACAGTAGTTAGTGATAGATTCCTTACCGCCCACCCATCCTCCCCGTTCTGCGAACTGATTTCTAGGGTTAAGGACATCCCTTTCAGGGCCCTAGTATTTTTCAGACACCTGTGTCAGCTTCTTGCATGGCTCTGCGTTCCTGGCGCGGAAAGTCGTGTACAGAACTGACGTCAGCGCGCAGGGGCGGCGCCTAAGTACTGCCCGCGACGTCATCCCGGCGATCACGACGCCGACGACGGACGCGGAGCCGCACGACGCCGCCTACCGACGCGCAAGGGTACTGCTACGCAAAACTTTCCGGATCCAGCCTGACGCCTGGGGATATTCTAAGGTAAGGAATCTATCACTAACTACTGTCTCTTACAGATATATCGTTACACAAGTTAGTAACTTGTGCGTTACAATACTCCCTATGGAATTTTTAGCTATGCTATTAGTATACTATGTATTTATGTATGCATATATTGCTATTTTATGTACCGTGGGACTCCCACTTCGACGACGGGGAATGATTCAAGCATGTGAATCTATGAAAGACACCAATACTGGAGAAACACAGTTTACAGGTAAGTAACTTTTGTTCATATAAATAGTCCGCTCCTCGTTCCCAATGGGTCCTGCACTCGCCTTCAGTGTCAGTGCACGCCACCCAGGCCGTATCCAGCAAATCATTCAGCACCAGGAACCGATGTGTTGCTGAAACTTCACAAACTCTATAAGCAACAGAGGGGCATATTCTCAAGAACGTGCGACAAACATCGCCAAAATAGGTTAACGCAAGTTTTCATATCGAGGGAAAATAACTCTGTATTAACGTCGTATTTTCAACACGGCGGTAACATGCGATAGTCTCCCGACAACGCGTCAAATGTCCGCGATAACATTACCGGGACGGCGATGAAAATCCAAAAAACTGAACGCGAAAAAAGTTGCGATGGGCCCAACCGCGATAAGACAATCAGCGAAAAGCAGTGCCAGGCCTGCAAATCACACACGTCAGGCAGGAAAAATCACTACAAAAGCAGAAAAAAAAAAAACACAAACAAGAACCAAACTACAGCGAAGCACAATGGAGGCAGCCGGAGCAGGTACAGAGGACGGCCAGAACCCCACAAGCCCCCCGGAGGATCAGCCTGGGACCTCGGGGACAGGGAAGGGCAAGGACAAGAAGAGGAGGAAGACGCGGTTCAGTCCGCAGGAAAACAGGATCCTGATCACGGAGGTGATAGAACACCATCAACAACTGTTCGTCACCTCCACTGTGTCATTGGCAACAACAAATGCAACATGGCAGTCCATCCTGGACAAGGTGAATGCAGTCGGAGTGCTGAGGAGGACAATGGAAGAGCTCAAGAGGCGCTGGAATGATGTGAAGCGCAAGACCAAGCAGAAACTCGCCAACAACTAGAAGGCTGCAATGCAGACTGGAGGTGGGAGTCCAGCGCCACAGGAGGAGCTGGATGAGATGGAGGAAATGGTGTCCACAGTCATCAGTGGGGAGACGGTGGCAGAAGTTGGGGGACCGGACACTGCTCAACATGACCTGACACAACAGCAACAGGGTGAGTAACGACCAGGGACTGGGGGGACGGGGGGAGATGGGCACGCTGGCACACATGCACAATTAAGTACAGCACAGTGCACACCCACAATGACTCTGGATCATGTCCCTGATCCCCTTGGCACACTGCAGCACACCTAGAAACAGCAAGTAGGCCCCCATCGACTATGTGCCCAGAGGGGGCCCTTCCCACACATCACCAATCTCACAACCAACCCATGCACATGTGCCAAACCCAGCAAAGCGGCGTGTCTGTGAGCCACACTGATAATGCAAGTGACACTGCATGACGATTAGCATGGCTGCAGTCAGATCATCATGACATGGTGCACGCCACCACACTGAGGTGGCTGAGTGTGGACCACATCCGTAAAGGAGCAGGTCACACTCTGACACATCCACCTGCACAAACAACCCCTGACGTCAACAACACATCTGCGGACAAATCATGTCCCAGAGTCCCAACTCCCACCAAGACCCAATTTCACCCAAGTCTGCAACATCTCAGTACTGTATGGGCACAGAAGTCAAAGGCACACCGCCTGAAAGGGACAAGGGGCAGCAAAATCAGAGCTGCAGGGGCGACTCTCCCAAAATGCAGCACACACACATGACATTCAGAGCACATCAGCATCAACAACAATGTGGTACAAACTGCAACACGTTTACAACAGGACAGAGGACACAACAGGTGCCGCCTGTGTGTAGAAACTGGCCAAGCACATTTGGCATAGCAGGGAAATGTGAGATGTCAATGTACAATTACAAACACATATCCGTGATGTTGACGAAATGCCCACTGTCCCGCATCAAATAGGCAGCTCCTCCTAAACGGTCACAATGTACATTGTCAGGCAGTCTGCATGTGAACTTGTACAATGCGTCAACATACATGTGAACACAATGTAACACTGCATCTCCCCTTCACATTGCAGAGGGAGCATCAACACCTCCTGCAGAGCAGTCCCAACAACTCTTCATTGATGACGATGAGGACATCCCCAACATCGACACCGAAGCCCTCCAAATCCTCATTGACAGCTTCGGCACCCCACCTCCAGGAGCAGGGCAGCCCAGCTGCATCGAGGAGACCCCACCCCCTGCACAGACCACACAGCAGGAAGCACCTACCACCCCTGCTGTCTCCCAGGACCCCCACGAACAACACATGTCCTTCCAACGCCGTGTGTTAGAGGTCCAGGAGAAGATGGCTGATCAGGTGCGGGTGGGGTTCGACCTCATGGCAGCCAAACTTGATGCCATACATGGGTGTCTGATTCCCATTAGGGACCACTTACAGTCCCTAACGGACACCCACAGTCCGCTCCATGCTCTCCAACGATCCATGGCTGACATCGCTGGAGTCATGATACTGAGACAAGAACAACTGTCCAGTCAGAGTGGCTCCAGCGATGTCAGCCGGGAGTTGGGACAGATGCGGGGGCTCATGGAGAACATGGAGCGGATGATGGCAGAAAGAATGGCTGCCACGGCTGCACACCAGCGAGTTGTGGCTGGACCTTCCATGCCCTGCAGCACATCGTCATGGCATTGCTGCCTCAAGGCCGTGCACAGATAAATGCTGCTGCTGCTTCTACATCCACATCTCCACCCCCTGATGTGTCAGTGCCTCTCAGTGCGGCAGGCAATCCACCACCACCCACGTGTGAGGCACATGTGACATCAGAGGACGAAGATGCGGGTGAATCAACCTTACTGGTAAGGAGGAGGCAGTAGCATTCATCTCCGCCATATGGCCTGTTTCTGCTTGGTTCTGCCCTTTGCATCATCACCTTCCACTGTCCCCCGATACACTCTACGACACTCACCTTGGACCTCGACATGGACTGCCATTTTCTGTTTGGTTACCAATGACACAGCGATCAGACTGCGGACTGAACTCTTCCTCTTCCGATGTACTTGTCATTCCCTGAAGGACTCTGGCTGGCCCTCCACGGGCCAATAATGTGAAGTGGGGTTTGCATGGCCCTGTACTGCTCCAGCTGCAACACTCCACTGGATGTGAATTAAACATTCAGAATCGCACAGATGTTTCACATCTTTGATCATTCAAGTATGAGAGTATGGATGAATGTAGGGTCAGTGATTCCCCCTTACGTCCATGTTGCTCATGTCGTGGGACTTGAGTCACAGGGTGCAGCATTGCCGATTGCGGTCCGGGTGGCGTAGACACTACAACAGAGACACAAGCATCAGTTACTTCCTTGTCCAGCCCAGAACTGAAGCACGCCCAGAGCCCCGGGCTCATTGTTCCCACCCCTACGCTGGCCTGCCATACGCCAGGCCAGTCCACTCCGCTTACGCTCAGAGGTGGGGACAACAAAGCTACATGTCCCAGGTCTTCCCTGTAATGATCTGCTGATCACTGGTGTAAGGAAGTGGGTTTCTGTTGCAGTAACCCCCCCACTTTTTTGCCAGACCACTGATGCACTTTGACTTGATGTGCCCTGGGTCCCTGTCAATCAGGTTCCCAGGGCCTGTGTTCTTTCCCCAAAACTAACCCAATTGGCATCTCTGGCCACATGTCAGCCCCTGGTAAATGGTACCACAGGTACCCAGGGCACTGTGACCAGAGAAGGCCTCTAAGGGCTGCAGCACTTATTATGCCACCCTTAGAGGCCCTATACCCTGACACACACAGTGTGCCTTTGCAGGCTGAGTGTCTTGGTGCAGAACAAAACAGAGAGTCGACATGGCACACATCCCTGTGTGCCATGCCCACAAACACACTGCCCTGGCATACCTCAGTCACCCCTCTAGCTGGGTGCACTATGCCAGTGGTGAGGGTACAAGTGCCCCTACAGTACCCAGGTCCATTCCTGGGCACTGTAAGTGCAGTGTTGCCATTAAGAGTATATGGTGCTGGGAGGTCGTCATCACGGACTCCACAGCACCATGATGGCTACACTGAAGACTGAGAAGTTTGGTATCAAACTTCTCAGCACCTTAAACCCACACTGATGCCAGTGTGGGATTTAATGTAAGATGCACGACAGAGGGCAACTTAGAGTTGCCCCTGAACCTAACCCACAATCCACATCCTGCCTGAGAGGCTGCCTAGGCTGCCACCCAGCAGACATGTTGCTGGACCCCTGGGTAGAGAGCCATCCGCTCTCCTGGGCCTGCAACAATGCACGTCCTGGGCGAGGTGCTAGGTCTCCTCCCCCAGGATGGGCAGGGGGAAGCTTCAAAGGCATGCCGCCTTTGTGAGCCTCCCCAGACCACTTGCTGTACTCAGCAACTGGTCCCCACCGGTTCTAGCCCCCACTCTGGCGGGAAGACTGGCGGGAAACCCCAAGTGAGGAAAGGGGTGTGCCAGCCTCTGCCAACCCCACCCCTCAGGTGGGGGAGGCGAGGTGAAGCACATCTCCGGGCTCTCGCCATCTTGAAGATGGGGAGCCCTGCCCAATCAGGACTAGGCTCCTGCCCCCTCCCACTGGAGAGTGGCAGGATAGGGGTGTACCCACCCCAGGGAAGGGACCCATTGGTCCCTGCCCTTTACCTACCCGTAACGCCCCTAAATTTAGTATTTAGGGGCACCCTGAACCTTCCTTCCTCAGATCCTGAAACCGAAACAAGCAAGAAGAACAAGAAGAAAGAAGACCTGCTGTGCAGCTGCTAACAAGAGGGAGACACCAACTGACTTGGCCCCAGCCCTACAGGCCTGTCGACCCTCGAACCTGCTCCTGCTAAACCCCGGCGTCTCCAGTGGTCAGCAACCTCGAAAACCCCGGAGGACTTGACTGCCTTGTGACTCTAAAAGACTGGGACTCCCACGAGCAGTGGTACTGCTCAAAGCAAGTAACAAACCCCTGGTGCCAGCCAGGAACCGCGACTCCTGCACACTCTGCACCCGCCGAGCCCGGCCTGTGCCTGAGTGGACAAAGACCACGAGGACGTCCCCCCGTCGACTGTGACCCAGAATCCAGCACCCAAGGACCCTCCTCGACGCTCCTGACGACGCCTGCAGCCTCAGAACCTGGGACCCCTCCAACCGCGACCAGCAGAGGGTAAGATTTCCCGACGCGAAAAGACACCCCTGCACCCGGCGCCCTGTGGCCCCCTGTGCCCAACTCCGGGGTGCCTACCTATCCTCCAACTACCCAACTTACCTCTCGAAGTGGTGGTCGCACCTGAAGAATCTCTGTCCCCGAGCTTGCAGCCTTTGTTCAACTTCCAGCTTCTCCATTGAAATACATTGAGCGCCCGACGGCTCAAAAGCACCCTGCACCCAGCCGCCAGAGTGCCCCTGGGAGTGCAACACCTATCCTATTCTACTTCCCCACTTGCCCTGTTTAAGTGACCAGGAGCCCAGCTCCCACAGCCGCGTGGCCTGCCTGCTAGCAGCCACCAACCAAGGGCCCCCTCCCCGCCATTGGCTAACATTGGGCCTTACTCACTCTGCACCCGGCCGCCCCTGTGCCGCTGAGGGTGTACCAACTGTACCTACCTGACCCTTGGAGACCCCTGAGTCTATGCCCAGAACCTTAACTCTGCCAGTCGAGTACTTACCTGAAAACCGATAACCTACATTTTCTCCATAGGGTAACATTGACTGGTTTACACTGAAATTTCTTCTGTGTCGAGTTTTGAAACTTTAAAATATTCACTAAAAATCGCCCGATCAACGAAAACGAAATTACTCACCTGTTATCAGGAGAGATCCCAGTGCTGGATCTTGGTGCTCAGTATTGACCCTGAAACGCAATTACAACTGTACTTACCGATAACTTGATTTTCCTCCATAGGATAACATTGCCTGGTTTTCTCCAGAAATTCTTCTAAGTGTCAATTTTTGAAACAAACAAATATTCCTTAAAAATCGTCTGTGTAACGAAAACGATATCTTTCAACTGTTTACAGGAAATGCACCAGGGTTGAATCCAGGATCCAACCCTGAGTAAGAAAATCATACGTAAAGTAACTGAAACTGCTTTTACTTAAAAACTCCCATTGAGCTCAATGTTATAATTGTGTTTGAATTGTGTTGCCTATTGCAACAACTGTAGCTATTGCATTTAAAAGTCTATTGTGTATTGAAAGTATATTACTAAAGCATCTCATTCTGAGAAAGTATTTTTATACCTACTTGTGGTTCTAAAATAAAACAACAATATATTTTTATATACAAAACAATTGGCCTAGAGTTCAGTTCTTGAGTGTGTGAGACCATTTGCTGACTGAGTGTGTACAACAAATGCTTTACACTGTGCTCTGATACTGCCTTACTGCTCGACCAAGCTACCACTTTAGAGAGTAAGGTTATATCTAACTTTAGCCCCTGCCAAACCTCTGGGGGACTGTGGACTCTGTGCACACTGAACCTTACTTTGGTTCAGTATATACAGAGCCACTTTCTTACATTGGTGGATCAGCGGTGGGATACAAACCTGCATTTGTTGGACTACTTGGTTACCATCTGATCACACGACAGAACTCTTAAATTGCCTTTAGAATTCTGATTTTTTCAAATTGGCATTTTTTACCAAACTACTAAAAGTCTTGTTAGGGCCTTGCTTAAGTCCCTTTAGAATTTTAGAAAATAAAAAGTCACTATAGTCAAGGGTAGAGGGGTTAGAACTTTTTGTTAGAATGTCTCAAGAAAAGAACCCAGCTATTAGTGAAGATAATAATGACATGCAGGACATGGTTGAGGAGCTCGACCTCACCCCTTATCTTCACTTGTCTTTCAAGGAGATAAGGTCCTTGTGTAAACTTAAAAATATACCCATGGGCCAGCATCCAACCAAACAAGGGCTCCAGGAGCTCCTGGCTGAGTATGCAAAGGCCCACCCCTCTGAGCATGGTGATGACCAAGCAGAGGAGGAAAGGAGTGAGGAGGATGGAGAAAGGAACCCACCTCCATCACTTCCTAGGGAAGACAGGGTCCCTGCACCCTTATTTCCAAGAGTTAACCTCTGGGGACCTAGAGGCCACACAGGTGGTTCAGGTCCCAGAGAGGACATTGAGGACAGCCTCAGTGAGGAGGACAGCCTTTTAGCAAGGTTGGCCAAAAGATTGGACCTAGAGACCAGACTCCTGGCTCTAGAGAAAGAAAGAAAGGAGATGGGTTTAGCACCCATCAATGGTGGCAGCAATACAAATGATAAGGACACAGAGCAATCTTATGATCCTAAAATCCCCAAAGGGATTGTTTCTAAATATGAGGAGGGTGATGATATCACCAAGTGGTTTACAGCCTTTGAGAGGGCTTGTGAAGCCAGGAGGGTGAAGAAGACTTTCTGGGGGGCACTCCTTTGGGAACTGTTCTCTGGTAACTGCAGAGACAGACTACTGACCCTCTGTGGGCCAGATGCTGGGTCTTATGACCTCATGAAGAGAACTCTGATTGAGGGATTTGGACTCAACACTGAGGAGTATAGAATTAGATTCAGGGGGGCTCACAAAACCCAGAACCAGTCCTGGATTGATTTTGTAGACTACTCAGTAAAGACACTGGGTGGCTGGTTAACTGGAAACAATGTGCATGACTTTAATGGAATTTACAACCTGTTTATGAAGGAACACATATTAAGTAACTGCATTAATGAAAAGTTGCATCAGTATCTAGTAGACCTAGGTCCCCTTTCTCCCCAAGAGTTGGGAAAGAAGGCAGACCACAGGGTCAAAACAAGGGTAACTAGGACGTCCACTGGGGGTGACCAAAAGAAAGGGGTCACAAAGCCTCCCCAGAAGAAAGATAGTGAACCCCTTAAAGATAAAAGTAAGGAGTCCCAGGTAGCCCCCCAAAAACCTGTCCAGGAGGGAGGGCCCAAAGACACCTCACAATCTAAAACAGGGTACCAAGGTAAGAATTGGGATCCCAACAGAATATGGTGTCACAACTGTCAAAAGGCAGGACACCACACCAAGGACCCTAGCTGTCCTAAAAACAAAATCCCTAGTACAGCTCCAGGGGTGACTAGTGTAGCTCCAGGGGTTGCCAGTGTAGCTTTGGAGGAGGGGTCCTCAGATGAGGAAGTCCTCCTAGCCTTCAACTGGAAACTGGGCCCAAGAGGTGAGCTGGAGATTCCAGAGGGGAGTAGACACTTCCACCACCTACTGGTGAATGGAATCCCAGCCACTGCCCTGAGAGATACCTGTGCCAGTCACACTGTGGTGCATGACAGGTTGATACTCCCACACCAGTATGTCCCAGGGGAAACAAGAAGAGTAAGGGCTGTCCCAGGGGGTGTCACTGTTAGGCCTGTGGCTGTAGTGCCCCTAGCAATAGCTGGGTCCCTTAGATGGAGAAAGGTGGTAGTCAGTAAAGACCGCCCCCTTGATTGTCTCCTTGGGAATGACCACCCAGAGGTTGGTCTGAGCCAAAGAGAGGTACTGGTCCAATGCCAGACCTCACCCAAGAAACCTGGGGGGGCTCAACCTGCAGCTAGTGCAGCTAAGCCCCAAAAGAAAAAGAAGAAACAGTGTAGGAAAGGTGGGCAACTGTTAGCCACAGTTCCAGTGGGCCAGGGAGATTCCATCCCAGTAAGGGAGAACTCCAAAACTGGCACTGGTGAAGTCCCCCCTAGCCAACAAAAAGCCCTGACTAGTCAGGCAACTGTCCAGCCTGAGTTGGTGGCTCCTCAGCTGGCACAACAGAGGGGGGAAGAAGGGTGTTCCCTACCAAGTGTAGTGACCCCCCACCCTAAAACAACAGGCTGGCAGCCAGAATCCAAAGAAGCCTGTAAGGTAGCCCCTTCACCTACCAGTGAGGAGCTAAAGGTGTGGTTCTGGGCACTGACAGCTGTCAGTAGCCTCTGCTGGGTGTTAGCCTTCATGGCAGCACTGTCCTTGGCATGGTGGTCTAGCCCCCTGCCAAATAGCAAGTTAGGCCCCCTGACCTTATTGGTCATGGTGGGGTTGCTCAAGCTGTGGGTAACCTCTGTGGGTAAGCTGGGTTTTGCCCTAGCTAAGTTAGAAATTGCAGAGGGTAGGCACCTCTGAACCCAAACTAAAAAGATGGGGTGAAGGCACTAAAGAGATAGGAAAGGAGCATTGGGAATTAGGTCCTGAAACTGTTGAGATAGGCCAGCTCCCTAAAGGGGCTGACCTGGACAGAAGGATGTAAGGCAGAGTAGGCCCTGCAACTCCCAAACCACTTCCTCTGCTCTTCCTCGCCTGAAAGACTAGGAAGACTCTCCCAGCTTTGGCTGAGTCTCCTGGCCTTTGGGCTGGGGGGGGCTTGTGTAAAGAAGTGGGTTTCTGTTGCAGTAACCCCCCCACTTTTTTGCCAGACCACTGATGCACTTTGACTTGATGTGCCCTGGGTCCCTGCCAATCAGGTTCCCAAGGCCTGTGTTCTTTCCCCAAAACAAACCCAATTGGCATCTCTGGCCACATGTCAGCCGCTGGTAAATGGTACCACAGGTACCCAGGGCACTGTGACCAGAGAAGGCCTCTAAGGGCTGCAGCACTTATTGTGCCACCCTTAGAGGCCCTGTACCTGACACACACACACTGCCTTTGCAGGCTGAGTGTCTTGGTGCAGAACAAAACAGAGAGTCGACAGGGCACACATCCCTGTGTGCCATGCCCACAAACACACTGCCCTGGCATACCTCAGTCACCCCTCTAGCTGGGTGCACTATGCCAGTGGTGAGGGTACAGGTGCCCCTACAGTACCCAGGTCCATTCCTGGGCACTGTAAGTGCAGTGTTGCCATTAAGAGTATATGGTGCTGGGAGGTCGTCATCACAGACTCCACAGCACCATGATGGCTACACTGAAGACTGAGAAGTTTGGTATCAAACTTCTCAGCACCTTAAACCCACACTGATGCCAGTGTGGGATTTAATGTAAGATGCACGACAGAGGGCAACTTAGAGTTGCCCCCTGAACCTAACCCACAATCCACATCCTGCCTGAGAGGCTGCCTAGGCTGCCACCCAGCAGACATGTTGCTGGACCCCTGGGTAGAGAGCCATCCGCTCTCCTGGGCCTGCAACAATGCACGTCCTGGGCGAGGTGCTAGGTCTCCTCCCCCAGCATGGGCAGGGGGAAGCTTCAAAGGCATGCCGCCTTTGTGAGCCTCCCCAGACCACTTGCTGTACTCAGCAACTGGTCCCCACCGGTTCTAGCCCCCACTCTGGCGGGAAGACTGGCGGGAAACCCCAAGTGAGGAAAGGGGGTGTGCCAGCCTCTGCCAACCCCACCCCTCAGGTGGGGGAGGCGAGGTGAAGCACATCTCCGGGTTCTCGCCATCTTGAAGATGGGGAGCCCTGCCCAATCAGGACTAGGCTCCTGCCCCCCTCCCACTGGAGAGTGGCAGGATAGGGGGTGTACCCACCCCAGGGAAGGGACCCATTGGTCCCTGCCCTTTACCTACCTGTAACGCCCCTAAATTTAGTATTTAGGGGCACCCTGAACCTTCCTTCCTCAGATCCCGAAACCGAAACAAGCAAGAAGAACAAGAAGAAAGAAGACCTGCTGTGCAGCTGCTAACAAGAGGGAGACACCAACTGACTTGGCCCCAGCCCTACAGGCCTGTCGACCCTCGAACCTGCTCCTGCTAAACCCCGGCGTCTCCAGTGGTCAGCAACCTCGAAAACCCCGGAGGACCTGACTGCCTTGTGACTCTAAAAGACTGGGACTCCCACGAGCAGTGGTACTGCTCAAAGCAAGTAACAAACCCCTGGTGCCAGCCAGGAACCGCGACTCCTGCACACTCTGCACCCACCGAGCCCGGCCTGTGCCTGAGTGGACAAAGACAACGATGACGTCCCTCCGGCGACTGTGACCCAGAATCCAGCACCCAAGGACCCTCCTCGACGCTCCTGACGACGCCTGCAGCCTCAGAACCTGGGACCCCTCCAACCGCGACCAGCAGAGGGTAAGATTTCCCGACGCGAAAAGACACCCCTGCACCCGGCGCCCTGGGCCCCCTGTGCCCAACTCCGGGGTGCCTACCTATCCTCCAACTACCCAACTTACCTCTCGAAGTGGTGGTCACACCTGAAGAATCTCCGTCCCCGAGCTTGCAGCCTTTGTTCAACTTCCAGCTTCTCCATTGAAATACATTGAGCGCCCGACGGCTCAAAAGCACCCTGCAACCAGCCGCCCGAGTGCCCCTGCGAGTGCAACACCTATCCTATTCTACTTCCCCACTTGCCCTGTGTAAGTGACCAGGAGCCCAGCTCCCACAGCCGCGTGGCCTGCCTGCTAGCAGCCACCAACCAAGGGCCCCCTGCCCGCCATAGGCTAACATTGGGCCTTACTCACTCTGCACCCGGCCGCCCCTGTGCCCCTGAGGGTGTACCAACTGTACCTACCTGACCCTGGGAGACCCCTGAGTCTATGCCCAGAACCTTAACTCTGCCAGTCGAGTACTTACCTGAAAACCGATAACCTACATTTTCTCCATAGGGTAACATTGACTGGTTTACACTGAAATTTCTTCTAAGTGTCGAGTTTTGAAACTTTAAAATATTCACTAAAAATCGCCCGATCAACGAAAACGAAATTACTCACCTGTTATCAGGAGAGATCCCAGTGCTGGATCTTGGTGCCCAGTATTGACCCTGAAACGCAATTACAACTGTACTTACCGATAACTTGATTTTCCTCCATAGGATAACATTGCCTGGTTTTCTCCAGAAATTCTTCTAAGTGTCGATTTTTGAAACAAACAAATATTCCTTAAAAATCGTCTGTGTAACGAAAACGATATCTTTCAACTGTTTACAGGAAATGCACCAGGGTTGAATCCAGGATCCAACCCTGAGTAAGAAAATCATACGTAAAGTAACTGAAACTGCTTTTACTTAAAAACTCCCATTGAGCTCAATGTTATAATTGTGTTTGAATTGTGTTGCCTATTGCAACAACTGTAGCTATTGCATTTAAAAGTCTATTGTGTATTGAAAGTATATTACTAAAGCATCTCATTCTGAGAAAGTATTTTTATACCTACTTGTGGTTCTAAAATAAAACAACAATATATTTTTATATACAAAACAATTGGCCTAGAGTTCAGTTCTTGAGTGTGTGAGACCATTTGCTGACTGAGTGTGTACAACAAATGCTTTACACTGTCCTCTGATACTGCCTTACTGCTCGACCAAGCTACCACTTTAGAGAGTAAGGTTATATCTAACTTTAGCCTCTGCCAAACCTCTGGGGGACTGTGGACTCTGTGAACACTGAACCTTACTTTGGTTCAGTATATACAGAGCCACTTTCTTACAACTGGTCTAGTTGTCAGCATGCCACAGCCACTCCCTGAGGGCTGGTTAACACCCACACCACACCCATCCATCACAGGCGTCACAGGACATGTGACCCTGCCAATAAAAGGGGCCTAGCACATCACATTCCCCACTGCCGGAGATGACATGATGGCGTCCGCACCATGAGACCCAATCATAAAGGATCCATGACTTGTGGCGCACTGGGTTAGTGGCACCCGATGCACTGCGGCCGGCACGGGCCTACCGCCACGTGACGACTTGCGGTGCACTGAGTTGGTGGCACCCGATGCACTGCGGCCGGCAGGGGCCTACCGCCACGTGACGATGACTTGCGTTGCACAGGGTTCGTGGCACCTGAAGAGCTGAGCGGGTGTGCAGCCTGCGATGATGCGTTGGCCTCGATGCGGCGTCCAGCGAATCAAGACTCAAATTGAACAGTGTGTCCTGCTGGACCGCAGTGTACGCGCAGGCAGCAGTCAGCACACACATGACTCCACGGTGCGGTGCCGCAGGGTGCGCAGGGGGCCTGTGACGTGGAAACCAGCGACCGGCTGAGGAGGTTGCACCGGCACGTGGAGGGCCCTCTTGGAGACACGCCGGTGGTGGCAGGTGAGCATTGAGGCCTGGGTGCGCAGGGGCGGCCAGTCATCGCTGTGCGGCGTACCGGTCTGGGGACCAGGGCTGGGGAGCAGCAGGCACACAGGATCGCGCAGGCACCACCGGTCATGGCGGCGGTCTCGTGGCTGGGTGGGGGGCGCCGCCCTTGCTGACACAACCTTGCATGTAAGTAAGTCTGTTTTTATATAGCGCAGCTACTCACCCTTACGGGTCTCAAGGCGCTGGGGGCCGTAGTGGAAATTAAGTGAGCTATTGCCCAGAGTCACATGGTGCTGAGCTGAGCTGCCGCCGGAGCCGGGGATCGAACCGTGAACCCTGTGCTCCGAAGTCAGCTGCCCTGGCCGCTGCACCACACCTCTCCACATGCATGCGATGATCGTGATGTGCGCTGGTTGGTTTGGGACGTAGCCACCTCGTCTCCAGTGTGAATGTGCCCGTTGAAGGTGGTCGGCCACGTGTGTGTAGGCCTATGGACAGGTTGTGGCGGAGACTGAGACACATGCAGTAGTCACTTTGGTGGTGGATTTGTGACGTGTGCATTCCCACAGTTGTGAGTTGGGGGATTGTGGAGTTGAGGTGTGTGGTGTGTTCAGTTGGTACTTGCCGATGGGCAGTGCATTTCCATGGGGGCCATCCTCAAAGCGCTGGTTGGTGGTGGACTTGCGGACATGTGGGCATCATGCACACTGCCTGGGGAGTTTGCGACGACATTAGTGGACAGGCCACAGTGGTCCACTTTTGTATGCACAGTGATGGCATGCGTGTGGTTGCTGTTGCGGTGATTGTGTGCAGTGTCGGCAGGGGGCACAAGTTATACACGTGTGCTGTGAAATGCCCCAACACGTGCATGACGCCAGCTATGGCGTAGTTCCCTTGCGTGGTCTCAAGATGTTCCTGCGCAGTGTGGGGGGAGTGAGGGGCAGGGGTATCGAGCTGACACACACCGTGATGCTTTCAGGTATGATGAGTCCTGCATGATGTGACCGTAACAGCAGTTTGTGTGGTCGTTACCTTCCTCTTCATTCCTACGACGGTTACGGCCACACAAACTTCTGTTACGGTCTTCTCATGCATGGTTTGTCATGCCTGTGAGCATTCCGGTTTGTCCAAGTGCAGTACACTGTACCAGATTAGGCATGTGACTATACGGAAGTTTGACCATTGTCATCATTTCTCCCACAGGTTTCTGAAGACACGTTGCCCTGTTGAAGTTCCCCGTTGGGTATGGAACGCGTTGGCTGAGCTTTTCGTTTTGTTTGTTTGTGTATTTGTAATAAAGTTCTGTTTTTACACTACTGTTGACTACTGGACTTCATGACCTGGCGCACCCATATTTCGGTTACTACGATCTTGGGTCTGGGGCACGGAGGCGTCTAGCACAGCTGGCGTTGGGGTTGGTTGCGCAGGTGCACTACGAATTGGAACTATCATGTGGTGCGGATACAGGGGCCCGCTGTTGCTTTTGTGGACATGCATCCATGACATATGTGAGGGAGTTTGATGGGGCTAGCTGTGAGACTCCTCCGACTCCGGCAGTTGTTGGTTGGAAGGTACCAGGGGCCAACAGGTGCAGCACAGCCAGCAGCTTTGTCTGCGGGGGGATGTAGGTTGTCCGCTGTGTTGGTACCGTCAGCCTGTGGGCAATGTGGGTCAGGATGCGGTGGATAGTTGTCCTTTTGAGCCTGTGTTGGCCAATGGCTTCCTCTGGCATTGAGTCTCTGGGGCTGGTGCATTTTAGGGTCGTCCGCTGTCCTGCACTGCCTAGGTGGTAATCCGGGAGGGGTGGTCCTGGGGGGGGCTTGGATGCCTGGGAGTGGTGGCGGTGGGTGTTGTGGCCCTCTTGGTTCTCCGAGCTGCATGATCATTGGCTCCATGGCATCTGTTGGTCTTCAGATGCGGCTCTGGGCTGGGCTCCCTTTCATACTGCAGGTAGTCGTCCTGCTTAACACCAGCAAAAGGCAGGTGTTAAATCCCTGCTGCTAACGCGCCTTATCGCCTGTTCTTGGTTCGCATCGCAGATCTGGCTGGTCGTTGAGAATATTGCAAAGTGGTGTTTTCGTGTGTTTTTGCACGGGAACGCCTACTCTGCATATCATTAGCGTTAGTTGTCGCACTCATCCGTGGCGAAGTTTTTTGCGGCAGCTATCGCTGGTAAACTGGCGATGTCGGCAGTTTGCACCAGCTTGAGAATAGGGCGATAAATCTATCGCCACCTTTGCGGCGCTAAAGTGCCGATAAATCGGCGATAAGTCCTTGAGAATATGCCCCAGAGAGTTCTGTCGGGTAACTCAATTCTTATAGAAGAATTGCAGAACAATTAACCTCCGTATTAAAGGGTAACAAAATAATCCCTTTTGGCAGAGGAGTCTCCTATTAATTAGAGACTCATCTGCTTCTTGAAATCCAATCCAATATTGTTCAAGAAGGTAACAAATTATAAGGATTTTGCAAAATAACTCTGAGTGAACACTGGCTGAGGTCATGGATGGCTTTATACACATATCGAAGCAAATCCTTTGTTGAGACACGAATTGAATGTGTGTCTTTGGTTGGAATTGCAACTCTTGAAGGCTGTCCCTCGTTGTGTTCACTATTGTAGTCCTGAGGAAGACCCGCTGTGATGTGAAATTATTAATACGTTAACATAGGGTCAAAACGTCAACAGCATTGATTAATGTCCTGCGTCATTTATCACAACATAGAAAACAAGGCTAAAGGATATTGTGAACTTTTGAGTTTAGACATCGGACAATAAATGTTTTCATTGTCTCATGTATTGTGTGTATGTAGACTGAGATTCTCTACATTCTCACTATGTATATGTCATTTAATTTAATGTATGTGAAATACGTTTTGTGGGCAGCATATTGAAATAACAAAAAGTAAAGTAAAGAAAATTGGTGGATTGGATACAAATGCATGGTATATGACAATGAATATATCAAACCAGAATTGTCTTTGTATCATATGTAGATTTTTGGTTGATCTTTATGACTTCCTGTTTTGATTAATCCATGTAAAATAGACATTGTGTTTGTTTTCAGGGGACGTAAAATAGAGGTCTCTAATTAATAGGAGACTCCCCTTCCTAAAGGGATCATTTTGTGACCCTTCTATACTGATGTTGAGTGTTCAACATTCCGCAATTCTTCTATAAGAATGTACAGCGCTGCCTACGATTCCTCTCCCTCATGAGCATATGCTCGTAATCTCTGTGTAGCGGGCTGCACCCACCGACACCCCCCCCCGCCTTCCCCGTACACCCCTACCACTACGAGGACGCTGCACAAGCCGGATTCATGGCTTGCCACCTGACCTCACACAGAACCGCACGGTGGTCTTTTTAGGAGCATATATTGCCCAATAGGTAAGAATTGCTGATATCCAAGTTTTATCAAGACAAAAATTGCCTCATCTCCTCTGTAACCAACTCCTGTACATTTTTGTAGTAACCACGCTCAAGGTGGATATAGTAGAAGCATATTTATTCATAAGTACAACTATACCGCTTCATGGTAACCTCCAGCTTCACCAACCGACCAGTCTTAGAATTCTCATACTATGTCATCTCATTACATCATTGAGTTCCATATTAAGTAAAAGACATTTCCACACATCTCCCTTCTTACAAATGTTTCTTTGCAATAGATAAAAAAGAACTCAAAAAAAATAATCCAAAAATGAACACAATGGAACTATAACAGTTAATACAGAAAAATGAAGAATATCGCAACATAAACACAATAAACATAAGATCTCTATTCTACAGGATATGGAATATGAACTTTACACAAATTCCCCATAATCCATTCTCTTCCATCATCCAGTTTCACTACAGATCCCATTACTTTAACCACTCTCTGAGGTTGAGAATACTTACTCTCACCCTTTCTGACAAACCCCATCTTTCTCACAACAACCCAATCACCACATTTCATCTCAACATCTTTCACACTTTTCCTTCTATCGTAACACACTTTGTTGCGTTCCTGAGACACCTTAATTTTTTCAGCAATACATTCACGATCCACCCAAACTTGACTTTTCTTCTGCAACCATACAGGAGATTCCTTAGTTGCAGGTTCTCTGCCTTTCAGAGCAATGAACGGGGAAACACCAGTGACTGAATGGGGAGTTACCCTATGAGCCCACATCATCTTGTTCAATTCCTCTCTCCACATCAATCCATTCGCCAGGGACAACTGAATATTGTCTACAATTATTCTGTTAACTCTTTCAACTAGTCCGTTGGCCTGCGGCCTAAACAATGCTACTCTAACATGTCTAATTCCCAAATCATCAAGAAATTTAGACATTACATTGGACACCAGTTGCACTCCATTATCGGTAACTAGTGTTCTAGGAATTCCTTCTTCTAGGAATACTTCCTTAAAAAATTCAATTACTTTTACAGATGTGATATTCTCGACAGGTTTGACAGTAAACCATTTACTATGGTAATCTACCAGAACAATTAAAAATCTGTTCCTAACACCTAGCCTTTCAATTGGACCTAAGAAATCCAATGCTAATTTTTCCCATGGTCGATCAGGGACCTTCACACACCCCAATGGTGGTTCACGAACGACTTTACACTTATCACTGTTGCTACAAGCATAAAAATCTTTGACATTCTCCTCTACTTCCCTATCCATTTCAGGCCACCAGAAATACTGCCTCAACCTTCTTTTACTCATGCTTCTTCCCAAATGTCCTTCATGTACAAGCTTGATCAGTCTTGCTCTCAACACCTTAGGTGGAACAATGCGATTGCATCTTAAAACTTTATCAGTTTGAATTCTCAGCTGATCTTTCACCTTGACATACTCCTTCAACTCCTCACTTAAACTCGAAATATCTTTCCAACCATTGCTTATCGCACATTTCAATTCTTTGTACATTTCATCGGTACTCAACGCCTCAGCCCATTCTTCAAGCCTCAATGCTAATTCACCTACAACAGGTGTAGACACAGAATCCACCTCGACCATAAAGGAAATCTTTTCCTCATCAATAATAGGCATGCGCGACAAACAGTCGGCTACAAAATTTTTTTTCCTCTAACAAAATCAATTGAGAAGTTCATATCCATTACCGATAACAGCCACCTAGAGATTCGTGGGGTCACATTACCTTCCAACCCCTTTCCTCCTTTAAAAATATACAATAGAGGCTTATGATCCGTCCTAAGCAAGAAAGGTAGTCCCCAAAGGTAAAACCTAAAATGATTCATTCCCCAACAGCAAGCTAAGGCTTCTTTCTCAATGGCAGAATAAGATCTTTCGGCACCTTGCAAACGACGTGATGCATACCCAATCACCCTTTCCTCATTATCAACTTTCTGGGTTAACACCGCCCCCAAACCCACATTACTAGCATCTGTTGTTAATATGGTTTTCATCTTAACGTCAAAATGACCCAAAGTAGGCGCACAAACCAACGAGTCCTTAACATTCTTAAAAGCTGATTCACACTCCTCACTCCATTCAAATTCCGTTCCTTTCTTTAACAACCCTCTCATTGGTTCAACAACATCAGAGAAATTTGGCACAAACTTAGAACAGTATTCAGCTAGACCAAGGAATGATTTCAATAGTTCTCTATCATTAGGTCTTGGAGCATCAACAATGGCTTTCACAATACTTTTCTTTGGTTTGATTCCACTAGCAGAGATCTCATGCCCCAAATAACATACTTGGTCTCTTCTTAGTTGACATTTTTCCATTTTGATGGTTAGCCCATACTCAGCAATCCTCCTCAATACTTCAAATAACAATTCATCATGGTTCTCAAAAGATTCCCCCACCACCAAAATGTCATCTTGAAAACACAAGACCCTTTCCATGCCTTTAAAGATATTGTGCATTATCATTTGGAACACCGCTGAAGCTGACGCCAGTCCGAACGGCATACGACAGTAGCGGAAAGCTCCTAGCGGTGTAACAAAGGAAGTTAAGGCTCGTGACTCCGGATGTAAATTCACTTGATGATAAGCTGCGGACATATCTAAAACAGTGAAAACCTTTCCACCTCCCATCACGCAATATTGGGAAGAGGTTGCCGATCTACCCATATATTTTTATTAGGTCCCTCAAATCAATACATAAACGAATTTTATTTCCTTCCTTGGGAGCGACCACAATTGGGGCGAGCCATTCAGAGGCCTCAATAGGCTCAATAATCTTGTTTTCCACCAACTTATTAAGTTCTTGTTGGAGAGGCTCCCTCATCAACAACGGAATGGATCTCACTTTATGCACCACTGACACTGCCTTTTTAAAAAAAATTATACGATGTGTGAATCCTTTTAACATCCCCAACTTGTCAGTAAATACATGAGGAAATGATAACATTAATTTCTCTCCCCACTCCAAATTATTATCATCCATTATTTCTATAGCCATTACTGGCTCTTCACTGTTGGGATTAAGAATAATATTTAGATCTTTCTGATGGCGCCAACCCAATAGATTGGAACCATCCTCTGATATATACACTCTCCCATGAACACCATTATTCTTAAAGAATATATCTCTCCATTCCATCCCAACAATGTTTATTCTCTTTCCACCATAACCGACCGCTATTATATCAGAGTGCTGTAAAGTATCCATTTTTCCATTCAAGTTCTTCTCAAAAACATCTTTAGATATGATGGTAAACAGACTTCCAGAATCAACTAACATCTTGATCTGTGTATTTCCCAAAGTAATTTCGCAATGGGGTTTTTCAAGTTTATCAGTACTTTCTTCTTTTACAATCAGACTTCTATTACTTCGTACCCTCCCATCTTGGTTAGAAATTTCATTAGAAGTCTCATATCCATCAATAGATAACATAATATCTTCTTGAACCGCTCCTAGATTTTCAACTATTTTCACACTAGTCTGTTGTGAAGGACGTATTTTTGTTCTGCACATTTTGGCTAAATGACCCTTCTTCCCACATAACCTACATATCGTGTTTCTTGCCCCACATGCAAAACTGGTGGCAATATGCCCCGGGCCACCACATCTATAACATATAATTTTCCTCCTCTCAACCTGTCCCTCTACAGTAGGTTCTCCAACTTTAATTGTTTTTTTCAATTTCACCTCTTGTACATCAAGTGGAACAACTTCTTTTTCTGGGGATTTAATGTTGAGTTTTCCCACATCAATTTCCTTCATCCAAACAGCAGTATTTTCCATGCTCCTGGCAATTTGTATAGCCTCATCCAACGTCGGGTCGAAAGACAAAAGTCTCCCTTTAACCTTTTTATCTTTTGTACACCTCACAATTTGATCTCGAATTAAAGATTCCATTAAACCTTGAAAGTCACATGTGACGGCCAAACCACGTAGTGTAGCTACATAACTCATAATGTCTTCATCTTGAGTTTGTGAACGACAAAAGAATTTATGTCTTTCAAATACTACACTCAATTTAGGGGTAAAATGCTTCTCTAACATTTGTAAAGACATATCGTATACATTTATAGGTTGGCCATCACCAACTCCTAAAGAAATTTCAGGAAGGTCATCATAAATCCTCCTCCCTTCAGTTCCTAAATGATGTAACAGTATCGCTTGCCTCCTCAAAGGACCATATTTGTCCCCTCCAATCGCCAACATATAGGTAAGGAATATATTTTTCCACCTCTTCCAAGGTATTCTTGGTTCTCCTGGAACAGGTAAAAAACTAGGTGGAGCCGCCATCCCTTGTTCTGCCATTCCTGCAACAAATTTAAATTAACAAACTACCACAAATAACTAAAGAAATAAATTACCACAATAAGTTAAAACAAAGAATTAAAATAACAATTTAAAATAAGTATTTAAAATAACAAATTTATCGGTGCTGTTAAGAGTATTATAAGTGTATTTTCTTCAGTCACAGTCTTTTTTCACTTTCCACTTCTCTCTCAATTTCTCACTTCGTGTGCAGCTCCTCTATCAGTCCTCTTTCTATGGCTACACTTTGATGAAATAAATTACGTGCTCCCGTGACATCGCCAGTGAGAAGGAAAACTCGGGCAGCCGGCAGACACTTTGAAAACATACGGTATGCGTGTGTTGTATCTTCACAGTATTTATGAGCGCACTTTCAACTGGAGACAAGCAACATCATTTCTCTTGACACGACGCGTCGCGCGCGTTTTCTCGCGCCTCCGTTTCCTTGTGCCTCCGTTTCCTCGCGCCCCCTAGTAGCGGATGTTATCTTGCGCTTGAGCTCGAGCAATGCCTCGCACTAGAGCTTAAATAAATAACGAGTGTATTCTTCTGAGAGATGAGCCCAAAAGTTAAGGCAATTCGAATAAAATGCCTTCAGCTGAACTTCCAAACGCTCAAATCTCTCTTAGTCAAAGGCAACTTCAATTGATGTTCGTTATACAAGTCGCGTCATTCACACGCATCCATTTGAATTCAGGACACAAAAATTACATGCGTTGCGCGTTAATTTAAGAGCAAGTCTCTGCTTTAAAATTATCAATCACCAGTAAAGTATCGAAGCAGCAGTAACTCACGGTTTTCAATTTTCTGAATTCCCCCAGGAGAATCCTTCAGTTTACCGCTTTTTTCCAGGGGTGAAGGTTACTCTGCACTCTGCCCCCTGCGCAGATCACTCGTCGCCAAAAAAGTGTAGTAACCACGCTCAAGGTGGATATAGTAGAAGCGTATTTATTCATAAGTACAACTATACAGCTTCATGGTAACCTCCAGCTTCACCAACTGATCAGTCTTAGAATTCTCATACTATGTCATCTCATTACATCATTGAGTTCCATATTAAGTAAAAGACATTTCCACAATTTTCTATTTATTGAAGGTGTATTTTGTGCTGATAGCTAATTGGTGTTCTATCTTTAACCATACAAAATCCCTTATCCTTTGAAGAGAGCCCATGAGAGATGCGCCTCACGATTTAAGGTAAGCCAATTATGGCTTTTTATGCAACTTTTACCACACAAAAGCAAATTTCTGAATAAGGTTGTAGCCATGCCTCTTTATTTTTTTAGGGACTTATAAGGGGATTGCTGCCCCATCCATTCTTCACCCAGATATTGCTCAACTGAGAATAGTTAGACCCCCCCCCAGGATATTGCGGCATGGATTAGCAAATTTTGCGGCCCAAATATGGAAATTTAGCAGGACAAATATGGAAATTTTGCGGCATTTTTACGGCACTTTATTTTACTCATAATCATTCATTTTCAGCCTGAAATCAATGGAAACGGTTTTAGCAGAGTATTTCACTTTGAAATAGGCATGTTTAAAGTGTCTGCAGCTTTACGGAAGCACAGCTCCAGTCCTAACCTCGTGGGAGGGAGCTGTATTTCTCCCTGGGATGTTCTAGTGCCCATGTATGCACCCCTGTCGGGGCACCGCTGCCTCTGGATCCGAGAGGCAGGACACCTCTTCCTCAGGCACCCTAGGGTGCAAGATCGTAGTGGCTGATCCAAATAAGTGAGACAGACTGCATAGGGAGGTCACCTCCTGCTTACCTGGTCCAGTCCTTATAGGTCGACTTGAGATTACACCTAACACCCTGGTACTATTCCTTGTGCATAATACACAGAGGTATCTTAAAACCTAGGAGGAAGTTGTCAGTGTGAAGCAGAATACCAAGTTGCAATCAATTGCACCTGCTGGGTCTTTTACAGTAAGCCACGACGGAACACACCAGCTATCACTCAGGACTGGCAAAAACCTCCTAGAACCGTACTGCCCCTTCAGACAAATTGCCCTCAACCATGCACCAACCCAACTTTTGAGATATGTCAGGAGGCACAGGAATAAGGGACTCGTAATCCAGCATGGCCAGGGACCACCAGCTTAGAATGTGTTTACAACAGAATTCAAATGATACTGTCCGTGCCCAAGGAACAACAGATGTTGTGGCCGCCAGCAGCCCCTGGATTTTCAGCCACCCCATCACTGTTGAAGCAAACTGACTCAAAAGTTGAGTAACGTGTTGAATTGCCGCAATCCCTTAGAGAAGGCAGGAAGACACGGCCCAGGACAGTGTTGATTTGGGCCCCAATAAATATTTTCTCTTGAGTTGGCTCAAGACTTCTGGTTGCTGATAATGAAACCCAGTTGGTGCAGAACTCTAGTCACCACTTCAACACATGGGCCTCTTCTGCCTGCAGCTCTGCATACACATGCCTATAAATAAAACTGCTAGGGAAGATCATGTCAGAGGGGTGAGGGCTGAAATTCAGTCAAAAAACAGAGAAAGAGAAATTATGTATATAAGGGAAAACACAGAGAAAGAGGCACATAGAAAAAGTGAACATAAGATAGAAATGCAAGAAAGAAAACGGAATGTGAGAGACAAAAGATGGGTTGCCAAAAAGACGAAAGAAAGAACAGCAGGCAAAGGAATGGTGGAAGGAAGGAAACACATAAGGAAATAAGGAAGAAAAGGTGAAGGAAAGGATGGAAGGGTGAATGAATGGAAGGGTATAAGGGGATGAATAGGTGGAAGGGGGGAAAGGATGGGTGTAGAGTGAAAAGGTCAATAAGTAAAAGTGTGAACGGACAGAAGGATTAAGAATGGACAGAAAGGTACGAGGAAAAGGATGGCTATATATACACCGTTTCCACCCAAATGCTGCTGAACTCCTTAAGGCGGGTGCTCCGTTCGTGAGGGATGGACTCACGTATTTACATCAACAGACCCTACAACAGCAGGACGGGCACTCACAGGGTCAATCACTGTATTTTATTGATGAGCAGACGCGTTTCGGCGACCTTGCCTTTTTCGATGCTCGTAACAATAAAATGCACACCTTTGCAGCTTCATTTAAATTTCATCAAGCAGCGCTCCAATTGAAGGATACACAACAGGCAAAAGGGGAGGAACTAGCCTTCCTAGTCAGATACTTATGTTTTTGCGGCAGCCATATTAGCATGTCCAACAAAAATAGGTGCCCAATGGCATGCGGTTGTGTTTACTATATAGTTATTGTCCTTGTATTATATGAGCACAGCCAGCATTTATATATAGTATCTGACTAGGAAGGCTAGTCCCTCTCCTTTTGCCTGTTGTGCATCCTCCAATTGGAGCGCTGCTTGATGAAATAGTCCCATTATTGGCAACACACCCCACCCACACCACAACAGAGTATGCATGCATAAATAAATACACAACACAACTTTTGTTTGGGAAAAATAGTGCTGCAGGTTTATTCCATACAAAAGTATGCAATATGGTGGGTTATCTTACGGGCGATCCAAGGGCAGGCAGCTGTACCAACCTATGCTGCCCCGCCCGCCTGATGAGCCAAGCACTGTGGAGTAACCAATCAGCGCTACCCTTATGGGGGTGATCCCCTTACTGGATCACGTGACACATTGGTCCCTTATTACTCACGCCCCTTTCAGGGCGGAGCGTAGCAAGGCAAGCCCCCGGTTGTTCAGGCCTACAACCGCCCGAAGGACTAACGGGGCGCCGACGTAATTGTTCCAGGACCCTCCCATGAGGCTCCTGGGATTTGGCTCTGGCACCCCTATTGTGCTCTTGCAGAGGTACTCTTCTGTACCCATTTGCTTCCAGATCGCCCTGTAACTCCTCCTGCAACGAGAAAGAAAACATTACAACGTTCTATGTATTTCGCCTGCCAACCCCACGCCGGGTAAGCGGTAGGGTGGGAGACGGCGTGTCCGGCGCAAAGAGGACGCCAAGATGGCCGGGGGGAGGCATAAGTACCTCCCCACCTCCTCTGCGTGCCGGAAGTGACGCGTCTGGTAGGGGGACTCCTCCTTGAGTCCCACACATCATTGGGGGGTGGGGAAGTGCCCAAATGGCACTAAAGGGGCCGCCCGTTTAGGGTGGCCCCCTGCGAGGCCGCGGGCAGCCGCATAGTCCCATTATTGGCAACACACCCCACCCACACCACAACAGAGTATGCATGCATAAATAAATACACAACACAACTTTTGTTTGGGAAAAATAGTGCTGCAGGTTTATTCCATACAAAAGTATGCAATATGGTGGGTTATCTTACGGGCGATCCAAGGGCAGGCAGCTGTACCAGCCTATGCTGCCCCGCCCGCCTGATGAGCCAAGCACTGTGGAGTAACCAATCAGCGCTACCCTTATGGGGGTGATCCCCTTACTGGATCACGTGACACATTGGTCCCTTATTACTCACGCCCCTTTCAGGGCGGAGCGTAGCAAGGCAAGCCCCCGGTTGTTCAGGCCTACAACCGCCCGAAGGACTAACGGGCGCCGGCGTAATTGTTCCAGGACCCTCCCATGAGGCTCCTGGGATTTGGCTCTGGCACCCCTATTGTGCTCTTGCAGAGGTACTCTTCTGTACCCATTTGCTTCCAGATCGCCCTGTAACTCCTCCACAGCTCTGGAGGCGGCCCCCGTCGCCTAAAGAGCCCCCACCAAAACAGCTCCTTTCTCACTGCAACCTGCAATTTCCCGGGCCTCATTCATGTCCAGCAGGAACAGATCCAAGCCCACCTGTGCCAAGTGCACTCCAACATTGTCAAATTAACCTTTGGTGTTCGCCCGGCATAGCTCATGCCTGATGAAGCCAAAGCCCCTTGTTCTGCAAACTAGCGCATGGAGCGGATAATCCTTCTCTGGGAATGTACCAGTGCCTCACATGCGCTGCACGAATGTGATGGCCTCCCAGGAGGGAGCGCTACTCTTAAACATCGCTGTAATACCCTTCAAGCTGATGTGGCTCCCACCTCCTGCAACCTGAAGTTGCAGGCCTTCTAACAGTTCGTGCTCCCCAACTCCTGTTTCCCCAATACCTGGAACAGCAGCACACATGCTTGAAGACCGCTTCCACAACCAGGCTATATACTCTGGCTATGCGGGCGGGGCATTTCATGCTTAACTGAAGCAACCCGTAACCTGCCCAGGGAGCAGAGTGCACCTCTTTGTTGAGGTTGACCAGACAAGTGCACCGACCTCTGTGTTAATAAACCATGGCGAACAGGGCTGATCGCCTAGCGCACACTATTGCAGTCATCGCAACCATTTGGAGTGACAACTGACGCCACCTGCCAGGCTTGCTTAACTAAAGCTCGATGACAGATACACACATACTTGCTAACCAGCTGTGACCCTTGATGTTCAACCCAGCTAATGACCTAGTACCTTGTTAATCCAGGGAATATTGCCCTCCACAAGATCAAGCCCACATGAGCCTATGGCCTTCACCTACTGGGCCGAGGTGCATAGTGTGCTCTGGAGTTGTCAGTGATGGAGCTCCAAACACATTTCAAACCGCTATTGGAACCACAGCAGACATTCTGGCCTAACCAGCCGGCTCATGCCTCCTGGCTACCTTGCCGCTGCGAGATTTTGCTCTAACGCCAACCTCTTGCGCCTACTGGTGCACATGGTCTGTAGGTCTGCCTCCACTCTATTTATGCCGATACCTGCAATGTACCCCTCTGCCCCTGTATGGGCGGGAAAATACCCGTAACATTGCAAATCCCCCTGCACTCACAGTGTCGGGCAGTCAGGAGGGGAGAGAGGTCCATAGAATTCGTTCTGCTATCTTGCTTGGCCACCTAGCCCGCAAGCACCCTCGTCTGACAGCACCCTATCTGTTGTGTCGCCCGTGCAATGTCCGCACCCTGGCGCAGGACGTCCCGATCGACACCTCTTCTAACAGACTGCCTTCAGGAAGCTGGAGTGAATGGTTGTATGTGGTGCACTGACCATACAACCTAGGTTTGCTTTGAGAGGGATCCATTTGTTGCACTCAAAATAGTGGCAACGTGCAGTTCTATAGCATTCTACCCTGCACGGTGTGCCTGGACGATCCTAGACACCCCCTGTGAGCCAACCCGCTTTGACCCAAGATGCAAGGCACTACACCCGGTGCACTTGGTTATCCCGGACTTAATTGCCCTCCCCGGAATCGTGTGTAAAGGCACCCGGTCCCTGATTTACTTCCTAATAGTCTGTGTCACGCCATGCTCCTTTTTATTCCTTGTTAAAAGCAGTGAACTCGCTCACCCACGAGACCTGCTAGAAGCAAGTTTAGTATAGGCTGTACATGGAATTAAATTCCCCTGCCAACTGCACAGAGGGCAAGCCACACTTACTGCTACTGGTGTCTGACTGATTGGCCCTTGGAGGCCGTGGCAGTACTGCCCGGTCAGCAAGTACGCCCACGGTACAGTTGTAATTTAATAACTCCTGGCGCTGACAACTGCAGGTGCCTAATCCGTGCTATGTGTATGCGGCCCAGGGAGCCTAAGGGTAGGCTTGGTGTGGATGGGTAGTTAGCAATGCCTGGCAATAAGTGTAATGCCTTTGACAAACCTCTCCTGACTGGCATCTATGTCATTCTTAAACATATACACAGTTTTGCCACATGTCACCCTACTGGTTGGTGATATGGAACCTCCTACCCAGCATAAGCGGACAGTCTCGCGTTGCCTTTCACACCACCTGTGTATCTTGGATCACCCTCCTGTGTCACCTACCTCGGTTCTAGAGTGCACTTAATCCGCGCCGTTGACCAGAATTTCACAGGCCTCTTTGATTGCTAGACCCTGGTGAACACATTGATGGAGTCAATTCTGGTTTGAAACAATATATGCATTGAGCCCTCTATTGGAGACAACTCACCCCTCATGTGTAGTTGTGGAGTGACAACTACACCAGTGCCTACCCAAGTCACCCAACAGACAAGTAGGCCCTGACTACTTTGTGTTCTGGTGCCAGATATGGGAAGAGTCTTGCCTTCACTTGCTGCTCCCTGGGAAAACGCACAATGCCCGTGCTCTGGCTGTAACTCAGCGATGCCCTCGTGTGGCAATGAACCCCTGGTCAAATGAGAGTGCCACTCCAACTAATTAAACTTACACCTTGACCATGGGTGGGTGGAGTCGAGCTCTCCCCAAACTTCTGCTGTTGGAACCCACGGACACGCCTCCTGTCAGTTCAAATTAGTAATTCCTGGCACTGACCACCACAAGGGGCTCCTGCTGAGCTGTGTAAGTGCGGCCCAGGGTGACCTTGACGATCGGCTAGGTGTGGATGGGTGCTAACATTACCTGGCTGGAGTGCAATCCCTTTGACAAACACTACTGCCAAGAAGTGCCACTCAGGTAGAAGAAAGAGTTATCCAGCCCACCTTTCTTCCTGTCCCAGTTATCTGGGTAAATTGTGAAAGATGCACATTTGAAATGGTAACGGATACTGTAACTTACGCCTGCCAATGCTCTGCTCAGAGCAGCCCGCTAGACAATGGCTTCCATTGAAAGGAGGTGCCAACAGACCTCCTAGCACTAAAGGCGGTACCTCTTAGTAGGGCTCTACTCTAACAAGTGCCCCATGCAAGGATACCGCCTCCGGCTGCAAGCCGCTCAGTGCTACTGATGCCTTGGCGCTTCATGCCCCACAGCCAGCTTACCCTGCTACAATGCGCTCGTGACTGGGCCTCAACAGTGCGGCGAAGGCGCGAGACTTCCTAGCCTGACCTTGGCTCTTCACCAGGCTCCCACGCAAGAGCCATCCACAACCTTGTGGCCTAAAACATTCGCCCTGTAGGGCGGATGCGAAGTGACTGCAGGCCACTCCTAGGCATTCTCTACCCATGTTGTAAATGGAGTTTCAGGTAGGCTAGGGAATGCACCTAAGCCTGGCCGAAGCCACCCTTCTAGTCGGAGAAGGGAGTGCACACTATGCTGACTCCTGCCCACCCCTTAGGTGGCTAGGCAGAGACTGGCTATCCCAGAGGCAGTTTAAATTTAATGTGCCATGCGCACTCCCACAGTGGCACCTGCAGCAGAGATTCCATACCAGGCAATTCTAAATACCCTGCGTATCGTCCACCCAAGAGAGACTTAGTACCATCTGCCCCTATTACCCTGTGCTACCAAACCTTATCATGACATCACCGGTATTATATAACTCACTAGGTCAATCAGGCCACCGTCCTACAGCTCAGATAGCACAACCCCGTAGTTGTTGGCAGCAACTGTACTTCGCATAACAGCACAGAGTAAATAAAAATTGTGCTTCCCCCCTTGGGCCGGTAACTAACATCCAACAAGTCAGAACCTGGTCATGAGATCCCAGTTTCCTAGAGTAAAACAATGATTGTCCTGCACCATTAACAAATGTGCTACATGCCCGCATGACCTAGCCCCTTGGTGCTACAGTGGGCAGACACCCCCTGGAGGCAGTGGTCTACCAACTCTCCTCCGAAATAAGCAGCTATAGGGGCTCCAGATCTAGGGGTGAGAAAGGTCTTTCTGACGTAGCCCACCCACAGTTTATACGTGTAAGTGACTGGCCCCCAATATGGTGTGACCAAAACAAGGCTGAAACAAAGGAGCATGAGGCCTTAAGCAATGGGGTCTTTGTGTACTGGAAACATTACTTAGCCCCACCAAGAACCATGGACATCTCCTGAATGCGGGTCACCAGATCGTCAAAGAAATATTGATGGATTAGAGACCTATGCCCCATCCAAACTGCCGAATTAAAATTGGCGAGAATAGTTCTATGCAAGAAAGGCATTGAATGACCCGCTCAAAGCCAAAGGACATATCAAACCACTTATGTCTACTTAGCTGAGAAGGATGGAGCGATGCCCCTTATCGGTATTAGTGAATGGAGGCATTATTCATTCACGCACATACTCAAGCTGAAGTTATCGAGGCGCCTTGCATGAGCACCCGTCACGTGATACCATGACCTACGCCATATTACAGGCAGTTAGCTCTACATGGCAGTGGCCCCCGCCAATTATTACACGAATTAAGCCCCTGCTCTCAAACTGGGAGAGGGAAAGTGCAGTGGGCACAACTATCTCTGGGGT
The DNA here is from genome assembly GCA_963921515.1 of Calotriton arnoldi. Taxonomy (NCBI): domain Eukaryota; kingdom Metazoa; phylum Chordata; class Amphibia; order Caudata; family Salamandridae; genus Calotriton; species Calotriton arnoldi. The sequence goes on from CAWUFW010003373.1 coordinate 1,683,712, forward strand.
GGCACCCAATTAATGGCCCGTGCGACAAGCTAACCAAAATATATCCCAGGCACAAGGCAGCACTGATGAAAGCTTTGTCGTTTTGCCTGTGTCAACTTTGTTGCCTGCGCCACCATACAGCCCCATGGAAATAGTGCTGCACTCTCGCTTACTACACTGCTGAGTGAGCCCACTGTATTCACCCAAAAACACGTTCACCCCATGGTATCTTGGCGCTGCATAACATGTTTATTGTTACTCAACTCCATGTTACTCGTTTTATCGACCTCAGAAGGATAAATGCTGAGTGGACCTACCAGGATCTGAACCTGTGACCAAGGGGTTGAAACAAGCCACTTACTGTTCTGCCGCTCCCCAGGCCTGTGAAATTGTATCCCAGGGCTGACTTCTGGCACTAGAACCCTTGTTTGGACAGGCCCGACCTAGAACCCAGATCTAGAAGGCCTGCCAACCGGCTGACCGCTTCCCACCCCAGAGTGTCACGCAGCCACTCCGTAGCCTGGATACTAAACCAGGTATATATATATATATATATATATATATATATATATATATATGGGAAAACCCATCTCTTGGCGCCTGCCTGCCCCAAATTTCGCTGCGTGTCCTAGTCTGTTAAAACTTGGGCACAGGGTAGCCTGCACAGCTAACCCCATGAAGAAATCACACGACCCGGCGTGCAGACCAAGCATCACTTGCTTGCCCCGCCGCCAAAACTTACATATGGCGGTTAGGCACTCGCCCCACCCTGCTTGACCTGGACGTGGCCCAAATGCCAGACACCGCATAATAGTCAATGGCATGACCGCACAGGGCCCATCCTGATAAGACATTCTATATCATAATCATAAATTAAAATTATCTGCACTGGCAGGTTGAGGAGGAGGTCCAGGTGAGGGACCAGGAGTTATTAAACTAACGGCACTCTAGATACGCCTGACAATGATGCTACGTGCAATTCAAATAAAGGCCCAAACCCATCGTGCACATGTCCTGACCAACTGTCTCAACCCCGAGGTGAGAAAGATAAACCCATACTCGCCGAGCCCCGGCCAGAACCGACAACCGTTTTTCCATCTGTCATAACTAGCAGCATTCATCAACACGACATTGGAGGGCAACCTGCATAACCCCTGTTGGCACAAGGACCTTGTTGGCCAAGCATCGAGGTCTTCGCTCACTGCAATAAAACGAAACAGACTGCTCACAGCGCAAGCCCCCACAGCGCCAAACCGGACAAGCCGGGTTTTGAACCGAGCATCCCAACTCCAAAGGAAAGGCACCACAAACAAACAACCCACTGCGCAGGTCACTCACAAAGGCACCACTGTAAGGACCCAACCTGAACAACGCCCACTACCTGAAGCTCGGGTGCACCATGTGAATAATGTAGGCTGTGGTTTGCCATACTGCTTCTTTCAAGCTCCTCGCCGAGACAGTCTGGGGAGAGAACTGAGCCAGCTCAGAACAGCAGGGACCACCTCCGGTCACGCAAATTGCTCAGTCTGCCTGTGCCCAAGCCGACGGCAGGGGATGAAATGCTGTGAAATCTCGAGTCGTTCTGTGCCCGGCCAAACACCCCCACCCTGCACACCCACACTTCAGTCCGCATGTTAAGCACCCCAGCGAACTGCAGTACTCTGCACCAGAGGCTGTGGACTTAGCAGGATGGATTTGCAGGAGTCCTAAGCGGTTGGGAGGTTTACCCACCAATGAAAGTGTCCTGCGTGTTTATTTAAGATTGCGCCTAATTACCCACTAGGTCGCACAGCGCTCCGCTTTGATCGACTTGAACTCAGGATTGTCTGAGTCAGTATCTGGCTGCTGACTGCGGGTGGGGCAGGTGCGCGATCCGACCAGGTCCCAGTCCCCGCTGTTGAGCATTACACTGGGCGCCGAGTTGCTGGGTGCAAAGCCAGGCCCCTGCCCGCCCCACGACAGCCACGCACTGCTCGTGTAAAGCGCTCTGATGTTGAGTTGATGCAGTCTGTGCTATACAACTTCAAATAAGTGCATCAGAGTGAGCGACAGAGGCCGCCTGTGCCGGAGACATCCTCTTAACTATGCCTAAAGCACGCAGAGATTCAGACTGACAAACCCAAAAGCTTATGTCTGAGAACCCAGAAAATCTTTCTGTAAGACATTCCGAGGGCAGCTTTTGCCTGGGACACCACAATAACCGTGCCTGAGACCCCCGCGGACTGAGACAGGCACCCAGAGAGGCTGTTTCTAAGACATCCAGAGGGCTATGCCCGAGTCACCCTGTGGCCTGCGTCTGGGAGTGAAGGCACACAGACGATGTCTGTTATGAGGCACCCAGGACTGTTTCCAATGCATCCTATAAGAATCTGAGACACTCGGGACGGTTTTTGAGATCCCCCTAGTGATTGTGTCTGAGAGATGTACCCCGGTAATTCAAGACTGGGACAGCCAGAGCTGTGTCTGAGTCAGAGACTTCAGAAAGACTATGTCTGAAAGTGGGGCACTCCGAGGACCAATATGTCCGATACTCAGGGCTGAGACTCCCTAAAGAATACGCCCAACTCTCCCACAGGAACTGTGGCACACGTTCCGCTGGTGGTTTGGGGTGTGCTTGTGCACAAGTGCGGATTCTAAAAGTCGCCTGCCCTCGCGCTGGAGACAGTGGAAAACTTGAGCTCCATAAACAATCCCTCCCATATCCAAGAATACTCGCCCTTAGCTAGGTTACATTGCACCCTTAAAAACATCATACGTATTCCCCGCGAGACCTGCTCGACTTGTACCCCCCACCCCCATGTGCTCGATGGCAAGGCCACCGCCTCACCGCGCTGACGGCCCCAGGGGGTCAAGGAGCTCACTGCGGAACTCCGGTCGGAGCAGCCACGTGTACCCCACAAGCTCGGTGCACTTCGGACTGCATGTCACGTAGGGAGGGTGGGGGTCAAAAGGCCTGCAAGATTGCTGCTAAACGCTCGTCGCATACCTGCAATGCATGCACACCATTTGCAGGATATACAAAGGACTTAGATCGATGCGAAAACAGGTGGCGGGCCAGGCATGTGAAGACTACCTTGCCCCCACTTGCCTTATAAAAGCCCGTAACACGAACTGCAAAGGCCCGTGTCTCTGCCCGAAATAGAGCAATTAACCATCCTGCGTATCGTATTGCCGCCACAGTGAGGTCAAACCTTTCTTATGACCGGCCTAAAGGAAACCTGCCACGGAGCTAAGCTTGTGGCAGGCACTAGCTCAATTGTTCCCCCGCATTGCTCCAGGCCAAGCGAGCCCCAAAAGCCCAGAGGCAGGAGCCGTGAGTCCCAAGGGGGGGAGGACGCCAAGAGGCTGAAGAAATTGCCCCAGCAGGCCCCGGACTCACTGCATAAAACACCGACGGTGCCTGCAGGCACAGACACAGTGCGACGCACCACGAGGACTGCGTGCCCCAGCGGAAGAACCATTTCAAATCCCCCGGGAGGCCCGAAGATCACCATGCTGCCCAGGGGACACCGGTATACTGATGGGAGAGGGGGACCGGGACGCGGTCCACCCTCAGTGGCGACCTGGAAGGCCCCACAATAGAACATCCCCCACCCCCTCCAAGGCCGACTCAAACAGGGGGTCTACATCCTGAGAGGAGGCCGTGCGGAGGTGACCCGTTAGGGGAGCTGGCATGGTAAAGCCCCCTAGACTAGAGGCCGCTCTGTATGGCCTAGGCAAACGGGCCAGAGGAGTCGCCCCCATGCCACGGCGCCGCCCAACAAGCACAGTCCCCTGCGGACCTCGGGTGGGCACCCGGTAAAAACGGGGAGGGGGTCTGTGTTGATGAGGAGGGGTCGACCCCACGGACAATGGCCTCTAGGGATGGGACCGGGGAGGTCGGGGCAAGCCACTAACCTCCACTTCCTCGTTGCAAAACGACCAGCAAGACCTCCCGACGGCGTGTCCGGCGCAAAGAGGACGCCAAGATGGCCGGGGGAGGCATAAGTACCTCCCCACCTCCTCTGCGTGCCGGAAGTGACGCGTCTGGTAGGGGACTCCTCCTTGAGTCCCACACATCATTGGGGGTGGGGAAGTGCCCAAATGGCACTAAAGGGGCCGCCCGTTTAGGGTGGCCCCCTGCGGGGGCCGCGGGCAGCCGCATTTAAATGAAGCTGCAAAGGTGTGTGTTTTATTGTTACGAGCATCGAAAAAGGCAAGGTCGCCGAAACGCGTCTGCTCATCAATAAAATACAGTGATTGACCCCGTGAGTGCCCGTCCTGCTGTTGTAGGGTCTGTTGATATATATATATATATATTGATATATTGATGGGTGAAAGGATGCATGGAGAGGAAGAATAGATACATGGGGGACAGGATGAATGGAGAGAAGGCAGAGGAAGATAGCAAGCAGTTTAAATGAAAGGTGAGTTTCACTAACGCACCATAAGTATATTTCCTATGGATGAATGGCATAACAGGACAAAGTTTAATTTGGAATATCGACAAGTGTAAAGCAGTGGTACTTCAGAGGGCAATGGCTGTAGTAACAATTAGAGATGATTCTCTTAATGCTGATTCTTCTGGTGCCAACATAGCACCAAGAGCCAGGCTGGTCGTCAAGAAAGGCCAAAATAAAAATCACCTGAAGGCAAAACCGCTCCTGCTCTGTGACCAGAGCCCAGAACAGCATCTTTTCTAACACCAGGCTCGTCTCACCCCACCTGCAACTCTGAAAAGAGCAGACAATGTGTCTCTTCAAGGAGACCCCCCATCCACCCGTCATCGACACAGAGCCCCCACCACCCAAGATAGCCTTCAATGCCGATTATTACCTCCGTTCTACACATGCATACATTCTGCAGAGTAAGTGATTAATTTATTTTAAAAGTGCATAAAATTTCATTATCTACTATACAGAATCCTTTTCCCTCGCAGGCACAAGGTCTCCCCAGATTTGACCACGTTCCTTGAGGTAAACCAAGATCCTTGGTGTAGTGGGGTTGTAGGAGAATCTAATAACTCTTGTGACCAGAAAATATTACCTGAGCTCACCCCAAGCCCACCTGTTTCCTTTCCTGATAAGGGCATTGGGTTATGAGTTGTAATATGATATTTACATTTCTGTAATTCTAACCACTGTTGTTATGGCATTCGTCTACGCCAGCATTGACATTCCTGGGGGAGAGCCGCCGCAGGTTTCCACCACCACTGCTGGGGACTGCATGTCCCATAATCCCACGGACTGAGAACACATGAGCCTGATTACTCAGCGCTACAAAAGGCGTGCTGCTGTCCCGCAGCATGGTAGGCACGAGCGATGTGCGGCCCGTTTGTGCTCGCATCTTCACATTTTCCAAATTTCGTGGGCAGTTTTATAAAAATCGCGGCATTTTTACAAAACTGCCGATTTCGCGTTTTTTTTTGCAAATCGCGAAATCCTGGAGGGTCTGTATAGTGGGCCTACCTTCCCAGACTGGGCCTCCACTTCCTCAGCCAGTACGTATCTTTCTATTCATCCTCATTCCTACTCTCCAGTATCCACAATATCCTAAATAACCTCCCCCTTTCACTTTCTTCCCCAGACCAATGGCATTTCAGTGCTGATGAGACCCTATTTATTCTTTCAAGGGTCGAAACGTCGTAGACAAATATACAAAGACAGATTGTTTCTTTGAACTGTGATACAACGATTAATTCCCTGTGTTACGATTTTAAAAAAATATAAAACTGCTGTCTTTTGTTGTAAAGCAACCATTATACCATGTATGTTCACATTGCACTTGACCTTCTCGTCTTCAAATTCGGTTTTGGTTTGTCTTTTCACCTGGGGTATACTCACTCTTCCTGTTTCCCTTAAGAAACACACATCTGTTTGTCTAAACAAATAATCCTTGTCTAATAAACTCGGTTTGGCTGAACCCTGGTTGTTTATCAATACTGGCTGCTCTGGAATCTTCTTTTCTCTATTCGAGAGTATTATTGATGTAATTACACAGGATGTTTAAAAGAGTCATTTTGCACAGAATAGTCTGTGAACCAAAAAAAACTTTTTCTAATAGTGAGTTCCATGTGTTGTGAACACTTGTTAAGGTTGCTCAGATAGAAAGCAGGCCACTCCTCAAAGCAGCATCCTGCCTAGCCTGATCCTGCGCTGCACACATGCCTAATATGACAGCCACACAACTCTAGGATGGGCAGTAAACTTCACTACGGGGAGGTTGGCAGAGTTTGACAAACTCCATGCTCCCCTGGAGCGGCAATAACTCTGCATACTCTGCTGGCAGAGCGAAGTTTACCGCCCACCCACTAATTATAAGAACAAACAACCAAGGGCCCGATTTGGATGTCGGGTGAAAAGCCATCCGACAGTCTTTTGGAGGCTTTCCGCCCGACATTCAGGGTTTCCCTCGGACCGCCATATTATGATGACGGCGGTCGGAGGGAAACCCTCGGGGGTATTCATTTCCTCTTCTGACGGGCTCCCAGAGCCCGTCGAAAGAGGAGCGGGAATGTAATCCCTTGAATGACGACGGAGCCAGCCTCGGCTCTGCCGTAGGGATTACGATGTCAGTTTCCGACAGCCTTTCTATGGAAAGGCAGTCGGAAAGTGACTTTGGGGGACCCTAGCAGGGCCCCTTTCGCCCTTAGCCCTCCGCTATAGTGGCAGGGGGGCACCTATGGTGTCCTCCTAAACATCCCTGCACCATGTGGCAGGCACCGCATGGTGCCTGCCACACGGTGCAGGGATGTTTACAAACATCAATTTTTCAATGGAAGCTTTTCTGCGGGCCATTTCTGCCCGCCGCACAAGCTTCCATTGAAAAATGGATGTTTGTGACCCCCATATGGGCGGTTGCATCCTAATTCTGCGGTCGAAACCGCCGACCTATGGCCGCGCGGTTCCAAACCGCCATGGTCGTCCGCCCGACATTGTAATGAGGCCCATAGTGGCAATAACAGTGAATATGAGGCCAAATAAAAAGAGAAATAGCAACAACATAACAGTAATTGAGCGTGTCAATGCATTTGTTGTCCAACGCTTCAATTCACGTCTCTAGCTAAACTACTTTAGCACCCAAAGAAGCCATTAGGAATTATTTGATGGCCTCACACCCGCATACCTTAATGGAACCACAAAGATGTTATTTCACACCAATGGAATTACTGTTTCTCCCCCTGCACCAATCAATTATGGAGTTCTATGAAAAGCCGATAAGGCTAGTTCAATCCGCAATCCCTCAACCCCTGGAAGTTCCTCTCGTCCTGTCTCTCATTTGCATTGCTTTTATATACTTTTTGGGGCGGGGCTCTTCTATTGAATGTTATTAAGAATAACAGTCAACATATTGCCTCTTATTGAATGTTACTGAGAACAACAAGCAACATGACCTCTCACATACTTACTGGCTCTGTGGCATGTTGATTGTTGACTGGTGAAACATGGATGTGAACAGTGCATGAATCAACATTAAACAATATGAAGCTCGAAGTACTGGTAAACACTTTAGCTGCTCATAGCAAGTAATTGCTGAACTACCAAATCATACTAAAGCACACATAAACGGCACATTTATGCAAACTAAACATATGTTAAATGTGGCATGAGTTTATAATTATAAAATATGTAATCAAATAAAACAGATATGTAAAAGGCAATTGGGGATTTAAAGCAGAAAAAGCAAAGATTATATCAGATGCTACCTTTAAAAGCTCATTAAAGAACAAATTCTCCAAAGAGAGATACTCATTACTATCCAGAGCTTTAACTGGTTCCTGTTTAAGTGCTGAAGTATTTGAGGTGACTTGGACACAATAATAGGAAAGAGAAACTGTTGTCTATCCAACAGATGTCACTGTGGAGTAAATCTCATCTGTCTGAAGCTCCGTGGCATCATGAGTCCTCGTCTACTCTGCATAAAGCATCAGTGGAACCAACTTCAAGACAACTGGAGCAAAAAACTCCAACCACCACAGGTGCACCCCAATCTCTACCACTCTGGTACCCATTGAAGAACCTCATGGCAGGAGTGTTCTCATCCAAGCGCAGCCGGGTGCTCTGATGGTGCTGGGCATATGGCCTCAGACACAGTATGACATCAAGCTACTGGGGGTTAGGCGCAGGACATCTGGCCCTTTAAGATCTTGCTATGCTTGATTATAACTACATCTGTAATTATTCAAACAGTGCCACTAAGATATAGTATTAAACAGGTAGGATGTAAATCATTAAGCATACTGTCCATCCAAGTTCAATCCATATAGAGGGGTTTGAAATCAAGAGCATCATTTTTAGGTCTCGCCTACGCAGCGCGCATGCGCTGCATAGGCAAAAAGACCTTTTGTAATCGATTCGGCTTTTCAGCCAAAAACGTGAACGCGTTCCATTGCCTTCAATGGCAACGCGTGCACGTTTGGCGATTCACTTGCGGGAGCGAGCAGCTGGCGCCATATGGTAGCAATTATCGCTCCTGGCGCCGCTCGCTCCCGCAAGGGAATCGCACTCCCCCCACCCCTCCCACTTCTTAACCCGGAGTACTGTTTGTCTGTTTCACTTTCGCGGCCGCAGCGCGGGGCCGCACTTGTGTTTCAGTGCTTGTTTTAATTATTCCTACTAAGCAATGAAATTCTGTTCCCTTTATTCCGGTCTGTGTTGTTTAAGTTCCCCCTCTGATCCTGCCTACTTTTCTGCTCTGTGTCCACTTTCTTCACTGTTAAACAGCAGCACATTTGTTCCCACCAGCACGCAGGGTCATCTAGCTTCCTCCAAAGCCACCGTGGAGATGGCAAACAAGTGGGCAGTACGTGCCCTCTGACTGAGGCTGTCACTCGCCTTTGCGCAAGGATTCAGTCCTGCGACTTATCCGGTCTCTAGGAATCAGGAGGTCACGTTTAAGCTCTAGTCTTCCTCGCTCGTCAGTGCGCTGTAGCTGCCAGGATCCCAATGGGTCAGCCTCGGTTGTTCCTTTCTGGAATGATTAGCGTTATTCTCCGAGGATAAACAACTCGCCCGAGGTAACCCTGTGTCAACTAACTTTTTATATCTCAAATGAATTTGCGGCTGAACTCATTTTGATGGGTGTTTTTCCGCCTGTCGAGCTTGAATGACTACCAGCGCTGTACCGCTTACAATGATGCCCTCACATTAGTGGTGGACTTTCAGTTCTAACATAAAAGGTTAGTTATATAAAGGCACTCAGGGGCTGCAAGGTAGATAGATGAGCAGAGCACAGATACAACATGACTTTCCTCACAGTGGGAAAAGGCGAACCATTCCGATCCCCTGTTCAGTTATAGCTGATTTCCAGAAGATGTTTTGCTTGGCTTTTGGACCGAGTGGATTTCTGTCTTCGAAGGGCTGGGCTCAATCAACAAAAAGCAATCACCTTAATTTGCCCTGAAGAGTTCAATTCCAGATTAGAATTTAGAATGACACAATGCAGCTATACATCAGCCCTTGGAGCTACCAAGTGCTCTTGACTTGGAAACGCTAACCTGAAAGCAATCGCAAAGCAAAATAATTGAAGGTATTGCTTCTGTTGCAAAATAGGTTCTGTTTTACATGACCCGCAGTAACACAATGCAACAAAACAGCAACCGGACCGCTACGAAAAAAACAGGGCTCCCTGAACCCAGGAGGGTCCAAGCACTGAAGCCGTCTAGCTCAGAATGACTTCCTTTTATGTTATTCCTTATACTGTGCTCTTATTGGGAATTGGAATTATATTTAGTGCATTTCATCCTTTGGTTTATTCTCATTTTAATACAGCTGTACACAGCAGCATTGCCCACATGCCTTACTTTGAGCGCTAGCATTATTCAATAGCTTTCTGACTAGTAGCCTTTTTCATTTACTTTCTCTAATCGTCAGGCTGACGAGGAGCCGGAGGGCCCAACCTACCACCAAAAAAGTGATTTAAGCTTTAAAAACCAATGATAATGCTCCACGTTCCTTTACATATTCCTTGTGGTATGCACAAGACCACAAGGAATGCTGTGGCAAAGCTGGGGCTTCAGTGAGGGGTATTCAATATGAGGGGAAGGTATTAACAGGTATACCATATCTTATCCCAAGGACTACTGTGGCCCTTCTGCATTGTTATTTCACGTAGTGAATAATTACCACCAATCATTCTATAAGAATATCTTGCCATTTTCCATTAGGTTTTAACTTTTCTATAATTGAATGTTAATTTTTAATTGGAATATTGATTCCACAATGTAAATGAGGAACAAAAATCACTCCCTTTGCGTTTCTTTTTGTCTGGCAGCTATTGCAACCCCAATTCTGAAGAAGGGAGCTGTAGGTCTTCCATTCCTTCCGTTCTTTAGTTCGAATAGTTACAGAGCTGGTCCCCATCATCCCAAAACAATTCACATGCAGCCCTGAGCTAAGTGCGAGGCCTGCTGGATTCTTGCACTGCAAGCAGTAAAACATCCCTAAGCACAGTGCAGATTGTCCGGCCAAACATCACTCTGCAAAATGACTGTGTATTTTACAAATCGATGGTACTGTTGTGCTGTCCTCACTCTGACATTTTTGCTCCTAGCGGTTCAGGATACTCAGAGAGGTAATACTGTTTTAAGAACATTCACAGAAAAAAACACATTTTATGAACACTGCCAAACTAATTAAATTACTTGGCAGCTGTCAGTAATACGTTATGTGCTTCACAATATCAGACTACAAAACAGAGAAAAGAATTTCACCCGAATGGAAATGATGAACCAAACATACACCAAAAATAACTTAAAACCAAAAATCAACTATTGTTTCCTTATGACTACATGACTAGAAAAGGCAGCAGAGATTTATTTTCACATAGGACGCTAATATAAACTTATGGGGAAGTCAGACATGTTTCAGCTATCGAACTTGTGCTTGTATATCAGAGGATAGGTTAAAATAAATTGGTAATGAACCATCACTGCGACAGGTAATTCATACTAATGTATTAGTAGATATTGTTATGAGTAGACTTTTGTGGCTGACCAGCCTCAGTTGTGGTAGTAAAATGATTTCTCAAGTTTCTAATTTTTTAATTATTACATACTGGTTGTTGTTAATTTATAGTCAATTATTTTCATCTATTCCAGAAAAGTGGGTGTCAGGAGAGAATACAGACTTATGGTCGTACCTGCGTCTCCGGTATGATTGGGCTGGAAAAGTGAAAAGTGTTATTCTTTAATGCATCTTAGCTAAATAAACCCACATTTCTCACCGCCAATGAGGATTGAGGTCTGTACTTTTAGCTGAGGCATCACAGGCTTTTGTTTAAGCAATGGACCAAATAAGCAAAAATTAAAGCCCACCTGTCGGCGAAAGCACACAAGTGTGATTTGAAATTTTAATGTGCCATTACTGTAACAGGCATTGAAAAATATTTTCTGTATTAACAATATATTGTATTTTTGTGTGATGAATCCAGAAGGAAATAAATGCTTCTGCTTTCTTTTACAACATTGCAGCCTATTTTGCACATCATTCCCACCTTTTAGAAACAAAAAATACAGCTAGCTTTTTGCATCTCCCCTACCTGCATTCCATAAATAGCTGGGAAGAAGCTCTTTTACCTTGTGGTTCACTGTGTGCTCCTACTTTCTTTAACATTAGAGGGTGGGTTGATTCCAACACGGTACCCTCTTGAAAAAAATCTGCCAGTAAATTGGTCACCTAGTCAATGATCCGCGCTAACCTGCTGTGGAGAGGTTTAAAAGTGGATGGGTTATGACTAAATCTGACTGAATAAAAACAACTAAACAGAAGTGATCCCACGATAAGGAAAAGTCCACGTTTCTGTCTCCTCATTCACACTTTCATCTGTAGCATCATGGAAGATATTGCAACAATTCGAATAAGACCTAAAATCAGCAGAGATGGTAGCTAGTAGAGCAGGCAAAAATCAATAGAAAGGGACAGACCCATGAAGTAGCAAAATAGGCCAGAAAGCTTATTTCAGAGCCTAAGAACCTCAAAAACACACGTTGCTCACTTCCAACACTACACCCCAAAGGTCTTCTAGTTTCATTTTCCTTGAGCCAAGAATCACAAAGATATGATCTGCCATTTAGGATAGGCACGAAAAACTATTTTACTGGACTAATTGACATGATTGGACCATCGCCTAGCTGATGAACTCAACGTATGTGCAGCATGTCAACAGAGCCATGCATGGTGGCGTGCAAAGTTTGCATGAACCACTTTACCTTATATCTCTGAATTGCTGAATGCATCGGTCTATATGACCATGAAAAATGCAACAATATCTGACCGGGAGAAACCGTCGACAACCTATAACAAGCATTGGCAAAGCCAATAGGTCTCGCCTTTGGGACCTTATAAGTGTTTAGCCATGCAACAGTTGATGTTGTTGCACCAAGGATATTGTGCTGGATAACTAAACACTTATAAGGTACCAAAGGCGAGACCTATTGGCTATGCCAATGCTTGTTTAGGCTGGTCACTGGTCAGATGCCCTCAACAGCATTTTTAATGAACATTATTATTGGTCTGTAACTAGGCAGGAGCTTCACAATGTAATTTGCGACTGGGTTTCTCTTTGTCACACCAGAAAAGAAGAAATGCCCTAAATTCACAATCCGGTACCAAGAGCCAGAGATGGGGACAATTCTTTTTGATCAGGTGGTCAGCATTTTCCTCTGGTGCCTATTACACGTAATTGATCAAGATGTGAGTCCAGTGTAATTTTGATTGCGCCAGAGTAGCAGAGGCACTAGTAATTCACTGATTGCGTTCACATGTCCGAGCAACCTCCTGCCCCCAAAGAAAAACACTTGCCAGGCAACCCGAACCTTCTCTACAGTGTAGTGTCCTGGATTGTGGTTACACTAGGCCCAGTGTTTGGGCAAAGAGGGACACAACACACCGGTTGCTTTGGTGGCCAGCAACCAACTTAGCCACGCCCGGCTCTTCCGGGCTATTTATTGGCTACCATTCTGCGCGCCGCGTGTCCACGTCGGTCACGCCAAATAACTTCAATACCCAGGGGTCGGGTACAAACACCCCTCCCCTCTGGGACCCGAGTGGTGTAACCCACCACTCTGAATCAACATTACATTCCTCTTATACTAAGTCAAAAATAAACACTTAAACAAAACCAAACAACAAGAAGTATCGCAGTCTATTATATCAAATGACGATACCACATGGAACAGTCTTACTTGGTTTCACGCAGCAGCTCCCCGGCTACTGAGCATGGCCCAGCCACTTCTTTCCGCTACCAGGTTACAAAGTCTCGGTACCTCTGGGAAGGCCTCGGGTGGACCCTCAGATTATACCGCCTCCGACTGTCCCTGGTGGGTGTAGACAGCGAGACCAGCTCCTGTTCTTTAGTCGCAGTCGGCGGACTCTCTCTCTTCTCCGGCTCTTCAGGGGGCAGGATCTCTTCCGAGGGCTGGATTAAGACCGGAGTTCCGCTCAGCCTTTCTGACGATGTTTCCGGGAAGTCGTCTGCGTCGTCCGACAAATCAAACCTCCTGAGTGGGGCATCCTTTCCAGCGACGTCTCCATCCGAATTCCGTTCTAAGAGGTGATCATGAGTTTTCTTAAAGTGAGACACATTTCTTGTCACCCACTCTCTGCCTCTTCTGGCAGTAACTCGAGTGCCACAGATCTTGGTCACAGTACAAGCTTCCAATTCAAATGGCAGGCGGAATTTTCCACCTGGATGTTGGTCGCGGACCAACACCTGGTCACCTATTTTCAACGAACATTGGTGGGCACGCCGTCGCCGAGAGGCGTCTTCATTGTTGTGCAGTCGCCGGGACTCAGACTGGTTTGGCGGGCATGGAGTGACAGCCCACTGTGGGTGGTGAGGGATAGTGTCACTGACAGCTCGATTAAAACACATTCGTCCTGGAGCAACACCTGTAGTGCAGTGCGGGGTTAACCGGTACTCTCTTAGGAACTGATACAGTGCTTGCTCCACAGGTCGATTTTTCACTAGAGCAATCTGAACAGTCTTGTTTAGGGTTCGCATTAGCCGCTCTACTTCTCCATTTGCCTGTGGCCACCTCGGCGTTACTCTTCGATGTTTGACTCTGTAGGATGTAAAATAGTCTGCCAGCTCACTACTGGTAAACGGGGGTCCATTGTCTGTGCGGATTTCTCCAAAAAGGCCATGGGTGGCCATCATTTTTTCAAGCTTGGATATCACTTCTACAGCCGACGTGGTGTCTACAATCTCGACTTCTGGATATCGGGAGAAATCGTCTACCACCACCAGCATGTGTCGCCCCCCCGGCAGGCTGCCAAAATCTGCACTTACCCGTTCCCACGGGACAGTCGGGCCAAGTTCTGTGATCACCGGTGCTGGCGGAGCCGGGAGGCTCGTGGCGAGGCACACTGGACAGCTCTTCACGATGTCCTCAATCAGATGATCAAGTCCGGGAAACCACACTTTGCTCCGAAGCCGGTTTTTCGACTTGACCATGCCCTGGTGGGCACCATGCGCTAGTGCCGCTGCTGTCTTGTGCAGGCTCTCCGGTAAAACGAGGCGAGGGCCTCTTAGTAGACAGCCGTCGGGTGTCAATGATAATTCCAGGCGGACACGATACAACATCTTCAACACGGACCTGGCCATGTCAGTGCGATATGGAGCCGGGGTTTGCAGCTCTTTCCAATCTCCTGAGGTAACAGCTCGGATGGCTAGCTGTAGACAGTCATCCTCAGCGGTGGCTTTGACGACATCTTCGAGAGAGATTGGCAGGGGTCTCGATCGTTCCACTATCATTCGCACATAATCTTCCGTGGCCGCCGCCTCCGCAGTCTCCTGGAGGGTCACAGGCCGAGCGTGCCTTGACAGAAAATCTGCGGGGTTCTTGGTGCCTGGTTAATACTCCACCTTGAACTGGAACTCTTGCAATTGTAGGATCCATTTTTCTATACGGGGAGGAGGTCTGGACGATGATCCTTGGAATAGGGGAAGGAGAGGCTTGTGATCCGTCACAACGGCAAACGGGTGCCCATAGAGGTAAATGTGAAAATGTCTGCAGCCCCACAGGATCGCAATTGCTTCCTTCTCAATGTGAGAGTATCTCTGTTCCGTGGAGGTGAGTGTTCGGCTGGCATAGGCTACTGGTGCCCACTCTCCGCAGTCTTGGCGCTGTGCGAGGACGGCACCTAGGCCCGTAGGGCTGGCATCCACGACCAACTGGGAGGCCTTGCAAGGGTCAAAATACACAACATTGGTGTCCGCCAAGAGGGCAGCCTTCGTGCGCTTGAACGCTTCTTCTTGCTCGGGGCCCCACTGCCATGGACTTGCTGCTTTGGTCAATTCTCGCAGCGGACCTGTCAGGTCGGAGAGACTCTTAATGAAACGTCCGCAATACGTCACCATTCCTAGGAAACTACGGACACCTGACACCTAGGATGGCGCAGCGGCTGCTTGGATGTCGTCGACTTTCTCTGGGTCGGGACCCACACCGTTCTCAGAAAAACGATACCCAAAGAAACTGATGTCTTTGCGGAGGAAATCACACTTTTCACGATGAAGAGTGAGCCCCTTCTCTTTTAGCCTGGCAAACACCGCCTGGAGCCGCGTGAGGTGTTCTTCGAGCGTGGGCGCGTGCACCAGAATATCATCGCTCACGTTGAGCACCCCTGGAAGTCCATGTAACACTGTCTTTATGATGTTTTGGAAAACTTCGGCAGCACTTGAGATGCCAAAGTTTAGTCGAGTGTAGCGCCACAGGCCCACATGTGTCGAGAATGTTGTGATTGGACGAGACTCCGGGTGTAGAGGGATCTGGTGGTACCCTGACCGGAGGTCCATTTTAGAAAACCACCTCAAACCGGCCAGTTCTCCGATGATGTCATCTATGGTCGGGGTTAGGTGCCGCTCCTGCTTGATGGCTAGATTCGGGACCCTCATGTCCACACATATGCGCACAGCTTCGGGTGGCTTCGGTTTCCGCGCCACCACGATGGGGGACACCCACGGCGTCGGGCCATCTACTCTTTCGATGATTCCAGCGTGTTCCAGTACGCGGAGTTCCGCTTCCACCTTGGGTCGGAGGTGGAAAGCAATCCTTCGATGCCTCAGAGCCACTGGAGTCACAGACTTGTCCACATGAAGTCGGATCGCTGGTTCTTGGAGGCACCCTATGCCGGTGAAGAGGGAGGCGAACTCTTGCAACAGATGGTCAAGATCATTTTCGTGAACTTCGAACGCGAACTGAATAAGATTCAAATCTTGGGCCGTCCGGCAGCCGATAAGGAATCCCGACCCTTCCTGGGAGACGTATACCTTTGCCCGCTGACAAGTGTCTTTATGTTTGAGGTCCGTCTGGAACACCCCACACATCGTTAATGGGGCACGATTCACAAATGCGTAGACCTGTACTTTCGTACGCTGAAGTGTGGGTTTAGCCGGGAGTTTCCGATATACTTCTGCGGCCATGAGGTTGATCGTGGCTCCTGTGTCAATAAGTGCTGCTATTGGATGGTCGTGTATTCGAACTTTACATACTGGGGCAGCTGCCTGGGTATGCGCCAGGGCGTTAAGCATCCTGACTACATGGACTGTGGCTGCATCGTCCTCATCCATATCACTGGTGGGGGAGTCTTCCTCGATTGGCTCAATGGTCCGCACTTGCTTTCGCCCGCTTGTAGGCCGCCTGCGCTGAGACGATCGGCATACCACTGCAAAATGGTTCACTTTGCCACAGGAGCTGCAGATCTTCCCGTTGGCAGGACACCCTCCGTCACGTGGGTGTTGACCACCACACCATCCGCATGGGCGATTTGCTGACACGTTCTTGGTGGGCCCCTTGATCGTCCCTGTCGCTCTCTGTTTGTCTCCCGGTGGGTCCGTGCGAATCGCGTTGACGGGCTCCGTCTTGACTTGCGTCGTGGTGTTGGGATCCATATGGGCTGCCCGTGCTTTGGACAATTCCTTGGACCGACCAAGCGTAAGTATGTCTCGCATGGACATGTTGTGTGCTTGAAGTATCCGTTCACAAAGTTTTACCGACGCGCACCCTTGTATAAACTGGGCACGTACCTCATCAGCTTCGTCCGGGAGTGAACAGGTGCTCGCTAGTTCCTTCAGGCGCTCATAAAAAACGTCGACAGACTCCTCTGGCTGTTGCTTCGCCTGGCGCAGCAGGAATCTTTCGTAATCCGGATTTGCGTATGGCTCGAAGTGCGCTGAAATGGCGTCGCGCATTGTTGCGTAGTTCCTCGGGGGGTCTCCTTCCCTCACCGTCTTCGAGATCTTATGTATCTCAGCTCCACCTAGGTGTAGCAACATGGAGCGTCGGCGTGGGGCCGCGATCTCGGCGGCATCGAAGTATGTTTCCAGCTGCTCAACCCACGCCTTCCATCGCGCTGCCTGTGATGGGGGGGGGGCCGGTGATGATAAATGGCTCCAGGGAGGGGAATGAGGCCATGGCTAATTACGCTGGTGCGGGGCAGAGTCCGGGTGCCGGCTGTCGTGAGGCACGGGCGCACTCACAGGGTGTCCAGCGGGGCCACAGGGCAGCCGTGTAGGCGAGGCGTTGACCCTGGTGTGACGGTCGATGGTGTGGGACCTGTGAGGGGGCTGGGGCATGAGAAAACCCTCTGAACCCCACTGTTGCAGCCAAACCGGTGAGCGTATGTCCTGTATTGGGGCACTGTCACTGCTGGGGCCTCCACCTGAAGAGCAGCGTGCCGGTATGTCCACGGGCCTGGGATGGCCGGAGCAGGAATAGCGACGCCCACGCCCCGCGGAGATCGCGGGATGCAGGGGGCGGAGTCACGTGCTCTCGGGGCTCGCGCTGTGTTACCGATCACAGTGGAGGCGGCAGCGGGCACCAGGGGAGGCAGGGGCGAGGCCGGTCTTACCCGCGGGATAGTGGAGGCTCCGGCGGAAGACAGACGGTGCGCCGGGCGGCAGAGGAGCGTCGCAGGTGGTGCGTCGGAGCGCACACAGTGTTGCTTGAAGCCGCAAAGGCAGTCAAGGTGCGGCGGGGCATGCGATGGGCAAGCAGCCCGCTCGTCGCCAATGTAGTGTCCTGGATTGTGGTTACACTAGGCCCAGTGTTTGGGCAAAGAGGGACACGACACACCGGTTGCTTTGGTGGCCAGCAACCAACTTAGCCACGCCCGGCTCTTCCGGGCTATTTATTGGCTACCATTCTGCGCGCCGCGTGTCCACGTCGGTCACGCCAAATAACTTCAATACCCAGGGGTCGGGTACAAACACCCCTCCCCTGTGGGACCCGAGTGGTGTAACCCACCACTCGGAATCAACATTACATACAGCTCCAAAGCCAGACTCACCATCCCAGTCTATCTTCTGCGACCTTGCCTGCTAAATACATATATTAGGGCCCTTGTAACAATCAATAGAGTGCTTGGGCACTCCGTGAAAGGGAAAATGCCCCTCAACCATTCTGCTTTGAAGAGTACAAATAAACCCAGCCACATGCGAAGAAGAGGCAGTATTAGCATGCCGTTTGTATTTGGTCAAATCCGGCCTTCAGTACTCCTGTATGGCAGATATTAAAGCTTTCAGAAAGAGTCGTTCACAGTGTTTTATTTGTTTCCACCAAGGATTTTAGCTTGCACAAGGAAGTCTACATTTTATTAAAGACAAGGAATGGAAATGTATATGGCATACATACCTCTTTAGCTGCATAGTATCAGCTGCAGCCTACATCAGGCATACCTCTTTAGCAGCATCGTATCAGTTGCAGTCTACATTAGGCATACCTCTTTAGCTGCAATCTACAGCAATATTGAGAATTATATCACTCCCTGCACCTCACGGTTAAAATCCACCCTCAACTTCTTTTTTCTATTTGTGAAAAAATAAAGCAGACAAGCCATATTTTAAAACATTGACACAATAGCATACATTATATATGTCAGGGCATAAATAGGGCACCACACGTGGCATTAGAACAAACATACATGACTATATTACAGTGCACACTAACGCCCACTTCTGCTCCGGCACAAACCATGTGGGCGCAGCAGCCCCGTGTCAGGGTCACACAATGTTGTCATGTTGGCTGGTGAAGTGAAACAGGCTGCATCATGCCCACCCCTGCTCCCATGCTCCCTAGTTCTTCTCCATTGACCGCCCTTGCAGCATAGACCGCTCCATTCCTGCAGCATGGGGATGTTCGTGCTTTCCATTTCCTGGCTTTGTCTCTTTTGGCAATTAAGTAGCCTAGACTGATGGATGCGCGGTGCCCTGTGGTGCCCCTAAATTCTTCAATTTTTTTCCCAAAAGGGCTACGTTTGGTGTCAAATCAAATTGACAGGTCTCCCCATAAATGAGGCTAGGGGTTTTTGGACCCAGGTTCAGTATGATGTTGGGGCAATCCCAAATCATGTGCATTAGGATGCCGTTTGAAAGTTGATATCTAGTGCAATTCGTGGAGGCCCCAGCCCACATTCTCCACAACCAATCCAGGGTGTAGCGTACTCTCTGGAAATAGCATAATTGTAAAAGCCTCAGTCAGGCTGAAATTGCTTGGCTTCTCGTCACTCATCGTTGTCGATTGGGCCCAAGTTCGCCTCCCAGTGAGTACTTAGGTGTGTCATCCGGTCTGGGTTGTTAGTGATAAGTGAGCTATGCAAACATGTATGAAACCTTTGCCAATAAGATTTAGCATCAATTTTACTTCTAAGGGTTAAATTCCCTGAGATGGTCCCAGAGGCATTCAAGTAGGTGTCTCAACTGTAGGAATTTAAAGACTTTCATCCTGTGTAGTTCGTATTTATTGCTGAGGACCTCAAATGATTTCATATTTTCCCTGTCCCATATGTCTCCCAGTTTTCAGATCCAAATGTAATCCTATCCTTTGAAATAAATCGATCAAGGGATGGAAGGGAGCCAATTGCCAAGCCATCAGGGGGTCTCCTGTGTAGACTTTTCATACCAACCCTTGTGGCGCAACACCTCGTGCCAGCCGGCTAGCATCAATGTCTTAACTGTGGGGAGAGTGTTGGGGATCTTGATTTATGGAGCAATTGTAGGGGGCCTGTCTCTTATAAGACATCTAGCTCCAGCCGATGGGCGGAGTGGTCTCTTTCTCCAAACAGCCATTCGTTGATAATAACGAAGTAGGCGAACCAATAATAAAACTGAGTGTCAACCACTCTTTGGAGTATCCGTGCGCGCTACAAACTTCAATAACATAACATAACATACAATCACTTCAGACTTCGTGTCAACACAATCAAGATCAGTTGTGTTTTGATTTTGTTGTATTCATATGGTTGCATACTTTATACCATTGCATGGTGCGATGTTCATTAAAACGAACTGACAACAAGGTAATTTGACAGATTTGTGGTTGTGCTCTGTAATCAATTTTGTATCTTAAATTATAGGGTGAGATTTGTTTTTCCTCTATATATGTTAACACTGGGTAATGACACAGTGTTTTACATTGAGCACGCCGGTACATAGCAATTGCAATACTGATTGAAACACAAAACGGAGGTGCTGGCCTGTGCTATATTGCCACTGCCATTTGTTCTGTAAATTGCCATATAACATAACATGCCCGATCCTCCCTTATAGGTGGACTGTGTACATTTTGCCATGGGGACCTCTGTTGTTTGCCCGGCCACAGAAACCCCTACATTTTGTCTTTAGTTTGTGAAAGAAGAATGGGGGATGGTCTCTGGGAAATTCTGCAAAACATATAAAAGTTAAGGGGGGGGGGGTCGCTAAACTTGCCACGATGGCGGACGCGTCTTTCTGAGGCTCTGTATGTGGGCCCGACAGTCGCCTTGCATCCACACCGGTGAGGCCCGAAAAAAGGCCACAAGGAAGCCCCAGATCACCCCTACCAGTCCTAAAGCCGCACAAGCACAGTCAGAGCGAGGAACAGACGTGAACTAAGAGCGTACAGCAGGGATCAGAGCACAACGCACCCGCTCCCAACATGGCAGCTCCTGATTACGGCACACATACACTCGCGGTGCAGACCTAGTCACCACCACCAGTCCACAAAGAACCCCACACAGTGTCGGAATCCACACGACCAGGGCTGGGGGAGAGCTCGGAGCTGCCCCCAAGAGGAAATCACAGAGGTCGCGAAATCTAGGCCCAAGGTGACGCCGGCCGCAAAAACCCCAGCAGCAGCACCTAAGCACCGGAGAAGAGAAAGAGAGGCCCGACCAGGGGAAAAACAGGCTGACTCGCCATGGAGGGTATAGCAAAACGAAACACTTGGAAGCCGAAGCTGCCTCCCACCACCGCGGGCTGATTCCGAAGCGGAGGCCGCCACCGGGAGTATACGATCCGGGGTACGTGATACGACAGATCTCCCTGATCGAAGGGCACAGACGTGGTCCTCTACCAGTGCAGAGACCAGATAACCAAAGGAGACCGGTAAGTTAGCCCCCCCCTAGTCACAGGGCTGGAACCCGAACAACTAGACGCACCCTCTCCGGGGACAAGAACCAATGAGCATGCAATGCCTGGGGGGCCCCAAACGAGAGAATCCACCATACGCTAGCCAGACACACACACAGCTAGGGCACACAGGGAAGGAGATCGATCTGGAGCACTACTGGCTTGGTTAATCCGACAAGACACAGACACACAACCAATCACAAAAATAACTGACCCCAAGGGGGCCATCACCTACATACAAGCAGAGATCTTACAGATATTTTACAAATTTATGCTGAAATATATGGCGCCCTGGAACTAGACAGCTCGGAATCAGCGGACACATTTTTAAACTCCCTCACCATACCACAGCTCGCCCCATCTGATAGAACGCCCCTAGACGAGCAGATTACATCGACAGACATTAAAAATGCGATGCAAGCCATGGCACGAAATAAAACCCCTGGCCACCATGGCCTACCACTAGAATATTATAGCACATTCTCCTCACAACTGGCCCTGAGACTGGAAACGGTATTTAGGCAGCATTAAAAGCCAGGGAACTCCCCAGTTCAATGCGCAAATCTATATTAGTGTAGTTCCTAAAACCAGACTGTGATCCCCTACTACAGACCTCATTAATACACCGGGATTCTCCCCAACTGATCAATGTGGGTTTGTGCCCGGTAGAAACACCTTCCAAAACATCCGTAGACTGTGCCACGTCCAAGATGGGATACAGAACCGATTTCCCAACGCAGCATGCTCGATCCTAGACCTGGGGAAAGCATTCGGCACCCTAACGTGGCCATATCTATTTGTGGTCCTCCAACGCATAGGCATAGGTCCCACACTCACGGCATACACAAGACTACTATACATGAAACTCACATCCCGGATCCGTCTCGGCCGCCACATCTCAGCCCCCTTTCAGGTGGCACACGGCCCTCGCCAGGGCTGCCAGTTATCCCCCTCCTCTTTGCCCTCATATGGAGCCTTTAGCAATCTGTGTCCGTGAGGAGGGGAAGAATTGGGGTATCCCACTGGCAGACATAACTCATAGCGTGTCCCTGTATGCCGACGACCTACTGATGTACATATGAGATATCACAATGAATCTCACGCCCCTGTGGACTACACTAGCTGACTTTGCAAAGGCAGCCGGGCTGAAAGTCAACTGGGCAAAATCTACCATACACCCCCTTCATCCGGATCTCCCCCGCGAGAGATCCAAATCTGAACAGCCAGACTTGCTTGGAATGAGAGGGCCCCACGATATTTAGGAATCAGACTTTATCACTCCCTTAACGATCTATACGAAGGCAACCTCCCCAGGGCATTGATGAGCACAGATACCCAAATCAGCTTCTGGCTGACCTTACCCCTGGCTCCAATAGGTAGAATAGCCTTAGAAAAAGTGGTAATAGTACCCCGTCTCCTCTACCATTTTGCAAATGTACCAGTTATCCCTCCACGTTCCTTTTTCCAGGAACTCGACTCCCTACTAACCTCCCTGATGTGGGGCACGGGTTGCCGGAGGGTAGCCCTAACAACACTACATCTACCAACGGACCGAAGAGGACTAGGCGCCCCATCCTTTGAAGCTTACTTTCTTGCAGCAGAACTCCAGTGGCTGTCACGCTGGACAGCAGGACGCCACTTGAAAGAGACAGGCTCAGACTCAGGGCCCCTATCGATTCCGGTGAAACTCCGCCTACTCCTACCTGGCACCCGACCAGATACGGCACATCCCATTCAAGTAACGGTTACAAGAGCCTGCATGCTACGAATTCACCACCTATCCCGCGACACACCACCATACACCCCTCTGCTACCGGCTGCGGGCCTGCCCTGGGGCTGCGGCCACTACACCGCCTGGGCCCTACGGGTATTGACAGAGCACTCACACCTGGAAGCAGAATCCCTGTTTGAGGACGGCCAACTCCTCTCATTCAAACGCATAGCAGAGGAAAGCGGACTCCCGCACGGACAATTTCTCTTACACAGACAACTTGTCTCGGATTGTAAACAGACTTGGGATCTGTCCAGGGGAGAGCCCGCGACACACCCAGTACTCCACACCATCCTAACCATGGGCTCAGGGCGTAACCTTGTCACATGGATATACAAAGCTATCCGGAAACGTATGACAATCCCACTCACTCAACTCAGGCCGAAGTGGGAAGAGGTATTCGGGTGTGCACTACACGATAAGGAGTGGCAAGCTGCCTTGGAACACCGAAAGAAAGTGTCATGTAACTCACGCTTCAAAAACATACAATTCAATATACTACACCGTGCATATTTAACGCTGGCCAAACTCCAATCTATCCAGAGACACAATTTCTCTGCCCACTATGCCAGCTTCCCAGCGCAACATTCCAACACATGTTTTGGAATTGCCCTACCTTACAACCCTATTGGGGTGCAATTCACATCACAATACAAGAAACCACAGGGCTCACCGACATGGCCACATGGGAGGCAAGCGCACTGGGGGTATCTCGACATAGGAAAGACCGCAATGTAGAAAGACGGTTTGCATCGCTAGCCCTCCTTCTAGCAAAGCTATGTATTGCCATGCATTGGCGTGCACCCGCGGGGCCCCCGCTGGCGGCCTGGACAGGAGCAGTAATTAAATGGGGCACAGTAGAAGACACAATAAGATTTGAGGAGGCACGGGGATGCGCTGCCACCACATCTCCATGGAGTGGGCTGCGCTCCTTCGAAATTTCCAACAACAGGGGACATCAGCCCACCCACTCACAACACCACCTACTACGACTAGAACGCCAGACCCAGAACCCTCAGCCATGAACACAAAGGAACATCCACACCTGCACACCCCTCCCAACGCCGTCCACACAGATACCCGGTTGGATTCCCCGTGAAGAAATACACTCACCCTATACTGGAAAAATAAACCTACACCCCCGTAATGGCTGTTGGACTTGGCCCTTTGTGCAGGGTCACCCCTAAACTTTTTGCCTTTTTCTCTGACATGGTGTTGGTGGTTTTAGGCCTCTGGGCACTTTAGCACTGAGGGCCAGTGTAAAGTGCGTGCGCTCTCTGTGTACATTTGGTAAGGTTGGCCTGCCCTCCCATAGGAATGCATTGGGGATTCCCTGATTAAGTGTGTCAGTGATAATTCCTGGGATGGGAGGAGCAGCGTGGTCGAGTTTAGTATGTATGAAATTGTAAGAATAAATTCTGCGCAATGGTGTGCGCAGATTTATGATGACTGGTTGAGAAATGCCACTTTTAGAAGTTGGCATTTCTGTGTGCTATGTGTCTGCCTGCCTGATGTGAATTGCATGTCTGGCTTGTGAGTGACTGGGGCTGGGAGGTGTGTGTGGCTCCAGGAGGGGCAGGGTGAGTCAGCGCTAGGCTGAATGGGACACCTGCCTTGGGAGTAGTGGGAGGAGTAATCCCCTGACCCTGAATAGGACTGTGCCCAGCCTGTACAATGCTGGCTCCTCCCCCTGTGGTGTGTTTGATCACCTAGCCCCCACCTGACAAAGGGGAAGAGGAGCTTGGAAAACAAAGTGCTCCAAATCCCCCCTGAACCAGTTGCATCTGGTTCCCCCAAACCCTACACTGCAGACAAAGGAGGGAAGTGGTATAAATGTAGGGGCTGTGACCCCATGTTTCTGTTCTATGCTGGTGGGCTGTTCCTGACTTGCTGGGGGCTTGCTGCTGCTGGGGCCCAGGAGGAACCGCCATGAGGGCTTGCCTCCCTGGGCCCAGCATTGCCCCCTTGATCCCTAAGGACTTTTTGCTGTTGGAGCCTTGGCTCCTTGCGCCCTGTGAGCGCTACACCTTTTACTTTCCTAGCGCCTGGGGAGCGCTATATTTTAAATTCCCCAAGGAGAGAGGAACGCGTGGGCTTGGCAGCGCTGCTCTGCATGACAAAGAGAGGGAATCCCCGGCGTAGGGATTCCCCCGAGTTGCCGCCGAGCGGGTGCCCACCCCGCTTATGGAATATTCGAATTGCGGGTGCCCACCCCGCTTATGCTTTTATTTTAGGCGGGTGCCCACCCCGCTTTTGTGCTGGTTGCTGCGGGTGCCCACCCCGCTATTGTCTTAGTTAAAACGGGAGCCTACCCCGTATTGCCGCCGAGGGGCCGCCGGCCGCAGCAGCGCGACCCGGAAGCCAGGCAAGGTGCTTGACTCTGGGCGGAGCCGCGCCTGGAAGCCAGAAGTCCGGAGCCTCGCGGGCTCCACATCGAAGTCCCGGGTCCCAGGAGGGGGCCCGGGTGAAGTGAGGAGAGGCCCGGTGCGGTGGGCGCCAAGCGAGTTGGTCCCGGATCATCAGTGGGACTCCCATGTCTGGATAGAGCGCCGCATGCTGAGAGAGAAGACCGGAGGAGACCTGCCCCGCAGTCCCGGTGAGTAGGGGCTTCCAGGGTTGTGGTGCCGTTCGAGGCACATTACTGGTGCTTAGGGAGTCTGAGCGGCCCCGCCTGACAGAGGGCCGCTCCAACGATGGGCACCGTAGTTTCAGGGCCCCATTGGGGGTCCCGAGGGCCAGTGGTGCCCGTGCCTTCCTCCTTCTTGGTTCTTTTTGACAGCTGCCCCGCCTGGCAGAGGGCAGCTGCAACGATGGGGGCAGTTTTCTTCAGAGAGTCCCCAGTGGAGGCCCCAAGGGCACAATCGTGCCAGGGCCCCTTTGATTTACGCCCAGCTGCCCCGCCTGATAGAGGGCAGCTGCAACGTTTTGCGCAGATTTGTATAGAAGTCCCTGAGTGGGACAGGAGAGAACACAGTGGTGCCAGGCCTTCCTTACTTCACAGCTGCACGGCAATTAGCGGCAGCTGCAACGCTTAGGCCATCAATTCTTTGGGGGCATTGTGGATGAGCCAGGAGTGATGAGATACACTCCTCTGCCCCAGCGCAATTACACACCTGGATTCTGCTGCATTAGCAGCCGCCCTGACATTTGGGACATAGGGCATTTGAGCCCTCTGAGAAGGCCAGTTGGCCAGGGGTACTGTTAGGTTGATAGGGTGCCAGGCCCTAATGTGATTTATGTGGTGCGCAGGAAATGTGATTCATGTACTGTGATTTACGCACCCTGATTTATGCCTCTACTGTGGTTTATGTTATGAGGTTTTGCATACTGTGGTTTATGCTTGGGAGGTTATTCTCCACTGTGATTTATGCCTAATGTGAGTTATGATTAGGAGGTTATGGTCTAATATGTTTAGGCTTATGAGGTTGGCGTATAATGTATTTTGCGCCTGATGTGATACTGTGCATAATATGGTTTATGTTGCAGGATAATGCTGAGTACAGTGTTTGCCAGTAAATACTGGTTGTGTTCTACGTTTGTTATATGTTCTACATTTACTATCTTTACTAAGTGATGGTTCTGACAGTGGCCCAATTGGCCCTGTTAGGTGTATATAATCCCCTGTAAATATTGCCTAGTGTCAGTTGGCACAGTGTATATTGTGTGATTACTATTCTAATGTGTTTATGACAATACAAAGGCTATTTTTATATATAACCTTGTGTGGAGTTCCTTTTGTGGTGTGCCTAGTATGTTGTTGCTGTGTGTGTGTTGCGCAAACGCTTTACACGTTGCCTCCCGGATAGGCCTGACTGCTCGTGCCAAGCTACCAAGGGGGTGAGCAGGGGTTATCTTCGGCGTGTAACTCCCTTGTCCTGACTAGAGTGGTGGTCTCTGCCTGGCTTTGGCGCAAGCCTTAGCCAACCAGAGATCCCATTTCTAACAATGGCCAACACAGATGAACACACACATGCCCACCCCACATCCCTACCCCCAACCACTCGCCCCCAGTTCACTCCCAGGTTAGATAACCATATCCAATCTTTCCTTTCATCAATGACGAGACTGACAACTCCGCCTCCTAAGAGAAGGCAACGCACACTGACCCAGTACACCTCCATCCAGACAACGCAACATACAACTCACCCTAACATGTTTGCATCCCCATGTAGAAAATCTCCAGAGTTGTAATGTAACCTACCTCTTGTAACCTGAACACAATGTTGTTGTTGAATTTAATTGCTGAATGGAAAACCTAATAAAATGGTTTAATAAAAAAAAGAAAAAAAGTTTAAGGGAGGGCAATCACTTTGGTTAGGGTGACTGTGCCCATTGTCGATAGGGGAAGGGTTACCCATTTACTAAGGATGTGGTTAATTGCTCACTTTCCCACTGGATTCAAGCTAGCCTGGCTGATGAGGGGTGAAACCCTGAAACAGGTCCCAGAATGCTTGTTTCTGGTCCAGGGAGGACCTGGCCTGGCAGTTTGAGCTGGGCTGTTCCCAAGAGGAACAGGATCAAAACTGATTTGCATACGTCTGGGTTCAAACTGGGGTGGCTTAGTGAGCAGAAGAACGATGATGGATTAAAAACCCAGATATGTGACTGGGGGTGGGTGTCTGAAAAGTTTCAGCACTCCGTCCATCATCTTACTGTGTTTGCTATGTTTGCCCTAAGTGGCCAGGGTATGCCCAGACGTGGGTCCCTTGCTCACTTTGCCACTGGATTCAAGCTAGCCTGGCTGTTGAGGTGTAAAACCCCCAAACTGGTCCTAGGATGCTTGTTTCCAGTCCAGAGAGGACCTGGCCTGGCAGTTCGAGCTGGACTGTTCCCATGAGGAACAGGATCAAGACTGATTTGCATATGTCTGTGTCCAAACCGGGGTGACTTAGTGAGCAGAAGAACGATGATGGATTAAACCCAGATCTGTGACTGGGGGTGAGTGTCTGAAAAGTTTCAGCACTCCGTCTGACATCTTACAGTGTTTGCTATGTTCGCCATAAGTGGCCAGGGTATGCCCAAATGTGGGTCCCTTACTCACTTTGCCACTGGATTCAAGCTAGCCTGGCTGATGAGGTGTGAAACTCCGAAACCGGTCTTAGGATGCTTGTTGCCGGTCCAGGGAGGACCTGGCCTGGCAGTTCGGGCTTGACTGTTCTCATGAGGAACAGGATCAAGACTGATTTGCATATATCTTGGTCCAAACTGGGGTGGCTTAGTGAGCAAAAGAACAATGATGGATTAAACCCAGATCTGTGACTAGGGAGGAGTGTCTGAAAAATTTCAGCTCTCCGCCCATCATCTTACGGTGTTTGCTATGGTTAATTGTGGCCATTAAGGGGTAAATATTAAGGTGCCATGCTAACTGTGGGTGAAGTGCAATGTAGATGCCTTGGTATTTGAAACTCTCTGTACAAATCTGAAGGTTGGGCTGCCAAGTCACCCTGCACTGCCATAGAGGTTTAATATCTACCTTAAGTGTGGGCCCACAGAGTGGGGGTCCTGGAGAAAGAGTAGTATGTCATCAGCATACATTGAAGGTCAGTCTTCCGGTTGCCCCCTTCCGCTGAAACCCTCCACCTATGAATCCCTCCGGATTCTCCCTGCCACGGGCTCAACTACAAAGGCAAAGAGGAGGGGGGAAAGGGGACACCCGTGTCTGGTGCCCCTTTCATTCGGGAAAGGATCTAAAAGCATACTGCTGACTCTGAATTCTGCCATACTTCCCAAATTCCCTTAATCATTATGGGCAAGTCTAACTCATCTTGGTCTGTGGGCTGTAACTGTTTTTTACCTGAAGGTGCGAGATGAGTGAGTTCTTTATTTCTGACACAGACAGTATGGGTTTAGCAGATAAAGAGTATAGTAGGATGTGAATGTGTCAGCTATGCTCTTGGAGTTGGAGCTCCTGATTCCTGCATAGTTAGTGACCCTCGGGATCCCTCTCGATGCGGCCAGACAGCATATTAGCTTGCCTGATTTATGCCCCTTTTCATAAAGCCTCCTCTGTGCCGCCACCCACAGGTGTTTGGTTGAGTCTAATGTAATGTCTCTCAGCTGGGCTCCGGAGCTTTCTAGTTGCCAGAGTTTGCCTTCACCAGCTTGTGTATGAGTTCCTGCACCTTCGTCTACAAGGTTACAAAACTAGCCTCTCCTTCTCTTTTCTGAGATCTTACATTTACCATAGCTCTCCATCTGATTACTATCTTGAAGGCCTCAAACAGGGTGACGGACACCAGGGGCTAAACCTCAAATTACCTTTGGGTCATGACCCAGAGCCATGTGACTCCAATATCTGTGGAGAGTGGTCTGATATCCCTCGAGGAAGGACGGTTATGCGCACTACGTCATGAATGTCAGTGGTCGGCAAAAGGAAATAAAGAGGGAAAACGAATCATATGCCAGTGAGTAGAATGTGAATGTGGTGTCCAGGAGCACTACGGGAGCATTCACGCTCGGCAATTACCATCTTCAACAGTGTAGCAATTTCGTTGTCGAGACGTATCGGCCTTAGGGGGGTCTCCCCTGGAATGACCTGCGGTAAGAGCAAAGGATTTGTGAATCAGTAACGCCATTCCCTGAGACCCAGATGTAAACCCTTGATGGTAATCCCTATACTATCCGTATCCACACAGAAACCTGCAGTGAGTGCCCTAGCGTTATGTACTTAAGAGCTGTACACAATGTTACATTCCAACAGAGTGGTATTGAGGAGGCATCTGCAATACCAAAAGTATTTCATATCTGAAAGAAACAGTTAGTTATAGATTCCTTACCTTAGAATTAGCCCCAGGTGTCAGACTGGATCCAGAAAGTTTTTCGTCAGCAGTACCCCTGCGCGTCGAAAGCTGGCGTCGGCCGGCTCCGCGTTCGTTGTTGGTGTCGTGGTCGCCGGGATGACGTCGCGGCAGCTACTTAGACGCCGCCCTCGCGCGCTGATGTCAGTTCTTTTTTTTTTCGCGCCAGCCAACGCAGATCCGGAGAGAGCGGTACCCCCAGTCACTTTTTGACTGACTTTTATGCCGACTTTTGTCGACACTGTTTTAGAGTCTTCGACTCCTGATGCACGTCAGGGATGCCCGGCTTCAAGGCTTGCGGTTCCTGTACCCGACTGATGTCGGTGACGGATCCGCACCACGTGTGCCTGTTCTGCCTGGAGCTCGACCACGACCCCAAGTCTTGCTCCGACTGCCGGACCATGAACATGAAGTCTTTGCGGGAGCGGTCCTGAAAGCTCCTCGGAGCCCGGCAGTCGGCTCCACGCCATTCGAGGTCCTGGTTGCGTGAGAGGTCGAGAGACCGGTCGCGGAGCCACCATCATCATTCATCTTCCAAGTCTTCGCACTCGGGGTCAGGTAAGTCGAAGCACAAGAAGAAGTCGAAGAAGCATCGTCGCTCTTCGACTTCTCCCCATCCGTCAGCCGACGCGACGAGGGATGCGGGTGGTGCCCCTCCCGCGGCTCCGCGTGAGGAGCCGGAAGGGTCGACTCCGGCCTTCCCTCCCTTCCCAGGACCCGGAGCGATCCCTGCCCAGCTTCGTCAATTTTACGAAATTATGCATGTCATCTTCGGGCAGCCCGACTCCGCCAGCACGTCTTCGGGCCCCGCGGACTCAGCTGGTGGCCCTGGGCCTTCGATGCCGGCGGCTTCGGCCCCGACACCGCAGGGTCCCCTTGGATCCAGGCCTGGATCCGGATCGGTGCCGGTTGACCTTGTGACACCTCCCCTGGCGCCGATTCCACCAGCACCACGTCTGTGTCCCCAGCCGACGTCGACCCCGACCTCCACCTCGATGTAGACGCCCAGCCGGACTGGCGTCGACCGACGCCAGATCCGGCGCCGACGGGTACTTTTGTGCCCTTGTTCTACCCTGGCTCTTTTAGACCAGATTGGCAGCCAGAAGAGGGAGAGGAGGACTGGGACGGTCTGGAGACCCTCTAAGTGACCAGTTATGCTATGAACCGGACTGGAGAGAGGAACTTGGGGAAGCCAGTGGTCTGGATACCTCACCAGACCTTGGCATGTTGTCTCCTCCTACCGTGGCTACGGAGGAGGGAGCGTCTTATGCTGTGGTGTTGCGTAGGGTGGCCGAGGCTCTCCACCTCGAGCTACCTACGGTGGCAGTCAGGACTAACCTCCTGACAGAGGTGCTTCAACCGGCGGCGAGCTCTTCGGAGCCCCTACTACAGTTTAATGAAGCCCTCACTGACATTCTTTTGGGCACCTGGTCCAGGCCCAACACAGCGGCTCCTGTGGATAGGATGATTGCCCGAAGCCACCGCCGACTCTGGGCGACCCATCTTTCCTCTCCCAACACCCCACCCCTGAGAGCTTGGTGGTCCAAGCTGCCACCTCCAAAGGCGCATTCCCTAATGCACCACCTGATAGGGAATCCAAAAAGCTGAACCATCTTGGGAAGAAGATGTTTTCTTCCTCCAGCTTGGGACTGGGGTCGGTAAACACTGCATGTCTGTTGGGCCGTTATCCCCACTCTGTGTGGGATACGGTGGCACAAGTGCTGGCTCAGTGCCCTGAGGAGGCCCAGGCCGTACTCTCCCGTGCAGTTGCCGAAGGTAGAGACGCAGCTAAGTTTACCATTCGCTGTGGGCTGGATACCACCAACTCACTAGGCAGGACGATTTCCACATCGGTACACCTTCGATGCTACGCCTGGTTGAGGTCGACTGGGTTTTCAGGGGGAGTCCAATCCACGCTTATGGACATGCCCTTTGATGGCCGTCGCCTATTCGGCGACAAGGCAGACAACGCGCTGGAGCGCTTTAACGACTCTCGGGCTATGGCCAGGTCCTTGGGCCTCTCCACCACCGCCCTGCGCAGTCTGCTTTTCGCCCCTTTCATGGCTACGGAAGGGGTGCCCCGCCACGTCCCGCCCAGAGCCACAGGCCAGCGCAAGCTGTTTAGCCCCTGCGTGACTGGGGATGTGGGAACCACGGCTGTGGTTCTGGGAGCCAGCGGGCAGGCCAGTCCACCACAGCCCCCTCTGCCGCAGCCTCCAAACCCTCCTCGTCCGACCTTTCAGGCCCATCAATCGCCAGTGGGCGGCAGGATTCGCCATCACCTCCACTACTGGCGCACCATCATGTCGAACAGGTGGGTTTTGCAAATAGTCCGAAGGGGCTACTCCCTCCCCTTAGAGACTACCCCTCCATCCATGCCACCTCAGTACCATCGCATGTCGGAGGATCATCTGGCCCTTCTCCAAAAGGAAGTTATGGCTCTCTTGGCCAAGGGAGCGATTGAGCGAGTTCCTGTCCCAGAAGTAGGTCATGTTTGCTATTCCCACTACTTTCTGGTGTCCAAGAAGGACAAGGGCCTGCGTCCTATATTGGATCTCAGGGACGTCAACTGCTTCCTCCGGAAGGAGAAGTTCAAAATGTTGACGCTAGCTCAGATTGAGCGACGGCAGTTGACGTCGTTTGACCTGCCTCCCGAAGTCTGTGATGTTATCTTGGCAGCCAGGCGTCCCTCCACTAAGACAGTATACGCCTGTAGATGGAACAAATTTGTGGCATGGTGCGCAGAAAAGGCTGTGGATCCCCTTTCTGAGGTTCTCTTGTTCCTCCTTTCTTTGGCCCAGCAGGGCTCTGCTCTGG
The DNA here is from genome assembly GCA_963921515.1 of Calotriton arnoldi. Lineage (NCBI taxonomy): Eukaryota > Metazoa > Chordata > Amphibia > Caudata > Salamandridae > Calotriton > Calotriton arnoldi. Next base: position 1,716,439 of record CAWUFW010003373.1, read on the forward strand.
GCACTCTTAAAGGCTACCTCTTGGCCATTTCAGCCTTTCTTAGGCTTCCTGATCAACCTTCTCTTTTCAAGTCCCCTGTTGTAAATCGCTTTCTTAAGGGCATTACTCATCTTTTTCCTCCTGTTCCCTTTGTAATGCCTCAGTGGGACTTGAACTTGGTTCTTACCTACCTTATGTGCGCTCCCTTTGAGCCGCTACATAACTGTTCTCTCAGGCTTCTGACTTTGAAAACTGCCTTCCTGGTGGCCATCACCTCTGCGCGCAGGGCTAGTGAGCTCCAAGCACTTTCTTCAAAACCTCCAATTCTGACTGTTCATCCGGACAAGGTTGTCCTTAGAACTCGTCCATCTTTCCTTCCCAAAGTGGTTACTCCTTTCCATATTGGACAGACCATCACTTTGCCCACCTTCTTTCCGCCTCCGCATTCTTCCAAAGAAGAAGAGAGGCTGCACCGTCTGGATCCAAAGCGTGCGCTTTCCTTTTACTTGGATCGCACAAAACAATTCCGGGTGGATGACCAGCTCTTTGTTGGCTACGTGGGTGCCAAAAAAGGTTGGGCCATGCACAAACGGACCATCTCTAGATGGGTCGTTTTGTGCATCAAAGCCTGTTATTCCTTGGCAAAGAAGGAGCTGCCAGTGGTGCTGCGCGCCCATTTCACCAGGGCGACGGCAGCTACCACGTCTTTGGGACGTGGAGTCCCCCTTAATGATATATGTCAGGCAGCTACGTGGGCATCCCTGCACACGTTCACGAGACACTACTGCCTGGACAGTCAAGTCCGGAGAGACGGCTTCTTTGGCCGTTCTGTTCTCCAGGACTTTCTGGTGTGAACTTGGTTCGCAGACCCACCTCCGGGGTTGGTATTGCTGGGGTATCTATTCTAAGGTAAGGAATCTATAACTAACTGTTTCTTTCAGATGAACAAGTTACTTACCTTCGGTAACGATATAACTGTAAGAAACATAGGTTAGTTATAGATTCCTTACCGCCCCACCCATCCTCCCCGTTCTGCGAAATGACTTCTAGGGTTAAGGACTTCCTTTCAGGGCCCTAGTTTTGTGAACCAGTGGTCAGTGTCTTGCATGGCTCTGCGCTTCTGGCGTGGAAAGTCGTGTACAGAACTGACGTCAGCGCGCGAGGGCGGCGTCTAAGTAGCTGCCGCGACGTCATCCCTGCGACCATGACGCCAATGACAAACGCGGATCCGACCGACGCCAGCTTTCGACGCGCAGGGGTACTGCTGATGAAAAACTTTCCGGATCCAGTCTGACTCCTGGGGGTACTTCTAAGGTAAGGAATCTATAACTAACCTATGTTTCTTACAGATATATAGGTAAGTAACTTGTTCATTAACTAGACTATTTTGACCTTTTGTTTAGAAAAACCGCAACATCTCGCATTGAAAGATCATTAAACAGACTTGAGTATTACACGGTTAGTTGGACAAAAACAGATCATAGAACAACGATTGCCCAAGGTTTAGCAAAAGGAAAATCTAGATTTTATTAAAGACATGGAGGCTAGCATTATGCCTAATTCTTTATTGCTATTCCTCTACACAGTAATGGGGATCTTCCTGCGGCTATTCCTTGGTCCAAGAAGGTGGGTGAGGCGGTCGTGGCCACGGGGTCGACAGACATCCCTCGAAGTCCTCTCGGTCCTAGCAGAAGTCCAGTCGCCCAGTATTAGTCACAGCCATATCCTTCCCTCGGCAATAACTCATAATCTGGGTGCCCAAGATCCATGCCAATGGCTCTCCTGGGTACAGTGGACTTGGGTGCAACTTTGATCGTCGGGTCTCAGTCTCTGGTGCTGCACGGTGGTGGCGGCGATATGAAGATTCCAGGTTACCAATTTGCCCCAGCTGACTTCTTCAGCTGTTGTGGCCCTGTGCTGCAAACCAGAGGTCAGCCAGCTGGCCCTTGGAGTCTCTTGTTTCAGCTGGGCCGTGGAGATGACTTTTCTACAAGCAGGACACAGAAGGCACAGTTTCTTTACTTTGCTAGCCGCTACGTTCAGCAAGTGGAGTCCACGCTGATGAAACCTCTCTTTGCCAGTTCCATGGTGCTGCAGAGCAGTCCTTCTACTGGTACTTTTTCCAATCCAGTTGAGATCTGAGGTCTGGGTGCCAGGAGTGCCCTTTTTATCCTCAGAAAATCCTCAGGGTAGGATGCAGTTGGCAACGGATGGGCTACCAGGTTCCCTCCCTCTTGGTGACCACTTGCTGCAAAGTCTGGCATCTGGCTATCCCAGGATGCATCATTCTGCCACTTCCAACATGGTAGACACCTTCCTGCACATAAACAATTATTCTCTGCATCTCAGGCACCCTTGCACTATGGTGCAAAGGTGCCTGCGTTGGCACTAGGCAGCCAATTTTAGCGCTAGCACTAGGGAAAACACAGGGGTGCGCCATACTCTTGTAAATATGGAGCATCCCTGCATTTTGGAAATGTCGGAGCGCGACGCTGCCAAATTTGACGCAGCTCCGCACTCCGACATTTCATTGTAAATATGCCCCACTGTCTTCAGACGCTCAACTATCCAAATTTTCCATGACTTAGCACCAACCACTCTCAAGAATGCAGAGACTTCAAACCTGTTACGGACACAACACAAAGTCAAATACCAGTGGGGCCACCGTTCAGTATAATCTTCACCTGGAAAGGATAAGCAGACAATTACACTCACTACTGGAGGCCACAAAACTATTAGGGATCACACCAGAAGCACGTGCAAATAACCTGACAGAGACGCTCTGAATGGCACATGGTTACCCGGCCCTCCAGGATGCAGCAAGGCAGGTCAAGGTCCTCAGAAGCAACAAAGTCAGATGTCACAACCCACCTTCAAAACATGCAGGTTGACCTCTCTCCAGGATCCCAGCATTCACAGTACGATCACATTACAGTGGACCTGTGTTAAACTCTCCCAGCGACATTGCTGCCTCTCTGAGTGGGCCTTCAGGAGAGGCTGAGATATGTCCGGGGGTATGTAGACAGACACTGTTATTACTATTCTTTGTATTGTTCCTCCCACCTTTCTTTCTCTTTCACCACTCTCCAGAGGACTCACCCCCACTTCAGTTGTCCACTTCAGCCGGTCGCACCTCTTCTTGGGTGGAATGGTTCCATCACCCATAACACTCCTAGGAAAGTCAAGTTTGGCCCAGTTGGCCTTGTGTTTTACCATGTTCGGTTCATTGTTCTGGTTCTCCTACCCTGTGGGGGATACCAGGAGGGGGGACACGGGGAAAAGAGAAGAGGGGACCCCCTATGATGCAACCCACATGTCTTTAGCTCAATAGATGGGGGACTTTCACTCCCTTAAACTCCTCTCCTTGAACATCCAGGTGTTCAACTCTCCCAACAAATGCCCCCAAACCTGTTGATACATTACCCATCATGACCCTGGCATAATCTTCTTGCAGGAGACACACCTCCTCCTGAAGTACCAGCCCTGCATGCACCAGCCACGATACCCTCACCAATACTGGGCCTCATCTACAGGGAAAACAGTTGGTATTGCCACAATATGTAAAGCCCACATAGGATGGAAACAACATTCCATGACAAAAGGAGGGTCACTTCATTAAACTCCATCTACCAAGGGCAGGCACACCTGATGCTCCTTAATATATATACACTCCCAACTCCTCACAGGACACCTTCCTACCGTCCCTCTTTAGAGATCAACTGAAGGATGCTGTGGGAGACGACATAGCAGGGGGTGACCTCAAACCTGGTGTGGGACGCGACACAGCCAAAATTCTTATCAGGGAACAGGGGTGATGTCAGCCATACTCCAAAATGGCATTTTCTGACATTATCTTCACCCGGGCATCAGTAATTACTCTTTCTACTCCAACGTTCACAACTCATACTCCAGGAATGACCACATATTCGTAACCTACTAGTTTCTGAGACATGTATGCTCAGCTTAGTTGTCAGATATCTCCATATCGGACCACGCACATGTGGAAATATCCTGGTTCAGTGATCATGGTCCCCAGTAGGGACGAACACGCTGGCGTCTAAATCCCAATATCCTGCAAGACCCAGTAAACAGACACACCATAGCGACAGCCATTAAAGACTATTTCTCAAGTAACACACATCCTGACATCCCTTTCCACGCGCTATGAAATGCCTTCAAGGTGACAATATGAGATACCCTCATCACACTTGAGATTGACAGAGCTAGAAAATCCCGCCTGCTCGAAGGCAACCTAACTGCCAAAATAAAGGCACTGGAATTCCTTGACAGCTAGAACCTCTTTAGCTCATCCCATAGGAAACTTGCCCTATTGCGCAGCCAACTCAGAGCACACAAGACGAACTGTGCAGAACGTTCACTACTATACCTCACTTCTATGACAAGGAGGACAAGGTGGAGCTCTCTTTGTGCGCAAACTAAATCTCCAACAGGCTAAGGCACACATTCCCCACGTTGAGGAGCGAGACGGTGTTTAAGCAACTAGAGAACTGGAAAAACAGAGAACATTACAGGAACTCTATTAATCCCTTTACAAAGAGGGCATCCATTGAACAGGCCCCAGACATACAGGCTTACTTTTGCACATGAGATTGGGTGCCTATACCCCCTGTACACCAGGAACTCCTGGAAGCTCCAATGGATCATGTAGAAATTAGTGAGGTTCTTTGGACGCTCCCAGCCCAGAAATCCCTGGGGCCCAACGGACTCCCTTTCTCATTCTAAAAATTCTTGCTGGCACTACTCCTGGACCACCTCACCTCCCTCTTTAATTCCTTCACCCCTGCCACAAGATTAACCTCTACTATGTGCAAAGCTAAACTGGTGCTTACACCGAAACCGGGTAAGACCCCACCAAGTGAACCTCTTACAGCCCCTTAGCAACGCTTAATACACATGCCAAACTCTACACTAAAATCCACTCCTGGCGCTCAGAACCCTTACTCCCCAGCCTAATCAACCCTGACCAAATGGGATTCACCTGGCACACCTACTAGAAAAGGTTCACAAACACAACATTCCTTCTCTGCTCCTTCCCCTGAATGAGGAGAAGGCCTTTGACTGGGCCAGCTGAGCCTTCTTGAGGTAGGTCTTGTGTAAGATCGCACTGGAGCTTAAGATGATTGACAGGATCATGGCCGCCTATATGAGCCCCTTCACCCACATTCGCTTCAATGGCCAACTCTCCCCCCTGCCAGATTGAATGGGGCATGAGGTAGGGATGCCCTCTGTCTCCTCTCCTCATTGCGCTCGTGAGCTAGCCGCTGGCCATTTGGATGAGAGCCTTGCCCGGCATCTCGGTGATTCCCTTCAGCGACAGCTTCCATAAAATAAATCTGTCCACGGTTGACCTTTTACTCATGCTGACCAACCCCTTGGGCTCATTACCAGCAGTGGTACAACTGCATGACAGTTTTGAGAGAGTCTAATTTAATTCGCTATCTGGGCCTACACGTAACACCCAGTCTCGAGGACTGGACATAAGCCAACTGGCCGGCTCTGCAAAGCAACATTCTCGAGCATCTCCGAAGATGAAAACCCCATTACATCTCTTTGTTGAGCACACCAACATGATCAAAATGAACGTGCTGCTTAAGGCACTTTACTTATTTCACACCCTGGCACTACTATACCAGAGGCTGACATCCAAGGACACCAAAATAAATTGCACACTTTTATCTGCGGGGATTGAAACCATGGATCTCTAACAAACTTTTGACCCTTACATCCTCGAGGGACGGCTTGGCCTTCACTAACCTAGTGGAGTACTGCTGGGCATCACATCTCCGATGTGTGTCGGAATGGGTAGTTCGGGATAGCAAGAAAATGTGGCTGCCTATGGATAGTGCAGTGGCCTGCACTATCCATATGGTATCCTAGCCTGGCTACCAAAAGAAAGTTACCCCATGAGTGCAAATATAGCCACACCCACAAGAACTGTGCTAGAGATATGAGACTGCATTGTAGTCAGGAGAGGCTTCACGTCTTACCCCTCATCCTAACACCCCCCTGATCGACAATACAGACTTCTCCCCAGCCCTAGAGCCTAAAGCATTCTCTGACTGGTAACAATGGGACTGTAGGACACCCAACGACCTCTTCTAGTGCCCCTCAATCAAATCCTTAGAGCAATGTAAACACGATTTCTAAATCCTGGAATCTGCCAGCCTCCAATACTGCTAACTACAACAATAGGCTTTACAGCCCTCGAACACACAGGCGGCCACGTGTGTCCTCACCACATTTGAAAAGCTGATCAGATTATTCAAGGGCACTAAGGGATTGATCTTGTGCACTTACATTGCAATGCAGGAGTTCAAACCCTACAACCCACACCGTATCAGTCGCGCTTAGAGAGGAACCTAGAATTTATATTCACAGACAAACAATGGGATGAACTCTGGAGGGAAATCCCCAAAACTCATAGACGCACTCCCCATAGAGAATTGGCCTTGAAAGTCATGTTCCAAGGGTATTTGACTCTCGCCATACTCTCCTGCATGTCCCCCAACGCATCCAAGTCATGGTAACTCTGCCATAAAGGCACAGGCATGCTCCTGCACATCTGGTGGTCCTGCTCTGTGATTCAAATGTACTGGAAAGAAATTATACGGCACATTTAAGGGTTCCTGAGCTATCCCCTGCTGTCTGACCCCACCACCCTAATACTGGGAAAGATACCCTCCACCCTAGACTGAATGACACATGCAAGCTAGGCACTGACACACCACGTGGCCGGAGCGGCCAAACAACTAATTTGACTCTACTAGAAGAGGTCAGAGCGTTCCCACCTGTGGCGTCCTGATTTCACCAACTATGGCAGACTTCAGCAATGGAACATATGATCCATAAGCTTTTCCAGTCCAACAGGAGATTCACCTACCTCTGGCAACCATTGATTGACTACCTCTCCAAACTGGAATTTTTGTGTTCCCAACTTCCTAGGCTTAGGGCGTAGCCCTTGTTTGTTTAAAAACTGCCCCCCCCAGGATGCAGGGTGGAGAAGTAAGGACATGTTTGATCCAGATGGACGGGAAGGTTGGCCCCCCAGATCTCTAACCACGCAGCACCCTCATTTTTACCCTCCCCCACCCGGAGGCCTTGGATCTTTTCAAGCTATGTTCTTAAGATATGAAGTGCCACACTTTGAAACTTGCAACCAGAAACTGGAGCAGGATGGGACTCTATGCTCTGATGTGATCCTTGTTTACACACTCCTGATTGTGGACTCTAATATGGTAGCGATGTATACTTATTACTGTGTTGCGCTACTGGCTCACATGTCGCTCATTAATGTTGGAAATAGAACTACGAATAAAGATAGTTTAAAAAAAAAAAAGTTTACTTTATATAAAGTGAATCACAGGCATGGTGGTCTGCTGACCCTTGCAGACCACTGTGGCAAATCTTAGTGAGTCACAAATTGTGATCTGTCTAATGAATGTTCATTAAGTGTGGTGGTCTGCAACTCACTACATTTCCTTACTTTGCAAACCAGCTTATTAGTTCTTAGACTGGTTTGCAACACTTTTTGCAAAAGGAATCTTTGTACATCAGACCCTAGAATCCTTCTTCTGACTGCATAACAACATTCTTCCTCTTTGAATGCTTCCAGATGTACTCCATCTTCTATGCCCCCCTAATCTGGTTCTCAGCTCTTTCTTCATCTTCAGTATGAATCCCTCCTTGACACCTACTGCCCTTCTGAGAACCTAAGAAGTCAATAAACCAATAATCAAATACTTTTGACTATTTTTTGCTCTAATGTTTTTTATCTATTTATTTTCTATGACCCGCTATGGAAGAGAAAGGTGATAGCCGTTGTGTCTTTTATCCTTTGTACTCCCACTCTGGTCTAAAATTGTCCATGACTCTCTACTGCAAGGATTGATTCCTGATTGCCTCAAGATTGGTCAAGTCACCCCCATTGCAAAAAAGCCAAATCCAGACCTAACTGATCCTAACAACTTCAGACCTATTTCCAATATCATGACTTTAGCCAAACTACTTGAGAAATGGGTACACACACAACTATGTAATCACATCGAACAGTTTCAACTCCTCAACCAACACCAATCAGGCTTCAGGTCCGGACGCAGAACTGAAACTACTCGGATACACATCATTGACGACGCCTTGAGACTACCGGACCAGAATGAAAGTTACCCCCTTATACTTCTTGATCTTTTCTCATCGTTTGACACGGTCAAACATGACAACTTGATTGCTCTACTTGAAAAAAGGATGGGGTTATCAGTCCCAGTCTTAAATTGGTTTGCCTCGTTCCTACATAATAGAACTCAAAGAATCAAAGTTCACCATTCGCTTTCTAACAGTACCCCTGTCTCAATTGGAGTGCCTCAAGGATCAGCAAATCACCCACGCTCTTCAACTTGTTCATGGAACCTCTCACCAAAATTCTGAACCACTCGAACATACACTACCACATGTACACAGACGATATTCAATTGTACTTGAAAATGTCTACTCCAGATGACATCAAAACTCTTAAATCTGCCCTTGTGAAAACTCAACATTGGTTAACCTACAATCACCTTAAGCAAAATACTCTAAATACAGAATACCTCCTGATTTCCCCTCACAATCACTCTACACCCATTCATGACTGGCTCAAACAACTAACGGCCTTCAATTGCACTCCACATGTTGTGGACTCCACTAGATCATTAGGCATGACTCTGAAGAAACACCTGAATATGCAAAACCACATCAGAGCAATAACTAGAGGAGCTAATCACTACCTTAACACGTTAAGAAAAATCAAACCCTTCCTTCCTCCTGAGGACATGAAGCTTGCAGTCCAATTCCTAGTCATATCCCTCTTAGATTACAGAATTGTGACTCTAGCTGGCCCCTTTAAGGGCTACTCTGAACTCTGCTGCCAGACTCATCACAGGTTCAAGAAAACGTGAGCACATCACACCAGACTTAATTCAACTCAAATGGCTCCCCTTCGAAGCAAGGATTCGGTTCAAGATGGCCTGCTTGACACACAAAACGCTTCACTATAACACACCAGTTGACCTGGCAAAAAAACTTGAACTATCCGGCTTGAATCGATCCCTAAGAAGCTCTAATAATCTACTGCTGAAATCACAAAAATTCAATAAGAAGGGAACTTAGAACCGAGCCTTCTCTGGTCTGGCTCCAAGAATTTGGAACGCTCTTCCTCCCGAAATCAGCTCTAATCCCTCGATTGTCACATTCAAAAAAGAAGTCAATGCTTCTGAATAGCTACCTGCAACGATAGACCTGAAGCCACCCAAAATAACTTCTACTTCTGTTCTACAGCTTTCTTTTGAATGTTCAGCTATGTATTTGTACTGCTTTATTACTTCTATCTGAAAGAAACAGTTAGTTATAGATTCCTTACCTTAGAATTACCCCCAGGTGTCAGACTGGATCCGGAAAGTTTTTCGTCAGCAGTACCCCTGCGCGTCGGAAGGTGGCATCGGTAGACTCTGCGTTCGTTGTCGGCGTCATGGTTGACGGGATGATGTCGCGGTAGCTACATAGACACCGCCCTCGCACGCTGACGTCAGTTCTTTCTTTTTCCGCGCCAGCAAGCGCAGATCTGGAGAGAGTGGTACCTCCAGTTACTTTTTGACTGACTTTTTCTCGACTTTTGTCGACATCGTTTTTTGAGTCCATCGACTCCTGGTGCACGAGGGATGCCCGGCTTCAAGGCCTGCGGTTCCTGTAACCGACTGATGTTAGTGACGGATCCGCACCGTGTGTGCCTCTACTGCCTGGAGCACGACCACGACCCCAAGTCGTGCTCTGACTGCCGGACCATGGCCCCGCAGTCTTTGTGGGAGCGGTCCCGAAAGCTATTTGAGGCCCGGCAGTCGGCTCATCGTCGCTCGAGGTCCCGGTCCCGTGGGAGGTCGAGGGACCGGTCGTGGAGCCATCATCATTCCTCTTCCAAGTCTTCGCACTCGGGGTCAGGTAAGTCGAAGCACAAGAAAAAGTCGAAGAAGCATCGTCACTCTTCGACTTCTCCCCATCCGTCGGCCGACGCGACGGGGGGTGCGGATGGTGCCCCTCCCGCGGCTCCACGTGCGGTGCCCACAGGGTCGACTCCGGGCTTCCCTCCCTTCCCAGGACCGGGAGCGAACCCTGCCCAGCTACGTCAGTTCTACGAAGCGATGCATGCCATCTTTGGGCAACCCGACTCCGCCGGTGCGCCTTCGGGCCCCGCAGACTCGGCTGGGGGCCCTAGGCCTTCGGCAGCTCCGGCACCCCAGGGCCCCCTTGGATCCAGGCCTGGATCCGGATCGGCGCAGGTAGACCTGTTTACGCCGCCCCTGGCGCCGATTCCACCGGCACCACCGGCTGTGCCCCCAGCCGGCGTCGACCCCGGCTTTGCCCCGATGTGGACACGGAGCCGGACCCGCGCTGATGGGTCATTTTGCGCCTGTGTTCCACCCTGGCCCTTTTCAGCCAGATTGGCAGCCAGACGAGGGTGAGGAAGACTGGAAGGGGTCTGGAGACCCTTTGACCGACCAGTTGGATTATGATCCGGACTGGAGAGAGGAACTGGGGGACGCCAGTGGTCTGGACACATCACCAGACCTTGGCATGCTGTCTCCTCCTACTGTGGCTACGGAGCAGGGAGCGTCTTACGGTGTGGTGTTGCGTAGGGTGGCCGAGGCTCTCCACCTCGAGCTACCTATGGTGGCAGTTAGGACTAACCTCCTAACAGAGGTGCTTCAGCTTGCAGCGAGCTCTTCGGGGCCCCTGCTGCCGTTCAATGAAGCCCTAACCGACATCCTTTTGGGCACCTGGTCCAGGCCCAACACAAGGGCTCCTGTGGATAGGATGATTGCCCAACGCCACCGCCCGGCCCCGGGCGACCCCACTTTCCTCTCCCAACACCCCACCCCTGAGAGCTTGGTGGTCCAAGCCTCAACATCCAAAGGTGCATTCCCTAACGCTCTACCTGATAGGGAATTCAAAAAGCTGGACCAACTTGGGAAGAAGATGTTTTCTTCCTCCAGCTTGGGACTGCGGTCAGTAAACACTGCATGTCTGTTGGGCCATTATTTCCACTCTGTGTGGGATATGGTGGCGCAAGTGCTGCCCGAGTGCCCGGAGGAGGCCCGGGCCGTGCTCTCCCGTGCATTTGCCGAGGGGAGAGAGGCAGCAAAGTTTACCATCCGCTGTGGACTGGACACCGCCGACTCGCTGGGTAGGACGATTTCAACGTCTGTAGCCCTTCGACGCTACACCTGGCTGAGGTCGACTGGCTTTTCTGGGGTGTCCAGAACACCCTGATGGACATGGCCTTTGATGGCCGTCGCCTGTTCGGCGACAAAGCAGACGGTGCGCTAGAGCGCTTCAAGGACTCTCGGGCTACGGCCAAGTCCTTGGGCCTTTCCACCATACGCCCTGCACAGTCTGCTTTTTGCCCTTTTCGTGGCTACGGAAGGGGTGCCCCGCCACGTTCCCTCCAGGGCCACAAACCGGCGCAAGCTGTTCAGCCCCAGCGCGGCCGGGGACGTGGGAACCACCGCCGTGGTTCTGGGGGCCAGCGGGCGAGCCAGTCCACCACCACCCCCTCTGCAGCAGCCTCCAAACCCTCCTAGTCCACCTTTCAGGCCCATCACATGCCAGTGGGTGGCAGGATTCGCCATCATCTCCCCCACTGGCGTACGATCACGTCGGACAGGTGGGTTTTGCAGATAGTCCGAAGGGGCTACTCCCTCCCCTTCGAGACTACCCCCCCAGCCATGCCACCTCAGTACCATCGAATGTCCGGGGATCATCTGGCCCTTCTCCAACATCAAGTTACGGATCTCTTGGCCAAAGGAGCCATTGAACAAGTTCATGCCCCAGAAGTAGGCCGTGGTTGCTATTTCCACTACTTTCTGGTGCCCAAGAAGGACAAGGGCATGCGTCTTATCTTGGATCTCAGGAACGTCAACCGCTTCCTTCGGAAGGAGAAGTTCAAAATGTTGACCCTGCCTCAGGTCCTGTCTGCCCTCGACCCTGGAGACTGGATGGTAGCGTTGGACTTGCAGGAGGACGCTTATTTTCACATCCCCGTCCTGGCGTTACCTGCGGTTCACGGTAGGCCACGAGCACTTTCAGTTTACGGTGCTCCCCTTTGGCCTTACCAGCGCCCCTCGGGCGTTCACAAAAGGGATGACCGTGGTCACAGCTCATCTGCGCAGATCAGGGGCTCCAGTCTTCCCCTATCTTGACGACTTGTTGTTGAAGGCGGGCTCGCCCTAGGCAGTCGTCTCCCACCTCCAGACTACGGCCGACCTCCTGCATTCGCTGGGGTTCTCCATCAACGTGCCAAAGTCACACCTGACTCCCTCTCAGAAGCTCCTCTTCATCGGAGCGGTTCTGGACACGACGCGAGTCCAGGATATTCGGGCAATGATTCCGATCTTTCAGCCTCTATCCCGGGTATCGGTTAGGATGACCCTCCGGCTACTGGGAATGATGGCCTCCTGCATCCTGCTGGTGGATCTTGCCAGATGGCATATGCAGACTCTGCAGTGGGACCTGAAGTTCCAGTGGGCACAGCATCAGGGAAACCTGTCCGATTGCGTCCAGATCTCGAGGGCACTGCAAGCCAACTGCAGTGGTGGCTCACGAACCAGGATTGGGTCAACGGCAGATCCCTCTCCCTTCCCCAACCAGAGTTCACAGTGGTGACCGATGCATCACTTCAGGGTTGGGGCGGCCACATGGGGGAGGCGGAGATCAGAGACCTCTGGTCTCCGGCAGAGTCCGGGCTCCACATCAACCTTCTGGAGCTTTGGGCGATTCGTCTTGCACTCAAAGCATTCCTTCCCTCTGTCCGGGGAAGAGTAGTGCAGGTGTTCACGGACAACACCACCGCCATGTGTTATTGCAACAAACAGGGCCGGGTGGGGTTGTGGACCCTTTGTCAAGAGGCCCTCTGCCTCTGGACATGGCTGGAACATCAGGGCATATCCCTGGTGGTTCAACACCTGGCAGGTTTACTGAATGCCAGGGCGGACGAACTCAGCCGCAGGTGCATGATGGATCACGAATGGCGTCTTCACTCGGAGGTGGTGCAAGGTCTCTTTCAGCAGTGGGGAGAGCCTTGGTTAGATCTATTCGCCACCGAAGAGAACGCGCAATGTCAGCAATTCTGCGCGTTGGAATTTCCAAGGCAGCACTCGCTAGGCCACGCTTTTCGTTGTGAGTGGAGTTGCCGTCTTCTATACGCCTTTCCCCCTATACCACTTCTGCCCAGAGTGCTGAAGAAGATCAAGCGCGACCGGGCCCAAGTCACTCTTGTGGCTCTGGATTGGGCACGAAGAGTCTGGTATCCCGAGCTGCTACACATGGCCATCGATCCTTCGATCAGACTGCCTCTTCGGGAGGATCTTCTGTCACAGCAGCAGGGGACGGTCCTCCACCCAAACCTGTCCAGCGTCCACCTCCTTGCGTGGAGATTGAGTGGCGGCAGTTGATGTCGTTTGACCTGCCTCCCGAAGTCTGCAATGTTATCTTGGCAGCCAGGCGTCCCTCCACTAAGACGGTATTCGCCTGCAGATGGAACAAATTTGTGGCATGGTGCTCACCAAAGGCTGTGGATCCCCTTTCCGCCCCTCTTTCTGAAGTTGTCTTGTTCCTCCTTTCTTTGGCCCAGCAGGGCTCTGCTCTGGGCACTCTAAAGGGCTACCTCTCAGCCATTTCAGCCTTCCTTAGGCTTCCTGATCAGCCTTCTCTTTTCAAGTCCGCTGTTGTAAATAGATTCCTTAAGGGCATTACTCATCTTTCTCCTCCTGTTCCCTTCGTAATGCCCCAGTGGGACTTGAACTTGGTTCTTACATACCTTATGTGCGCTCCCTTTGAGCCACTACATAACTGTCCTCTCAGACTTCTCACTTTGAAAACTGCATTTCTGGTGGCCATCACCTCTGCACGCAGGGTGAGTGAGCTACAAGCTCTTTCTTCCAAGCCTCCCTTTCTGGCTGTCCATCCGGACAAGGTCGTCCTTAGAACTAGACCTTCCTTTCTTCCCAAGGTAGTTACTTCTTTCCACATTGGCCAAACCATCACTTTGCCCACCTTCTTTCCGCCTTCGCATCCTTCGAAAGAGGAAGAGAGGCTCCACCGTCTGGATCCAAAACGTGCGCTTTCCTTCTACTTGGATCGCACCAAACAATTCCGGGTGGACGACAAGCTCTTTGTTGGTTACATGGGCGCTAAAAATGGTCGGGCCGTGCACAAACGGACCATCTCCAGGTGGGTCGTTTTGTGCATTAAAGCCTGCTATTCTTTGGCAAAGAAGGAGCCTCCAGTGGGGCTGCGCGCCCATTCCACCAGGGCGATGGCAGCTACTACTGCTTTGGGATGAGGAGTCCCCCTAAATGACATCTGTCAGGCAGCTACGTGGGCATCGCTGCACACGTTCACCAAACACTACTGCGTAGACAGCCAAGTCCGGAGAGACAGCTTCTTTGGCCGTTCTGTTCTCCAGGACTTTCTGGTTTGAACTTAGTTCGCAGACCCACCTCCGGGGTTGGTATTGCTGGGGTATCTATTCTAAGGTAAGGAATCTATAACAAAACTGTTTCTTTCAGATGAACAAGTTACTTACCTTCGGTAACGATATATCTGTAAGAAACATAGGTTAGTTATAGATTCCTTACTGCCCCACCCATCCTCCCTGTTCTGCGAACTGACTTCTAGGGTTAAGGACTTCCTTTCAGGGCCCTAGTTTTGTGAACCAGTGGTCAGTGTCTTGCATGGCTCTGCGCTTCTGGCGTAGAACGTTGTGTACAGAACTGACGTTAGCGCACAAGGGTGGCGTCTATGTAGCTACTGCGATGTCATCCCGACGACGACGACCGACGCCACCTTCCGACGCGCAGAGGTACTGCTGACGAAAAACTTTCCGGATCTAGTCTGATGCCTGGGGGTAATTCTAAGGTAAGGAATCTATAACTAACCTATGTTTCTTACAGATGTATCGTTACCGAAGGTAAGTAACTTGTTCACTACATGGATTGTTCTTTCTCACGCTACTACTTACCTGACTACTTATATGTTTAATTTGCTACCTTTTCCTGTTCATATTGCATGCTTTGTGTACAGCGCTCTGATACCCTGATGGGTAATTTTCATGCTTTATAAAACCTTTCAAATAAATATAATGAAATTTACATTCCCCTTTCACTAAACCTTGGAGAATTGTCATTTTATTGCTAAACCAGAGGCTAGCATTATGCATATTCGAAGCCCCTCAATACAGCACCTGCAACTAGGGGTGGGCAGAACTCACAGAGTTTTACTGCATGGAATTCCTCAGAATTACATAAAAACTCAGCAAGATTCAGCAGAGTTCCAACCTCCCTTAAATAAAACATAAAAATCTATCTCTGGTCCATCAATCTACTTGCCACATTCTGCAAAAGCACTGTTAACAATTGCATAATCGTCATTATCCTACTGGTCAGTGTGGGGGCATGATAACCTGGTGTTATGTATCGCACGTTACACACATTCATAATGTGCCCATTGTTGACATGTTTTATTCGGACTGACTTCTCAATGGGAATGCAAAAGTACAGGCCTAATGGATGAACATTTTTGTTTATTTTGTAAGCAGCTGTATAGTGAATACACACAACACATACACATTTGAAAGGTAGTCCTTTGAAAGATATGAAAGACTTTTCCAAATCCAAAAACTCTCCCGCTGAATTTTGATATCTTCGCGTCTCTGAAATCAGAATTTTGGCACAATGGCTGACAACTGTGGCCTAATGCTACACGTCACCATGCACAGAGTGGACCAAAAGAATGAAAATCTAGGATCACGTCTCATCAGTGTCTGTGCGGGACATCTTGGCTAGAATTCACCTGGCTGCACGGTTTCTACCTTGTGACTGTCTGCTGCACAAGTACAGCACATTTTGACACCCTTCATTTTACGCTTCTTCAGAGTCGCTCACTGGAGCCCTGAAATCACGAACAGAGGCCTAACAAGGTTACAAAACGGGTGCACACAGGCACTCTATTGACAGCAGGTGAGGCTTTATTGAGTATTGAAAGGTCATTCACGCCCTCATTGGACAGTCATCTATCTGGCCAATACTCATCTCATAACATGGCTCCAGGCCACACTTTCCTGACAACAGCAAATTCCATTTTACAAACAGGGTGAATTTTGAAAAGGGCTTTACAGACCAGATAATAACAATTTGCGCCAACCACATTTTAGAAATGTTGCTTTCCATGCCACGTAATCAGTGTTATGTAATCTGGCTTTAGATGTCTTTTTTTTAATCTCATTTACTGCTAATTAAACATCTTTTTTCACTCACAAATGCAGCAACACAGTGGTGAGTAGATGGGATAAACACATACAGCCACCAGAAAAGTTCCTCACCTTCTCTGTCTTCGTCCTGTTTTATTTGTATGCCGGTGTCTGACATTTCCAGCCTCGACGATTCACTGGGCTTTCTTTAGCTAGTTCTCAACTTCTCAATGTATTATGGAGCAATCATGCATTTCTACATCCTTCCACTTGAAGTGTGCTCCAAGAAATGCCAAAAAACCCAGCTCACTGATTGGCTGAAGGCTGAGAGCGCACACCAACCAGCGCTTTCAAAGTACCTGCCTTGCTGCTCGGCTTAAAGACAAGCAAACTCAGCAGTATGGTCACCGACATTACATGCTGCGCTGTTGGTATGATTTCCGGACTAGTATTATGACAGCCAGTTCTCTGATTGGTTGTGTTCTGTTGCTGATGTGAGTGAATGTTAGAGGTGCGAGTCTAGGTGCCCGAGTCCAAGAGCCTGTATACAGACCATTATAAGGTGATAATTAGGGGTGGGTGCTGGCAAACTCCGCCAAGCTGCAGTTGATGGAGTTTTTGCCGAACTCTGTGCTCCAGGGGGAGCGCGGAGTGGCAAAACTCCAAGAACTCTGTTGGCGGAGCAAAATTTGCCATCCACCCCTACCTGAAACATGCTTCACTGGTCTTTAGAGAAAAACTTGTAAATACTTTTGCATTTGACCAATCAGCTGCTCTCAAAATGTCCTCCACTTTTCCTCCTGAAGAAAATACCTTAAATTACTAGCCATGGCCCTTCAAACTGAATGAACCGCAATATACTTAAATCAACTTGTGATTGTTAGGTCGCAGTCTACCAGACAGCACAGCTGTGTGGTATGTGAAAGACATCTTGGGGACTTTCAGAAAGTTGACCTGGGAATACATTCTGCTCGTTGCTTGCCATTAGCTTTAAGGTTTGTAACTCACGTTTTCTTGCTTCTTGTTTGTTGGCTTAGGCTCTAAGGGGCATATGTATCAAGATAGCTTTTTGCGATTCTGAAATTGCGATTTTTAGCGAATCGCAATTTGAGAATCGCAAACCGCGATGTAAATAAATATTCTCAATAATTTAGCGATTCCTTAAAAATTGCAGAATTCATTTGCGAACTCCATAATAGCGATTCCTTATTTGCGAATTCTCAAATAAGAAATCGCAATTTTAGCGAATCTGCAATTCAGGTGCAGCTTGATGACATAACACCCAGGAAGTGTGACTGCCCATGTTGTTCCTGATTGCCTGAGGCTGTATGAGAGGCTGGGAGGAGAAGCAAACCACTTTGGACTGCAACACCACCAAAACCAGATGGATCCACAGGAGAAGGATAAGGAGGAGGCTGGGAGGAAAAGGAAGCACAAATTCAGTGAGAGGGAGCAGGAGGTACTCATTGAAGAGATGGTCCATAGCCATGAGTTGATGTTTGGGAAAAAATCCCTTCATGTCCCAGAATCACAGAAAAGAAAAATATGGCTGGACATACAGGCAAAGGTGAATGCCATTGGTGTAACCCAGCGCTCCATTGCTGACCTACGCAAGCGCTGGTATGACATGCGCTCCAGGTCCAAGGACAAGGTGGCAACCAGGCTTGCGGAGGCGAAGAAGACTGGCGGGGGTACATCCACTGAGACAGAATCCACGCCCCTTGAGGAGTTGGTGGAGTCCACCCTACAGCCTGAAAGTATCAGTGGTGTGGCTGACATCGACAGCTCCGACACTCCCAACACCAGACAAGGTAAGATGCATGCTAAATCAGTCCTGACACATTACCAACTTAATCACACATGCAGGAATGCCCCAACTACAAAGTAACAAGGCAACTCCATTCCACATTTTCCAGCACACCCAGCAATGCATCATGGGAGATGTAGTCCCACACATAATACAGTGGAGCAATGAGACACAGCAATGTATAAGCAGTTGAAACAAATTAGTAAAGGAAAAAATGCTAAACAGTACTTAGCTAACCTAAATTCAGAAAACTTTATTAAGTGAACAATGTGAAGCAGAACACAAAATAAAAAGTGCTTTTTCATTTACAGTTGAATCTGAAACACAGGCTGACAATACTGAAGCCGAGGAGGCAGCACACACAGAGGACCAGGCAGGACAAGAGAGAGACAGAGCAGACGACACTGCCAACACCTGTCCCACAGAGACACCGTCAGATTGTGCCTCCACTCCCACTGTTGGAGGGAGAACCAGAGTCCATAGGGGATGAGGCCCAGCCAAAGCAGGAACAGCATGCACAACAGGTCCACGATCAGCCCCCTGTGCACCGTAGGGAAGAAACTTGCAGGAGACGCAGGCCAAGGGCACACACCAGCGCAGACGCTGTAGAGGATCCTACGGTGTTTTCTGGCCTGGAAGGCACCATGGTGAAGGTACAGCGCCTGCAAATAAGAAGCATGAAGTCAATACACAGGCAGCTGGTGTCTGTGAACCATAACCTGACTGACATGAAGGAGGGCATCAGAGAGCTGAATGTTAAAATAGATGAGGGACATAAGGCCTGTGCGGACAGCATCAGGGAAATGATGGGAGCAATAAAAGAACTCTGTGCCACCATGAAAAAAGATCAGGCATCCAGACGCAGGAGGAAACAACGTTTTTACACCCGTCTGGACACTTATAGCAAGGCGGTCAACCGCTTGTCAAATGCCACTTCCGTGCTGTCACGCCGCACAGTGACCATGCAGGTCGAAATGGCACACTGCAGCCAGGATGTGGCCAAAGGGTTGGTGCAGGTGACGAATGCAGTAGACCAGCTGCAGACAGCTACCATAGGTGGCACAGGTCTCCTGGGCTCAGGGGACAGTGAGGAGCTCTCAAGCGGAAGCAACATCACCCCACCAATTGCCGAACCCAGACAGCGTAGTGTGAGGCAGGGAACACCATCGGATGTCTCAAGCGAGAGCAGTCAGCACCCTGAGCGTGCAACAGCAGGACGTGCACGCAAAAAATAAACTGTCACCACAGCAGAATGCCAATGGGTGAAGTAACCCATGGCATATGGACTTTTGTTTACCCTTCATCTATGCACTGTGGACATGACATGTGCAACAGAGTGTGCCACACATAAAGTGTGTTTGTAGGCTGTGTGACTGATATTTACCTGAAGCTAAAGGAAAAATAAAACAGTCATTGTCAAATCATTATTTGCATTGTCATCATTACTCACCTAGAAATAGTTGTGTGTTATCTCATTACGTCTCTGTCGTCCCGCAGCTGCCCCTACACCACCTGCTGGTCTGCAACGTGGGCCTGGTACCTCATCCTCATCTGATTCGCTATCTGTCAGTTCCACTGGTATGCCTTTTCTAGTCACAATGTTGTGCAGCATGGCACAAGTAGCCACAATCTTGCAGCAGGTCTCAGGGCTGTATTGTAGTGCTCCTCTACTTTTATGCAGGCAGCGGAACCTGCTCTTCAGAATACCAAATGTCCGCTCAATTACACAGCGCGTTGACTTGTGTGCGCGATTGTTTCTCCGCTCTCTTGGACTAGCCGGATTGTGGTACGGTGTAAGGATGAATTTGCGGACTGCATATGCACTGTCGCCTGCAGGATGAAAGACATATGGTTATTCACTGTACTCTCACTTCAGCCCTTAACTGTATTTAAGAGTGCTTGACATGCATTTACCTAGCAGGTAGCCCTCGCCAAATTCGCCCCCAGTGAGACGTCTGTATATCCCACTGTGTCTGAAAAGGAAGGAATCGTGTATACTGCTAGGGCATTTTGCCACTATATCAGTTATGATATATTTGGCATTGCAGATGACCTGTATGTTGAGGGAATGGTATGATTTGCGGTTTCTGAATACGTACTCATTGTTGGAGGGGGGTGAGAGGGCTACATGGGTACCATCTATGCAACCAATGACATGGGGAAATTGGGCAATCTGGTAGAAGTCCAGTTTGGTTTGCTGCAATGCCTGTTGTGTGGAGGGGAATGTGATGTGATGATGTAGCCTCTGTACCATTGCATCCAGGAATGCATGGGAGGAGCGCGACAGGCAACTCTGGGAGACCCCTCCTGCTGTCGCTATCACCCCCTGGAAGCTCCCTGATGCCAGTAAGTGCAGTGAATAGAGAACCTGCACATGTGGTGGTATGGTTTGGGTCCTACGGGTGGGGTGTTCAAGCATAGGTTTTAGCTCTGCAATCAAGTCCAGTATGGTAGCTGAGTCCAGCCTATACTTCTCATGTATCTCTTCCTCTGTCTGCTGGAACAGAGTGATGCGCACTCTGAAGACCCGTTCCTGTCGCCTCCTTCTCTGTGCTACTGCTTGAATCCGCATCCTCCTGGCTGTCACATACAGCGCTGCCATTGTGGAAAGCCCTGTAGCATTGTGGGCCTGTTTAAATAGGTTGCACCTGCTTACCACCTGCTCAGAGTTGGTGGTAATAATCATGTGCAAAATTGCGAATTTCGTGAATTCGCAAATTTCGAATTTTTGATACATAGATTTGCGATTTCGCATTTTGCAACAACACTTTTTGCGATTATCACAAATAGCGTATCGGTATTTGCGAAGTTGCAAAAGAAATTTGCAGAATGTCTAACTCGTAAAATAGGTATTCGCAATTTTTGCGAATTCCTATTTTGCACTGCGAAACTCTGTCATACATGGGGGGAGCTATTTGGCGATCGCAAACACTGTTTTTTAGCGATTCGCACTGTTTGCGACCTCCAAATAGCTTGATACATATGCCCCTAAAGGTTCACTTCCTCCCTCCCATACCAAAACCATATTTACCAGTATTCTTCTGAGAGCTCTCTTTCTGTAACAGGCCTGTAAACTTGTTCTTATCTCGTCACATTTGCTTTGCATTCAAAGACAGAGGTCAAATGTCAAGCTGTGTCTTCTAGAGACCTCGGCTGACTTCAAAGTGAGAGTGTTTATAGGAAAGAGGAATGCAAATTAGTCTCTGCATGGAGCCACTGGTGTCCCTCCTATGCTCCATTTACGAGGCTCTAAGATAACCCTTAAATAGCACATCATGTAACATGCGGATGACAGATTGGTTTTTTTAGGCACGGAGAGATAATTGACTTGTTTTTCTTCCTCCCTCTCCGTTGCTTGATACCGTCATCCCTCCTGCTGAGTTCCTTTTGTGCAGTCACTTGTTTATGTATAGTACAAACTCAGCCCAGTGGCATTGGAGCTCTTTACCTGGTTACCAGTTACATTACACAAGGTCACATTCATCTATTAGGGAAATTAATTGATGTGCGCAGGATAACAGAATATTGAGCCAACATGGGACTCGAACCTGATTACCCAATTCCAAAGTCGGCATCTCAAGCTATAACGCCACATCCTTTGTCAAACGCGCTAGAGAAATAAGTAAGCAATGCAAAGATAAATGTAAAACCAATATTATTAAACATTGCAGCTTTGTTACATTTCCACATTTTTAAATACTTACATTTTAGTTGTACGTCACTTATGTATACATGAAAAGTTTGAAGGAGCATGACAATAAGATTTTTACAATACAACCTAAGTTCTTTTAAAAAGGTCTTGTAAAGGTCTTGTATGATTTAATACAGTGTTGTGTTGAATTACCTCTATTTGCTGCTTCATTCTTTAATAACAAAGCTCTGGAAGCTGTCAGCGTTTGTGCCGCATAAAGGACTTGAGACCCAAGGATTTTAAGGAATTTGCTCAGGATCACATAATGTGGTTAATTGAGCAAACTGGGATTATAACTCAAGTTTCTTGATTCCATGGCAGGCATTTTATCCCCTCAAGCACATCTTCCTGTAGGGTGATTTATGTGGGCTGCTGCTGAATGGCAGCTGTCTCGTAGGGCCTTGAAGAGGGCAACAGGGGTGACTTTACTTTCACTGCTGCCACTGCTGGGCCTGAGTCAAACAGAGGTGGGCTACCACATGAAATAGCTATGAACACTGAGGTACCGTAAGGCAGCCGCAAAATGACGTCATGGCAGACACAGTAGGCTTGACATGTGACTGCATCCATTTACACAGTACTGCCCTTCCTGGTGCTTGGGTCTGCCTAGAAAGTACTTAACTGTTCAAAAGGCCAGTCCTACCTCAAGCTCACCCTCCTATGGCCTCGTTTTGTGATTGGTCTGTCTCTGAAGTAAGTTACATTGAAACAGGGAATGGCTAAGCTCATGAACTAGAAACGCATACTTTAGTGCCAGTTAGGGACAGCGACTTCTGTCCATTTGTGGCCACTGGATATCCCTGTGGACTGCTTTGAATACCTGGTTATGGATCACTTCACAGTGAGCATGCTGCAGTGAAGGCGCTCCTTTCACCAGGAATGCACACTTCGCAGTGAGTATGCTGCAGTAAAGATGCTCATCTCAGCAGGCATTGGCAAAGCCAATAGGTCTCACCTATGCAAGGTCTATTGGATTTGTCAGTTTCTTTAGCCATGTTGTACAGCAGCATGGTTGAAAGTGAAAAAGAAATGCTATGATGCAGCCAGTATTGATCGCATCATAGTGCTTTTTTTTACTTTCAGTCAACATGATTAAAAAAACATTGACAAAGCTAATAGATATCGCATAGGCAAGAACTATTGGCTTTGCCAATGCTTGTTGTGTTACTGCTTTCATTCACCTAGGTATTGCTGCTGAATAGCTGTTCCTCTCTTTAAGGTCTCATATAAAAAACAACAACTGAGACTCTTTGGGCTTGATTCACAAAGGTAAACTTACACTTTTGTGTAAGTT
The DNA here is from genome assembly GCA_963921515.1 of Calotriton arnoldi. Lineage (NCBI taxonomy): Eukaryota > Metazoa > Chordata > Amphibia > Caudata > Salamandridae > Calotriton > Calotriton arnoldi. The sequence goes on from CAWUFW010003373.1 coordinate 1,739,501, forward strand.
CACGATTGTTTGATATTCACAAAGATATTTTACTAGAAGTATGTTTACGACTGCGGAGTCTCCGTACATAAAAAGATAGGACAGCCCTTTCTTTTTATGTGTAGAGACTCCGCCGTCCTAAAGATACTACTAGTAAAATATCTTTGTGAATAGAAAACAAATGTAAACTTAAACAATGATGTAACTTTACCTTTGAGAATCAGGCTCTTAATCTTTTTCCTATCATACACTTAAATATACCTTATGACACAACTTTGGCTACTCCTCAAACTGAGTATAAAATGTTGTTTATCTCATTATTTTCATTTTTATGTATATGTCTAACAAGACTCCAGCGGGAATATTTTAGCTGTTACCTACCACAAAGCAATGGCATTTGAAACCCTTATGAAAGAAATCAAACATAACAAAGTTGCCAATGTCCAACTAAACTGTCTAAAATTATTTATCTGAAAGAGACACGTTAGTGACAGATTCCTTACCTTAGAATATCCCCAGGCGTCAGGCTGAATCCGGAAAGTTTTGCGTAGCAGTACACCTGCGCGTCGGTAGGCGGCGTCGTGCGACTCCGCGTCCGTCGTCGGCATCGCCGGATGACGTCGCGGCCAGTACTTAGACGCCGCCCATGCGCGCTGGCGTCAGTTCTTCTTTTTCTGTGCCAGTAAGGGCAGATCCGGGAAGAGCAGTGCCCTAGTCATTTTTTGACTAAGTTTTTGGGTGATTTTTATCACTGTTTTTCTCGAAGTCGTTCGACTTCACAGGTGTCAGTAGGGATGCCTGGCTTCAAGCCATGCGACGCCTGTAATCGGATGATGTCGATTACAGACCCGCATCGAAACTGTCTCTACTGCCTCGGACGCGACCACGACTCCAAGTCGTGCCCCGACTGCCGGGCCTTACATCCGAAGGCTTTCGAGAGCGGTCTCGAAAGCTCCTCAAGGTCCGGCAGTCGGCTCCGCGCCAATCCAAGCCCTGGTCACGTGAGAGGTCGAGGGGCCGGTCGCGGAGTCCTCATCAGTCGTCCGGATCCAAGTCTTCGCACTCCTCCGGTAAGTCGAAGCACAAGAAGTCGAAGAAGCGACATCGCTCGACGACTTCCCCTCGCCGGTCTCGCGACTCGGCTGAGGGTCCTGTCGGCACCGTCCCCGTGGCTTGGGGAGTGCCTGTGGAGCTGCCGTCGCATTACCCGCCTTTCCCGGGTTCGGCGGCGACTCCGGCCGAAATACAGGAGTTCCTGTCGGCCATGTCCCGCCTCTTCGGGCCTCAAGGTCCCTCCGGTGCGCCTTCGGGCCCCGCGGGCCCTTCTGGGGTGCCTACGGCGCCGCCGACGACTTTGGTCCCGGCGACGCCAGCCCCGGCTCCGGCCCCGGCCTCGGCTCCGGCGTTGCCGCAACCCCCATCGGCGCCGGTTGACCTGACGACACCTCCACCGGCGCCGATTTCACCGGTGCCATTCCCGACGCTGTCCGGGGCTCCGGGCGGCGTCGTGCCCCGGTTCTCTCCGGACCCGGACACGGACACGGCGCCGGACCGGCGTCGTTCGACGCCGGCTCCGACGCCGATGCGGCCTTGGGTCCCGCAGGTCCCTCCTCCTTACTTTGAACCTGTTTTGGAGGACGAAGAGGACTGGGAGGGGTCTGAGGACCCTCTCACTGCCCAATGTGAGTACGAACAGGACTGGGCTGAGGAACTTGGGGATGCCAGTGGTCTGGACACCTCTCCAGACGTTGGCATGCTGTCTCCTCCTTCCGTGGCTATGGAGGAGGGAGCAAACTTTGCAACGGTGTTGCGTAGAGCAGCTGAGGCCTTGAACCTCCAGTTGCCTACAGTGGCTGTCAGGTCTAACATCCTGACGGAAGTGCTTCAGCCGGTGGCTACCTCCTCGGAGCCACTGCTGCCTTTCAACAAGGCACTTTCTGACGTTCTTTTGGGCACCTGGTCCAAGCCCACCACAGGGGCTCCTGTGGATAGGAACGTGGCCCGAAGCCATCGCCCGGCTCCGGGCGACCCCCTGTTTCTCTCCCAACACCCCACCCCTGAGAGCTTGGTTGTCCAAGCCTCTGCTTCCCAGAGCGCCTTCCCTACCGCTCCCCCGGATAGGGAATCCAAAAAACTGGATCAATTTGGGAAGAAGGTTTTTACTTCCTCCAGTGCTGGCTTGCGGTCTGTCAACACCGCTTGCCTCTTGGGCCGATATTCCCACTGTTTGTGGGATTCGGTGGCGCAGGTTCTGCCCCAGTGTCCTGAGGAGGTCCGGACACTGCTTTCCCGCGCCATTGCGGAAGGAAGGGATGCGGCAAAATATACCATCCGATGTGGCCTAGATACCGCCGACTCACTGGGCAGATCGCTTGCGTCGACAGTAGCGCTGCGCCGCTACGCCTGGCTGAGGACCACTGGTTTCTCGGGTGATGTCCAAAACACTCTTATGGACATGCCCTTTGATGGTGTCGGTCTTTTTGGCAACAAGGCAGACCATGCGCTGGAGCGCTTTAAGGACTCACGGGCTACAGCCAAGTCCCTGGGCCTTTCTGCTGTACGCCCTCAGCAACAGTCTGCTTTTCGCACCTTTCGTGGCCACGGAAGGGGCGCCCAGTCACGTCCACTGCCCGTCCACTGCCCGGCCACCGGCCCGCGCAGCAGGCGTCTTCGCGCGGCCGAGGACGTGGCTCTTGCCGAGGCGGGTCAGGCAACCAGCATGCGGGTCAGGCCACCACCCCCGCCCCGTCCGCGGCCTCCAAGCCCTCCTAGTCCTTCCTTTCCGGTCCACGCCACGCCAGTGGGGGGCAGGGTCCACCATCACCTTCCCCTCTGGCGTGCCGTCACCTCGGACAGGTGGGTCTTGGACATTGTACGAAGGGGCTACTCCCTCCCCTTCGTGACCACTCCCCCAGCCATGCCACCTCAGTGCCACCGCATGTCAGGGGATCACTTGGTGCTTCTTCAGAAGGAAGTTGCGGCCCTCTTGGCCAAGAGGGCCATCGAACACTTTCCGACCCCAGAAGTAGGGCGTGGTTGTTACTCCCACTACTTTCTGGTGCCCAAAAAGGACAAGGAGGACATGCGTCCCATCTTGGACCTCCGGACCGTAAATCGCTTCCTCCGGAAGGAGAAGTTCAAGATGCTCACCCGAGCTCAGGTCTTGACTGCCCTCGACCCTGGAGACTGGTTGGTAGCATTGGACTTGCAGGACGCATATTTTCACATTCCCGTCCTGCCGGCCCACCGGCGTTACCTGCGGTTCACGGTAGGCCTCGAGCATTTTCAGTTCACCGTGCTCCCCTTTGGCCTTACAAGCGCCCCTCGGGTGTTCACGAAAGTGATGGCGGTGGTTGCAGCTCATCTGCGCCGGGCAGGGGTTTCAGTCTTCCCCTACCTCGACGACTGGTTGTTGAAGGCGGGCTCGTCCCATGCAGTCGTCTCCCACATTCAGACTACGGCCGAACTCCTGCACTCGCTGGGGTTCTCCATCAACGTGCCGAAGTTGCACCTGATTCCTTCTCCACAGCTCCTTTTCATCGGAGCAGTTCTGGACACGACGCAGTTTCGGGCTTATCCTCCCGAACGGCGAATCCAGGATATTCAGGCTATGATTCCGATCTTTCAGCCTCTATCCTGGGTTTCGGTACGGATGACCCTGAGGCTGCTGGGCCTCATGGCCTCCTGCTGGTCGATCATGCCAGATGGCATATGCAGGCTCTGCAGTGGGACCTGAAGTTCCAGTGGACGCAGCATCAGGGGAACCTGTCCTATTACGTCCAGATCTCGGAGGGAACTGCAAGACAGTTGCAGTGGTGGCTCACAAACCGGCAATGGGTCATGGGCAGATCCCTCTCCCTTCCCCAGCCAGAGCACACAGTTGTGACGGACGCGTCCCTTCTGGGATGGGGCGGTCACATGGGAGAGGCGGAGATCAGAGGCCTCTGGTCTCCGGCGGAGTCCCGGCTCCATATCAACCTTTTGGAGCTCCGGGCGATCCGACTTGCACTCAAGGCATTCCTTCCCTCTGTCAAGGGGCAGGTAGTGCAGGTGTTCACAGACAACAACACCGCCATGTGGTACTGCAACAAACAGGGCGGGGTGGGGTCGTGGACCCTATGTCAGGAGGCTCTGCGTCTCTGGACTTGGCTGGAACATCAGGGCATGCGCCTGATGGTTCAACACCTGGCAGGTTCCCTGAACGCCAGGGCGGACGAACTCAGCCGCAGGTGTATGATGGATCACGAATGGCGTCTTCACTCGGAGGTGGCGCAAGGACTCTTTCTACAGTGGGGAGAGCCTTGGTTAGATCTATTTGCCACCGAAGGGAACGCGCAATGTCATTAGTTCTGCGCGTTGGAATTTCCAAGGCGGCGCTCGCTCGGCGACGCTTTTCGTCGCGAGTGGAGTTGCGGTCTGTTGTACGCCTTTCCGCCTATACCACTTCTACCCAGAGTGTTGAAGAAGATTCGGCGCGACCGGGCCCAAGTTATTCTTGTGGCTCCGGACTGGGCTCGAAGAGTTTGGTATCCCGAGCTACTCAGTATGAGCGTCGATCCCCCGATCCGTCTGCCTCTTCGGGAGGATCTTCTGTCGCAGCAGCAGGGGACGATCCTCCACCCGAACCTGTCCAGTCTCCACCTCTTTGCGTGGAGATTGAGTGGCGGCAGTTGATTCCTTTCGACTTGCCTCCCGAAGTTTGTGATGTGATTCTGGCAGCCAGGCGTCCCTCCACTAAGGTGGTATATGCCTGCAGGTGGAACAAGTTTGTGGCATGGTGCACAGCAAAGGCTGTGAATCCCCTTTCTGCCCCTCTTTCTGAGGTTCTTCTGTTCCTTCTTTCTCTGGCCCAACGGGGTTCTGCCCTGGGTACCATCAAGGGCTATCTTTGTGCCATCTCGGCCTTCCTCAGGCTTCCTGATCAGCCCTCCCTTTTCAAGTCCCCTGTTGTTAGCAGGTTTCTTAAAGGCATTACACACCTCTTCCCTCCTGTTCCGTTTGTAATGCCTCAGTGGGACTTGAACTTGGTTCTTACCTTTTTAATGTGCGCTCCCTTTGAGCCTCTACATAACTGCCCTCTTCGTCTTCTCACTCTGAAGACAGCCTTTCTGGTGGCCATCACCTCCGCTCGGCGGGTGAGTGAGCTCCAGGCTCTTTCTTGCAAGCCTCCCTTTCTGTCTGTCCATCCAGACAAGGTTGTTCTTAGGACGCGTCTGTCCTTCTTGCCAAAGGTGGTTACTGCTTTTCACATTGGGCAGACCATCACTTTGCCCACCTTCTTTCCGCCTCCGCATCCTTCTAGAGAGGAAGAGAGGCTCCACCGTCTGGACCCAAAACGTGCGATCTCCTCCTATCTCAGCCGCACACAGCAGTTCCGGGTGGACGACCAGCTCTTTGTTGGCTACGTGGGCGCCAAAAAAGGTCGGGCGGTACACAAGCGGACCATCTCCCGCTGGGTCGTCTTGTGTATCAAGGCCTGCTATTCTTTGGCTAAGAAGGAGCCCCCTGTTGGGCTGCGTGCCCATTCCACCAGGGCGACAGCCGCCACCACGGCTTTGGGACGTGGTGTCCCATTGCAGGACATTTGTCAGGCAGCTACGTGGGCCTCGCTGCACACGTTTACCAAGCATTACTGCCTTGACAGCCAAGTCCGGAGAGACGGCTTCTTTGGCCGTTCTGTTCTCCGGGACTTCCTCGTCTGATCTTTGTTCGCAGACCCACCACTGGGGTTGGTATTGCTGGGGTATCTATTCTAAGGTAGGAATCTGTCACTAACGTGTCTCTTTCAGATGCACACGTTACTAACTTGTGTAACGATATATCTGTAAGAGACAGTAGTTAGTGACAGATTCCTTACCGCCCACCCATCCTCCCCGTTCTGCGAACTGATTTCTAAGGTCAAGGACATCCCTTTCAGGGCCCTAGTATTTTTCAGACACCTATGTCTGCTTCTTGCATGGCTCTGCGTTCCTGGCGCGGAAAGTCGTGTACAGAACTGACGCCAGCGCGCATGGGCGGCATCTAAGTACTGGCCGCGACGTCATCCGGCAATCCCGACGCCGATGCCGGACGCGGAGCCGCATGACGCCGCCTACCGACGCGCAGGGGTACTGCTACGCAAAACTTTCCGGATCCAGCCTGACGCCTGGGGATATTCTAAGGTAAGGAATCTGTCACTAACTACTGTCTCTTACAGATATATCGTTACACAAGTTAGTAACTTGTGCATTAACTGGCCATGCCTCTTTAAGTTACATATCCTGCCTACATAACAGTCACTAAACCTTGCTTTCAGTGGTTTCCACAATCTCATTCCATTCATAAATCTACACGCCAACAAATTGATCTTCTCTCACGTAAAGAATGACCTGCTGCTATTTCTGATTCGTTTCAGTTCACTGTTCTGTAACATAATCCATTTTCAAACAATTTATAATCAATCAAAAGATTTACTACCATTATGTCAGAAGTTTTCACACTACATTTTTTATGCACCAATGTATGCAAAACAAAAATTCCATGCTCCTCTGTATCTCCTCTTGTTGCAGGGATTCTGTGAAATCACAGAACTATGCTTGGGACCATAGAACCTTAGTAGGCAGGGACTGAGTTATCCTACCACGTCTGAAAGAAACACGTTAGTTATAGATTCCTTACCTTAGAATTACCCCCAGGCGTCAGACTGGATCCAGAAAGTTTTTTCGTCAGCAGTACCTCTGCGCGTCAGAAGGTGGCGTCGGTCGGCTCTGCGTCCGTCGTCGGCATCGTGGTCGCCGGGATGACGTCGCGGCAGCTACTTAGACGCCGCCCTCGCGCGCTGACGTCAGTTCTTTATTTTTCGGTGCCAGCCAGAGCAGAACCGGGAAGAGCGGTACCTCAGTCCTTTTTTGACCAAGTTTTTCTCAACTTTTGTCGATGCCTTGTTTCGAGTCTCCGACTCCGAACAGGTGCACGAGGGATGCCCGGTTTTAAGGCCTGCCGTTCCTGTACCCGATTGATGTCGGTGACGGATCCGCACCGCGTGTACCTCTTTTGCCTGGAGCGCGACCACGACCCCAAGTCGTGCTCCGACTGTCAGTTGTTGACGCCGAAGGCTTTGCGGGATCGGTCCCGAAAGCTGCTTGAACGACGGCAGTCGGCTCTGCGCCGTTCAAGGTCCCGGTCGAGAGGGAGGTCGAGGGACCGGTCGCGGAGTCACCATCAGTCCGGCTCGAAGTCATCGAAGTCTTTGCACTCGGGGTCGGGTAAGTCGAAGCATAAGAAGAAGTCAAAGAAGCATCGTCGCTCTTCGCCTTCTCCTCGTCGGTTGGCCAACTCGATGAGGCGCGCGGGTGGTGCCACTCTCGCGGCTCCGCGCGCAGAGCCTGAAGGGTCGACTCTGAGCTTCCCTCCCTTTCCGGAACCGGGAGCGACCCCCGCCCAGCTTCGTACGTTCTACGAGGCGATGCATGCCATCTTTGGGCGGACTGACCCCGCCGGCGCGCTTTCGGGCCCCGCGGACTCGGTTGGGGGGCCTAGGTCTACGCTGCCGGCGGCTCCGGCCCCAGCACCGCAGGCCCCCCTTGGATCCAGGCCTGGATCCGGATCGGCGCCGGTTGACCTTATTACACATCCACCGGCGCCGCTTCCAACGGCACCACTACCGTGCCCGATGCCGGTCGGCCCCCCGGCCGGCGTCCACTCCAGCCTCCTTCCCGACGTGGACGCAGCGCCGGACCGGCGTTGACCGACGCCGGATCCGGCACTGGGTGGGGTTTTCATGCTCCTGTTCACTCCTGGGGTCCCTTTCCAACAACAGTGGCACCCAGAGGATGATGAGGAGGACTGGGAGGGGTCAGGTGACCCTTTAACTGTCCAGCTAGGGTCTGAACAGGACTGGAGAGAGGAACTGGGGGACGCCAGTGGTCTTGACACTTCACCCGACCTTGGCATGTTGTTTCCTCCTACCGTGGCTACGGAGGAGGGAGCGTCATACGCTGTGGTGTTGCGTAGGGCGGCCGAGGCTCTCAACCTTGAGCTTCCTACGGTGGCGGTCAGGACTAACCTCCTGACTGAGGTGCTTCAGCCGGCGGCGAGCTCTTCGGAGCCCCTGCTTCCGTTTAATGAGGCCCTCACCGACGTCCTTTTGGGCACCTGGTCCAGGCCCAACACGGGGGCTCCCATGGACAGGATGATCGCCCGACGCCGCCGCCCGGCTCCGGGCGACCCCACTTTCCTCTCCCAACACCCCACCCCGGAGAGCTTGGTGGTCCAAGCCTCCACCTCCAAAAGCGCCTTCCCTACCGCTCCACCGGAAAGGGAAGCCAATAAGCTGGACCATCTTGGGAAGAAACTTTTCTCTTCCGCCAGCTTAGGACTGCGGTCCGTAAACACTGCATGTCTCTTGGGCCGTTATACGCACTCAGTGTGGGATACGGTGGCGCAAGTGATGCCTCAGTGTCCGGAGGAGGCCCGGGCAGTGCTCTCCCAGGCTGTTGCCGCCGGGAGAGATGCAGCAAAGTTTACGATTCGTTGTGGGCTGGACACTGCCGACTCTCTGGGCAGGACCATTTCAACGTTGGTAGCGCTCCGTCGCTACGCCTGGATGAGGTCCACTGGCTTTTCGGGGGATGTCCAGAACACCTTGATGGACATGCCCTTTGATGGTAGTCGCCTTTTTGGCGACCAAGCAGACAACTCCTTAGAGCGCTTCAAGGACTCACGGGTACGGCCAAGTCCTTGGGCCTCTCCTCCCGTCCGGCGCAGTCTGCTTTTCGCCCCTTTCGTGGCTATGGAAGGGGTGCCCCGCTACGTCCCACCCAGGGCCACAGGCCACAGCAAGTTACCCAACCTTCGCGCGGCCGGGGACGTGGGAACCAGCGTCGTGGTTCAGGGGGCCAGCGGGTGGGCCAGTCCACCAACCCCCCCTCTGCAGCAGCCTCCAAACCCTCCTAGTCCGACCTTTCAGGCCCATCAAACGCCAGTGGGCGACAGGATTCGCCATCACCCCCACCACTGGCGCACCATCACTTCAGACAGGTGGGTTTTGCAGATAGTCCGAAGGGGCTACTCCCTCCCTTCAAGACTACCCCTCCAGCCATGCCACCTCATTACCACCGCATGTCGGAGGATCATCTGGCCCTTCTCCAGCAGGAAGTTATGGCTCTCTTGGCCAAGGGAGCCATCGAGCGCGTTCCTGTCCCAGAAGTAGGTCGTGGTTGTTACTCCCACTACTTTCTGGTTCCCAAGAAGGACAAGAGCCTGCGTCCTATCTTGGACCTCAGGGACGTCAATCGCTTCCTCCGGAAGGAGAAGTTCAAGATGTTGACGCTTGCTCAGGTCTTGTCTGCCCTCAACCCGCAAGACTGGATGGTAGCGTTGGACTTGCAGGATGCTTATTTTCATATCCCCGTCCTACCGGCCCACCAGCGTTACCTGCGGTTCACGGTAGGCCACGAGCACTTTCAGGTTACCGTGCTCCCCTTTGGCCTTACCAGCGCCCCTCGGGTGTTCACGAAAGTGATGGCGGTGGTCGCAGCTCATCTGCGCAGATCAGAGGTTTCAGTCTTCCCCTATCTCGACAACTGGCTGTTGAAGGCGGGCTCGCCCCAAGCAGTCGTTTCCCACCTCCAGACTATGGCCGACCTCCTGCATCAGCTGTGGTTCTCCATCAATGTGCCGAAGTCGCACCCGATTCCCTCTCAGAAGCTCCTCTTCATCGGAGCGGTTCTGGACACGACGTAGTTTCGGGTCTATCCTCCCGAACAGCGAGTCCGGGACATTCGGGCTATGATTCCGATCTTTCAGCCCTTGTCCCGGGTTTCGATCAGAATGACCCTGAGGCTGCTGGGCCTCATGGCCTCCTGCATCCTGCTGATCAATCATGCCAGGTGGCATATGCGGGCTCTGCAGTGGGACCTGAAGTTCCAGTGGGTGCAGCATCAGGGGAATCTGTCCGATTATGTCCAGATCTCGGAGGGCACTGCTCAACAACTGAAGTGGTGGCTCACGAACCAGGATTGGGTCAGTGGCAGGTCCCTCTCTCTTCCCCAACCAGAACCCACAGTGGTGACCGATGCCTCCCTTCTGGGATGGGGCGGCCACATGGGAGAGGCGGAGATCAGAGGCCTCTGGTCTCCGGCGGAGGCCGAGCTTCACATCAACCTTCTGGAGCTCCGGACGATTCGTCTTGCACTGAAGACATTCCTTCCCTCTGTACGGGGAAGAGTGGTGCAGGTGATCTGAAAGAAACACGTAGTGATAGATTCCTTACCTTAGAATATCCCCAGGCGTCAGACTGGATCCGGAAAGTTTTCGTCAGAAGTACCCCTGCGCGTCGGAAGGTGGCGTTGTGCGGCTCCGCGTCCGTCGTTGGCGTCGTGGTCGCCGAGATGACGTTGCGGCAGCTACTCAGACGCCGCCCTCGCGCGCTGACGTCAGTTCTTTCTTTTTCCGCGCCAGCAAGCGCAGATCCGGAGAGAGCGGTACCCCTAGTCATTTTTTAACTGAGTTTTTTGAGGCTTTTGTCTCTGTTTTTTCGAGTCGTTTGACTCCTAAGGTGCCGTAGGGATGCCCGGTTTCAAGTCGTGCGGGGACTGTCACCGTATGATCGCGGTGACGGACCCGCACCGCGTGTGTCTCTACTGCCTGGGGAGCGACCACGACCCCAAGTCGTGCTCCGACTGCCGGGCCATGGCGCCGAAGACTTTGCGGGAGCTGTCCTGAAAGTTGCTGGAAGTCCGGCAGTCGGCTCCGCGCCGCTCGAGGTCCCGGTCCCGTGGGAGGTCGAGGGCCCGTTTGCCGAGCCATCGACATCATTCCTCATCGAAGTCTTCGCACTCGGGGTCAGGTAAGGCGAAGCGCAAGAAGTCGAAGAAGCGCCATCGCTCTCCGACTTCCCCTCACCCGTCGCGGCTGAGGGTGTGGGTGGTACCACCCCCGTGGCTCCGGCGGAGCCTACGCAGCCGCCCCCGGCCTACCCGCCCTTCCCGGGTCCGGGGGCGACTCCGGCCCAGCTGCAGGACTTTCTGTCAGCCATGGCCCACCTCTTTGGGCCATCGGGCCCCGCCAGCGCACCTTCGGGCCCCGCGGGCCCGACTGGGGGCCCTTGCCCTTCACTGTTGGCGGCTCCGGCCCCGACATCGCCGTCGGCTCTGGCCCCGGTGCCGCAGGGCCCCCATGGATCCAGGCCAGGATCCCGGTCGACGCCGGTTGACCTTGTAACACCTCCACCGACGTCGACCCCACCGGCACCACTTCCGACGTCGCCCGTGGCACCGGACGATGTCGTCCCCGGTTTCAGCCCTGATGTGGACATGGAGCCGAAAGGGCGTCGCCCGACGCCGATTCCGATGGGACCCTTCTTTCCTTATGTCCAGCCTCCGTATTTTCGGCCTGTACCACAGCCATCGGAGGAAGGGGATGACTGGGAGGGGTCAGAGGACCCTCTCGCAGCTCAGTACGAGTATGACCCGGACTGGGCAGAGGAGCTGGGGGATGCCAGTGATCTTGACACCTCTCCTGACCTTGGCATGCTAACTCCTCCTACCGTGGCTACGGAGGAGGGTGCTAGTTACGCAGTGGTGTTGCGTAGGGCGGCCAAGGCTCTACACCTCCAACTCCCTACAGTGGCCGTCAGGACTAACCTCCTGACAGAAGTGCTTCAGCCAGCGGCTACCTCTGCGGAGCCACTGCTGCCCTTCAACGATGCACTTTCTGACGTTCTTTTGGGCACTTGGTCCATGCCCAACACAGGGGCTCCTGTGGATAGGAACGTGGCCCGACGCCATCGCCCGGCCCCGGGCGACCCCCTTTTCCTCTCCCAACACCCCACCCCTGAGTGCTTGGCTGTCCAAGCCTCCACGTCCCAAAGCGCATTCCCTACCGCACCCCCGGATAGGGAATCCAAGAGACTGGAACAGTTTGGGAAGAAGATCTTTTCTTCCGCCAGTTCAGGGCTGTGGTCAGTGAACACCGCATGCCTCTTGGGCCGTTATTCCCACTCTCTGTGGGATACGGTGGCGCAAGTGCTGCCTCAGTGTCCGGAGGAGGCCCGGACAGTGCTCTCTCAGGCAATTGCTGAAGGGAGAGATGCAGCCAAGTTCACAATCCGATGTGGCCTTGACACCGCCGACTCGCTGGGCAGAGCGCTTTCCACGACAGTGGTGCTCCGTCGCCACGCCTGGCTGAGGACGACTGGCTTCTCTGGGGATGTCCAGAACACTCTCATGGACATGCCCTTTGATGGCATTCGCCTTTTTGGCAACAAGGCGGATAGTGCGCTGGAGCGTTTTAAGGACTCACGGGCTACGGCCAAGTCCTTGGGCCTTTCGGCCTCTCGCCCTCCTCCGCCTTCTGCCTTTCGCTCCTTTCGTGGCCACAGAATGGGCGCCCTGTCCCGTTCGCTACAGAGCCACAGGCCCACGCAGCAACAGTCTCAGCATGGCCGCGGACATGGGGCCCGCTGAGGCGGTTCAGGGGGCGGGTCAGTCCACCTCCACCCCGGCCACCACTGCCTCCAAACCTTCCTAGTCCGGTCTTTCAGGCCCATCAAACGCCAGTGGGAGGCAGGATTCGCCATCACCTCCCCCCACTGGCGCACCATCACTTCGGACAGGTGGGTTTTAGAAATAGTCCGAAGGGGCTACTCCCTCCCCTTCGAGACTACCCCTCCAGCCATGCCACCTCTGTACCACCGCATGTCGGGGGAACACTTGGCACTTCTCCAACAGGAAGTCGCGGCCCTCTTGGCCAAGGGGGCCATCGAGCGCGTTCCTGCGCCAGAAGTAGGACGTGGTTGTTATTCCCACTACTTTCTGGTGCCCAAGAAGGACAAGGGCCTGTGTCCTATCTTGGACCTCAGGGACGTCAACCGCTTCCTACGGAATTAGAAGTTCAAGATGTTGACTCTGGCTCAGGTCTTGTCTGCCCTCGACCCTGGAGACTGGATGGTAGCGTTGGACTTGCAGGACGCATATTTCCACATTCCCGTCCTGCCGGCCCACCGGCGTTACCTGCGGTTTATGGTAGGCCACGAGCACTTTCAGTTCACCGTGCTCCCCTTTGGCCTTACCAGCGCCCCTCGGGTGTTCACGAAAGTGATGGTGGTGGTCGCAGCTCATCAGCGCAGATCAGGGGTTCCAGTCTTCCCCTATCTCGACGACTGGCTGTTGAAGGCGGGCTCGCCCCAGGCTGTCGTCTCCCACCTCCAGACTACGGCCGACCTCCTGCATTCGCTGGGGTTCTCCATCAACGTGCCGAAGTCGCACCTGACTCCCTCTCAGAAGCTCCTCTTAATCGGAGCGGTTCTGTACACGACGCTCTTTTGGGTCTATCCTCCTGAACGACGAGTCCAGGATATTCAGGCTATGATTCCGATCTTTCAGCCTCTATCCTGGGTTTCGGTCAGGATGACCCTGAGGCTGCTGGGCCTCATGGCCTCCTGCATCCTGCTGGTCGATCATGCCAGGTGGCATATGCGGGCTCTGCAGTGGGACCTGAAGTTCCAGTGGGCGCAGCATCAGGGGGACCTGTCAGAGTCCGTCCAGATCTCGGAGGGCACTTCAAGACAGTTGCAGTGGTGGCTCACAAACCGGCATTGGGTCAATGGCCGATCTCTCTCCCTTCCCCAACCGGAGCACACAGTGGTGACAGATGCGTCCCTCCTGGGATGGGGCGGCCACATGGGAGAGGCGGAGATCAGAGGCCTCTGGTCTCTGGTGGAGTCCAGGCTCCATATCAACCTTCTGGAGCTTCGGGCGATCCGACTTGCACTGAAGGCATTCCTTCCCTCTGTCAAGAGGAGAGTAGTGCAGGTGTTCACAGACAACACCACCGCCATGTGGTACTGCAACAAACAAGGCGGGGTGGAGTCGTGGACCCTATGTCAGGAGGCCCTGCGCCTCTGGACATGGCTGGAACATCAGGGCATTTTCCTGGTGGTTCAACACCTGGCAGGTTCACTGAACGCCAGGGCGGACGAACTCAGCAGCAGGTGCTTGATGGATCACGAATGGCGTCTTCACTCAGACGTGGCGCAAGGTCTCTTTCAACAGTGGGGAGAGCCTTGGTTAGATCTATTCGCCACCGAAGAGAACCCGCAATGTCAGCAATTCTGCGCGTTATTTCCAAGGCGGCACTCACTCGGCGATGCTTTTCGTCACGAGTGGAGTTGCGGTCTGTTGTACGCCTTTCCGCCTATACCACTTATGCCCAGAGTGCTGAAGAAGATCAGGCGCGACCGGGCCCAAGTCATTCTTGTGGCTCCGGACTGGGCTCGAAGAGTTTGGTATCCCGAGCTACTCAGTATGAGCATCGATCCCCCGATCAGACTGCCTCTTCGGGAGGATCTTCTGTCGCAGCAGCAGGGGACGGTCCTCCACCCGAACCTGTCCAGTCTCCACCTCCTTGCGTGGAGATTGAGCGGCGGCAGTTGATTCCTTTCGACTTGCCTCCCGAAGTTTGTGATGTGATTCTGGCAGCCAGGCGTCCCTCCACTAAGTTGGTATACGCCTGCAGGTGGAACAAGTTTGTGGCATGGTGCACAGCAAAGGCTGTGAATCCCCTTTCTGCCCCTCTTTCTGAGGTTCTTCTGTTCCTTCTTTCTCTGGCCCAACGGGGTTCTGCTCGGGGCACTATCAAGGGCTACTGTTCTGCTATCTCAGCCCTTCTCAGGCCCCCTGATCAGCCCTCTCTTTTCAAGTCCCTTGTTGTAAATAGATTCCTCAAAGGCATTACTCACCTTTTCCCTCCTATTCCTTTTGTGATGCCACAGTGGGACTTGAATCTGGTTCTCACTTACTTAATGTGCGCTCCCTTTGAGCCTCTTCACAACTGTCCTCTACGTCTCTTAACTCTAAAGACTGCTTTCCTGGTTGCCATCACCTCCGCTAGGAGAGTGAGTGAGCTCCAGGCTCTTTCTTGTAAACCTCCTTTTCTGTCCGTCCATCCGGACAAGGTTGTCCTCAGGACACGTCCATCCTTTCTGCCAAAGGTTGTTACTGCCTTTCACATCGGGCAGACCCTCACTTTGCCCACCTTCTTTCCGCCTCTGCATCCTTCTAGAGAGGAAGAGAGGCTCCACCGTCTGGACCCAAAACGTGTGATCTCCTTCTATCTCAGCCGCACACAGCAGTTCCGGGTGGATGACCAGCTCTTTGTTGGCTACGTGGGCGCCAAAAAAGGTCGGGCCGAACACAAGCGGACTATCTCCGATGGGCCGTCTTGTGTATAAAAGTGTGCTATTCTCTTGCTAAAAAGGAGCCTCCATTGGGGCTGCGCGCACATTCCACCAGGGCGACGGCGGTCACTACGGCATTGGGACGTGGTGTCCCCTTACAAGACATCTGTCAGGCAGCTACGTGGGCCTCGCTGCACACTTTTACTAAGCATTACTGCCTGGACAGCCGAGTCCGGAGAGACGGCTTCTTTGGCCGTTCTGTTCTCTGAGACTTTCTGGTGTGATCTTGGTTCGCAGACCCACCACCGGGGTTGGTATTGCTGGGGTATCTATTCTCAGGTAAGGAATCTCTCACTACGTGTTTCTTTCAGATGAACAAGTTACTTACCTTCGGTAACGATATATCTGTAAGAAACATTAGTAGTGATAGATTCCTTACCGCCCCACCCATCCTCTCCGTTCTGCGAACTGATTTCTAGGGTTAAGGTCATCCCTTTCAGGGCCCTAGTTTCAAGGCACCAGTGGTCAGTATCTTGCATGGCTCTGCGTTCCTGGCGCGGAAAGTCGTGTACAGAACTGACGTCAGCGCGCGAGGGCGGCGTCTAAGTAGCTGCTGCGACGTCATCTCGGCGACCACGACGCCAACGACGGATGCGGAGCCGCACGACGCCACCTTCCGACGCGCAGGGGTACTGCTGACGAAAACTTTCCGGATCCAGTCTGACGCCTGGGGATATTCTAAGGTAAGGAATCTATCACTACTAATGTTTCTTACAGATATATCATTACCGAAGGTAAGCAACTTGTTCTTCACGTACAACACCACCGCCATGTGGTATTGCAACAAACAGGGTGGGGTGGGGTCGTGGACCCTATGTCAGGAGGCCCTCCGCCTCTGGACATGGATGGAACATCAGGGCATTTCCTTGGTGGTTCAACACCTGGCAGGTTCTCTGAACGCCAGGGCGGACGAACTCAGCCGCCGGTGCATGATGGATCACGAATGGCGTCTTCACTCGGAGGTGGTGCAAGGTCTCTTTCAACAGTGTGGAGAGCCTTGGTTAGATCTATTCGCCACCGAAGAGAACGCGCAATGTCAGCAATTCTGCGCATTGGAATTTCCAAGGCGGCACTCGCTCGGCGACGCTTTTCGTCGCAAGTGGAGTTGCTGTCTGTTGTACGCCTTTCCGCCTATACCACTTCTGCCCAGAGTGCTGAAGAAGATCAGGCGCGACCGGGCCCAAGTCATTCTTGTGGCTCCGGATTGGGCACGAAGAGTCTGGTATCCCGAGCTGCTCAACATGGCCATCGATCCTCCAATCAGACTGCCTCTTCGGGAGGATCTTCTGTCGCAGCAGCAGGGGACTTTCCTCCACCCGAACCTGTCCAGTCTACACCTCCTTGCGTGGAGATGAGCGGCGGCAGTTGACATCTTTCGACCTGCCTCCCTAAGTCTGTGATGTAATCTTGGCAGCCAGGCGTCCCTCCACAAAAACGGTATACGCCTGCAGGTGGAACAAATTTGTGGCATGGTGCACAGCAAAGGCTGTGGATCCCCTTTCTGCCCCTCTCTCTGAAGTACTCTTGTTCCTTCTCTCTTTAGCCCAGCAGGGCTCTGCTCTGGGCACTATCAAGGACTACCTTCAGCCATCTCTGCCTTCCTTAGGCTGCCAGATCAGCCCTCTCTTTTCAAGTCCCCGGTAGTTAACCGTTTCTTGAAAGGCTTAACGCATCTCTTTCCTCCAATTCCTTTCGTTATGCCTCAGTGGGACTTGAATCTTGTACTGACTTACTTAATGTGCGCTCCCTTTGAGCCGCTTCATAACTGTCCTTTACGTCTCTTAACCCTTAAGACTGCTTTCCTGGTAGCCATCACTTCTGCTAGAAGGGTGAGTGAGCTCCAGGCTCTTTCCTCAAAACCTCCTTTCTTGTCTGTTCATCAGGACAAAGTGGTACTCCGGACCCATCCGTCCTTTCTTCCTAAGGTGGTCACTGCCTTCCACATCGGGCAGACCATTACTTTGCCCACCTTCTTTCCGCCTCCGCATCCTTCAAAGGAAGAAGAGAGGCTCCACCGTCTGGACCCAAAACGTGCGCTCTCCTTCTATCTGGATCACACAAAGCAGTTCCGGGTGGATGATCAACTCTTTGTTGGCTACATGGGTGCAAAGAAGGGTCAGGCTGTACACAAACGCACCATTTATCGATGGGTCGTGCTGTGTATTAAGGCATGTTATTCTCTGGCTAAAAAGGAGCCTCCAGTCGGGCTACGTGCCCATTCTACCAGGGCGACGGCAGCCACTACTGCCTTAGGAAGGGGAGTGCCTCTACATGACATCTGTCAGGCAGCCACGTGGGCATCACTGCACACGTTTACCAAACACTACTGTCTGGACAGCCAAGTCCGGAGAGACGGCTTCTTTGGACGTTCTGTTCTCCAGGACTTTCTGGTGTGATCTTGGTTCGCAGGCCCACCACTGGGGTTGGTATTGCTGGGGTATCTATTCTAAGGTAAGGAATCTATAACTAACGTGTTTCTTTCAGATGCACAAGTTACTTACCTTCGGTAACGATATATCTATATCTGTAAGAAACATTAGTTAGTTATAGATTCCTTACCGCCCCACCCATCCTCCCCGGTCTGCGAACTGATTTATAGGGTTAAGGACATCCTTTCAGGGCCCTAGTTTTGTGCACCAATGGTCAGTGTCTTGCATGGCTCTGCGTTTCTGGCGCGGAAAATCGTGTACAGAACTGACGTCAGCGCGCGAGGGCGGCGTCTAAGTAGCTGCCGCGACGTCATCCCGGCAACCACGACGCCGACGATGGACGCGGAGCTGACCAACGCCACCTTCCGACGCGCAGAGGTACTGCTGACGAAAAAACTTTCCGGATCCAGTCTGACGCCTGGGGGTAATTCTGAGGTAAGGAATCTATAACTAACTAATGATTTTTACAGATATATCGTTACCGAAGGTAAGTAACTTGTGCATTAGTACCAATGAGCACGGGACCGACTAGCTATATTGTCTCACTTGTTCTCCCACTCACTCACAGAGGAACAAGTAATTAGACACCCCAGAAGACAACTCTCCTGACCCGTTATGGAATCGCGGTGACAGAACACACCCTTTCGCTCTCACACTCGTACTTGTCCACATTAAGACCGACAGAAAAATGAGAAAAGTTAAAAATATTTATTTTAACTATTGTTATCTAGCATGCCACAATGAGTAAGAAAATGCCTAACACAAATACGGTCAGAATAGTAAGTAATCCGTAAATCATGAAAGGAGCTGTCATTGTATAAGATAGGGTGAGCTAACCACCCTTCCCTTCTACAGAAGCAAAGTGATTATACATCAAAAGATCTCTGGGTGTTTGCAGCAGACCCAATACCTTAGCATGCAGAGATGAAGGTTCTACATCTCAGGTGTAGTCGCGATCTTGTCTGTCTATTTCCTTATCTGTTTATACCAATATGACAAAGAGTACATGTTCCCAAACAACAGCTGCATGTGTGTGTTTTGTCTGGGTGCTAGAGCCTGACCAAAACAGAAAAACAAGGGGCATTGTTGTTTGACCTTGTTACGGCGTTCAGAGTAAATCTCAGGAAAATACAGAACACAAATATAACAGTAAGTTCTGTGTGAAAGTACAGTGTGGCACAAAGCAAAATCCGTGTGTGTAGTAACGTGTGCAAAGCAAAGTGAAGACTGCAACATGCTCATGCTAACATAGGGAAAACGGCAATAGGCCTGCACAGGATTTATGACACCCTCTCCTTGTCAGGTGGTAGCACCAATAGTGGCGACAGAATTCAGGTGGTAAACAGTCCCCGAGCGTTAGAACGGCAGTGTAGTCAATGGTTCATTGATACATGGTAATGAGTAATTGCGAAAAATAAAAAAAATTTGTATCATTGTAATGTTTTAAAAAGTGCTGCCGGGCCCCAAAACTTTGCCAACTGAGAGGCCAACAATTCCATTAATAAATCCCCTCCTTCTGAGAGGCAAATATCAGCAATCCAATTGAGCAGGGCAAAGGAACAAATGTGCTCCAGAGTGCCAGATGTCAATAAGACCATAATGGGGCAACCTGTGTTGATTTCTGATGAAGCTGAGATACAGAAGACGCTGTGCCGTTGCACAGGAACCGTTTCCGGCCACTGGCCAAAACGCCGGGTTATGAAGAAGTTGCACGCCCAAGGAACAGTCTTGGTAATGGACCGCTAAGGGACTCATCAACTGTTCAAAATTGAGGGCAACTTGTGACAGTGTAGCCAGGCAGACGTCCAGGGCCCATTGAAAGGGGCACTAGATGCAATGAAATACAGGTTGCACACTGGTGAAGTAAGCATAGCGGAAGGATAAACAGAACTCGGCATCCAGAGCTTCTAGAGCCACTACCCAAAGAATTGCAGCATGCGCTCACGGTACGAAAGCAGGGATGCCTCACCTGGAAGGACCACAAATGGAGCATCCATTGTGGAATAGCAGGAACAGCACTACAATGCCCAAAATCAACACGAGCAGAAGCAGGAATCCACCAAGCACGCTGGAAAATATAGAATGTATAAAAGATGATATTACTCCAAATATAGTTTGAAATTAAGTCAAGAGGCCGAAGCCCACAAGTTTAAAAAAGTGGGACATGCCCTCGGTATCAAATGCATTCAATATTTGATTAATCAGTTCACCGAAATGTTGGGGGAGATTCGTGTTTAACAATGACTGTATTTCACTGGATGTTCTCACCACCTGCAATTCGAAGGTTTCACAAGCTGAAGTAAGAGCCACTTCTTGTTGAAACAATAATGCTTTGAGTCTGCTTAGCTAATTGAAATCTGTTTTCAAAGTTGGAATGGAAGGCCAAATTGAACTATCAACACTCCCGTGCAGAGGAGGAAACAGGACGTTGTTGCAGCAACTGACTAACTGGGAAACGGACACCACATACGGGATTCCTGCCCGCAAACCGCAACAGTCCTGATTATTCAGGACAAGATAGCATTCATTTGAAAGCAATGTGAGAGTGGGAATAATAGAGGGAACAGGAGTTCCTTTTAAAATGCAAGTCAAATTTGGGGCAGATACATTACAGGCGCCATGGATTTTTACGTGTTGACAAACAAGAGAATGACCGGCAGTGGAGTCACATTCCTCCCCTGTAAGAAAAACCTTTCTCTTAGCCCGTTGACAACGATATGTAAAGGGCGCGGACCACAATTCATATATATAACTGCTCCCAAGAGGTTCTTATCTACCCACTTGGAAGTGTTTCATGCAAGCAGTGAACTGAAAAGTAGAGATAGGTAATGAGATAACTTTGTGGATTAACCAGACTGCAGATGGTGTTTCTGCTATTGTAAAGGGAAGCTGTTTAAGTTTCTCTGTGTGTAACATAGTATAACTAGCATCTTTCATAGCCATTGATTGTTGTTTACCTGTCAAATTAAATGGTAAGAACAAAGCGGTCAAATTAAGGTAATGCCAAGGAGCGCGCCCGTTCTTCAGTGTTTGGCTAGTCCAACTAAATTGCATTGTGGATCTAAGATGAGTCTGACCATGGTATAATGTAGACACATCACTTTGCACAATATCAATGATAGACAGTACAATATTATCCAAACTATAAATACGAGATGATAAAGTATTTATAATGTTATCCAGCACAGCAAGGACCATATCTAAATTATCTTGATCAATCTGACATAAGGGTACTGCAACCTCCATTTGCAACAATTTCCAAATTTCATTATAAGCAGCATAAACAAATCGTTTAGAACAGTGGGATTTGAGACCCAAAAGGAAACCAGACAGATTCATGTCTTCTGATAAGAGAGAAAGATGATGTTTCACTGAAGACAATGTAGAATGTTCTAACCATTGTTGGCATAATTTGCCCACGGAATAAGTAGTAACAGCGTTATGTTGTGTAGATTGAGAATATCGGGTTCAGGTCTATTTGATTTAAACCCAGATGTAGAGTTTGAAAAATGAGCATGAGAAACATTAGTGTCCAATGGCCACACCAACCACCCACCCGGAGCCATAACTGACTAATTAAAGGTACCATTTTGTATCATGCCATTTAATTCATCTTCAGTATAATTATTATAAGATTGCCAATTGTCGAAAAGGCCAAGGGATGGAATAGTTGGAGTATTCAATTCTTTTATTTTAGCTAGTCCCATACAAGTAGTTTGTTGGACCGTATCTGTTAGAAACATTATTTGTGAAGGTATGAGACATGTACGAAATAAAGACTGTACCTTGGACCTGCCAGGACTTAGTGCCCCAAATGTATTTTAAGTCGATACTGTTCTTCCAATAATCATAGCTTTTGAAGGCTAATTCTTCAATAAAGGAAGCTGTATAGATTAGCTTACTTTGAGTAAGCATATTTTTCTTCAAGGGAGTAGGAACCAATTTAAAATAGTATGATGTTGGGCCTGATGCGTTATAACCAGTGAAATATGTGTACTTCATTTTTTTATTTTTTTTATTTTTTTTTTAGCTACCTTGAGGTGGAATTGGGCAATGGTCCTATTGAGTATAATTATATTGGGGACATTATCCACTAGTCCTATGCAAAAAATGATGTCCATAATGTTGATAACAGAACAAATTGGCATAGATAGCAGATTTTAAATACAAATACTCAGAGTCAAAGACAGTGTAATGTTTCAGTTCAGAAAACATCAAATTCACAGTATCAACATCCCAATTATGAATGCAATCCAGGTCCTATGACATCACTCATGGAAACTCGAAACACATATGGTATTTGCAGGTTCTACGTAGGACCAAATACATCTAATGGTACTTTTTCCCATACAATTCCATCAGTGACTGGGACCGCTGAAATGTTAACAAGGGACTGCTCTCTTTTATTTTATACAAAGAAGAATGTGGGGCCAACACCCCGCCGACCAGTTCTGCAGCAGAACGTTCTGGGAAAGTAAAGGCCGCTGATCAAAAGGAAAAAAACAGTCACAAACCCAATCCACATGAACAAAAATATCATGGAAAATACGATCCAGATATATATCCATGGCGGACCAGATAAGTGTGTTTTAACCAGGAGATGAAAACACAAATCCGTGCTGGTGGTGAAGGCAAAACAGAAGACAATGAAGAACTGTCTGAAGAAAAATTATCTTGATGAATATAATAACCAGAAGAACTCAGCTCAAAAATAGAGGAGGCTGTGATTCGGGATGGACAGTTGGTTCCTGTACCACAGATGGGGCATCAACTGGTGGATCAGAATATACAAAGTCCATTACTGAAGGTGTAGAAGGCGTAACAGGTATCAGGTCAACTGAAGTCTCGACATCCCTCTCCTGCGGCCGGGGAGAATCAGCTAGGATGGAGCTCACGGGCTGTAAAGCAACATTCTGTGTAGGAACGCCTCGAAGCACACTATTTAGGATTGGCCATATGGTGTAACTTGACATGTTCATTTGAAACAAAACAATTTTTTTTGTATCTGGGAAGTGGAGGTAAAATCAAAGTTCAGGTACCCTGAAGACCAAGGACTGGAACAGGAGCACGGTAGGAGGGACCAAATTCTTTCTTGATCGCCACTTTTTCATGAACCAAATCATCAACTTTAGGAAGCCAGCCGGTAACAGGAATATGAACAGCCGCATCCGATTGGAGAGAGGAAGACAATTGACTTTTGGCCAGAGTATCATAACTTTTCTGTAAATCCTGCAAGACAGCACAGTGGTTATCTACGCCAAAGGTTGTGGCAGCCGCCACAATTTCTAGACCATCAAGGTCTGGAATATACATCTTGATGCCAAAGAGCATTTTGTACGGGGTCCGCCCACCCAGAGACCTTTTAGGGAGATTATTAAGCGCTCACTAAACCCCATAGAGATGAGTTAGCCAACCATGCCCCCTACCTAATACCCTAGCTGTCAAAGACTGCTTTAAGTCAGGGTTCATCCGCTCCACAACAGAGTTGCCCTTCGGCCTATATGGAGACGAGAAATGCACCTGCACTCCCATCGATGCCATTGAATCATGGTACGTAATAGAGGCGTAAGCCGGACCCTGGTCCGAATGGAAAGCGCACAGGCATATGTTCTCAAGAAGACCTGCAAATCCTTAATAACAGTTTGAGTGTCAGCCGAGCGCTGTGGCCAGACCCAGAGGAACCTAGAGCAAGATTCAACTGCAGACAAAATATATTTGAATTGATTGTCTGAAACAAGGAAAGAGCAATGATCAAGAAAAACACAGCCATACGGCTGATTCGAAATATAAAGGTGCGTCTGGGGTGGATGGGACATAGTAGAACCTTTAATTTGTTGACAAACATCACAACATAAGATGTAATGGCTAGTCCGTTTATAGACCTCGCCACCAGTAACGTTGCTGTAAGAGAGAAACAGTGGCCGAAACCCCCGCTTCTGCTGAAGATATGCCTTCATGAGCGGCCATAATTAAAGAGTGTCTGCGGTCGAGGTTCGGTATCAGACGATCACTAACCCCAGGAATTGTTACAAACGGAACCTTATCAGTAGTTAACTGATAAGTAAACTTAGAAGGAAATCCTTGAGGAAAAGCAGTTCCCTCCCAACATGCGGCTATAGCAGCCTAGATGTCATCATCAATTTTAGTCATAGAATGCGTAATCGCTGCTACTCTATTTGTGTAACCCTGGGCGTAGTTCGCGTAGTAGCGCTACGCGTAGCTACGCGAAGTGCACTTCGCACTACGCACGCTAGGCGTAGCTACGCGAACTGCGTAGTGCGGTAGGGAAATGCTGCTCGCACTGATTGCACAGTGCCGGATGCTTGTCCGCACTGTGCAATCATTGTAAACGGCATCTTGCACAGTGCAAGCGGTCGTTTTCTGCCGCTCGAGTAGATTTGTACTCGAGCTGCAGCTTCTCAACACGGACTGGTAGTTTCTTATCGCGAGCGGTCGCGAGCATACGCGACCACTCGCAATGAGAAACCTGACCTCCCCGCGTTGAGAATCTCGCCGGGAGGTTTATTTTCCACGCTCGCGATCGGCAACTTATGATGCTGATCGCGAACGAGGAAAAAGTCTCGGAGGGATGTTGATTTTGCTCGCTCGCGGTCGCCAACTTGACGTTGAGGACCGCGAGCAAGCAAAAAATGCCCGGTACGCTACGCTACGCGTTTTAGCACTGTGCTACGTGCAATTCGCGTAGTGCATAGTAGCGCAAACTACGCAAACTCCGCGAGTGTAGCGTAGTTTTCCGCCCAGGCCTATATTTGTGGCTACTGTAGATTTGGCTGCTCCCGGACGTTGATGGCCCAATGTATGTACAACATGTGTAAAAGATCAGCCACCTTTACCCAAAGCATTTTATTCTTTATCGTGCTGCCTTTGGATTCGCGAAAGTCATATAGTTTCCAAAAACGTAAATTGTCATTGTAAGATTGTACACAGTAAAATGAATCACACACCACAAGGGTGGGCGCCTCATGATCAGAATGCTCGAGAATCAAAAGCAACGCTTTCAGCTCGGCCAACTGTGCTGTACAGTCACCCAGAGACTGTGTATGAATCAATGTGGAGTGGAAAACTCCATCAATCATAGTGCCTACTACTATAGCGCAAGCTGCAGAATAAGTCTGCTTAGAACCAATGGCCGGTTGTGCCGAATCATCAGTGTAAATGATACATTTATACAGGTCAAGAGGAAGAAGCACAGAAGGCCGAGGATGAACATGTTCATATTGAGGAAACTCCTGTGTTTGTAGCGAAGGGTCAAAAACAAAGGAAACATCAACAGACGTCAAAGACGTAGCCCATTGTATCCTACGCGGGTGTAGGGATTCAGAATTGGGAAAGCTAGCTTTTGTGACCCCCCCCCCATATCTAATGCAGGCACAGGTGAAACCACAAATATGTGTTTACCTTGAGCGAGAGGCCATTCTTTAAGGATGGCCATCTGTACTGAAGTCAAATTTTATTCAGTAGATGAAAAATGCATCTCGTCTGGAGTGTAAAGATGCGATTTATAAACAATGGGAACAGGGTCACCCTCACTGAACCAGTACTATCCGGATGACCAAATTAGTGGTGTTAAGCCTGGTCTGAAAATACTGTGTAGCAAGTAGATCAGACTGTAAGTCGTGTAAGACTGCAGTATGTTCTGGAAGCCAAGTGGAAGTGGAAAAAGTTGGGTGTATCAAAGTATAAAGAGGCTTGATTCGCTGAGCGCACTCAGGAATATAAGTCCTGCTGAATTTCAAAAAACCAAGCAGAGACTGCAATTTTTTTAGGGTAGAAGGTGGTTGTAATTGTGCACAATTCCCCCCTCATGGGTTAATTCATTACCAAGTAATAGGACTGCAAGAAACGCATCATCAGTAAGGTATATGTCATCGACATAGGATAAAGTGTCAATTATCAATATCATGTAAAAGGGACACGATACAGGCCGCAAAAACACCGGCACTATTCTTATATCCTATTGGTAAACGAGTGTATTGTCTCTGGGAACCGAGGACTGTAAATGCGGACCAATCACAGCTCTCCAGGGCCAAATTGTGACTAAAAAATCCATTCGAAATGTCTAGTGTAGATTTGAACTTTTTACTGACAATATTGTTAATCAGCGCCGTACTGTGGGTGTTCTGCACTGCAAAAGTGTGTGTATGAGTATTCAAATGTCGATAATCCAAGACTGTGCAATAAGAACTGTCAGGTTTCAGAACCGTAAAAAGGGAATTATTCATAGAAGAGATACAGGGCTCAGGAACACCCTGATACTCCAATTGACAAAGAATGGATTTAACTGACGCCTTTGTGTCACGTTTAGCAGGATACTGAGGCTGCGGTTGAGGGGTGGAACGAATCGGAATAACATGTTGCGGAGAGTCCACAACACAACCAACCTGGTTACGGTGTAGGGCATGAGCCAACGCTAGCGCCCACTCAGAAGCATAAGCATACTTGGTCTCATCTGGGACGATATGTGAAAAAGAAGGAAGAATTACCTCCTCGCCTTGGGGACAGGCGAGAATAAAGGCGGGAGGCCAATCGGCCTCCGCCAGCAAAATGTCATAAGAAGTCAGATTATCCCAAAAAATAGCATTAATGGTGCATTAAATATCACCTTCAATCTGAATGTCTAAATGATAAAGTCGATCAGGAAGTGCACCGCGTGTGTCTGCGGTCTCAACAGTTACAAAGGTGTCAGTTGCTTTCGCCTCCAGAAAGCAGCGGAGCGTCTGGTGCACTACGGTAACTTCCGCTGCGCTGTCGAGGAGGGTAACTGCCCAACTCCTGTCCAGGAGAAGGGTTCTCACCATCTAGGGCATATTTTGCTGTTAAAGCAGCAACCTTCTCCTATTGGAAGGGAGTTCTATATGGAGGCGGTTCCTTTCTCTTGACTTTAGCGTCAAAAGAGTGCTACTTGGGGGCGCTAGAGGGCGCCAGGCAAGATGGCCGCATTTTAGTGCTGCTCCGCCCGGCTGATCTCTTATCCGTCCAATATCAGCTGCATATCGAGGCATCCAAGTACCCGGACTGCCGTCCTGTGTGGAGTGACACCCCTGCTGCAGTTGGGGGCCATTAGTGCGGTTGGTGAGCACTGTGTCGTGGGAAAATTCGTCGAGAGCTGCCCTGATCGTCCCGCGGCTAAGATGGCGGCCGGAGGTGCAGCGAGTGGAGACTGAGTGCCGGCCGGGGCTCTGTGGCAGTGAGAGTGTGCAGTGCTGCAATATTTGAGCCCAGAAACTGCGATTCCGGCGGCTGCTGGTCCTTACCTCCCTGTGAGCTGTTTGCGGGGGATCGAGTCTGGCCTGTTGCTCCTGGACGGCTCCACGCCTTGCTCCTGCTGCAGGCTGCCTGCAGAACTGATGCGGTAAACCCGAACCCCGCGCGGATCCTGGAGGATCCTGCGGAGCCTGCCTGAGGCCCTTGTCTGCTGCAGCGGAGGACCATCAACGCCCGCCGTGGGCTGTGGTAGGTGGGGGGCGGCTCTGGCCTTGGCCCGTGGCTGCGGAGGTGGGTGTGGGCCTGGGCTTTGGGCCGCGGCGTGCCGGCTGTGGTCTGCGTGCGTGGCGCGAGCGGGTCTATCTGCCTCGGCCCTGGTTGGGTGGGGGGTAGAGTCCCCCCCCTCGGTGACTGCTGCGTGCCACTATTGCCTGGGGGTCATTTGATTTGTGGATCGGCCCCTCTGCCCTGGACACTGCTGATCGATTTGCTCCCCTGGCCTGTGACATCGGGGAGGAGCCCCATGAAGCTCGGTACTGAGCGGATGGTGGGTGCGGAGATCGTCTTACCGCGTTAATTCTCCCCGCGGGGGTGCGCTGGGGGTAGCGGTCTCCGGCGCTTTTCTCCTGGGGCCCTGGACTTAACGGCCCTCTATGCTGGGTGCACCTTTGCGGCCTGTGGGGTGTGTTGATTGCGTGGTCGCATCGTGTCCCTGGGGTGGAGTGCCCGGGGCTGTGGAGGCCCAGCCACCTCCCCGTGTCTCTGTGGGAAGGAGTGCCTGCTCTGCGGGGCTTATTTGTGGCCTGTCGTAGGGGACTGACTCTGTTGCTACACTACCTGATCTGCATGTTCCCGCTACCTCTATCTCGCTTCTTGGACCTGGCCCGGTCTTGATTGTGGGGGCACACGGGCTGCACACCATTTAAGAGCGCCAGGTGGAGATTTCCTTGTTAATAGCTTGTTGCCTTGCCAAGTAACCTACTCCTTGTCTACTGTCTGGAAACCTGCGTCACCAGGGCTCTCGGGAGGAGCTGCTTTGTGGTATGAGTGCACCTGGGACTGTCACTGTCAGTCTGTCATCATTGAGCCTTTGGAGCGTGGGGCTGTGTCCATTGCACGAATATTAGTGTCTGATGGGAGCAACAACTCAATTGTAGGGTTGCAGTACTGCCCTGCACAGTCACATTTTCCACGATCTATAGTGCTGGCTTGGCTCCGATTGCTGGCGTGTCTGGGAAGGCATATGTCTCCCGTATTGTAAGGAGAGTTCATTGTACTGTTTGAGTCCTACATCGCGCTTATTACTGGATCTAGTGTTGTGGGTGTGTCTGGAGGGAGCTGCCATACTTCCGGGGCGGTTGTTAATTACCTGCACTCTCCGTCACTCACTATGGGGAAGCCGGACAAGTCACAGCCCCGCCTCACGTTTGAGGCGCGAAAGTCAGGCAGGGTCCAACAAAAAGCGGCTTCTGACTCTGAGGCTGATGGGCAAGGAGAGGGCCCGCCCAATCTGGAATCTACGCTACTGGCAATGCAAAAAAGTCTCCAGGCCATTGAGGGTAGTCTGTCGACTATAAATCATAGGCTGGACCATATGTCTTCGCAATTAGAAAAGCAGAATCCGAGAATGGGGGAGGTGGAACAGAGGGTCTCTAACACGGAGGATGGACTCAGCGATGTTACTAACAAGACCCTCAATATGGAAAAGATCTTAGCCCTCATACAGGCCAAGAACGAAGACTTGGAGGCCCGGTCTAGGAGGAACAATATTCGAATTACGGGCCTTCCCGAATCAACGAATACTGGCAGAATGGAGCACTTCATTGAGACTCTCCTTAAGGAAGTATTTGGCCCTAGCACTTGTCCTCCATGTTTGTAGTAGAGCGTGCCCACCGCTCTTTGGCAGCGCGACCGGTCCCTGGTGCTCCGCCTCGTCCCATAATAGTTAGGCTATTGAACTACCGGGACCGTGATGTCATCTTACGGCTGGCAAGGGAGAAGGGCAACATCTGTCATCAGGGGAACACATTGTCCTTTTTCCCTGACTTTACTGTCGCAGTTCAATCTGCGCGGCGTGAGTTTGGGGCAGTCAAAAAATTCCTCCAGTCCGAAAACATTACTTACGCCATGTTGTATCCCGCTCGCCTCCGTGTGGGGTCAGAGGGGAATTTCAAAGTTTTCTCGACCCCTAAGGCGGCGATGGAGCACGCGAAACAATTGAAGAGACACCGTCGTGAGGTCGACACTGAACATGGAGAGGAGGAATGATGATATTAATGGAGGACTGTTATTGTGTTTGCTCTGTGAGTCCCCCTGTTGGTGGGATTCACTTCCTGCGACCTGACTCTATGTTCACTGCTTCTCACATACATGGTCAGGGCGAGTGTTTCTATGTTATATGTATATTAGATTGGATGCCTTATGTTTAAGTATTTGCTCCTGGATCATAACACAGGTACCAGACCTGATCAGCCACCTCCTACGAAGTGGGAGGGCAGTAGCACTCTGACGCCCCCTGTATGGGACTTCCCCACACTATGCTATTATTTATTGTTGTTCTTTCTGGGGTTTGTTTAGTCACGACTGGGATGGCTTTGGCAAGTTGGGGGTGCCGAAGTGGGTGGGGGGTCTAAGTTGGAGGGTGTCGGCACTTGTGAACTGTATCTTATATGAGCCTGGAAGAAATGTTCTAAGGGTCAGATCTCAAATTGATATTACTCGGCTGGCTCACATGCAACATGGGTAGTGAGTTCCGGTTTGTAACCTGGAATGTACGCGGCCTCAACAGTCCAAAGAAAATTCGTACTGTATTAGCGTCTCTGGATAGGTGGAATGTTCAAGTGGCTTTGTTGCAGGAGACGCATCTGACTCCACTGTCTGAGAAAACTGTAGGTACCCGATGGGCTGAAGTTAGAATGACCTCCTCTTATTCATCCTATTCCCGGGGGGTGATGACTGTTGTCAAGAGGGGCACACCGGTCCAGGTCCATGGCACGGACAGGGATGAGCAGGGTCGGCTGGCGATTGTACACAGTACGCTTGGTGGTACGAGAGTTCTCTTGGTGAACGTGTATCGTCCGAATGTGGATGATGCCTCCTTTTTTGCGGATGTCTGGCGCAGGATATCTGCCTTTCCTAGTGCCGAAATTATTTGGGGAGGGGATTTTAATACGTGTCTGGACATCAACGAGGATAGGGAGGGGAGCGGGGCCCCGCGACACAGACAGTCCACTGATACCCTTGTGGGGTTATTGGAAGCTGGTTATGTGCATGATGTCTGGCGCTTGAGGCACCCTGGGGTCAGAGAGAGCACTTTTATTTCTACTGTGCACGGGTCCTGGTCCCGCCTGGACTATTGGCTGTTGTCTGAGGTGGCCTGCACATGGGCTGTGGACGTTAAACATTTGGCCAAAACCCTTTCAGATCACTCTCCTGTTCTGCTAGCGTTGCAGGTCCCGGGGGGTGGGAAGCCCCCATTTGCGTGGAGATTGCAGCCGTCATCTCTGTCGGATACGGTTTTTAAGCACACGGTTGGAGAAGCCATTCATAATTACTTCCGGGAAAATGCTGGTACTGTGGATAGCGCCGGGGTTCTCTGGGAGGCGTTTAAGGTAACTATTCGGGGGGTTTGTATCAGAGCACAGGCCGGGGTTCTCAAAGATCTGTGCCGTAGGATTAGGAAACTTGCGGAGGACATAGCTGCTTTGGAGCGTGACTATGCCAGTTGCCCCGCCACTGAAAAATTGGCTGAAATCCGGGAGCTAGTGTCGGAACATAACGAGACAGTCGACCAAGAAATGAGGCATAGATCACGAAGATGCACTGCTCGATATTACGGGGAGGGGGGTTGACCCATCCGATCGCTAGCGCAGAAATTGGCGGCGCCTCGCAGTCAGGCCTACATTACCGAGTTGGTGGACGAGGAGGGTGAGGCGCACTTTGGTAATACAGACATTAGTGGGGTGGTCTTAGATTTCTACTATAAATTATATGGGGAACGCGATCAGCCACCTATTTCTGAGATAAATGATTACCTAGATGATGTCGCATTGGGCTGGCTGTCCCTCAATCAACGGGAGTATCTCACAATGCCGTTTGACGTGGACGACGTGAAGCAGGCAATCATGTCCCTCCCTACTTGCAAGGCAGCGGGCGTTGATGGCCTCCCTAGCGAGTTCTATAAGGCTTATTCTGATAATCTGGCGCCGCAGCTGCTGGAGGTATTTGCTGAGGCGTATGAATCTGGCAAGCTGCCTCCCTCCCTTACGGAAGCCTTAATTGTAATGCTTTTGAAGCCTGTTAAAGCCGCGAATGCCTGTGATTCCTATAGACCCCTCTCTATTATTAATATAGATGCCAAAATTTTGGCAAAAATGATTGCCACTAGGCTCCAGCCCCTGGTCCCTAAATTGGTCCTGCCGGACCAGCAGGGCTTCGTGCCCTCCAGATCCACGACACACAACCTCCGTACTATTTTTTCCACTTTGCATTATTTCGACCGGGATTTTCAGGCCGTGGCTGTGCTGCTGGATGCAGCGAAGGCGTTTGACTCCCTTCAATGGGAGTACATGTTCACCGTCTTGCTGCTAATGGGCTTACCTCCGTTCTTCCTAAAATGGGTACACCTCCTATATGATGCACCGGTGGCGCGGATTCGTGTTAATGGCTGGGTCTCTGAGGCATTTCCCATCAGACGCTGTACGCGACAGGGATGCCCGCTGTCGCCAATGCTTTTTGCGCTGGCATTAGAGCCGTTGGCCTGTAAGCTGCAGCAGCGACACGCCCAAGCGGCGTTGCAGTTCCGTCAGCGACCCTTAATGGTGTCATTATATGATGCTCTATGAGCGGGAGCCCTCCACATACTTGCCGGAGCTACTGAGAGAATATGTCCGGTTTGAGCGCTTTTCGGGTCTAGGCATTAACTGGGCTAAATCCACTGTGTTCCCACTGAAGGCCGGTACCAAGGAGACTGAGATGGATTTTCCCTTGCAATGGTCAAATGACCCGGTGAAATATTTGGGCATATGGCTACATAGAGACCCTGCGGTAGTCATCTCTGCTAATTACGGACGCGCCGTCGATAAGATTACGGACCAAGCTGTACCCTGGGCTAAGCTACCTCTCTCACTTGCGGATAGCATTGCGATCATAAAAATGACATTCTTGCCCAAACTGTTGTACCTGTTTATAAACATCCCTCTCCGATTGAATGTTGCGCTTTTTAGCACGTTGCAGTTGGTCCTGCTCGTGTTCGTTTGGGGGGGTGGGAAACACCGGTGCAGCTGGAAGGTTCTGACGCTGCCGTTCGAGCGAGGTGGATTTGAGGCCCCAGACTTCCGTTTATATTACTTATGCGCTCAAGCGCAACATGTGCACTTCTGGTACTTTCCACAGAGGTTTCAACCACACACAGCAATTGAGGCGGATTCGGTCCTTCCGGTGCCCCTGGCTGCAGCTGCCCTGATGGGAGGGTGGGGGGGACCACGGGGTGAAATCAGCCCGGTTCATTGTACGCATTGGCGTGGAATGCACTCGTTAAGAGGGCGGGGGTGGACTACCTATATGCCCCCAAACTGCCGATCGCGGCGCATCCTGATATATCTGCTGCACGGGAACAAACCGCCTTGCAAGCGCTGGGTAAGGTAGGGATCATGTTGGGTTGAGTTCTTTAACAGTAAAATGGCTTGTATTGATATTCTGTGGCGGACAAACAATAATGGAATGCTGCACCCCATGTCGGGGTGTCTTATGTCTTTACTGCCTACAAGCTGATTAATAAAGATATGGGGAAAAAAAAAAGAGTGCTACTTGTCCTGTTTAGGCTGCACGGACTCGCCTTGTCTGCGATGCTGTCGCCCACCTCTGTCGTACTGTTGATCAGACAATTCCTGAAAGGAATGAGGAGAACGAGGATCAGGAAACTGAAAACGCTCCGGATGCTTCATTTTAGTGCAATCACGCAAATCATATCTTCGCTCAGAAGCATCTGGTGGTGATGAGCCACCATGAGACTTGGGCTTCTGTTGTTGTTGTCTATATTTATCCCAAGATTTCTTAGGAAAAAACGGACGACTTTCCTTTTCAGGAGGAGGTTTGCCCAGAGATTGCGCAGATGGTCTGGATCCCAAATAATTACGTCCCAAAGATGTATAAACATCATAAATAACTTCAGGCAATTCACGCATTCCTTTCCACACGGCTCTAGTGTCCCCTCAGTACTCATCGATCCGGACCCCAGGCGTCTGCATTATCCTGCAAGCGTATGACCCGACATCGCCCTATTTCTCCCGCACCCGGGGTGAGTTTCCTCTACTTTCCTCCCAGACCACAGAGTCCCGCTCCGGCTCTATCGTGCCTCTTGAACCCTCCCCTTTCTGTCCTCCTTTCCAGCTACTTTTCGCACCCCGCCTGCTCGGCTCCTTGCTACCTGCAACTTCGCCGGACACTGGACAGCCTCCTCCTGTCACACCAGGTTCCATCTTCCTTCCAAGCGCCGTGGCGTACCGGCCCCAGCCTTAGCTTCATATACGCCGCCGGCTTACCCACAGCCCCCTACTTTCCTACCTTCGATTCCAGCGTGGCGCAATATCCAGTGCCTGTCTGCCCAGTTGCTCCCGTCTCCCGCTCGCCCCCTACCGGGTTGGAAGTATCACCGGTATCTGGGTGAGCCATACCAGTTAGATTTCCACTTCTTCACTTTACCAAGTTCCACGGTTCCTGTGCTCTTGACTGACCTACCTTCCCCATTCCTCCTGTTTCTCTTCCCTACCAGGGTCCAGCACATCGCCAGATGCTATCGCTGTTTAGCCCTGATGAGTCACGGGACCTCTCCCAGTGACGAAACACGTGTCGGCTGGTTTATTGTGTTCAACATAGTCGTTGTTGAAATATAAAGAAACTTTTTTGAACTAATACTGATGTCGACCACTGCATTTATATAACAGATCGATACTGAATGTTATATTGCAAATACCCTCACCGCGTGTGCCCAGGACTGCGCTTACTTTACATTGTGGATCCTGCGATTCACACATTCCCCAGGGGTTATCGGGTTACTCCCCTGACCTGGTAGCATCGCGCCAATACAGGTCTATAGTTAGTACACGCAATAGCCTGAACGCCACTTTCCTGACTTAACTAAAAACCCCCAGCCTAAACCCCAATTCACGCACGTGGTCGGCTGCGGCCAAAACAATAAGTAGCTGGTGTATAATCAAGGACACTGCTTCACTTTTAGCATTAGAAAGAATCATTTCAGAGACTTCGGGGAAATTACCCACTAGCTTCATCCCCAAATCTAGGGCAGGACCTGCCCCATGTTCATTCTGTACATGTTTGAGAACCTTCGGAAGAACGCTCATAGAGGGGGTGCCATAACAAAGTGTATACACTGTATCGAACACCGTCCCCCAGGTGTTGCAGTTGGCCAAGGGGTACCAGATGTGAGAAAGTGCCATCTTTCTTACATGGTATGCCCCCACTTTTTGCTGAATGGCTGATGTACTTTGACTGAGTGTGCCCTGGGCTCCTGCCAACCAGGTACCCAGGGCCTGTGTTCCTTCCCTAAAATTGCATTGATACCTACACCCAATTGACATCCCTGGCCACAGGTCAGCCCCTGGTAAATGGTACCATGGGTACCCAGGGCACTGTGACCAGGGAAGGCCCCTAAGGGCTGCAGCACTTGTTGTGCCACCCTTAGGGACCCTGCACCTTTACACACACACACTGCCTTTGCAGGCTGCGTGTCTTGGTGCAGGACAAAAGTGAAGAGTCGACATGGCTCACATCCCTGTGTGCCATGCCTACAAGCCACTGCCCTGGCCTAGGTCAGCCACCCCTCTAGCTGGGTGCACTATGCCAGTGGTGAGGGCATAGAGGCATGAGCCCTGTGCCCCTACAGTGCCCAAGTCCATTCTTGGGCATTGTAAGTGCAGTGCTGCCATTAAGAGTATATGGTGCTGGGAGTCTGTCATTACGAACTCCACCGCACCATAATGGCCCCACTGAAGACTAAGAAGTTTGGTATCAAACTTCTCAGCACATTAAAACCCCACTGATGCCAGTGTGGGATTTAATGTAAAACGCACTCAGAGGGCATCTTAGAGATGCCCCCTGAAACCAACCCGACCTCCAGTGTCCGGACTGAGTGGCTGCCCAGGCTGCCACCACCAGACATGTTTCTGGACCCCTGGGTCGAGAGCCTCTGCTCTCAGGGACCTGAAACAATGCACATCCCGGGACGAGGTGCCAAAGCCTCCTCCCCCAGGATGGGCAGGGGAGCTTCAAAGGCCTGCCGCCTTTGGAGTTTCCCCAGACCATTTGCTGCTTCCAGCAAACTGGTCCCCACTGGTTCTACCCCCACTCCTGGCGGGAGAACCGGCGGGAAAACCAGAAGCAGGAAATGGGTTGTGCCCACCTCTGCCAACTCCACCCCTAAGGTGGGGAGGCGAGGTGAAGCACAAACTCGAGTCCCCGCCATCTTGAGGATGGGGGACCTGGCCAACCAGGGACAGGCTCCTGCCCCCTCCCACTGGAGAGGAACAGAATAGGGGGTGTACCCACCCCAGGGAAGGGACCCATTGGTCCCTGCCCTTACCTACCTGTAACCACCCCTAAATTTAGTATTTAGGGGCTCCCTGAACCTTCCTTCGGGAGTTCCCAAATCCGAAAACAAGAAGAGAAGACGAAGCAAGAAGACCAGCCGTGCAGCTGCTAAAAAGGAGGCGACAACAACTGACTTGGCCCCAGCCCTACCGGCCTGTCGACCTCTGAACCTGCTCCTGCGGAATCCCGGCCTCAGCAACCTCCACAAACCCCGGAGGACCTGACTTCTGTGCTACAGCCTTCGACCCAGGGACTCCCACGAGCAGTGGTACTGCTCAAAAGAAAACCTACCAAAGACCCGGCCCTGGCACGGAGCCGCGAAACCTGCACACTCTGCACCCGCCGAGTCCAGCCTGTGCCTGAGTGACCAAAGACCTCGAGGACGTCCCCCGGCGATTCTGACCTGGAATCCAGTGGCCAAGGACCCTCCTCGACGACCCAGACGACGCCTGCAGCCTCAGGACAAGGGACCCCTCCAACCGCGACCAGCAGGGGGTAAGATTTCCCGACCTCAAAAGACACCCCTGCACCCGGCGCCCCACGGCCCCCTGTGCCCAACTCCTGGGTGTCTACCTATCCTCCAAGACCCCAACTTACCTCCTGAAGTGTTGGTCGTCCCTGAAGAATCACCGTCCCCGAGCCTGCAGCCTTTCTTCACCTTTCACGACCTCTATTGTTTAACATTGAGCGCCCGACGGCTCAAAGCACCCTGCACCCAGCCGCCCGAGTGCCCCTGGAAGTGCAACCTCTATCCTAACCTACTTCCCTACTTGCCCTGAGCAAGTGACCAGGAGCCCAGCTCCCACAGTCGCGTGGCCTGCTTGCCAGCAGCCACCAACCCGGGGCCCCCGCCTGCCATAGGATAACATTGGGCCTTCTCACTCTGCACCCGGCCGCCCCTGTGCCGCTGAGGGTGTAAAACTGTACTTACCTGATCCTGGGGGACCCCTGAGTCTTACCCAGAACCTTAACCCTGCCAGTCAAGTACTTACCCGAAATCCGATAACTCACTTTTCTTCCATAGGGTTCCATTGACTGGTTTTCTGCGAAATTTCTTCTAAGTGTGGAGTTCTGAAACTTTAGAATATTCACCAAAAATCAACCGAGTCACGAAAACGAAAATACTCACCTAGTATTAGGAGGGGCCTCAGTGCTGGACCCGAGTGCCCAACACTGGCCCTAAAAAGTAATCGCAACGTTACTTACCGTTAACTCACTTTTCTTTCATAGGGATCCATTGACTGGTTTTCTGTGAAATTTCTTCTAAGTGTCGATTTCTGTATTTTACAAATATTCTTTAAAAATCGAACAAACTACAAAAACGTAATTACTTACCTGTTTTAAGTAAATGTCCCAGTGCTGAACCTAGGAGTCCAGCGCTGGATTACAAAAGTAACGTAAACATACTTTGCTTGCACACTGTATTTCCTTTCATAGGATAACATTGGTAATTTTACCCAGAAAAGTTTCTAAGTGTCAGCTTTTGAAATATAGTAATATTCTTCAAAAATCACTACAATAACCAAAACGCTTTTTCTTACCTGTTTACAGGAAGTGTCCCAGGACTGAATCCAGGATCCAGTCCTGTGGTTAGAAAAGTGCTCTGCAAAGTAATCAATTGTAATTAAGTATAATTTTCCATTGAGCTCAATGTTGCATTGAATTTGACCCTGTGTTGCCTCTTGCACCAACTGTGATAACCACTATCAAAAAAGTCTGCTGCCTATCTGTAAGGTGAATAACCAAAGCATCTCATACTGAGAAAGTATATTTTGATCCTATTGTTGGTTCTAAAATAAAACAAGCATATATTTTTTATATACAAACCATTGGCCTAGAGTTCAGTTCTTGAGTGTGTGGCTTCATTTGCTGACTGAGTGTGTACAACAAATGCTTTACACTGTCCTCTGATACTGCCTTACTGCTCGACCAAGCTACCACTTTGGAGAGTAAGGTTATATCTAACTTTAGCCTCTGTCAACCCTCTGGGGACTGTGGACTCTGTACACCCTGAACCTTACTTGGGTACAGTATATACAGAGCCACTTTCCTACATTGGTGGATCAGCGGTGGGATACAAACTTGCATTTGTTGGACTACTTGGTTACCATCTGATCACACGACAGAACTCTTAAATTGCCTTTAGAATTCTGATTTTTTTAATTGGCATTTTTTTTACCAAATTACTAAAAGTCTTGTTAGGGCCTTGCTTAAGTCCCTGTAGCATCTTAGAAAATAAAAAGTCACTATAGCCAAGGTTAGAGGGGTTAGAATTTTTTTTTAAAAAATGTCTCAAGACAAGAACCCAGCTACTAGTGAAGATAATAATGACATACAGGAACTGGTTGAGGAGCTCGACCTCACCCCTTATCTTCATTTGTCTTTCAAAGAGATAAGGTCCTTATGCAAACTTAAAGATATACCAATGGGCCAGCATCCAACCAAACAAGGGCTCCAGGAGCTCCTGGCTGAGTATGCTAAAGCCCACCCCTCTGAGCATGGTGATGACCCAACAGAGGAGGAAAGGAATGAGGAGGATGGGGATGGTAACCCACCTCCATCACTTCCTAGGGAAGATAGGGTCCCTGCACCCTTAACTCCAAGAATAGACCTCTGGGGACCTAGGGGCCACCTAGGTGGTCCTGGTCCCAGAGAGGACACTGAGGATACCCTCAGTGAGGAGGACAACTTGTTAGCCAGGTTGGCCAAACGACTGGACCTAGAGACCAGACTCCTGGCTCTAGAGAAGGAAAGACAGGAGATGGGTTTAGCACCCATCAATGGTGGCAGCAATACTAAAAATAAGGATAGGGAGGAAACTTCTGAACCTAAAATCCCCAAAGGGATTGTCCCTAAGTTTGAGGAAGGTGATGACATCACCAAATGGTTCACAGCCTTTGAGAGGGCTTGTGAAATAAGAAGAGTAAAGAAACCTCTGTGGGGGCACTCCTGTGGGAACTGTTCTCTGGTAACTGCAGAGACAGGCTTCTGACCCTCTCTGGGCCAGATGCAGGGTCCTATGACCTCATGAAGAGTACTCTGATTGAGGGATTTGGGCTCACTACTGAGGAGTATAGAATTAGATTCAGGGGGCTCACAAAACCCAGACCCAGTCCTGGATTGACTTCGTGGACTACTCAGTAAAGACACTGGATGGCTGGTTAGCTGGACATAATGTGCATGATTTTTCTGGACTTTACAATTTGTTTATGAAGGAACACATACTAAGTAATTGCACAAATGAAAAGTTGCATCAGCATTTGGTAGACCTAGGTCTAATTTCTCCCCAAGAATTGGGAAAGAAGGCAGACCACTGGG
This sequence comes from Calotriton arnoldi, assembly GCA_963921515.1. NCBI lineage: Eukaryota > Metazoa > Chordata > Amphibia > Caudata > Salamandridae > Calotriton > Calotriton arnoldi. The sequence goes on from CAWUFW010003373.1 coordinate 1,778,276, forward strand.
TCAAGACTAGGGTGACAAGGACAACCACTGGGGGTGACCAAAAGAAGGTGGTCACCAAACCCCCCAGGGGAAAGGTGGTGAGAATCCCCAAGATAAAAAGTCTGAGTCTTCCAAAGGGCCCCAAAAACCTGTTCAGGGGGTGGGTCCCAAACTACTCCCTATGTGCCTCAACCCTATAGGGGAAGAACTTTGATCCCTTGAAGGCCTGGTGTAATAACTGTAAGAAGTCAGGACACCTCACTGTAGACAAAACTTGCCCCCACAACAAAGCCCCTAAGGCACCCAGTACAGCTACTCCTGGGGCAGCAAGTTTACAGATGGGATCAGAAGTGTACCCTGAGCAAATCTGGGAACCCACTGAGGCAAGTCTGGTCTCCCTAGGGGAAGTGGAATTTGCCACTGTAGCTGTGTGGCCACCCAACTTAAAGAAGTATTTGCAATACCCCTGGGTGAATGGAACTAGAGTAGAGGCTCTGAGGGATACAGGTGCCAGTGTCACTATGGTGAGGGACACACTGGTTTCCCTGAGCAATACTTGATTGGGAAAACTTACCCAGTCACCAATGCTGACAGTGTCACCACTAGTCATCCCATGGCCCTGGTGACATTAGGCTGGGGGGTTACTGGCCTGAAGCAGGTAGTGGTCTCTCCGAAGTTACCAGCTGCATGTCTGCTAGGAAATGATCTGGAAACCTCAGCCTGGGCAGAGGTGGAGCTAAAGGCCCATGCAGCCATGCTGGGCATCCCTGAATTGGTGTGTGTAAAAACAAGAGCACAGAGCAAAAGGCAGGGTGAAGAAATAGTGTTGGAGCCTGGAATGATGGCCCAGCCTACCAAGAGAAAAGGAAAGAAGACTGGCGGACCAGCTTCTACACAGTCACAAGAGCAGGACCCCTCTCCTCAGGGAGAGAACCTGGAAGCCCCAGAGGGAACTGAGCCCCTAGAGCTTGACCCTTACCAGGTTGAACTCTTGGGCCCAGGGGGACCCTCTAGGGAAGAGCTGTGCCAGGGACAGCAAGACTGTCCCACTCTTGAAAGCCTGAGGCAGCAAGCTGTTTCAGAAGCCAAGGGAGATGTCAGTGGTACCCACAGAGTCTATTGGGAAGAGGGATTACTGTACACTGAGGCAAAAGACCCCAACCCTGGAACCACCAGGAGAGTGGTAGTGCCCCAGAAGTACAGGGAGTTCCTCCTAACTTTGGCTCATGACATCCCCTAGCTGGACATCTGGGCCAAACCAAAACTTGGGAAAGGCTAGTTAGCCACTTCTACTGGCCCCAGATGCACCAAAAGGTGAAGGAGTTTGTCAGCTCCTGTGTTACCTGTCAAGCCAGTGGCAAGACAGGTGGCCATCCAAAGGCCCCCTGATACCACTACCTGTGGTGGGGGTTCCCTTTGAAAGGGTAGGTGTGGACATAGTGGGTCCACTGGAACCTCCCACAGCCTCAGGGAACAAATTCATACTGGTGGTAGTGGATCATGCCACTAGGTATCCTGAGGCTATTCCCCTTAGGACTACTACAGCTCCTGCAGTAGCCAAAGCCCTCATTGGTGTCTTCACCAGGGTAGGGTTTCCTAAGGAGGTGGTTTCAGACAGAGGTTCCAACTTCATGTCTGCTTACCTGACCCACATGTGGAAGGAGTGTGGGGTGCAGTACAAGTTTACTACACCCTACCATCCACAAACCAATGGCCTTGTTGAGAGGTTCAACAAGACATTGAAAGGCATGATCATGGGGCTCCCTGAAAAACTCAAAAGGAGATGGGATGTCCTACTACCATGCCTGCTTTTCGCTTACAGAGAAGTGCCACAGAAGGGGGTAGGTTTCTCACCCTTTGAACTTCTGTTTGGCCATCCTGTGAGGGGACCACTCTGTCTTGTAAAGGAGGGCTGGGAGAGACCTCTCCAAGAACCCAAACAAGATATAGTGGACTATGTGCTTGGCCTAAGGTCCAGAATGGCTGAGTACATGGAAAAGGCATCCAAGAACCTTGAGGCCAGCCAGGAGCTTCAGAAGCACTGGTATGACCAAAAAGCTGCACTGGTTGAATTCCAACCTGGGCAACAGGTATGGGTTTTGGAGCCAGTGGCACCAAGGGCCCTCCAGGACAGATGGAGTGGCCCTTACCCTATCCTAGAGAAAAGAGTGAGGTCACCTACCTGGTTGACCTGGGCACCAGCAGGACACCCAAAAGGGTTATCCATGTGAACCGCCTAAAACTCTACAATGACAGGGCTGACATCACCATGCTGATGGTGACAGATGAGGAACAGGAAGCTGAGAGTGAACCTCTCCCTGATCTCCTCTCCCACAGCCCAAAAGATGGGTCAGTAGATGGAGTTGTCTTTTCAGACACCCTCACTGCCCAACAGCAGACTGACTGCAAGCAAGTCTTGCAGCAGTATGCTGGGCTCTTTCCTTGACCCCTGGTCTGACAAACTGGTGTACCCATGATGTGGACACTGGTGACAGTGCACCTGTCAAAAACAAGATCTATCGTCAGTCAGACCAAGTTAAGGAAAGCATCAGAGCTGAAGTCAGCAAGATGCTGGAGCTAGGGGTTATTGAGCCCTCTGAGAGCCCCTGGGCTAGCCCAGTGGTTCTGGTCCCCAAACCTCATCAAAAGGGTGAAAAGAGAGAGATGAGGTTTTGTGTGGACTATAGGGGTCTCAACTCTGTCACCAAGACAGATGCACACCCTATCCCAAGAGCTGATGAACTGATAGACAGATTGGGTGCAGCCAAATACCTGAGTACCTTTGACTTAACTGCAGGGTACTGGCAGATTGGCATGGCCCCAGGAGCCAAACAGAAAACAGCATTCTCCACACCTGATGGGCATTTTCAGTTCACTGTTATGCCCTTTGGTTTAAAGAATGCCCCTGCCACCTTCCAGAGGTTGGTGAATCAAGTCCTTGCTGGGTTGGAGTCCTTTAGTGCAGCTTATCTTGATGATATTGCTGTCTTCAGTTCCACCTGGCAGGATCACCTGGTCCACCTTGGGAAGGTTTTAAAGGCCCTGCAAACTGCAGGCCTAACTATCAAGGCATCCAAATGCCAGATAGGGCAGGGCACTGTGGTGTACTTGGGCCACCTGGTTGGTGGAGGCCAGGTACAACCCTTACAGCCCAAGATCCAGGCTATCCTGGACTGGGTAGCTCCAACAACTCAGACCCAAGTCAGGGCATTCCTTGGCTTGACTGGGTACTACAGGAGGTTTGTGAAGGGATATGGGTCCATTGTGACTCCCCTCACAGAACTCACCTCCAAGAAGATGCCAAAGAAAGTAAACTGGACAGTCTGTTGCCAAAAGGCTTTTGACACTCTGAAAGAAGCAATGTGCTCAGCACCAATTCTAAAAGCACCAGATTATGCCAAGCAGTTCATTGTGCAGACTGATGCCTCTGAGCTAGGGATAGGAGCGGTCCTATCCCAGACCAATGATGAAGGCCAAGACCAACCTGTTGCTTTTATAAGCAGAAGGCTTCTCCCCAGGGAGCAGCGGTGGAGTGCCATTGAGAGGGAGGCCTTTGCTGTGGTCTGGTCCCTGAAGAAGCTGAGGCCCTACCTGTTTGGAACTCACTTCCTAGTTCAAACTGACCACAGACCTCTCAGGTGGCTAATGCAAATGAAAGGAGAAAACCCAAAACTGTTGAGGTGGTCCATCTCCCTACAGGGAATGGACTTTGAAGTGGAACACAGACCTGGCACTGCCCATGCCAATGCAGATGGCCTTTCCAGGTTCTTCCACTTAGACAATGAAGACTCCATAGGGCAAGGTTAGTCTCATCATCTTTCGTTTGGGGGGAGTTGTGTGAGAAAGTGCCATCTTTCTTACATGGTATGCCCCCACTTTTTGCTGAATGGCTGATGTACTTTGACTGAGTGTGCCCTGGGCTCCTGCCAACCAGGTACCCAGGGCCTGTGTTCCTTCCCTAAAATTGCATTGATACCTACACCCAATTGACATCCCTGGCCACAGGTCAGCCCCTGGTAAATGGTACCATGGGTACCCAGGGCACTGTGACCAGGGAAGGCCCCTAAGGGCTGCAGCACTTGTTGTGCCACCCTTAGGGACCCTGCACCTTTACACACACACACTGCCTTTGCAGGCTGCGTGTCTTGGTGCAGGACAAAAGTGAAGAGTCGACATGGCTCACATCCCTGTGTGCCATGCCTACAAGCCACTGCCCTGGCCTAGGTCAGCCACCCCTCTAGCTGGGTGCACTATGCCAGTGGTGAGGGCATAGAGGCATGAGCCCTGTGCCCCTACAGTGCCCAAGTCCATTCTTGGGCATTGTAAGTGCAGTGCTGCCATTAAGAGTATATGGTGCTGGGAGTCTGTCATTACGAACTCCACCGCACCATAATGGCCCCACTGAAGACTAAGAAGTTTGGTATCAAACTTCTCAGCACATTAAAACCCCACTGATGCCAGTGTGGGATTTAATGTAAAACGCACTCAGAGGGCATCTTAGAGATGCCCCCTGAAACCAACCCGACCTCCAGTGTCCGGACTGAGTGGCTGCCCAGGCTGCCACCACCAGACATGTTTCTGGACCCCTGGGTCGAGAGCCTCTGCTCTCAGGGGCCTGAAACAATGCACATCCCGGGACGAGGTGCCAAAGCCTCCTCCCCCAGGATGGGCAGGGGGAGCTTCAAAGGCCTGCCGCCTTTGGAGTTTCCCCAGACCATTTGCTGCTTCCAGCAAACTGGTCCCCACTGGTTCTACCCCCACTCCTGGCGGGAGAACCGGCGGGAAAACCAGAAGCAGGAAATGGGTTGTGCCCACCTCTGCCAACTCCACCCCTAAGGTGGGGGAGGCGAGGTGAAGCACAAACTCGAGTCCCCGCCATCTTGAGGATGGGGGACCTGGCCAACCAGGGACAGGCTCCTGCCCCCTCCCACTGGAGAGGAACAGAATAGGGGTGTACCCACCCCAGGGAAGGGACCCATTGGTCCCTGCCCTTACCTACCTGTAACCACCCCTAAATTTAGTATTTAGGGGCTCCCTGAACCTTCCTTCGGGAGTTCCCAAATCCGAAAACAAGAAGAGAAGACGAAGCAAGAAGACCAGCCGTGCAGCTGCTAAAAAGGAGGCGACAACAACTGACTTGGCCCCAGCCCTACCGGCCTGTCGACCTCTGAACCTGCTCCTGCGGAATCCCGGCCTCAGCAACCTCACAAACCCCGGAGGACCTGACTTCTGTGCTACAGCCTTCGACCCAGGGACTCCCACGAGCAGTGGTACTGCTCAAAAGAAAACCTACCAAAGACCCGGCCCTGGCACGGAGCCGCGAAACCTGCACACTCTGCACCCGCCGAGTCCAGCCTGTGCCTGAGTGACCAAAGACCTCGAGGACGTCCCCCGGCGATTCTGACCTGGAATCCAGTGGCCAAGGACCCTCCTCGACGACCCAGACGACGCCTGCAGCCTCAGGACAAGGGACCCCTCCAACCGCGACCAGCAGGGGGTAAGATTTCCCGACCTCAAAAGACACCCCTGCACCCGGCGCCCACGGCCCCCTGTGCCCAACTCCTGGGTGTCTACCTATCCTCCAAGACCCCAACTTACCTCCTGAAGTGTTGGTCGTCCCTGAAGAATCACCGTCCCCGAGCCTGCAGCCTTTCTTCACCTTTCACGACCTCTATTGTTTAACATTGAGCGCCCGACGGCTCAAAAGCACCCTGCACCCAGCCGCCCGAGTGCCCCTGGAAGTGCAACCTCTATCCTAACCTACTTCCCTACTTGCCCTGAGCAAGTGACCAGGAGCCCAGCTCCCACAGTCGCGTGGCCTGCTTGCCAGCAGCCACCAACCCGGGGCCCCCCGCCTGCCATAGGATAACATTGGGCCTTCTCACTCTGCACCCGGCCGCCCCTGTGCCGCTGAGGGTGTAAAAACTGTACTTACCTGATCCTGGGGGACCCCTGAGTCTTACCCAGAACCTTAACCCTGCCAGTCAAGTACTTACCCGAAATCCGATAACTCACTTTTCTTCCATAGGGTTCCATTGACTGGTTTTCTGCGAAATTTCTTCTAAGTGTGGAGTTCTGAAACTTTAGAATATTCACCAAAAATCAACCGAGTCACGAAAACGAAAATACTCACCTAGTATTAGGAGGGGCCTCAGTGCTGGACCCGAGTGCCCAACACTGGCCCTAAAAAGTAATCGCAACGTTACTTACCGTTAACTCACTTTTCTTTCATAGGGATCCATTGACTGGTTTTCTGTGAAATTTCTTCTAAGTGTCGATTTCTGTATTTTACAAATATTCTTTAAAAATCGAACAAACTACAAAAACGTAATTACTTACCTGTTTTAAGTAAATGTCCCAGTGCTGAACCTAGGAGTCCAGCACTGGATTACAAAAGTAACGTAAACATACTTTGCTTGCACACTGTATTTCCTTTCATAGGATAACATTGGTAATTTTACCCAGAAAAGTTTCTAAGTGTCAGCTTTTGAAATATAGTAATATTCTTCAAAAATCACTACAATAACCAAAACGCTTTTTCTTACCTGTTTACAGGAAGTGTCCCAGGACTGAATCCAGGATCCAGTCCTGTGGTTAGAAAAGTGCTCTGCAAAGTAATCAATTGTAATTAAGTATAATTTTCCATTGAGCTCAATGTTGCATTGAATTTGACCCTGTGTTGCCTCTTGCACCAACTGTGATAACCACTATCAAAAAAGTCTACTGCCTATCTGTAAGGTGAATAACCAAAGCATCTCATACTGAGAAAGTATATTTTGATCCTATTGTTGGTTCTAAAATAAAACAAGCATATATTTTTTTATATACAAACCATTGGCCTAGAGTTCAGTTCTTGAGTGTGTGGCTTCATTTGCTGACTGAGTGTGTACAACAAATGCTTTACACTGTCCTCTGATACTGCCTTACTGCTCGACCAAGCTACCACTTTGGAGAGTAAGGTTATATCTAACTTTAGCCTCTGTCAACCCTCTGGGGACTGTGGACTCTGTACACCCTGAACCTTACTTGGGTACAGTATATACAGAGCCACTTTCCTACATTGGTGGATCAGCGGTGGGATACAAACTTGCATTTGTTGGACTACTTGGTTACCATCTGATCACACGACAGAACTCTTAAATTGCCTTTAGAATTCTGATTTTTTTAATTGGCATTTTTTTTACCAAATTACTAAAAGTCTTGTTAGGGCCTTGCTTAAGTCCCTGTAGCATCTTAGAAAATAAAAAGTCACTATAGCCAAGGTTAGAGGGGTTAGAATTTTTTTTTAAAAATGTCTCAAGACAAGAACCCAGCTACTAGTGAAGATAATAATGACATACAGGAACTGGTTGAGGAGCTCGACCTCACCCCTTATCTTCATTTGTCTTTCAAAGAGATAAGGTCCTTATGCAAACTTAAAGATATACCAATGGGCCAGCATCCAACCAAACAAGGGCTCCAGGAGCTCCTGGCTGAGTATGCTAAAGCCCACCCCTCTGAGCATGGTGATGACCCAACAGAGGAGGAAAGGAATGAGGAGGATGGGGATGGTAACCCACCTCCATCACTTCCTAGGGAAGATAGGGTCCCTGCACCCTTAACTCCAAGAATAGACCTCTGGGGACCTAGGGGCCACCTAGGTGGTCCTGGTCCCAGAGAGGACACTGAGGATACCCTCAGTGAGGAGGACAACTTGTTAGCCAGGTTGGCCAAACGACTGGACCTAGAGACCAGACTCCTGGCTCTAGAGAAGGAAAGACAGGAGATGGGTTTAGCACCCATCAATGGTGGCAGCAATACTAAAAATAAGGATAGGGAGGAAACTTCTGAACCTAAAATCCCCAAAGGGATTGTCCCTAAGTTTGAGGAAGGTGATGACATCACCAAATGGTTCACAGCCTTTGAGAGGGCTTGTGAAATAAGAAGAGTAAAGAAACCTCTGTGGGGGCACTCCTGTGGGAACTGTTCTCTGGTAACTGCAGAGACAGGCTTCTGACCCTCTCTGGGCCAGATGCAGGGTCCTATGACCTCATGAAGAGTACTCTGATTGAGGGATTTGGGCTCACTACTGAGGAGTATAGAATTAGATTCAGGGGGCTCACAAAACCCAGACCCAGTCCTGGATTGACTTCGTGGACTACTCAGTAAAGACACTGGATGGCTGGTTAGCTGGACATAATGTGCATGATTTTTCTGGACTTTACAATTTGTTTATGAAGGAACACATACTAAGTAATTGCACAAATGAAAAGTTGCATCAGCATTTGGTAGACCTAGGTCTAATTTCTCCCCAAGAATTGGGAAAGAAGGCAGACCACTGGGTCAAGACTAGGGTGACAAGGACAACCACTGGGGGTGACCAAAAGAAGGTGGTCACCAAACCCCCCAGGGGAAAGGTGGTGAGAATCCCCAAGATAAAAAGTCTGAGTCTTCCAAAGGGCCCCAAAAACCTGTTCAGGGGGTGGGTCCCAAACTACTCCCTATGTGCCTCAACCCTATAGGGGGAAGAACTTTGATCCCTTGAAGGCCTGGTGTAATAACTGTAAGAAGTCAGGACACCTCACTGTAGACAAAACTTGCCCCCACAACAAAGCCCCTAAGGCACCCAGTACAGCTACTCCTGGGGCAGCAAGTTTACAGATGGGATCAGAAGTGTACCCTGAGCAAATCTGGGAACCCACTGAGGCAAGTCTGGTCTCCCTAGGGGAAGTGGAATTTGCCACTGTAGCTGTGTGGCCACCCAACTTAAAGAAGTATTTGCAATACCCCTGGGTGAATGGAACTAGAGTAGAGGCTCTGAGGGATACAGGTGCCAGTGTCACTATGGTGAGGGACACACTGGTTTCCCTGAGCAATACTTGATTGGGAAAACTTACCCAGTCACCAATGCTGACAGTGTCACCACTAGTCATCCCATGGCCCTGGTGACATTAGGCTGGGGGGTTACTGGCCTGAAGCAGGTAGTGGTCTCTCCGAAGTTACCAGCTGCATGTCTGCTAGGAAATGATCTGGAAACCTCAGCCTGGGCAGAGGTGGAGCTAAAGGCCCATGCAGCCATGCTGGGCATCCCTGAATTGGTGTGTGTAAAAACAAGAGCACAGAGCAAAAGGCAGGGTGAAGAAATAGTGTTGGAGCCTGGAATGATGGCCCAGCCTACCAAGAGAAAAGGAAAGAAGACTGGCGGACCAGCTTCTACACAGTCACAAGAGCAGGACCCCTCTCCTCAGGGAGAGAACCTGGAAGCCCCAGAGGGAACTGAGCCCCTAGAGCTTGACCCTTACCAGGTTGAACTCTTGGGCCCAGGGGGACCCTCTAGGGAAGAGCTGTGCCAGGGACAGCAAGACTGTCCCACTCTTGAAAGCCTGAGGCAGCAAGCTGTTTCAGAAGCCAAGGGAGATGTCAGTGGTACCCACAGAGTCTATTGGGAAGAGGGATTACTGTACACTGAGGCAAAAGACCCCAACCCTGGAACCACCAGGAGAGTGGTAGTGCCCCAGAAGTACAGGGAGTTCCTCCTAACTTTGGCTCATGACATCCCCTAGCTGGACATCTGGGCCAAACCAAAACTTGGGAAAGGCTAGTTAGCCACTTCTACTGGCCCCAGATGCACCAAAAGGTGAAGGAGTTTGTCAGCTCCTGTGTTACCTGTCAAGCCAGTGGCAAGACAGGTGGCCATCCAAAGGCCCCCTGATACCACTACCTGTGGTAGGGGTTCCCTTTGAAAGGGTAGGTGTGGACATAGTGGGTCCACTGGAACCTCCCACAGCCTCAGGGAACAAATTCATACTGGTGGTAGTGGATCATGCCACTAGGTATCCTGAGGCTATTCCCCTTAGGACTACTACAGCTCCTGCAGTAGCCAAAGCCCTCATTGGTGTCTTCACCAGGGTAGGGTTTCCTAAGGAGGTGGTTTCAGACAGAGGTTCCAACTTCATGTCTGCTTACCTGACCCACATGTGGAAGGAGTGTGGGGTGCAGTACAAGTTTACTACACCCTACCATCCACAAACCAATGGCCTTGTTGAGAGGTTCAACAAGACATTGAAAGGCATGATCATGGGGCTCCCTGAAAAACTCAAAAGGAGATGGGATGTCCTACTACCATGCCTGCTTTTCGCTTACAGAGAAGTGCCACAGAAGGGGGTAGGTTTCTCACCCTTTGAACTTCTGTTTGGCCATCCTGTGAGGGGACCACTCTGTCTTGTAAAGGAGGGCTGGGAGAGACCTCTCCAAGAACCCAAACAAGATATAGTGGACTATGTGCTTGGCCTAAGGTCCAGAATGGCTGAGTACATGGAAAAGGCATCCAAGAACCTTGAGGCCAGCCAGGAGCTTCAGAAGCACTGGTATGACCAAAAAGCTGCACTGGTTGAATTCCAACCTGGGCAACAGGTATGGGTTTTGGAGCCAGTGGCACCAAGGGCCCTCCAGGACAGATGGAGTGGCCCTTACCCTATCCTAGAGAAAAAGAGTGAGGTCACCTACCTGGTTGACCTGGGCACCAGCAGGACACCCAAAAGGGTTATCCATGTGAACCGCCTAAAACTCTACAATGACAGGGCTGACATCACCATGCTGATGGTGACAGATGAGGAACAGGAAGCTGAGAGTGAACCTCTCCCTGATCTCCTCTCCCACAGCCCAAAAGATGGGTCAGTAGATGGAGTTGTCTTTTCAGACACCCTCACTGCCCAACAGCAGACTGACTGCAAGCAAGTCTTGCAGCAGTATGCTGGGCTCTTTTCCTTGACCCCTGGTCTGACAAACTGGTGTACCCATGATGTGGACACTGGTGACAGTGCACCTGTCAAAAACAAGATCTATCGTCAGTCAGACCAAGTTAAGGAAAGCATCAGAGCTGAAGTCAGCAAGATGCTGGAGCTAGGGGTTATTGAGCCCTCTGAGAGCCCCTGGGCTAGCCCAGTGGTTCTGGTCCCCAAACCTCATCAAAAGGGTGAAAAGAGAGAGATGAGGTTTTGTGTGGACTATAGGGGTCTCAACTCTGTCACCAAGACAGATGCACACCCTATCCCAAGAGCTGATGAACTGATAGACAGATTGGGTGCAGCCAAATACCTGAGTACCTTTGACTTAACTGCAGGGTACTGGCAGATTGGCATGGCCCCAGGAGCCAAACAGAAAACAGCATTCTCCACACCTGATGGGCATTTTCAGTTCACTGTTATGCCCTTTGGTTTAAAGAATGCCCCTGCCACCTTCCAGAGGTTGGTGAATCAAGTCCTTGCTGGGTTGGAGTCCTTTAGTGCAGCTTATCTTGATGATATTGCTGTCTTCAGTTCCACCTGGCAGGATCACCTGGTCCACCTTGGGAAGGTTTTAAAGGCCCTGCAAACTGCAGGCCTAACTATCAAGGCATCCAAATGCCAGATAGGGCAGGGCACTGTGGTGTACTTGGGCCACCTGGTTGGTGGAGGCCAGGTACAACCCTTACAGCCCAAGATCCAGGCTATCCTGGACTGGGTAGCTCCAACAACTCAGACCCAAGTCAGGGCATTCCTTGGCTTGACTGGGTACTACAGGAGGTTTGTGAAGGGATATGGGTCCATTGTGACTCCCCTCACAGAACTCACCTCCAAGAAGATGCCAAAGAAAGTAAACTGGACAGTCTGTTGCCAAAAGGCTTTTGACACTCTGAAAGAAGCAATGTGCTCAGCACCAATTCTAAAAGCACCAGATTATGCCAAGCAGTTCATTGTGCAGACTGATGCCTCTGAGCTAGGGATAGGAGCGGTCCTATCCCAGACCAATGATGAAGGCCAAGACCAACCTGTTGCTTTTATAAGCAGAAGGCTTCTCCCCAGGGAGCAGCGGTGGAGTGCCATTGAGAGGGAGGCCTTTGCTGTGGTCTGGTCCCTGAAGAAGCTGAGGCCCTACCTGTTTGGAACTCACTTCCTAGTTCAAACTGACCACAGACCTCTCAGGTGGCTAATGCAAATGAAAGGAGAAAACCCAAAACTGTTGAGGTGGTCCATCTCCCTACAGGGAATGGACTTTGAAGTGGAACACAGACCTGGCACTGCCCATGCCAATGCAGATGGCCTTTCCAGGTTCTTCCACTTAGACAATGAAGACTCCATAGGGCAAGGTTAGTCTCATCATCTTTCGTTTGGGGGAGTTGTGTGAGAAAGTGCCATCTTTCTTACATGGTATGCCCCCACTTTTGCTGAATGGCTGATGTACTTTGACTGAGTGTGCCCTGGGCTCCTGCCAACCAGGTACCCAGGGCCTGTGTTCCTTCCCTAAAATTGCATTGATACCTACACCCAATTGACATCCCTGGCCACAGGTCAGCCCCTGGTAAATGGTACCATGGGTACCCAGGGCACTGTGACCAGGGAAGGCCCCTAAGGGCTGCAGCACTTGTTGTGCCACCCTTAGGGACCCTGCACCTTTACACACACACACTGCCTTTGCAGGCTGCGTGTCTTGGTGCAGGACAAAAGTGAAGAGTCGACATGGCTCACATCCCTGTGTGCCATGCCTACAAGCCACTGCCCTGGCCTAGGTCAGCCACCCCTCTAGCTGGGTGCACTATGCCAGTGGTGAGGGCATAGAGGCATGAGCCCTGTGCCCCTACAGTGCCCAAGTCCATTCTTGGGCATTGTAAGTGCAGTGCTGCCATTAAGAGTATATGGTGCTGGGAGTCTGTCATTACGAACTCCACCGCACCATAATGGCCCCACTGAAGACTAAGAAGTTTGGTATCAAACTTCTCAGCACATTAAACCCCCACTGATGCCAGTGTGGGATTTAATGTAAAACGCACTCCAGAGGGCATCTTAGAGATGCCCCCTGAAACCAACCCGACCTCCAGTGTCCGGACTGAGTGGCTGCCCAGGCTGCCACCACCAGACATGTTTCTGGACCCCTGGGTCGAGAGCCTCTGCTCTCAGGGACCTGAAACAATGCACATCCCGGGACGAGGTGCCAAAGCCTCCTCCCCCAGGATGGGCAGGGGGAGCTTCAAAGGCCTGCCGCCTTTGGAGTTTCCCCAGACCATTTGCTGCTTCCAGCAAACTGGTCCCCACTGGTTCTACCCCACTCCTGGCGGGAGAACCGGCGGGAAAACCAGAAGCAGGAAATGGGTTGTGCCCACCTCTGCCAACTCCACCCCTAAGGTGGGGGAGGCGAGGTGAAGCACAAACTCGAGTCCCCGCCATCTTGAGGATGGGGGACCTGGCCAACCAGGGACAGGCTCCTGCCCCCTCCCACTGGAGAGGAACAGAATAGGGGTGTACCCACCCCAGGGAAGGGACCCATTGGTCCCTGCCCTTACCTACCTGTAACCACCCCTAAATTTAGTATTTAGGGGCTCCCTGAACCTTCCTTCGGGAGTTCCCAAATCCGAAAACAAGAAGAGAAGACGAAGCAAGAAGACCAGCCGTGCAGCTGCTAAAAAGGAGGCGACAACAACTGACTTGGCCCCAGCCCTACCGGCCTGTCGACCTCTGAACCTGCTCCTGCGGAATCCCGGCCTCAGCAACCTCACAAACCCCGGAGGACCTGACTTCTGTGCTACAGCCTTCGACCCAGGGACTCCCACGAGCAGTGGTACTGCTCAAAAGAAAACCTACCAAAGACCCGGCCCTGGCACGGAGCCGCGAAACCTGCACACTCTGCACCCGCCGAGTCCAGCCTGTGCCTGAGTGACCAAAGACCTCGAGGACGTCCCCCGGCGATTCTGACCTGGAATCCAGTGGCCAAGGACCCTCCTCGACGACCCAGACGACGCCTGCAGCCTCAGGACAAGGGACCCCTCCAACCGCGACCAGCAGGGGGTAAGATTTCCCGACCTCAAAGACACCCCTGCACCCGGCGCCCACGGCCCCCTGTGCCCAACTCCTGGGTGTCTACCTATCCTCCAAGACCCCAACTTACCTCCTGAAGTGTTGGTCGTCCCTGAAGAATCACCGTCCCCGAGCCTGCAGCCTTTCTTCACCTTTCACGACCTCTATTGTTTAACATTGAGCGCCCGACGGCTCAAAGCACCCTGCACCCAGCCGCCCGAGTGCCCCTGGAAGTGCAACCTCTATCCTAACCTACTTCCCTACTTGCCCTGAGCAAGTGACCAGGAGCCCAGCTCCCACAGTCGCGTGGCCTGCTTGCCAGCAGCCACCAACCCGGGCCCCCCGCCTGCCATAGGATAACATTGGGCCTTCTCACTCTGCACCCGGCCGCCCCTGTGCCGCTGAGGGTGTAAAAACTGTACTTACCTGATCCTGGGGGACCCCTGAGTCTTACCCAGAACCTTAACCCTGCCAGTCAAGTACTTACCCGAAATCCGATAACTCACTTTTCTTCCATAGGGTTCCATTGACTGGTTTTCTGCGAAATTTCTTCTAAGTGTGGAGTTCTGAAACTTTAGAATATTCACCAAAAATCAACCGAGTCACGAAAACGAAAATACTCACCTAGTATTAGGAGGGGCCTCAGTGCTGGACCCGAGTGCCCAACACTGGCCCTAAAAGTAATCGCAACGTTACTTACCGTTAACTCACTTTTCTTTCATAGGGATCCATTGACTGGTTTTCTGTGAAATTTCTTCTAAGTGTCGATTTCTGTATTTTACAAATATTCTTTAAAAATCGAACAAACTACAAAAACGTAATTACTTACCTGTTTTAAGTAAATGTCCCAGTGCTGAACCTAGGAGTCCAGCACTGGATTACAAAAGTAACGTAAACATACTTTGCTTGCACACTGTATTTCCTTTCATAGGATAACATTGGTAATTTTACCCAGAAAAGTTTCTAAGTGTCAGCTTTTGAAATATAGTAATATTCTTCAAAAATCACTACAATAACCAAAACGCTTTTTCTTACCTGTTTACAGGAAGTGTCCCAGGACTGAATCCAGGATCCAGTCCTGTGGTTAGAAAAGTGCTCTGCAAAGTAATCAATTGTAATTAAGTATAATTTTCCATTGAGCTCAATGTTGCATTGAATTTGACCCTGTGTTGCCTCTTGCACCAACTGTGATAACCACTATCAAAAAAGTCTACTGCCTATCTGTAAGGTGAATAACCAAAGCATCTCATACTGAGAAAGTATATTTTGATCCTATTGTTGGTTCTAAAATAAAACAAGCATATATTTTTTATATACAAACCATTGGCCTAGAGTTCAGTTCTTGAGTGTGTGGCTTCATTTGCTGACTGAGTGTGTACAACAAATGCTTTACACTGTCCTCTGATACTGCCTTACTGCTCGACCAAGCTACCACTTTGGAGAGTAAGGTTATATCTAACTTTAGCCTCTGTCAACCCTCTGGGGACTGTGGACTCTGTACACCCTGAACCTTACTTGGGTACAGTATATACAGAGCCACTTTCCTACATTGGTGGATCAGCGGTGGGATACAAACTTGCATTTGTTGGACTACTTGGTTACCATCTGATCACACGACAGAACTCTTAAATTGCCTTTAGAATTCTGATTTTTTTAATTGGCATTTTTTTTAACCAAATTACTAAAAGTCTTGTTAGGGCCTTGCTTAAGTCCCTGTAGCATCTTAGAAAATAAAAAGTCACTATAGCCAAGGTTAGAGGGGTTAGAATTTTTTTTAAAAAATGTCTCAAGACAAGAACCCAGCTACTAGTGAAGATAATAATGACATACAGGAACTGGTTGAGGAGCTCGACCTCACCCCTTATCTTCATTTGTCTTTCAAAGAGATAAGGTCCTTATGCAAACTTAAAGATATACCAATGGGCCAGCATCCAACCAAACAAGGGCTCCAGGAGCTCCTGGCTGAGTATGCTAAAGCCCACCCCTCTGAGCATGGTGATGACCCAACAGAGGAGGAAAGGAATGAGGAGGATGGGGATGGTAACCCACCTCCATCACTTCCTAGGGAAGATAGGGTCCCTGCACCCTTAACTCCAAGAATAGACCTCTGGGGACCTAGGGGCCACCTAGGTGGTCCTGGTCCCAGAGAGGACACTGAGGATACCCTCAGTGAGGAGGACAACTTGTTAGCCAGGTTGGCCAAGCGACTGGACCTAGAGACCAGACTCCTGGCTCTAGAGAAGGAAAGACAGGAGATGGGTTTAGCACCCATCAATGGTGGCAGCAATACTAAAAATAAGGATAGGGAGGAAACTTCTGAACCTAAAATCCCCAAAGGGATTGTCCCTAAGTTTGAGGAAGGTGATGACATCACCAAATGGTTCACAGCCTTTGAGAGGGCTTGTGAAATAAGAAGAGTAAAGAAACCTCTGTGGGGGCACTCCTGTGGGAACTGTTCTCTGGTAACTGCAGAGACAGGCTTCTGACCCTCTCTGGGCCAGATGCAGGGTCCTATGACCTCATGAAGAGTACTCTGATTGAGGGATTTGGGCTCACTACTGAGGAGTATAGAATTAGATTCAGGGGGCTCACAAAACCCAGACCCAGTCCTGGATTGACTTCGTGGACTACTCAGTAAAGACACTGGATGGCTGGTTAGCTGGACATAATGTGCATGATTTTTCTGGACTTTACAATTTGTTTATGAAGGAACACATACTAAGTAATTGCACAAATGAAAAGTTGCATCAGCATTTGGTAGACCTAGGTCTAATTTCTCCCCAAGAATTGGGAAAGAAGGCAGACCACTGGGTCAAGACTAGGGTGACAAGGACAACCACTGGGGGTGACCAAAAGAAGGTGGTCACCAAACCCCCCAGGGGAAAGGTGGTGAGAATCCCCAAGATAAAAAGTCTGAGTCTTCCAAAGGGCCCCAAAAACCTGTTCAGGGGGTGGGTCCCAAACTACTCCCTATGTGCCTCAACCCTATAGGGGGAAGAACTTTGATCCCTTGAAGGCCTGGTGTAATAACTGTAAGAAGTCAGGACACCTCACTGTAGACAAAACTTGCCCCCACAACAAAGCCCCTAAGGCACCCAGTACAGCTACTCCTGGGGCAGCAAGTTTACAGATGGGATCAGAAGTGTACCCTGAGCAAATCTGGGAACCCACTGAGGCAAGTCTGGTCTCCCTAGGGAAGTGGAATTTGCCACTGTAGCTGTGTGGCCACCCAACTTAAAGAAGTATTTGCAATACCCCTGGGTGAATGGAACTAGAGTAGAGGCTCTGAGGGATACAGGTGCCAGTGTCACTATGGTGAGGGACACACTGGTTTCCCCTGAGCAATACTTGATTGGGAAAACTTACCCAGTCACCAATGCTGACAGTGTCACCACTAGTCATCCCATGGCCCTGGTGACATTAGGCTGGGGGGTTACTGGCCTGAAGCAGGTAGTGGTCTCTCCGAAGTTACCAGCTGCATGTCTGCTAGGAAATGATCTGGAAACCTCAGCCTGGGCAGAGGTGGAGCTAAAGGCCCATGCAGCCATGCTGGGCATCCCTGAATTGGTGTGTGTAAAAACAAGAGCACAGAGCAAAAGGCAGGGTGAAGAAATAGTGTTGGAGCCTGGAATGATGGCCCAGCCTACCAAGAGAAAAGGAAAGAAGACTGGCGGACCAGCTTCTACACAGTCACAAGAGCAGGACCCCTCTCCTCAGGGAGAGAACCTGGAAGCCCCAGAGGGAACTGAGCCCCTAGAGCTTGACCCTTACCAGGTTGAACTCTTGGGCCCAGGGGGACCCTCTAGGGAAGAGCTGTGCCAGGGACAGCAAGACTGTCCCACTCTTGAAAGCCTGAGGCAGCAAGCTGTTTCAGAAGCCAAGGGAGATGTCAGTGGTACCCACAGAGTCTATTGGGAAGAGGGATTACTGTACACTGAGGCAAAAGACCCCAACCCTGGAACCACCAGGAGAGTGGTAGTGCCCCAGAAGTACAGGGAGTTCCTCCTAACTTTGGCTCATGACATCCCCTAGCTGGACATCTGGGCCAAACCAAAACTTGGGAAAGGCTAGTTAGCCACTTCTACTGGCCCCAGATGCACCAAAAGGTGAAGGAGTTTGTCAGCTCCTGTGTTACCTGTCAAGCCAGTGGCAAGACAGGTGGCCATCCAAAGGCCCCCTGATACCACTACCTGTGGTAGGGGTTCCCTTTGAAAGGGTAGGTGTGGACATAGTGGGTCCACTGGAACCTCCCACAGCCTCAGGGAACAAATTCATACTGGTGGTAGTGGATCATGCCACTAGGTATCCTGAGGCTATTCCCCTTAGGACTACTACAGCTCCTGCAGTAGCCAAAGCCCTCATTGGTGTCTTCACCAGGGTAGGGTTTCCTAAGGAGGTGGTTTCAGACAGAGGTTCCAACTTCATGTCTGCTTACCTGACCCACATGTGGAAGGAGTGTGGGGTGCAGTACAAGTTTACTACACCCTACCATCCACAAACCAATGGCCTTGTTGAGAGGTTCAACAAGACATTGAAAGGCATGATCATGGGGCTCCCTGAAAAACTCAAAAGGAGATGGGATGTCCTACTACCATGCCTGCTTTTCGCTTACAGAGAAGTGCCACAGAAGGGGGTAGGTTTCTCACCCTTTGAACTTCTGTTTGGCCATCCTGTGAGGGGACCACTCTGTCTTGTAAAGGAGGGCTGGGAGAGACCTCTCCAAGAACCCAAACAAGATATAGTGGACTATGTGCTTGGCCTAAGGTCCAGAATGGCTGAGTACATGGAAAAGGCATCCAAGAACCTTGAGGCCAGCCAGGAGCTTCAGAAGCACTGGTATGACCAAAAAGCTGCACTGGTTGAATTCCAACCTGGGCAACAGGTATGGGTTTTGGAGCCAGTGGCACCAAGGGCCCTCCAGGACAGATGGAGTGGCCCTTACCCTATCCTAGAGAAAAAGAGTGAGGTCACCTACCTGGTTGACCTGGGCACCAGCAGGACACCCAAAAGGGTTATCCATGTGAACCGCCTAAAACTCTACAATGACAGGGCTGACATCACCATGCTGATGGTGACAGATGAGGAACAGGAAGCTGAGAGTGAACCTCTCCCTGATCTCCTCTCCCACAGCCCAAAAGATGGGTCAGTAGATGGAGTTGTCTTTTCAGACACCCTCACTGCCCAACAGCAGACTGACTGCAAGCAAGTCTTGCAGCAGTATGCTGGGCTCTTTCCTTGACCCCTGGTCTGACAAACTGGTGTACCCATGATGTGGACACTGGTGACAGTGCACCTGTCAAAAACAAGATCTATCGTCAGTCAGACCAAGTTAAGGAAAGCATCAGAGCTGAAGTCAGCAAGATGCTGGAGCTAGGGGTTATTGAGCCCTCTGAGAGCCCCTGGGCTAGCCCAGTGGTTCTGGTCCCCAAACCTCATCAAAAGGGTGAAAAGAGAGAGATGAGGTTTTGTGTGGACTATAGGGGTCTCAACTCTGTCACCAAGACAGATGCACACCCTATCCCAAGAGCTGATGAACTGATAGACAGATTGGGTGCAGCCAAATACCTGAGTACCTTTGACTTAACTGCAGGGTACTGGCAGATTGGCATGGCCCCAGGAGCCAAACAGAAAACAGCATTCTCCACACCTGATGGGCATTTTCAGTTCACTGTTATGCCCTTTGGTTTAAAGAATGCCCCTGCCACCTTCCAGAGGTTGGTGAATCAAGTCCTTGCTGGGTTGGAGTCCTTTAGTGCAGCTTATCTTGATGATATTGCTGTCTTCAGTTCCACCTGGCAGGATCACCTGGTCCACCTTGGGAAGGTTTTAAAGGCCCTGCAAACTGCAGGCCTAACTATCAAGGCATCCAAATGCCAGATAGGGCAGGGCACTGTGGTGTACTTGGGCCACCTGGTTGGTGGAGGCCAGGTACAACCCTTACAGCCCAAGATCCAGGCTATCCTGGACTGGGTAGCTCCAACAACTCAGACCCAAGTCAGGGCATTCCTTGGCTTGACTGGGTACTACAGGAGGTTTGTGAAGGGATATGGGTCCATTGTGACTCCCCTCACAGAACTCACCTCCAAGAAGATGCCAAAGAAAGTAAACTGGACAGTCTGTTGCCAAAAGGCTTTTGACACTCTGAAAGAAGCAATGTGCTCAGCACCAATTCTAAAAGCACCAGATTATGCCAAGCAGTTCATTGTGCAGACTGATGCCTCTGAGCTAGGGATAGGAGCGGTCCTATCCCAGACCAATGATGAAGGCCAAGACCAACCTGTTGCTTTTATAAGCAGAAGGCTTCTCCCCAGGGAGCAGCGGTGGAGTGCCATTGAGAGGGAGGCCTTTGCTGTGGTCTGGTCCCTGAAGAAGCTGAGGCCCTACCTGTTTGGAACTCACTTCCTAGTTCAAACTGACCACAGACCTCTCAGGTGGCTAATGCAAATGAAAGGAGAAAACCCAAAACTGTTGAGGTGGTCCATCTCCCTACAGGGAATGGACTTTGAAGTGGAACACAGACCTGGCACTGCCCATGCCAATGCAGATGGCCTTTCCAGGTTCTTCCACTTAGACAATGAAGACTCCATAGGGCAAGGTTAGTCTCATCATCTTTCGTTTGGGGGAGTTGTGTGAGAAAGTGCCATCTTTCTTACATGGTATGCCCCCACTTTTGCTGAATGGCTGATGTACTTTGACTGAGTGTGCCCTGGGCTCCTGCCAACCAGGTACCCAGGGCCTGTGTTCCTTCCCTAAAATTGCATTGATACCTACACCCAATTGACATCCCTGGCCACAGGTCAGCCCCTGGTAAATGGTACCATGGGTACCCAGGGCACTGTGACCAGGGAAGGCCCCTAAGGGCTGCAGCACTTGTTGTGCCACCCTTAGGGACCCTGCACCTTTACACACACACACTGCCTTTGCAGGCTGCGTGTCTTGGTGCAGGACAAAAGTGAAGAGTCGACATGGCTCACATCCCTGTGTGCCATGCCTACAAGCCACTGCCCTGGCCTAGGTCAGCCACCCCTCTAGCTGGGTGCACTATGCCAGTGGTGAGGGCATAGAGGCATGAGCCCTGTGCCCCTACAGTGCCCAAGTCCATTCTTGGGCATTGTAAGTGCAGTGCTGCCATTAAGAGTATATGGTGCTGGGAGTCTGTCATTACGAACTCCACCGCACCATAATGGCCCCACTGAAGACTAAGAAGTTTGGTATCAAACTTCTCAGCACATTAAAACCCCACTGATGCCAGTGTGGGATTTAATGTAAACGCACTCCAGAGGGCATCTTAGAGATGCCCCCTGAAACCAACCCGACCTCCAGTGTCCGGACTGAGTGGCTGCCCAGGCTGCCACCACCAGACATGTTTCTGGACCCCTGGGTCGAGAGCCTCTGCTCTCAGGGACCTGAAACAATGCACATCCCGGGACGAGGTGCCAAAGCCTCCTCCCCCAGGATGGGCAGGGGAGCTTCAAAGGCCTGCCGCCTTTGGAGTTTCCCCAGACCATTTGCTGCTTCCAGCAAACTGGTCCCCACTGGTTCTACCCCCACTCCTGGCGGGAGAACCGGCGGGAAAACCAGAAGCAGGAAATGGGTTGTGCCCACCTCTGCCAACTCCACCCCTAAGGTGGGGGAGGCGAGGTGAAGCACAAACTCGAGTCCCCGCCATCTTGAGGATGGGGGACCTGGCCAACCAGGGACAGGCTCCTGCCCCCTCCCACTGGAGAGGAACAGAATAGGGGTGTACCCACCCCAGGGAAGGGACCCATTGGTCCCTGCCCTTACCTACCTGTAACCACCCCTAAATTTAGTATTTAGGGGCTCCCTGAACCTTCCTTCGGGAGTTCCCAAATCCGAAAACAAGAAGAGAAGACGAAGCAAGAAGACCAGCCGTGCAGCTGCTAAAAAGGAGGCGACAACAACTGACTTGGCCCCAGCCCTACCGGCCTGTCGACCTCTGAACCTGCTCCTGCGGAATCCCGGCCTCAGCAACCTCACAAACCCCGGAGGACCTGACTTCTGTGCTACAGCCTTCGACCCAGGGACTCCCACGAGCAGTGGTACTGCTCAAAAGAAAACCTACCAAAGACCCGGCCCTGGCACGGAGCCGCGAAACCTGCACACTCTGCACCCGCCGAGTCCAGCCTGTGCCTGAGTGACCAAAGACCTCGAGGACGTCCCCCGGCGATTCTGACCTGGAATCCAGTGGCCAAGGACCCTCCTCGACGACCCAGACGACGCCTGCAGCCTCAGGACAAGGGACCCCTCCAACCGCGACCAGCAGGGGGTAAGATTTCCCGACCTCAAAAGACACCCCTGCACCCGGCGCCCCACGGCCCCCTGTGCCCAACTCCTGGGTGTCTACCTATCCTCCAAGACCCCAACTTACCTCCTGAAGTGTTGGTCGTCCCTGAAGAATCACCGTCCCCGAGCCTGCAGCCTTTCTTCACCTTTCACGACCTCTATTGTTTAACATTGAGCGCCCGACGGCTCAAAGCACCCTGCACCCAGCCGCCCGAGTGCCCCTGGAAGTGCAACCTCTATCCTAACCTACTTCCCTACTTGCCCTGAGCAAGTGACCAGGAGCCCAGCTCCCACAGTCGCGTGGCCTGCTTGCCAGCAGCCACCAACCCGGGGCCCCCGCCTGCCATAGGATAACATTGGGCCTTCTCACTCTGCACCCGGCCGCCCCTGTGCCGCTGAGGGTGTAAAAACTGTACTTACCTGATCCTGGGGGACCCCTGAGTCTTACCCAGAACCTTAACCCTGCCAGTCAAGTACTTACCCGAAATCCGATAACTCACTTTTCTTCCATAGGGTTCCATTGACTGGTTTTCTACGAAATTTCTTCTAAGTGTGGAGTTCTGAAACTTTAGAATATTCACCAAAAATCAACCGAGTCACGAAAACGAAAATACTCACCTAGTATTAGGAGGGGCCTCAGTGCTGGACCCGAGTGCCCAACACTGGCCCTAAAAAGTAATCGCAACGTTACTTACCGTTAACTCACTTTTCTTTCATAGGGATCCATTGACTGGTTTTCTGTGAAATTTCTTCTAAGTGTCGATTTCTGTATTTTACAAATATTCTTTAAAAATCGAACAAACTACAAAAACGTAATTACTTACCTGTTTTAAGTAAATGTCCCAGTGCTGAACCTAGGAGTCCAGCACTGGATTACAAAAGTAACGTAAACATACTTTGCTTGCACACTGTATTTCCTTTCATAGGATAACATTGGTAATTTTACCCAGAAAAGTTTCTAAGTGTCAGCTTTTGAAATATAGTAATATTCTTCAAAAATCACTACAATAACCAAAACGCTTTTTCTTACCTGTTTACAGGAAGTGTCCCAGGACTGAATCCAGGATCCAGTCCTGTGGTTAGAAAAGTGCTCTGCAAAGTAATCAATTGTAATTAAGTATAATTTTCCATTGAGCTCAATGTTGCATTGAATTTGACCCTGTGTTGCCTCTTGCACCAACTGTGATAACCACTATCAAAAAAGTCTACTGCCTATCTGTAAGGTGAATAACCAAAGCATCTCATACTGAGAAAGTATATTTTGATCCTATTGTTGGTTCTAAAATAAAACAAGCATATATTTTTTTATATACAAACCATTGGCCTAGAGTTCAGTTCTTGAGTGTGTGGCTTCATTTGCTGACTGAGTGTGTACAACAAATGCTTTACACTGTCCTCTGATACTGCCTTACTGCTCGACCAAGCTACCACTTTGGAGAGTAAGGTTATATCTAACTTTAGCCTCTGTCAACCCTCTGGGGACTGTGGACTCTGTACACCCTGAACCTTACTTGGGTACAGTATATACAGAGCCACTTTCCTACACCAGACCAGTAGGCAAACACATAGCAAGGATCCTATGCTTCTACACAGGATCCGTAAGGGGAAAAACAGCCTCAAGCTGATCAATTTGTGAGCAATCCAAAACGGAAAGTCTTCACGAATATGGGGTCGTTTGCCCATAACAGAGTTTATACTAACCGGGCTAATTACAAGGCCTCCACCCGGTGGGGCCTGCACAGGAGGCGCAGCCCCAGGTGGAGCCGCCAAAAAGGCACGGGCAACAAACTGAATCAAACGTCGATATAAATGGACTACTTGAGCTTACACCAAATGCACATCCGCCATATTAGCCATGGCATAAAGTGGATACGGAGTAAAACAGAAGCAAGCGTGTGGGGATGGGCGCCATTAAACCAAATCTGGTGCTCCCAGGCCGTAAGAGGAAGCTCAATGATCGCATATGGGTGATAAGCTGCAGGAACATTAGCTAATGTATGAGAATGGAAAGCATTATCATTTGCATCAACAGCGGGGAACGTAACCCAGGAGTAAAAAACCTCAAAGCGGTATAATGGGTCCGCTTCGACCACAAAAACAACAGGAGACCCAGCATTGGGGACCCCATTCTGTAACAAGTGCTTGGGTAACCGCCGCATGGCAAGAAGCCGGAATCGCAACCAGTTGAGCCATATGGAAGCGCAAGGGATTCAAACAGCAGCACAACAATGGGGTTTAACCTTTTAAAATCCAAGCTTGAAATACCTACAGCAACAAATAAGTCCTACAAACTGAGGAGGCAAAGCCCCCACACCACGGACGTCTCCGAACAATGGTGCAAGGGTATTGTGGAGGAGCACAAACGCTACTCAGGGGTCCCACAAATAAGTGCCAGACCAAACGTTGGCGGCACCATGTTGCAGGGATTCTGCGAAATCACAGAACTATGCTTGGGACCATACAACCTTAGTAGGCAGGAACTGAGTCATCCTACCATATTAGTACCAATGAGCCCGGGACCGACTAGCTATAGTGTCTCACTTGCCCTCCTACTCACTCACAGAGGAACATGTAATTAGACACCACAGAACAAAACACTCCAGACTCTCTCAGGAA
The DNA here is from genome assembly GCA_963921515.1 of Calotriton arnoldi. Lineage (NCBI taxonomy): Eukaryota > Metazoa > Chordata > Amphibia > Caudata > Salamandridae > Calotriton > Calotriton arnoldi. Next base: position 1,802,983 of record CAWUFW010003373.1, read on the forward strand.
TCGCGGTGACAGAACACACCCTTTCGCTCTCACACTTGTACTTGTCCACAATAAGATCTGACAGAGACACGAGAAAAGTTTAAAATACTTATTTTAACTATCATGCTCTAGTATGCATTATACGTGACAAAGATTTAATTGAGATCGGTACAATCCTGCCGGTAGATTGGACTGACCATTATCTAGTACAATTCAGAATTGTCTGCCCGAAACCTAGCATAGCTACCCCGATGAAAAATAAGACTTTTAGAGGCAGGGATTGGAGAAGACTGGCCGATGTAACAATGCTATTACCTGAGTTCTATACTCATGGGACGTTTGATGCAGGTAAACAGGTGGACGAAAACTATTTGAACTTCTGTAATCAAATCACTACACAACTTGACCAGTTAGCACCCCTAAAAACTATCAAAAAGGGATAGACCCTCAGCCCCTGGTATAATGATAATTTAAAACATTTGAAAAAGGATTGTAAGTTGGCAGAAAGGAGTTGGAGGAAAACTTACATAGGGGAGGATAAAAATTTTTGGAAGGAAATGATATCTATTTACAAAAAAGAAGTATCTACAGCAAAAGCTGAATACTTTGCTGATATTATTCTGAAATCTTCTAATAGTGCTAAGGGCATTTTTAAAATAGTAAATGATATCACTAATCCTACTTGCACAAAAAAGGAAATTGCCCCAACACAGATTCTCTGTGATGGGCTAGCTATGTTTTTTGAAGAAAAGATTAGCAAAATCATTAAAGGGCTACAATCCAGTAATGCACCCACACAGGATACTCAGAATGGGATATCTAAGAATCACTGCATCTCCCAGGAATATGAGTGGGAAATAACAGAGACTGCAGTTACTTTTGATCATTTTTCAACACTACAAGTGGATGATTTTATTAAACTAGCTGTAAGTGTGTCTTCAGGCTCTCCTTTGGATCCATTACCGCATAAATTATGGAAAACCTTAGGAGTTAAACTTCTCCCGGCACTTAGGCTGATTTGTATGCAATCTCTGGAGAGTGGAATGGTACCAGTAAGTTGGAAAAAGCACTGATCACACCACTCTTAAAAAAGATTCATTAGATCCAGCATGCCCGAAGAACTACAGGCCTATTTCATTGCTGCCTTACCCAGTGAAGATCATCGAAAAATTGGTTAGTAGGGAACTTTCTCAGTTCCTAGAAGCCAATGATAAACTGGAGGATGTGCAGTTTGGCTTTCGTCCTGGACATGGGACAGAGACTGCTTTGGTGACCGTATTAGATGATCTTCGAATGCGGGCGGACAGGGGACAAGCCTCCATCTTGATTTTGTTGGACCTGTCCGCCGCATTTGATACGGTTAACCATGCGGTACTCTTGGATAGGCTTGCTAGAGTAGGTGTGAGTGGATTGGCACTGAAGTGGTTTCAATCCTACCTCTCAGATAGAGAACAGGCGGTTGCTCTCCCCGTATCAATCCATGTATAGGAAAGTTCTACATGGGGTACCACAGGGATCTGCAATCAGCCCTATCTTGTTTAATATTTATATGAAGCCACTTGTGACTGTTATTAAGTCACATAACATTAGTCTAGTGAACTATGCTGATGATACCCAGCTGATTTTATCTCTGGAAGGTTGTCAGGCAACTTCACTTGAAAAATTTCATAATTGTATGCAAGATACGGCTCTTTGGCTTCAAAATAACTATTTGCAATTCAATGGGGAGAAAACTGAGATTCTGTGCTGTTCAGTGGGGAAGGTTACTTATTCACTACCCACTGGGTTTTGGCCACTACCAGTGACAGCCCCTTTGACCCCGACAAATGTAGTTCGTAATCTAGGGATCAGTTTTGATGGTAAATTAAGCCTTGAGTCCCAAGTGAATCAGACAGTTGGGAAATGCTTTGCCCTGCTGAGGGTGTTACGAAGAATTCTCCCATTGTTGCCTAAGTATACCAGGCCACTGACAGTGAGAAGCATTATCCTTAGCCAACTGGATTATTGTAACGCTCTACTGCTGGAGTCTCCTAAATATTTGAAACTCCAGAGAATTCAGTCAATGGCAGCCAAGCTGGCACTTATGAGACCTCGCCAGTCTTCTCTTTCTCAGGCCCTGGCTGAGCTCCACTGGCTCCCAGTTGTACAGAGGGTGCAATTTAAATCTATGTGCATAGTTTTTAAAGCTTTACATGGCATTGGGCCCAAGCCCTTACAGAGTAGATTTGAATGGTATGTTCCTCTGCGCAATCTTCGTTCCTCCTCAGCAAAACTGGTGAGAGTGCCTAGGTTCAGAAAAGTTAGATCTGGTGGAAGAGCTTTCTGCGTTGCAGCAGCTTTGGCGTGGAACAAATTACCAACTGAACTTAGACAGATAGATGATCTATTGTCTTTCAGAAAGAAATTGAAGACCAGGCTCTTTCCCAGGGTATAATATAGTGTTTTTTCAACTGCCCTTATATTCTAAGATAATTGACCTATGTGCTCAAGCGCCAGGATACCCGTGGGGTCGCAGTGCGCTCTATAAATTTTATATACAATACAATACAATACGTGCCACAATGAGTAAGAAAATGCCTAACAAAAATACGGTCAGCATAGTAAGTAAACCGCAAATCATAAAAGGAGCTGTCATTGTATAAGACAGGGTAAGCTAACACCCCTCCCCTTCTACAGAAGCAAAGTGATTATATATCAAAAGATCCCTGAGTGTTTGCAGCAGACCCCTTTCCGTAGCATGCACAGATGAAGGTTCTACATCTCAGGTGTAGTCGCGATCTCATCTGTCACATTTGCATTGTCTGTGCATACCTATATGACCAAGAGTACGTGTTTCCAAACAACAGCTGCATGTGTGTGTTTTGTTTAGGTGCTAGAGCCTGACCAAAACAGAATAACGGGGGGCATTGTTGTTTGACCTTGTTACGACGTTCAGACTAAATCCCAGGAAAATACAGAACACATATATAACAGTAAGTTCTGTATGAAAGTACGGAGTGGCACAAAGCAAAATATGTGTGCGTAGTAGCGTGTGCAAAGCAAAGTGAAGCCTGCAACATGCTCATGCTAACATAGGGAAAATGGCAACGGGCCTGCACGGGACTTATGACACTCTTTGTTTGGAGCCCATGAGTCTTGGAGCAAAGATTTAGTCTCATCTGAAAGACCTCTATACTTTCTGCATCTCCTGATATCCTCAGAAAAGAAGATGCTGTACCCCAAGCTCTAGCAACAGATGCTCTTCTCCTCCAATCCTTCTATAATGACCCTTGGTCTGGACCTAATTATAAATATTTTGTAATTGAGCTGTTTCTATGGACACAAACAGATCCACTCCTAATGCACCCTAATTGGAATTTATTTTCCTGACATGCTCGTTCTTCACTATCCAATATAATCTATCAAATTTCTTGAAACTCAGTCCTCCACTATATTGCCTAGACCAGGGAGATACTCTGCTATCAGATATATCTTGCATTCCAAACAATAAAACCATATCTCCTTCTTTAATTCTGCCTGATTCCACAATCTCCTTCTCCCTCAACAATTTATATAGCACACTGCAAATATATTGTCCATATGTAAACAGGCCACACACTTCTCTACACATCCAAAAAACATCTCGACACACACAAACCACATTTAATTTCCAGACAATATATATGAACAGTCACTTTCCTCCATTGTCCGTTTTTTACATGTCTCTTGCTGTTTCACGCAGCCCCCCATCATGACAACTTGCATTTGAGTCCAAAATAAAATTCAGCAATGTACCAAAAACTGTTCACCTATTCCAAGCACAGAAATTCTCCAACCACCAGCTTAGCTCATCTTTTGCCTCTTCTGTCAATATCTCCTGGTTGCCATACAACAGATCAGTGCCTCCAATGCTTATGCTTTTAACCACTGAAGTGCCCAGTGATATAAGAGGTCTGAGAATACCACCTGAATCAATAAAGACAGAAGACCTATAACTCTCATTGAAGCTCTCAGACTTATCAGGTCCATTATCAACATTGAAAGATGACCTTATCCTCTTAATGTTACCTTCTTGAACAGCTTCAAAAGTGTTTGAACTGTACCCAAAGGTAAACATAAAAACTCCAAATCCTTCTTAGAACAATAGCTGATTTCTTCACAATGATTATAAAGCTAACTTTTCCATCATCCACATTAATACCAATAAGTTTTGCTCTAGCTCTTTTTTTGTCCTGTGACATTACTAAACTGTGACCCACATAACATGATTCCCTTCTCTCTAAAGTAAGTCACCAAAGGACAAAAGATTTTAATACAATTCCACAGATCAGAAGACACTTCAAAAGGCATACTTACAAACTGGTATAGCTGTTCATTCCATCTGAACTGAAAAAATGTGTCTCTTTTGTTGTATTAGGACAGTAAAATTAGCATCCTCTAAAGCCTTTGAATTAAATTTGTCCAATCAATCTTTATCTTGTACAATAATCTTTAGGATGAGTTCCCTTCATCTTTGAATGTCTGTAGACTGGAACCTAAATTCAAACTTTCAAAATATCAGACTCCATCCTTTATATTTCCCCAAAAATATTGTACTCAAGAAAATGTTATCTTTCTCTACCACCTTCACCTGGCGTCCTTTTTAGGTCTCGCCTAGCGTTGCAGCGCGAATGCGCTGCCATCGCTTTGCGAGGCATGCAGTATATACTGTAGCGTGGAAGCTTCATGGATGCCCGCCCACTCTCTGCCCATTGGCTTTTGTCTGGTTTGAGGCACGTTAGTCCCTCCTCATTCATCATTTGTATCCTTCCACGGTTATTGGCCCCTTTACTCCTAACACTATTTTCTTCCCTGTCTCCCCCCCGCCCCCTCCCTCAGTCTGTGACTTCTCGCCACCCCACTCCTGTTCGTGTCTTCTTGCCTGCCGGCACTTCCGTTTTCAATGCAATAGGTCTCGCGTAAATGCGAGTCCTATTGCATTGCAAATGCTTGTTATTTCACTCCGCTCTATTGCTGCTGCGGCCGCTTTCATATCTTGCTTCAGCGCTGCGCGCGCCCTTGCCCTTTCTCCCACTGCTCGTGAATGAAGCTTTCTTTCTCTCACCGGGACACCGTAGTCCCCTTTCAGCAGACACAGCTCTATTCTTGTGGACATCAAGCTCACATCAGAGGTCCCCGCAGGCCACGCCATGCCACGCCGTGGCCTTGCTGTCCAGGGCCAGCTGCGTGTGTACGCCCAGCAGTGCTTCTCTGTCCTTCGTGCCCCAGGGTCTCACCGATGCACTCAATGCGTCCAGGGCCAGCCGCCGTTCTGCTCTCATGCGTACATTGCTAAGAAAATAGCCGCTTATCAAGGGTCTGCAAGTGTACAAAATGCACCACAACCGCAAACAAATTCGATATAGCTCGTTACAACCACCCCCTCTCGTTTCTCCATTTTTTCCATCTTTTTGTCTAATATTTGTGCTACGAAATTCCCGCCACGCGAGGCAGTCGTAAAATGTGCTCGTGTCACTGAAGTACATCAGTAGCCAACGTAATTCGATAACAAATGCAGCTCGATAAAATACAAACTTTCAGTCGGGATATATTTCCATCTGAATGGTCAAATCAAGCATGGTTTTGGGGCAAACTACCAGTGTAGGGAAGTAGAACATAAAGCCGGCCGCTGCCACTTATCGGCTGGAATAACACCCGGGTATGGCGGCTGGCAGTGACGCGGAATGCCCCCTTGGAGGCCTGAGACGGCTGAACTCACTCTTTTACTCCTCACCATTCCTGATCCCGCTTGCGATTTTGCTTCATTTTATCATTTCAAATGTATTAGGAGCATAGGTTTGTGAGGTTGACTAGTAGCATTTTGTGATTCCCTCTTGTGTTTTGAACCTTCTGAATTCATGGTTATAGAGTACTAATAACTTGCACAGTTGTCCCCGATCGGGTGTATTGGCCTGCTGTCTCAGGGGAGGCGGACACACCTGGAGAGTCGGAGGCTAATGTCCCTTACTCCATGTCAGCAACTCATAAAGAGTCCGTTCAGCGAGAGATTTCACAACACATCTCAAAACTTCAACTGACATCCTCAAAGCAACATTCTGCACTGATTTTATCGACCTCAGATAGATGAAAGGCTAAGACGACCCGTCGGGATTTGAAACTGTGACCATGAGGTCGAACACAGGCCCCTACAGTGGGCGCAATTGGTCCACTGAGCCACCATAACCTTTCTAGGAAGTTATACATTCTCCATCTGTAGCACCCTCTTTTAAGGTGGAACCAGTGGCAATTGTATGCATACAGTTGTCCCTCGCTTAACTGTTTGGAACCCAGCAAACATATTTTGATTTAAAGAATACATTTGTACTACGATTGCTGCCCTGTCATCAAAGGAAGTGTACGACACCCTTTTGTGCATCATGGATGGAAAAGAGCTGTCAAAGCATCAATAATACCCCATTTGCATTGCGCGCCCAGGCCTGCGCCACTATCGAACAGCCTTGCCAGGATGACACCCCAAGGTCAATGACTGATTGATAATTGATTGTTAGTGAAACACCATCCTAGCAATCAGTGACCAATTTGCCAGGAAACGTGTGCGGCGCCAGGTCTATCATTCAACAATAAGTGCTGAAAATTGCATACGTTTGACCACTGGGGACAGGCCTGTGTGGTCCTGTAATTTTTTTTCCTTTCTCCCTTTCCATTTCTCATCTGCCTAGAGCATCTTTGGTGAATAAATATGACCCAGTATTGCTGAAAAGATAGTTGGGAGATCAGAGGGAAGCTTCCCGCCTTCCCAGGGGGCCTCCGTGCACAATGCTCCATGGTCCTCAGTGGAGGGGTGCACTGCTGAGAAACCTGTTGAATGGTTTATTAAGTTCGGTTGAGATCCGCGGTGTCTGCAAGGAATAGGCTTGAGTCTCAGGAAGGCCGACATGGCCTTCCATTTATGTTATGTTAAAATAGGGTTATTTATTATGTGCAGCAGGCCTGCTGCATGACGTCACAGGGCACTACAAGCAGTGGCGACTCCTCCGCTAAGGCAGAGGAGCTTCGCCCCACTGCTCTCTGGGAGCAGTGGAAAGGAGAACTAAAATGACAATAACCAGCGTTATTATAATTTAAGTTTTCCATTTCCTGGTGCAGCGTGGCGGGGCTGGACTGCCAGAGCAGGGGCCAGGAGGAGGAGTGGTTGCTCCACTCTAAAGTGCACATAACTGTTTGGCCGGCCCTCTCTGGCCGACCATAACAGTAATGCGCACATTGCATGTTCTGCATCAAGGCTGCATTATAGCCTGGGTGCAGAACATGCCAAGGCCCCCATTCCGACCAATCACAACACTGCACTGCAGCATTGTGATTGGCTAGGGGAGTCAGGAGTCTGGGTGTTTCCTGATTCCTGCTTCCGAGGTGGCAGCGAGTGGACTGAGAGGCGGCAGCCGGCCAGGTGGCCGGCCTGAAGGTGTTATTTTTTTATATTTTTATTTATATTTACAACCCTCCCCTCCTCCTCTACCCGCCCCCACACCCCCGGTAAATAGCGGCCGTGACTGAATTCGAGCAAGTCAGCTAGGCCAATACTCCCTTGAAAAGGACAGTTTTAAGTAATCTCCTGAACCAGTAATGATACTTTATACACTACAGTTTTTTGAGCATTGCCTTCCAGAGCTTACTGCCTGTAAAGTTCTGCTAGTGGAGTATTTCAGGAGATGTTACCTTTCCAAATGCATATTTAAATTATGTAAGTAATCCAGGCAGTGACAGAGAGCAACATCGGTTTCCATCTAAAGGCAAAGTAACATGATGAAAGCTTTCAATGTAGGTGCAAAATGTGAAGCACGCCGTACCCATATTCCTTCTCTGCCACTTACAATGCAAGATAATACTTGATATCTGTCTGTACCGACTTAATCATTTTATTATTTTCTCTTCACCTTCTCTCCCAATCTGTACTATCTATCACATCTTCCGTCTTCTCAACCAGCTCTCCCCTTTTGTACTATTATTCCCAATGTCGCCTCTCTGGCATCTCTCCTTCTTTGTCTTTCACTGGTCTCTTATCTCACTCGCCTTAACTTAATTTCGATCACTGACTTTTACATTAAAAACAGAGCTTTGGACTGTAACATTTCCCGCTGAAAGGCAATATTTCTCCCCATGTGTTCCCATACCTGGTGTGTCATGCAGTTTGGTGCTTACTTTCCCTCCATGTTAAAGAACATTACATGTTTCAGCACCCAGGCTAATGTGCTGCATAGCTAAATACATATAAGGTCCCAAAGGCGAGACCGATTGCATTGCAAATGCTTGTTATCATTTGCAACACCTCTTAATCCACTGATACTTCTAAAGACCTGTTCCTACTGGTTAGCAGGACTGTTTTTTCAAAAACTCTACCTTGTAACTTGAAACTATTTCAAGCACCAAAGGATCAGTTGTGATTGTCCTCTTATTCTCAAAAACAAATTTCATCTGCCTCCACCTTTGATAGGAAAGAAGCAAAGGTTGTCCCAGACCAGCCTTTGGTATTGTTTTGCGTATGTCTTTGACTTCTTGACAATCTGCCTCTATAGTTTATTCACCTTTAAAGAGAAAATCTGATTGCTGCCTCAAATACACAGAAAGATTGTCTATTTTGAAACTGGAATGGGGACCTTTGATAACTCTGGTCAGCAAAACACCCACTGCTATCTGCCCTTATGAAAACATCACTGCTTCCAAACATTCTCCTCACAGAATTTTGAGCTTTATCCAATTGTAAAGGTATGCACATATTTTCACCACACTTTTATGAAGCCCATCACCAAAGATTATTCTGATTGTTTATAAACTAACTGCTTATTGGCTAAATCACCCAACCTAAGGCTAATTTTTGTTCGGTGTGTGTGAGATTCCAGTGATATGTATTTGCATACTTACTCCAAATTTTGAAAAAAATATGCAAAATTAAAAACCAGCATTTGGCACTATATTTTAGCATGAGATGCATCCTGGCATTCATTTTGGAAGCGAGGATGCATTCTGAGCAAAAAAACTCAAAAAACAAACACAACTGCAAACAGCACCCTCTTGTGTTCAAATTGTTCATGTTGTTCCTGTGCACCCATGCAAACTTTTTGCCACAAACGTCATGTAATAGTGTAATTTCCTGAATTTATGTAATACATTAGGTGAGATTATGCCAGAATAATGAAAATTTCACCCAGGCCTAATTTTCATTAGAACTGCAGTGCGTATTTCTGCAATCAAAGCATAGTGGATGTTTCCTAGAAAACAAATTGGCCTCAGGCTCCATCATCTAGAAAAGACTGCCACCATCACCCCTTTTCATACAAGCCCATTATATGTGAAACATCAAGGGGTATGTTTACTAAGATTTTGCACCGTGTTTGTGTAACAAAAGTGATGCAAATCAATGCAAAATCTTTTTTTACCAACTTACTTTCCAGCGCATAACATGTTTTGTGCTAGAAAATCACCTGAAAGTAACGTAAAGCAGTGCATAGAGCTGCTTTGCATTACTTAGTTCCAAGGAGGCGTTCCATGGGTGGTGCATGGACATTCCCATGCAACCACACAAGGTTTTTGATGGAGAATGCTTTTATTTCTCCTTTCTTTTCTGATTTTGCATGTGTGCTGTAATGTACAGCACACATACAAAGTGGGAAAAGTTTTAAAGTTAGTCTAAGAATAGTATTTTGTTCTGGAAGGATATCCTTCCAGAACAAAACCTATGCTAGACTCAAGCAGAGACCCTGGCACGACGGTGCAAAGGTGTGGGTATGGCACACGGAAGCAAATTTTAGCACCGGCACTAGGGAGAGGAGATGAGAGTGCCATATTTCTGGCAATATGGCACTCTTCTGCTCTCTCCTTCTAGCGCAACGCAGACAGCAATTTTGCCTGTTGCGCTGCTTTGTGTGAGATTTTAGTAAATCTGGGTCTTATTATCTTGTCCTAACACTGTTTCAATTATATTGCCACACCTTTATGTTGGTCTCGTCTCAGTATGGCCAAAAGGCCTTAGTCCAAATTAGGTGTAATAAACATCATATCCTCAATATTAGGCATCAAATACTCTGCATCCTTAGCTAAAGGTTTGTGGATCTGCTCTTTTTTTGTAATCCCAAACATGTGCCATGGGTCAGCAATCAGTGCTATGAGGATGTTCTTTTGAATTTGGACTAAATATATCTTTCCAATGTAGACCCTTCAACTTGCTCTTTACACTTCCATTCTCATCTTCTCTCCCCATAACTTGCTGTTTGTATTCTTCCTCTACTAAATCTAGCATGCATGCATTACCATCTTTATCACCCTCTCTTTCATTAGAAAGTGTCAAAAGTATCCTTCTTTTCAGAATGCTGTGGAAACTATAGTGAATGACACTAAGGACATCTTTCCTTTCAATGATGCAGTGACCATCTTCTCTCGCTATTCTGTAAGAAGTGTCGTCCTTATTTAATGCAGTTCAATGCTTTGCTGTTTTTCAGACCCTTTCCTTATTTAACAATCCTTACATTTATCTCCCCTTTCTCCTCAGGTGACCAGCATCCTCATCTGAGGCATTCTCCCTTGTCCGTCCTTTTACCTAATGCCTATGAACTGCTTCATTAGTGCTACTCACTCTGATGTTTTTGACAGCCAGGTGGACTTGTCACAATGTCAAGATGTTGTAAAACCTCATGTTGCTTATTCATTGCTATGAGAAAGTCATCCTTTTGGCCCTGAACAACCCTATGTTTTGCTTGGTAATGGTGGTAAGTGACTCTGACTGTGCCCTGGGCTCTGCTTACCAGACCAAGGCCAGTGCTTTGCTGTAAAGGTATATGGTGGTTAGGTATAATTACAATTGGAAATGACAGACCCCTGTAATCCCTAGTATATAATAATGCAAGGATGATTCAAACTACATATAAGTCCTAGTATATAACAGGGCAGGGAGGTTTAGAGGCCCTGGAGATTTCCTGCATTGGTGTGTGCACTGCTGTGTTGCCTGCTGCCATTTTAAAAGCAGCCCTGCTTTGCAGACTTTCTTTCAAAGTAAAATATATGGAAATTCGACTTTGGAATTAAAGGTACTTCCAAAGTAGTAATCTGCCTTATTTTTACATATGTCAGGGGTAGAGTGCCGTGCAACTATAAGCAGGGACATTATAAAAGATGTTTTATACTCCCTGGTGAGAGAAAAACCGCCAAATTAGTTTTTCTCCATTGTAGATAATTAGCTCCAAAGGCTAACATTGAAATATTGTATTTAAGTATAAATATTGCTAGGAAGGAGCTGAAAATGTAATTCAAGGATGTAAAATGATAGTTATGATAAATACAACAACTTGCCACTGTTAGCGCTATAATAACTAGTACAGAAAAGACGGTATTAAACTTTCTTTTCTGTAAGCCAATAATCCAGCCTTAAAGCTGCTCTCTCATCATTGGCTAGCCTCTCCCAGGCTAAGCCGAGCTGTCTTAATGTGGAGTGAAGTAACTTGCTAGGGAGACAACAGGTTTCCTGAGGGAGGAGAATAGAAACTGCAGAAGGAGAAGGCAGGATGGGTGGTCAAACTGATCTTCAAAGGTAGAATGACACTTCAGGACAGCTCAGGCTTACCCTTTCATCCTGCCACCCCAGTCACATAGGAGCCCCTGTAATTAGATTTAGGAGAGAGATGGAAGGGGAGTGTTAGAAGAATCTTAGCCACACCAGTGGGTTGGCTTAGCCTGGTCTAACCTCCCGGGAGAGAAATTCTCTATGTTGGATTTTGGGAGAATAGTGCTTTCTGGGACAAGAATATGCCACACTTTGGAGGAAGTGGTCATACATCTGGTTGGCACCCATTGGTTAGGGGTGTCCCCCTGCTTGACGCCTAGGAACACAGAAAAAGTATGGAAGAGTTGCCAAGCAACTCAGATTTGCTGCCTGAACTACAAGGAAAGGAAGGACTGCCCTGCCGGAAACCTGATCTACATCCCAAAGGTCTGCAATCTGAAGGCCTGCACCTGCTGCGCATTTTGTGCTACAGCCCTAAGGACTTTGCCTTGTTCCACGTAGGGTTAAGGAGTGGACTCCCTGCAAGCTACAGGTTAACTTAGCCCACCTGCATTATCTCCACCAAGAAGTCCCCATCCTGGAGCGCATCCAGTGGACTTTTAAGGATTTGGCCAGGTGTATTGTGAGAATTGTAGTCCCAACAACCCAAGGACTATCTCAGAGGTTCTAGACCCCTGGATTGGTGTTGTGGACACTTTGAACCCTCAAGGAGACCTTCAGAAGTTTGGAGAAGTTTGACAAACTTTTTGGAAAAAGTTCCATAAGGTAAACAACTCTACGTTGAGAGTCAAGCCGGCTACCTTCAACTGCGACCCGGCCTGGATTTCAGGTTCATCCCGCTGAAAGCTCCAGACTTTCAGGATTACACCGGGGCCTCACTTAAAGTCAAGCCGACGAACCCACAAAGAATCCAGCCTGTAGAGGAGCATCGCTCAACGTCGAGTGAAAATCCTCTAGAAACGTTTTTAAGTGTGAAGGTAAATTTTTGACTGAGGCCTCCCGCTTAGGTCATCCAACCAGGGCTCCATCGTGGTCGGCCTCAAACTTTGACCAGATGTCCCAATTTGGCACTATTGGTTTTTAAGTACTATAAAGTGTTTATTCTTTAAAAATTCATATCACCGGTTCCCTACATTGGATTTTTGCCATTTTGATGTCTACTTGTTCAGAAAAATATAGTCTATTTTCATAACTTGCAGTTGGATTTTTATTGTGTGTTGTTTCCTACTTATTTAATGAATTGGTGTTTTTAAATGTTTTGCACACCTGCCTCCTAAGTTGGACCTGCATGCTCTTTGCCAGCTACCAAGTGTTGAGGAAAGGAATAATTTATTTAGACCTTGACTGACCCTTTTATTGTGTTTGTGGCCTTATTACTAGTGGTGTGTCACTACTTATCATTACTAATAATCCACTTTCCAACATTTGGTGTTCAGCCGTGAATATATGTATTTGTGTTTAAATTACACCATACAGTAAATTAAGTTAAGATCTTTAAAAATCCTCTAAATTGACTTAGAACAAAAGTTTTGATTTTTGAATTGTTGAAATTTGGACTGAATGGATTTATAATCCATATTTGTGATTTTTGTAAATGTTTTTTCTATTTCTGTTTTGTAAAGTTTCTGTGACCTCAAACTAGGGATACCATGGAGCTAGATCTAGCTAACCTGATCAAACTCACAATGGCTGAGCTTAGGGTACAATGTAAGGCTAAGTTTCTACCTGCTACTAATAGGATTTGGAAGGTAGAGTTGATTAGATCCCTTAAGGTCTGGGCACAGGCAGCTCCAGATAGGAGGAGGATGATGACGACGACCTTTCCATTTCTTCTAGCACCAGTTTCATACTTCCAGCTAATAGGATGAGTGCAGGTTCTCCCGCACAGGGCCCACCGATGTACATTAGAGAGAGGGAGCTTGAGGCTCAGTTGGCCTCCATAGCTTTAGAAGAGAAGACGTTAGAACTAGCTATAGAGAAGTGGGAAGAGGAGAGAGCAAGAATAAATGGTTGCAGCAAAATTAAGGGGATGCTGAGATGCCCATGGGGGGTGGGTTTAATCCCAGGCTTCCCAAGGGAATAGTTCCCATGTACACAGAGAGGGATGACATTGACAAATGGCTGACTGCATTTGATAGGGCTTTTGGGATGAGGGGGATCCACTCCAAGTATTGAGGTTCACTCTTGTGGGAACGGATCCCAGTAGCTAGGAGTGATAGGCTCCTGACCCTACAGGGGGGTGAGGCAAAATCTTTCTCCCACATGAGGGAATGTTTAGTCAAGAAATTTGGTCTGACTCCAGAACAGTACAGGGTCAAGTTCAGGGACACACAGAAGGTAAATACACAGTTGTGGGTGGACTTTGTGGACATCTCAGTGAAGGAACTAGAGGGCTGTATGGAAGGTAACAACGTGAGTACTTATGAGGGGTTGTATAATTTAATTCTTAAAGAGCACATCCTGACTCATTGTGTACAAGGGAAGTTCCACCAGTACTTAGTAGACTCTGCGAGAGCTGGGGGAGTTAGCTGATGAGTGGTTGAGAACCTGAGTTTTCAATCACCACCAGGGGGTAATTAGAAGAAGGGAGGACCACCTACTCCCAGGGAAATAAGGTCAAAAGCAGAAAGAGTCCTCACAAGACCCACAAAATCCTGTGCAATGATGTGGCGCCAGAGCCAATCCGACTTCAAGGGGAGAGGGTTTCTAGGAAAACCTAGTAGGGTCTTTGATCCTTCAAAGGTGGGGAAGTGCTTTGACTGTAATCAGCCAGGGCACAAGAGAGGAAATACAGTCTTCACAAAGAAGCCCCCATCCCATTGGTGGGCAGTCCCAGGGCATTGCTAGTGTAGGTGGAGGGGTGGAGATTGTCCCAGAGATGGGGAAGGGTTTGACAGAGGGAACCTTAGTGTCCTTGGGTGGGCTGGATATTGCAACTCTGGCTGCCTTGCCTCCTAGTATCGAGAGGTACAGGCAGAGGGCTAAAATCAATGGTACTGAGGTTGAGGCTCTGAGAGATACAGGAGTCAATGTGACTATGGTCACAGAGAAGCTGGTTCTTCCAGGGCAGATCATACCTGGTGTATACCACCATGTAATCTATGCAGACAGTAGAGCCAAACTCCATCCCATGGCAATGGTGAGTTTGGAATGGGGAGGTGTGACAGGCCCTAAAAAGGTAGTTGTGTCTCCTGCACTCCCAGTAGAGTGTCTACTGGGAAATGATCTTGAAGCATCTGACTGGTCAGGAGTGGAGAGAATGGTCCATACAAAGAAGCTGGATCTCCCTGAGTAGGTATGTGCTGTGACAAGGCCACATACTATCCAGAAGGGAAATTCTGGGCACTTGGACCCTTCAACAATGTGCCAAACAACCAATGGCAAGTGAACGGGCACTGGGTCTGGTGAGCCAGCCTAGATAACTCCAGAGGTGCAGAAGGAATCCGACCCTGAGGGGAAGGATCTGACCTCTGTGGAAGGGATTCCATCCCTGCAAGGTCTGTCAGATTTGGCAGAATTTACAGAAGCTCATGAACCCTCCAGAGAGGAGTTTTCTCAGGGACAGAGAGAGTGTCCCACCCTTGAGAACTTGAGGCAGACCGTCTCAATGCAAGAGATGGGGAGATTCCACTGGATTTCACAGAGTCTACTGGGAGGATGGAGTTCTCTACACTGAGGCCTCAAGGAAGGTGCAACAGGAGGTTGGTGGTCCCACAGAAGTACAGAGAATTCCTGCTGACCTTAAGTCATGATATCTCCTTAGCAGGTGATTTGGGGCAGAACAAGACTTGGAACCAGCTGGGGAACCATTTCTACTGGTCTATATGTCCAAAAAGGTAAAATAGTTCTGTAGCTCCTGTCCCACCTGTAAGGCCAGTGGCAAGACAGGGGGTAAGCCACAGGCACCCTTGATAACACTGCCAGTGGTTGGGACTCCCTTTGAGAGGGTGGGGTGGACATAGTTAGTCGCCTAGAACCACCAACTGCATCAGGGAACAAGTGGACCCTGCCACAAGATACCCTGAAGCAATACCCCTTAGGATAGTCACTACTCCTTCAGTGGCTAGGGTCCTACTTGGTGTGTTCATCAGAGTTGGTTTCTCAAAGGAGGTGGTTTCAGATAGGGGCACAAACTTTATATCCAGCTATCTGACGGCAATGAATGTTGTGTTACCTACAAGTTCACCACTCCATATCATCCCCACATTGATTAATGGTCTGGTGGAGAGGTTCAATAAGACCCTGAAGGTTACGATCAATGGTTTGTCTGACAAACTCAGGAGTAGGCCCAGGCGGAGTCGCAGAAGTGCACTACATGGAACTCCGAGGAGTGGTTGAAAAACTCTGCCGCACTAGGCGGAGTTCTGCGGGTGGGTGAAGTATGCCTGTACACCCGTTCGCATTGCAAAACGCAACGCGGAGTGCGTCCTCACGTTCCAGATCCTGCACAAACTGTACCACGTGGTTTGCCTGGGTGCGGCCATCTTGTTTTTCTACTCTGTTCTGGGCCTAATTTTCTATCCCTCTTTAATCTCTTTAATCCTCCCATCAAACTTATCTACCCCTCATTTTTATTTAATATATATTAGTGTGTGTCTTTGTGTTTGTGTATGTTATGTTTTTTTGTAATTTATTTTAGTGTTTTTCATGACTTTTCGTATTTTGTTTATTATGCCCCTCACTTCCTTATTTCTTCTTTCCTTTCCTTCCTTTTCCTGTTTCTTTCTTTTCTAATCTTTCTTTACCCCACCCAGTGTCCTAGCAGATGGTTGCCTACCTTGCAGGCGGTGCCGCCGCCCAGGTATGCAGCCCCGGGCGATCTTCAGCGAGCCACCTCCCCTCCACGCTGGCAGCAGGCCCAACAGTGGATATCCCCTGCCGGAGCATTGGCTGCACCAGGGGAGGATGCAGCAGTGTGTGCAGCGCAACAGCCAGGTTCGGTGCACCCTCCAACAGCTGACTCACCTCTGGGCAGATATTCTTGACCAGGAGCAGGACCTGCTTGGTGTCGAGATTCCAGAGCTCGGTGAGTATTAATTTAGTTGTGTTTTTACAATGCTAAAAATGTTTTCCAAATATCAGCTCACCCTTAGAGATAAGTTACGCTTAGTTTACATTAAGAATATTATTATTATGTAATCCAGTTTTTCATTTCTGCTAGGCAGGTGCTCAGCACTTCCTAATTGTACTCATCATTGGTACTCCCTTTGGCTGATAAATTAAGAAGCCATTGCAGACTGTCCTCCTGTCACCATAGTGAATCAGTGATAGCAGTGAGTTAGCGTTCTCTCTATGACTTTGTTTATGTGTCTTATACAGGTTCAAGCTATTTCACAGCAATGTGTAGTATGCATCTATGCATTGCAAAAAAGGGAGACTGAGTTGGTCCATCAAGGGGGTTGAGAAATGAGAATAGAATAAAAGATCATTCACTGT
Source organism: Calotriton arnoldi (assembly GCA_963921515.1). Taxonomy (NCBI): domain Eukaryota; kingdom Metazoa; phylum Chordata; class Amphibia; order Caudata; family Salamandridae; genus Calotriton; species Calotriton arnoldi. Next base: position 1,819,928 of record CAWUFW010003373.1, read on the forward strand.
AATGCATTAGTTCCAAATGTTGTTTTTGTTAAGGACATTTGGAATAGGGATTTTAGCATTAGTATGGGCAACTCACCGATAGTCAATAGACTCGAAACAAGTACTATAGGCGATCTGTTTTAGAGAAGTACAATGTGACTACGTTTGCCTGTGATAATACATTTGTGGAGATTAACTGAAGAACTAATCATTTTTTAAAATTTTTCTTCATTTCTTCTTACATCAGCACCCAAGGGCAAGAAGAGGGACGTTGGGGAGTCAAGTCCAGGAAGAGCTGTACAGGCGGTGCCGACCACCAACCCCTGTTCAGGGCTCTGCTCAGCCTAGTAAGTCCTATTATTTCCCTAATGTTGGGTTTTGTGATTGTTGTGGGCTTAGGGTAGAATCTTGGGGAATTGGAATGTTGGTGCTGGGTTCCAGGATGGGAGCTGCTACCTGGAGGTTCGTGTTGCTGGCGAGAAATAAAGTTGCTCTGACACCCTAACCTGCAGTCTTACTTTCACGTGTCCACGAGGACGGGATACGAACCCACTCATGCAAAACACAATGGATAAGCGCTTTTCCCTCTGCCCACTATGCTACTTTTAAATTTTGCCTTGTTAATGTTTTTATAATGTCTCCTTTTTTTCCAACTCCCCTGTTCAATTTTTGTTTCATTCCTGTTATCCCTACATTATCTTTTTTTCCCCTTATATTAAATTTTTTTTTATTAGCTGACTTTTTCCGGTCTCTAGTCTCTAGTTTACTTATCTTCTGCTTTGTTGGCTCTCTTTCCCTCTGTCCTATTTATCTTGAGGTACTGTAAGAGTAAGACTAAGAACACGTGGGTGTTACTCTACTGTCTACCGTGAAGATTCTAGACCCAAGTAAGAAAGTTATTATAAATAATATTCACCATGTATGTTTGTTGAGAAGGCCTTCTTTTTCCTGCTCATGCTCTAACAGTTGCTTTCACGAGAGAGTGGCCATGGTCATAGACCACCCCCTCCCCAATGTTGTGTACTGTGTAATTCATTTATACAGTATACCAGAAGTTTCCATGATAGTGCAGCATGGCTGGAAAAAAGTATGAGGTCCCATTGCATTTGCCAACCAACACCATATTTCTTTCATCAGCCATTATTCCACCCCTTCATTGTGCTTCAATGACTGAGTCATCATGATTCCTGATCATCATAGGTTATAGCTCTGCCCCTCTATTATGAAAAGTTGTTTTGGTTGGCTTAACGACCTGGCTTGTCTAACATTGTCAACCAACCAAATGCCCAGAGTGATATTTTTGTTGGAAGATACTACTGCAGTGCTAACTGAACTGTGGTGATGTATTGCGGGTTGTATTTTTTGTATTGAAAAAATGAAAGGGAGGTGTATCTGACATCTAAAATATATATAATGTTTTATTCTAGCCACACAGACCTCCAGTGATGCCGGTTCAAGTAGTGCCCCTACAAGAGGAAAGTCAGTAGGAGGGGGAGAAGCGGTGGCAGGGATGGGCACTGGTAAGTCACATAATTGCTTGCTTATTGACAATTATAATTCTACTCACTAACTAGTACCAGGGCATCACCAACTCCTGACCGTGAACCCCTCAGCTTTACCAATTGCAGAGTTGGTTGAGTTATTGTGGCCTCTTCTATCTGTAACTCACCAAAAGCTCACATAATGAGCACTGATGGCTTGAGGGATATGTGAAAGAACGGAAGGTTAAAAGAAAGCAAAATGGCACATAAGTGAAAGGGTAGGTGGGTGAAAGGGTATGTGGTTGGGTAAAGGGATGGATGGGTGAAAAGCTGGTTGGAAGAAAGGGTGGATATTGAATGGATGGATAATGGATTGGAAATGTTGATGAAAGACTGGATGAGAGACAGTAAAGCATAATCATGGTGGCTATGGGTGAATTAGAATGAAAGGATGAATGAATATTTGGACTGCTTGGATAAATAAGCAAGGCAGCTCTTCTCATGTAAAGGGGCATGTTGCTCACCTACTTTGCTTACTTTGTTTATGTAGGGTTATCAAAGCTATTGTTCAAACAGGGAGTATTTTTTAAAATTTTTGCTCTACTCCCTTGACTTACTGTATATGTTAAGTGAGGCAGATGTATCCCATCCATCATTCATCTCCCCCTCTCCCCAACCATGGCATTTTGACACCTTTGACTGAAGTGCAGTATGGTTCAATTTGGACTGCAGTGTTGGCTGTGCATTGTGTGTCTGCTTCAGTTAATGCAGCATTTACAAAGTTTCCAATGCATTTCAAACCGAACACACAAAGTGTGTTTCCCTTCGCCCACTCATTCACCTCTTAGTACTTCACTCCTTTATTTTTTCCTAAGTTCTCCCGTCTCAGCCTACCAAAAATTAAAAAATCCATTCTTGGCATGTGCCACATTTGAATTTATAGCTCTGTGAAGTGATTCCAAAATATATTTCATGGTTTCCCATAACATGATTTATTTTACGCTTGTTCAGATTTTTCCCTTTTGACTTCCGTCGACTAGTACAGTGACTGAAAAAGCCAAAGATGATGAATCGATGATCAGTGTAGTGACCCCTCTATTCTATATCAAAAGTTCTAGCCTACCCGCCTAATCCCTATACCCTACCCTGCAGTAGAGTAAGTCATGTTTCCTTTCCTTACTATCCAACAAATTAATTTGTTGGAAATATGTGGTGGTGGGCGAGGCCAGAGAGTAAAATGGGAGTAAGTGCATGATTTTATGTCAAGTTTGGCATATGGGATACGCTGTGGCGAACTTGCCAAACACAATCTATATAGCCCGTTCCTTTCCCTTTAGTGCAGTGCATCATTTTCTCCAACGTCTACTTACAGCAGACAGGATAATATCCGCATTTCATATGTGAGGTGTGTGACGTAGTATCTTATTTATTATTCATCTGCTTCTTTGGAGTCCATGCAGAAAGAGAAGGCATATGGAGATGAGCAGGGCCACTGGATTTAAAAATAGATAATTGCCAACTACAGTTGCTCCAGCTGCAGACAGTAGTAAAAATCTATGACGCGTTGATTAGCAGATCAGTGGGCACTGGCTCCATTAATTTAGCACAACACACAACGTGTACTCCATAGTGCATAATGCCTTACTCATTAATGAGAAGTAATTTATTTTTCCACTCAGAGTATTTAGTTGCTTGAAAAGCCTGTAGAAGAAAAAAAAATCAAGTCACTGTATTTTTAATCCACTGTTATTCTTATTGTGCCCAATACTCTTCTGCCACACAGTCGGTGCTTTTTATGCAAGGCATGTGTGGGTATAATATAAAGTTGGCCTTGTGACTCTCCTAATCATATTTAAATCAAATCCCAATGGCCCTAGGGGACCAGCAATGTACTGCTAAGATGGCACCCACTAATTTAAAACAATTGTTTGCACATACCATTATTTATAATTTGTCTTTTTTGTTTTCCTCAATATAGCTACTCCTCCTGGTCCACCTGTACCACCCACCAGGCAGGAGATAGGTGTCCGTCTATGGCGACAGAGCTTGGACTGTATCCAGCAGGTATACCGGCAGCTGGTGGACCTGGAGGTAGAAGAGGTAGAAATAGCTGCCTTTCAACCGGGCCCCAGTGCAGCGTGTCCCCTTCAGCCAACAGCCTCCCAGCCATCCCATCTCCAGCACTGCCTCCAGCTGACCACAACTGCAGCAACCCCATCCTGCTCTGACAGGCCATTACTGCGGCGCATCCTGCAGTGGCTGGACACCATGGAGAGGTGGCTTGTCAGGATGGAGCAGAGCCTGGCTCCGGACCCACAAGGAAAATGCCCTATTCTAGTCCTTTTTTTAATTTTTTTTTTTGGTGGAGGAATTGTTGTGGGTGGAGAGGGTGGGAAGGGAGTTGGGAACGGGTGTTTTTATTCATTGAAAATTTCAGATTTTTAGACATTGGTGGTTAGGTCAGTTTGTTTGGAGAGAAGGGTTGGCCTGTTGTGGGTGGAGAGGGTGGGTTTGTTTGTAAAGAAATAAAGGGAAAACATAATATTTTATCGAGATTTATGCCTGAAGTAGTTTGTTTTACTTTTACTTTGCACTGCTGCTTTTAGTTTTTAGGCAGCCTCTTTATGTACTTGTAAGCGTGCATTATACCACTTAGTTATAGGGTTATACCTCTCTAACTAGCTTGACCATTGGGGGGATGCTGCCATGACCTATATTGTCTACAACAACCTAGATAAATGATTACTTGCAATAGCAGTTAGTTACCTACTTACTAACTTAACTATTTCACTGCACTCCATAGTTGTCTTACCTGAATATAGATTAAGTTATAAAAGGGAAGGCATCACAACTTCACAAGCGAGGTCCGACTTCCACCCAGGTTAGCTCCAACTGTAGGATTAATCAGAAGGATTATCCATCGCAGGCAACTAAATGGAAATAAAAAGACGGAGTTAGTGGGTTATATTAAAGCTTTACAAAGAATTGAGACCAGACTACTACATGTTGACACAACAAGAATTCCTGCTAAAGATAAAATAGCAAAAAATAGCAATAGTAGTAACTTCAGCAATGGGGAGCTACTAGTAGTTTTGAAATCCTCGAGTCATAAAAAATGGACTCAATGTCTGAAGTGGACAAGCTTAGGTTAGGCCTTTATAGTTACGCAACACAAGGCCTGGATGAGGATGCTGATGACTGATGTTCTTTGTTCTATATCTAAAATATGGATCACTTTTATGCATGGGTGGGTAAATGGGGCCAGTGAGGGCTACTTCTTAGAAGATTCTACAGTGAGTTGGTGTTGCTTTCACCACATCCGCCCCACCAAGTGTGTGATCCATTGATGGTGTAAATTAAGCCACACCTCAATAAATCACACAACCCAGGGGAAGAGGGTCAGGGGTTTGATGAATGGAGGGAAAAGGGGATTTGGCGAAAGGTTTGACAAAGACAAAGGGTTTGACAAAGACAAACACTACACAAGGACAACATTCATCTGGGCAATGAGCAGCACATCATTCGTTATCAATCTGTTATGGAAGGAAACAAAGGAATGAGTAGGACACAGTTCAGTTAAATGCATTGCAAACAGTCCTTATGCCCCCGAGACCCAAGTTATCAGATATCTAAATGATCTGTCTTCTAGGTTGGGAGTGACCCACCAACCATGTTCTCCAAATATGATTGCTAAAAAAAAAATGATACTGTATTGCAATATTAGGTAGTGCATCTGCATTCTCCTCGGGAATGCCCATCACTCTTGGGTGCCTGTCTGGACTGGTCCGGTAGGTAAGCAGGAGTGTTGAGCTCAGCTTTCGCCTTTCGTTCGTGCAGGAGATCAAAAGGCCTGTGGATTGTAAAACAGAAACTGTATTTTAGAGTTAAGGAGAAGGACATAAGGAAGGTAATTTTCATGAGGAGTGTATCAAGAAGACTTAGAGGCAGAGCAAAAAAAACAAGAGGGGGACTCAGAGTTTCACTTTTGCCACCAGTGCAACACACACACAGCATTTCACAAATCAACGCACCTCTCCCCATTCCACATAGCTGAGTACTAGACCTCAGACTCATAGTTTCCCTTTGAACTTGATAATTTCTTGCTTCTTGCAGTTGATAAGGTAGTCCCATGGCTCTCGCCCTGAGTTCTTCTATCCTCCTCCTGACTTCAAGTAACTCCATCCCAGACCAGTCATGACTCGAGCAAGATAGATGTGTAGTTCACTGCTGTTGAAGAACAACTAGAGAAACAGAATTGCAGTATTTTGCATAGGTTTTTGTTTGTTAACTAAAGTGACTGTTCTGGTCTCTGAAGAACCAGAAAAAAGGAGAGGACCCATCTAAGTAAATCTGGTGAAGTGTGAAAGGGCCAATACCCTCCAGGGAAAAAATGACTGCCCATCATTCAGGCCCCAAACATTGCAGTTTCAACACCCTTCCTCACTGTCTGCCACCACATGAATCATTAATCATCACTCACACAATCACTCACTTACAGTTGCAATAGTTGTAGTTACCTCTTCCAATCCAAGCACAGGTAGGTTAGGTAGTAGGTATACAATTCTAGCCCTGGGTAGAGTTCGCAGAGTTCCGCTATGTGGAACTCCGCGAAGTGACCAAAAAACTCTGCTGCGCTACACGGAGTTCTGTAGCGGCAGAGTACGTTATTTCATACCATTCGTGCTGATTTTTAGCGCCGTTCAGCTAATACACTTGATTCTGACCAGTCACCTTCCTCCTCCTCCTGTGCTGATTCAGGAATGGTGTAATTGTGTGGTATGAAATGTTGGGTAATTTTGATCATAGTCAATCTCTCCACATTTTGAGGTGAGAGACAGGTCCCTCTCACTGTAACAACCACACCAGCTGCACTGAACACACGCTCAGCAGACACACTGGTACAGCACAAGCCATGTACTCTATTGCCAGCCTGCTGAGCTCTGGCCAATGGCACATCTTCCCATACCAATACATCAATGGGTTTTGGTCCTCATAGACCTTATTTGGATCTTCCAGATACTCCTGGAACATCCTGTGGATGGTCATTGGTGCTGCTACTTGCTCAACCTCTTTTGCCATCGCCTCTGCACTAGACTTGAGCCCTGATGATTGAAACCAACACAATGCAGTGGTTGGGTCCGGTCCTTCTGTTGCTGTTGTTCTGGTTGATGGTGTTGGCTGCTCTGAAACAAGACTGCCCTCTCTGGAGGTTGAAGGTGGCACCCCAGAACTGCGGGGTGGAACTCTAAGCTCCAGCCATTCTTCTTCCAGGTCTCCAGCTTGCTCAACAACCCACCTCTTGTATTTTGAAACACCCCCTTCAGAAAAAGGAATGAAACTGGGAATATTTTTTTTACCATGGATCAAGTAGTGTGACACAGATGTATTGTTTGGACGAGATGATGTCATTTTGCAGCCTTCCATTACAAGCCAAGCAAAAGAGTAAGCTCTCAACCAAGGCATGCTCTTCTGTGTTTTCATTCACACCTGCGGGGTGAACTTTTCAGACACGTTCTTTACCTGGTCCTGCAGCGGATACAACAATGGGATAGCTTGGCCCATCGTACTGTCCTCCATGCTATCGTCCCGTGTGAAAATCTCAAAAGAGATTAGCATCAGTGTCAGGCATTTGACTAGGCCTCATTTGCCCGCATCCATGATCATATGTTTCCCAACTGCATCCCCTCCTCTTTGAATGACATAGTCACTGATCTGTTTTTACTGCTAAAACAGACGTTGCAACATGTAATAGGTCGAGTTCCAACGTTTTGGCACCTCATGTATCAGGGCTTTAACTGGTGCTCTATTAGTATGCAGAATAATCCGCAACTGTTTCTGGGCTTTAAAAGAATGGCTGAAATGAGTGCAGCTTCTTCTGAAGGTGGTCAGTATGTTGCTGACTATGTTTTCTTTTTGAGAAAATGGCTTGCACCACCAGGTTGATGCAATGGGCTAAACACAGGACACTGAAATAGCCACCATCTGACAAGGCCATGACTATGTTACTGCCATTGTCCGTGGCATCAAATCCAATTCTGAGACCTCTAATTCACAGCCATTCATAATCCCTGCTGTTGAATTTATCCAATATGTTTACAGCTGTATGTGACCTCACCATGGCGAACATGGCCACTGTTGCATGTTTCCGAATGCTCTTAAAACTTTCTTCATGGCCAAGACCTGCAGATATCTTTTGCTTTATCCCCACAAAAGAGATCCAGTGTGCAGTGATGCACATGTAATCATGTCGTCTGACAACTCGTGGATAGTGTGAACAACACTTTGCTGCAAAGCTTGTCCAACCAGATGCAGCACATCATGATGCAGCGCAGCAACAGCAACTCTGGCAAAATAGGTCCGACTTGGTACTTTCCATTTTGGGCAGAAGGCTGTCACAAATTCTAAGAATCCCACTTCTTCCACAAAAAAAAGGGAGGAGGTCCAGCACTAACATTTTTGCCAGCTTCCCAATGTACAAACGTGCTGTTGGGTGGTTCCGCTCATAGGGCCCCTCCTGCCTAAACGTGCCCATAATAGTAGCCTGGATTTTCTTATTTTCTGGAGCTACTGACACAGGCATCTTTCGAGAAGTAGATGGTGGTAGTCTCAATGTGCGTAGTGGTGGGGCAGTCACTGTACGCCGTGGTGTCTCCATCTCACTCTGAATCTTCTTGTGCTATTGTGAAGTTGCTGAGGTGGGTGATTCTGCTGGCGCACTGCTGGGGATAAGGCTGCTTTGCATGAGGATGTCACCGTCTTCCTTCTCATCATTACCTCCCACTGTGATTGGACTTGAAGCTGATTTTCCTCAGCTCTCCTCACCACCACTACCACGTTCAGCAATTTTTGTAAGGTGCTCCTCACACCGGATTGCATGGTGTTTTTTCATATGGGTTGTTTGGCCTTCAGTACTATAATGTGACCCAGGCTTAGTCCGAAGAACATGCGTGTTGCAAATGCTGCAAGCTGCAATGTACTCTCTCTGTGTGCTAACCTTAAAAGAGTTCCAAACTGGTGAGAAGTACTGTTTTACTGTGCCACTGCCAATGCCTGAAGAAGAACTGGAGGTAGGTGGGTGTGCCGTCGATTGCCTCTCTGCAGTGAATTCTTCTCCTGAGGTAGGGGTCGGTGCAGGGCTCAGCTGGGGCTTTGCAAATATGGGAGCTGGCGGTGCTACCTGTGCCACATCCCTTGGAGCAGGTTGAATAGCAATGTCAGACTCCTCTGTGTCACCTTCCACAATGACTGCCTCATCATCGACATCCTCCTCATCATCCCTTTCCATAAGTCTAAGGATTCCAAGAACTTTTCTTATTCCTTGCCTCTCCTGTTGTCTCCTGGACTCTGCCAGGTCCACTCCATGTCCCTATCATCATCATCAGATGCTTGGAGAAGATGGTGTAGAAGTACCCTTCCTTTTTCTTGCTGGAGATCTTGAAGCCAAAGATTCTAAAAGAGGAGGTTCTTGATCGGAAGGAAGCTCAACCTCCTGTTCTGCTCCAACATCAGGAAAATGTGCTATTGCTGGCTGCGCCTGCTGACCACTTTGCTCTGTTTCCTGAAACTATTGGGTACTACTTTGCGAAAGGGACATATCAAATTCAGTGTCACTGCTCATTGACATTGTCAGGATTACAGGGGCCCCCTGACTGACAGACATGGTTTTGGGCTTAGGTTGGGGTGCTGCTGTTGATGCGGGAGTGCTGCTCTCAGATTGCTCCCCAGAGGCCGATGCAGCAGGCACATGACATAGTGGTCCAAGAAAGATTTGGGGCAACAGGCCATTGGTGGGAGGCTGCTTCTTCTCACTGACCACTTTCTTGGAAGCATCTTTCTTTGGGGCCATCTTAAAGCTCTCAGTTGGCACCTGCATTAAGCTGCAAAAGCAGAAAAGATTGGAGGACTGACGTGTGACTGCACAGGCTTACTGTTTGGCAGTGCTGCGGGTGATGTCTCGTCTCTTGTGCACCTAAAAGCAAACAAGCAAGTAAAACTTTTTGGGCCTCATTACGATGTCGGTCGGAAAGCATTCTGACCGGCTCGGTCTGGTAAAGGTTTCCGATTGAATCAGATTCGGGGAGTCGGACCGACCGATTATGATGTTTCCGAACACCGTTCGGTTGGACTCCCATTGACTTCTATGGGAGCCTGTGTTCCGACCGACTACACAGGCTCCCATTGAAGAAAGGGCTGGTTGCGGAAAACCTTGCACCCTGTGGCGGGCACCCCATGGTGCCTGCCACACTGTGCATGGTTGCAAAGAGGGGACCCATGGGTACCCACAGGCCCCAACCGGAGGCCTCCGGGTGAAGGGGGGCCTGCTACAGCCCCCAAAAATCAGATTCTGACAGCCGATCCGGGTCAGACAAATCGATTCGGAAAGGCTGTCCGAATCTGACATCGTAGTCGCTTGGTCGGAAACGCGGTCCATAGAGCCATACGAGTCGGCTCCGACTGACTCGGTTTCTCCGAATGCCGATCGGAATCGAGTCGGAACGACCGAACGGTTACCTAACATCGTTATACGTCGGTCGGAAATGTGGGTTCCGAATAGGATTCGGACAAACCGAATGCCGTTCGGAGCCTTTCCGACCGACATCGTAATCGGCCCCTTAGTGTGAAACGTCACGTGGCATTGTTTGCCGTTTGAATTAGTACAGACAAAGGCAATTAGTGTGGATGTTTACTTAGGTAATAAATAATAACCACTTTAAAGTCAAACCACACCATCATACCATAAAATGTAATTCCTCATCAGAATAGCACACTTAATATACAGAATGATAGAGCTCTTTCCTTTAGGTCCATATATTCTAAGGGAGACACCTGTGGCACTCAGGGCACTGCGTGGGTAAATGGAATAGTAATCTTTTTTTAAATGGAGGTTAGTGTGCACCTCTGGCAGGCAATTTGGTCCAGAGGTTAATGGAATAATCATCATTACACAAATGGATGAGGCTAATGTGTCTAAAGTGCACCGCAGTCAGGGTGTCCAGGAGGAAACGGAATTATATATCTAAAAAACTGAGTGCTGTTGCGCTGCTGTGCGCCTATGGTGGATGGAAGGGTAGATGGATAATGGTTCAACCGAGGCAAAATGAGGAAAAAAATTAAAATAAAAAAACAAAAAATTAATAAAAAGAAATTAAAATTACAAAAATCAAAAAGTAAACACAATTTACAAAAATGAAAACAAAAGTCACAATTAAACAAATAAATTTTTTGAAAAATTGAAAATGTTAAAAAGATTGAGCAAATTCAAATTAAAAAAATAAGCCTAAAATTAAAAAAAAAAATTATAAGATGAAATATAAATATGTGAAATTAAAAAAATTGAAATAAAAGAATTAAAAAAATTGAAATAAAAAATTAAAAAGGTAAAATAAAAATTATAATTAAAAACAAAATCCGTAATTGCCGATGTTTATATGGGAGGATGAGAAGAAACCTATTGGAGGAACTAAATAAACAAAAATGCAAAAAATTCATTTAATATATATAAGCACTGTTCATCAAAATCATATTAATGTTCATACTACAGTGATTCTCAGCATATTGTTAAACTGATATCTCATCCATCCATGCAAGCCTATGTCATAAGCACACTAACTGGATGCACAAAATGGCTGCCAGCCAATGCCACATGGTCACAGCAACAACAACCAGCAAGGAGGCATGGCCACAACAACGAAGACATGCCAGCCTATGGCAAAAGCACACTGGCTGGCTACGCAAAATGGCCACCGCCCACATGGTCAAGCAACAACAACCAGCAAGGAGGCATGGCCACAACAAAGAAGACATGCAGGTCTATGGCAAAAGCACACTGGTTGGTGGCTACACAGAATGGCTGCCAGACACATGGTCACAACAGCCAGCAAGGAAGCATGGCCACATCATAGAAGACATGCAGGCCTATGGCAAAAGCACACTGGCTGCCTACACAATATGCCACCAGCCACATGGTCAAACAACAGGCAGGAGCATGGGAAACAAAGATCACATACAGGCCTATGGACACTGACTATACAAAAAATGGCCCCTGGCCATGTGTCATGGGGAACAAAGCAAATGGTGGCCTATGGCAAAGACACTCACACACTGCCCAGACAAAGGAGACATGGTAGCACAGGAGAAAACAACAGTAATTAAGCAATGCCAAAAACAAAAACTAACTGGGCTAAACATTTTTACAACAACACACATCCTCCAAAGGCACCAAATATATTACCCCACCTATACACTGTTTGCAGTAAAAAACGTGAAATACCCCAAAAATCACATTTTATAATTTAATCCAAAGTCATCCATGTCCTAAATGATGTTTCAATTCAACAGAAACAGTTGATTCATGCACCCATGACTAGTACTAGGCCTACTGGCTGGAAGACACATTGGCAGACTAGGCCACATAGTGAGTTAAATGAATATTACAAATGTATTTATTATTTATTATACATAGAGAAAATGTACTAAACTGTGCAACATTTTTCCTTTTATAAAAGAAGAAAAGTTACATGCAAAAAAATAACTAGGCCCCTACTGAAACTACAGGAACCCACCACAAATAAATGTACAAATCGAATAAAAGTACAAATAAATCCTGGTGCATGCCCCCAATCAAACAAACAACACCCTTATAAAACAGTTTTTTAACTTACTTGTGAAATCTCAAATACAAAGTCTTTATATTCAATGGTATATATGTAGCAGATTAGGAGAGTGATCCTTCCAGCTCCAAATCTAAATGAAAAGTGACCAGGAGATGGACAAATCACTAGGAGGAGCCTGCTGGACAGGAATAGGAAGTTGGAGTCGCTGGGGCACTTCCTTCCTGTTGGAAACAAAAGTTATAAAAAAGGCTTCTCGCACAAAAAAGACAACTCCAGTGGCCCGTTGGAGAAGAAAATCCACTCAAAAAGCCTCTCAGCTGCTTCTTGAGCACAAAAGCTGCTCGAGCAGTGCTTTCGCGATCGGCACTACATTGGCGCCATTGCAGCTGGAAGCCTTGCAAGCGGGCCCGAAGTATTGCATGAGCTTGCTAGTGGCCCGACCACGCGAACAGAAGAAAACTGCTTTGCTCCCGGGAAGGTGGAATTCAGGAACGCCGCGCTCCTCCACGGATTGCAGAGTGCCCGAATTCTGCAAACTCCATGAGCGGAACGAAGTTTACCGCCTGGGCCTACTCAGGAAGAGTTGGGATGTTCTCCTCCAATGCCTACTGTTTGCCTACAGAGAGGTCCCACAATAAGGGGTTGGCTTTAGCCCCTTTGAGTTGTTGTTTGGGCACCCTGTGAGAGGGCCATTGTGCCTGGTAATAGAGTCTTGGAAAAAGCCTCTCAAGGAAGCCAAGGACAATGTGCTTGACTATGTTCTAGGTTTGATATCTCGCATGGCAGAGCACATGTACAAGGCAAGCAGGAAACTGGAGGCCAGCCAGGAGCTCATGAAGCAGAGGTATGATCAGAAGGCTGCTATGCCTGAGTATATTCCAGGACATTTGGTGTGGGTGTTGGAGCATATAGCTCCTAGGGCTCCCCAGGACAAGTGGACTGGGCCCTATCAAATCGTATAGAAGAAGGGTGAGGTTACATACCTGGTAGACTTTAACATCCCCAGGAACCCTCACAGGGTCCTGCACGTCAACAGATTGAAAACCCCACCAAGACAGGGCAGACATGACCATGTTGATGGTCACAGATGAGGGAGGAGACAGAGCCAGTGCTAGACCTCCTCTTTAACAATGTGCAAAATGGGTCAGTGGAGGGAGTTGCACTCTCTCCCAAATTGACAGACCAACAGCACAAAGACTGCAAGCAGGTGCTGGGGCTGTTTGCTGATCTGATCTCTTTGACCCTAGGTATCACCAATTGGTGAACAAACAACATTGACACTGGTGGCAGCCTACCTGTCAAAAATAAACTGTACAGGTTGCCTGACCATGTCAGAGACAGCATTAAGGCTGAGGTAGCTAAGATGCTGGAATTGGGGTAATTGAGCCCTCTGATAGCCCAGTTGTGCTGGTGCCCAAACCTAATCCCCAGCGGGGATAGAAGGAGTTAAGGTTCTGTGTGGACTGCAGAGGACTGCATGCAGTCACTAAGACTGATGCTCACCCTATACCTAGAGCTGATGAGCTTATTGATAGGTCAGGGGCTTCTAAGTACTTGCGTAAATGTGATCTGACCTCAGGCTACAGGCAGATTGCCCTCACTGAAGAAGCAAAGGAAGGATCAGCATTCTCCACACCAGAGGAACATTACCAATTTACAGTAATGCCCTTTGGCTTAAAGAATGCCCCTGCCACCTTCCAAAGGTTGGTGAACAGGGTCCTGTCTGGGTTGGAGCAGTTCAGTGCAGCTTATCTGGATGATATAGTTGTGTACAGCTCCACCTGGGAGGATTATCTGTCCCACCTGAAGAAAGTGCCTTAGGCCCTGCAGCAGGCAGGCCTGACTATTAAGGCCAGTAATTGCCAGATTTGGCAGAGTTCAGTGGTATACGTGGGCCACCTTGTAGGTGGAGGCCTTGTACAACCTCTCCAGCCCAAGATACAAACTATTGCTGTTTGGACAGCTCCTACAACCGAGACACAGTTTAGGGCATTCCTTGGCCTGACTGGGTAATGTAGACGGTCTGTTCAGAACTCTGGGACCATTGCGACTCCCTTGACAGAACTCACCTCTTAGAAGATGCCCAAGAAAGTAATTTGGACCCCAGAGTGTTAGAAAGCCTTTGACACTTTGAAAGAAACTTTGGGGCATATTATCAAGCCTTGTATCGCCGCGTTAGCTGCATGCCAGCGATATTTATCGCTAATGACATGCAAGGTAGGAGTTCCTTCTCTAAATTTCACAAAAACTCCCGCTAACCGCACTTCGCCCTATTAGCAAGGATGGCCCGGACCCGCAAAGCGATAAAAAAAGTTGCACTAAGGCCCGTTAGCTGCAGGAACTTAAGACCAGAAAATAGCTGGTCTTAAAAATGGGGATAAGTCTTGGGCCCACATCTATGCATGTTTTTGCTGCTGGACAGCGCTGCAAGCAATGTTGCAGCGCTGCCCTGCGACAAAAATACAGTGCAGGAATGCGCACCATCAATAAGATAGTGCGCATTCCTGGGCCCCAGTCATGAAAAGTGTTGCTGCGCTGCGAAAAGACAGCATTGCAACACTTCTCATCACGCCCTCCTTGCAACAGCATGTATGCGCTGTACTCACTTGACAGCGCTCCATGACGCAAGTAATGACAGATACGTCAGGAATCCTGACGTATCTGTCTGCGCTAAAGTCACGCATTGATGCAGTCGTGTCACAACCATGACGCAACTCCAGCAATGCGTGGGGCCAGCCTATCCCTATGGCACTGCCTCACCATCACGCCTGCCATCAGGCAGGCGGAAGGTACTGATGCAGTGCCGTTCATGAGGGGTGTCCGAATGTCGGCCTTGTTGGAGATCCATTGGTGGTGGTCGTGCGCTGCGGTGTCATCGTTTGGAAGCATTGGTGGAGTGTCGGTGCGGAGGGAGTTGACGAGACATTCTGCGGTGGCCTTGATCCAGCTGCGAGAGGGTGCGATGATGGTGCTGGCGTCCGGTGGGCAAGGTGAAGACGTGATTCATCCAATGATGGTAGTGCCAGGAGAGTCCGGTGTCGTGGCTGTAGTTGAAGTACCTGCTGGCGGAGGTGACGTGCTCGACCGTGTGTCTTGCTATGTGGCCTGTTGAGGTGACTTGCTGCTTGCGTCTGATGTCGGTGACCTTCCCCAGGAGGGGGTGGTGCTCTGGTCACTCTGGTTGCCCAGGTGGAACTTGAGTTCACCGAGTTGGATGTTGTCTGTGGATGGGAGACCCTGGGGTGCAATGAGGTCTACAATGGGTTCGGAGAATGGGGGGCCATGGCCCGGGGGGCCTGCACATGAGGGTTCCGCAGAGTATGTTCTTGGGCTTGGTCCGGATCTGTGGGTTGACGTGGTCCATGGTCACCCTTGGCACATTAGAGAGCGTGGTCAGTCGGAGTGTGCCTCTGTAGGTGACGGCAATGCCTCCTCCTTGACGGTCTGGGTGCTCCTTGCGGGTGATACTGCAGCCGTCACTGATGGCGAAGGCGATGTACAGTACGGAGCAGAGGTTGGTCCTGGCAGGCGAGGTGGCATCCAGGGTTGATGGCGAGGAGGGTGCTTGCATCGTAGCGGTGGAGTGTCCAAGAGGAATGCTCCTTGGTGCTGAGCGCGGTCCAGGGGCAGACGGATGCAAAAGGCGTAGCCTATGGGTTGCCTTTGGCACGGGAGACGACCATTACAACGCAGGCAGTACATCGTTAACAACGCAACTCCGACAACGCGGGTGCCTTAACATCGCATTTGATCACAACGCATTGTGAGGTCAGTAATGGGGTAATTCAAAGTTTCTCAGGTGTGTATGGGTTTTGGGGTAAAATATGAAAATGGGGTGTGTTTTGGGATAAAATATGTAAAATGGGGTGTGTTTTGGGGTAAAATATGAAAAATGGGGTGTGCATTTGTCTCAAATGTGATTTTTGGGTGTGTTTTGGGGGCTCAAAAAGGAATTCCAGGGTTCACGGTTGGGTTTGTGGTGCAAAGGTTAGTTTTGGGTTGCAGTCACTGAAGTGGGAACAGTGATCTTTATGTCTCCGCTATGCAACACCTACTCTACTGTTGCAATGTGCCTAGTATTAGTATGCATTGGAATGGAATGCGATTTTATGGCATGCGTCGCAACTATGTATGTGCCTTTGGCACACGAGTGGTACGCCCGCTGTGCCTGGGCGCATAGCGACCACCATTGAGAAGTGCGGGGGGGGCTGGACAGCTGTGAGATGGTAGACGCCGGAAAGAACACTGGATGGTGCGTGGACGCGGGGATGTGTGTGTGTGTGCGTGGGGGGGGGTCTGTGTAAGACTTTCCAGTAAACCCTTTGACCAGCCTGCGCTACGGTACGGTTCTCCGCTGAATTTAGGCTTATTATTTATTTCTGTGTATTTGCCAAGCGCTACATACAGGCTCTTGGCGCTATACAAATGCCCCCTTGAGTTTGCTACATCAACATGACCATCTAATACGGTCATCTGACCCAATTCAGCGTCTATGCCTTGGACGGACATTGCTGGATTTTTTGTGACTCCTGGAGATAGGAATAATATGTTGCACTGTTCTTTTTTCCCTCTTGCAATACTGTGTTAACGATGAATCCTTATTTTAGTGGTATGTCTTGTAAAGTGCTCTGATACCCCCACCGGATCTAGTCAGCGCTATTTAAAACTCTCAAATAAATCAAATTAATAAATACAAACATGTAGAGGGTAAATGGCTACTGCGGCCTATACTAGGCTTGGTGACATGCCCAGTAGAATGTAAGTGGTAAAAGGGGGTTACCTTTGGTGAAGATGTATATGAGAGAGCCAGTGGTAAAGAGAGCAGGCTTAAAGACAGTCCAGTAGAGGGCAAGTGATGGAGGAGTGGGGCTTTAAGACCTGTCCAGTAAAGGGTATGTTGTAAAGGGGGTGGGGCATCCACATTAGATGTCCAGTAGTGGGGAAGTGGTGAAGGGGCGGGGCTTGAGGACATGCCCAGTAGAGGGTAATCTGAAAGAGACACGTTAGTGACAGATTCCTTACCTTAGAATATCCCCAGGCGTCAGGCTGGATCCGGAAAGTTTTTGCGTAGCAGTACCCTTGCGCGTCGGTAGGCGGCGTCGTGCGGCTCCGCGTCCGTCGTCGGCGTCGTCATCGCCGGGATGACGTCGCGGGCAGTACTTAGACGCCGCCCCTGCGCGCTGACGTCAGTTCTTCTTTTTCCGCGCCAGCAAGCGCAGATCCGGGAAGAGCAGTGCCCTGGTCATTTTTTGACCATACTTTTTGGTGAATTTTTTCACTGTTTTTTCATCTCTCAAGGTGTCGTAGGGATGCCCGGTTTCAAACGTTGCGGCGCCTGTGCGCGGATGATGTCCGTCACCGACCCGCATTGGGAGTGTCTCTTCTGCCTCGGCCGAGGCCACGACACGGAGTCTTGTACCGACTGCCAGGCCCTCAACCCAAAAGCTTTGCGAGAGTGGTCTCGAAAGCTCCTCGAGGCCCGGCATTTGGCTCCGTGGAAGCCCCAGTCGCGTGAGAGGTCCAGGGGTCGATCGCGGAGTCCACACCGGTCGTCGGCGTCGAAGTCTTCTTCGTCCGGTAAGTCCAAACACAAGAAGTCCAAAAGCATCATCGCTCTAGGACTTCGCCTCGCCGGTCTCGCGACTCGGCTGAGGCCCCTCCCGGCACCGTCCCCGCCCCGCGGCCCCGGACATGCCTGTGGAGTCGCCCCCGCCTTACCCGCCCTTCCCGGGTTCGGGGGCGGATCCGGCCAAAGTGCAGGAATTCCTGTCGGCCATGGCCCGCCTCTTCGGGCCTCCAGGCCCCTCCGGTGCGCCTTCGGGCCCCGCGGGCCCTGATGGGGTTGCTCCGGCGTCGCCGACGGCTCCGGCCCCGGCGTCGCCCGTGCCTCCAGCCTCGATCCCGGCTCCGGCTTCGGCCCCGGCCTCGATCCCGGCTCCACAACCCCCATCGACGCCGGTCGACCTAACGACACCTCCGCCGGCGCCGATGTCTCCGGTGCCGTTCTCGACGCCGCCCTGGGCTCCGGGCGGCGTCGTCCCCCAGTTCCTTCCGGCTCCGGACATGGATCCGGGCCGACGTCGCTCGACGCCGGTTCCGGCGCCGATGGGACCTTGGGTCCCAACTGTCCCTCCTCCTCCTTATTTTGAACCAGAGGAGGACCAGTTGGACTGGGAGGGGTCTGATGACCCTCTGACACGACACTGTCAGTACGATGAGGACTGGACAGAGAGTCTAGGGGAGGCCAGTGGTCTGGATACTTCCCCTGACACTGGCATGCTGTCTCCTCCCGTGGCTACGGAGGAGGGAGCCAATTTTGGTACGGTGTTGCGTAGGGCAGCTGGGGCCTTACGTCTCCAACTCCCTACTTTGACGGTCAAGCCTAACATCTTGACAGAGGTGCTTCAGCCGGCAGCCTCCTCTGCGGAGACTGTGCTGCCGTTTAACGACGCCCTCACTGACGTTCTTTTGGGCGCCTGGTCCAAGCCCAACACAGGGGCTCCTGTGGATCGGAACGTGTCACAACGCCATCGCCCAGCTCCGGGCGACCCCCTGTTTCTCTATGTCCACCCCACTCCTGAGAGCTTGGTTGTCCAAGCCTCCGCTTCCCAAACCGCCTTCCCTACCGCTCCTCCGGATAGGGAATCCAAACGCCTGGATCAGTTTGGGAAGAAAGGTTTTTCTTCCTCCAGTGCTGGCTTGCGGTCCGTTAACACCGCTTGTCTTTTGGGCCGATATACCCACTCCCTGTGGGATTCGGTGGCGGATGTTTTGCCCCAGTGTCCTGAGGAGGTCCAGACACTGCTTTCCCGCGCCATTGCGGAAGGAAGGGATGCGGCTAAATACACAATACGTTGTGGCCTTGACACCGCCGACTCGCCGGGCAGGTCTATTGCAACGACGGTGGCGCTCAGACGCCACGCCTGGCTGAGAACCACTGGTTTTCAGGGGATGTCCAGAATACTCTCATGGACATGCCCTTTGATGGAGTCGGTCTTTTTGGGTCCAAAGCAGACCATGCGTTGGTAGCGCTTTAAGGACTCACGGGCTACTGCCAAGTCCCTGGGCCTTTCTGCTACACGCCCTCCGCTGACTTCTGCTTTTCGCCCCTATCGTGGCCACGGTAGGGGCGCCCCTTCACGTCAGCAGCCCAGCCACCGGCCCGCGCAGCAGGCGTCTTCGCGTGGCCGAGGACGTGGATTCCGCCGTGGCGGATCGGGCAACCAGCGTGCGGGTCAGGCCACCACCTCCAACCCGTCCGCGGCCTCCAAGCCCTCCTAGTCCCTCCTTTCAGGTGCACAGCACGCCAGTAGGGGCAGGGTCCGCCATCACCTTCCCCACTGGCGTACCATCACCTCGGACAGGTGGGTCTTGGACATTGTCCGAAGGGGCTACTCCCTCCCCTTCGAGACCACCCCCAGCCATGCCACCTCAATTCCACCGCATGTCAGGGGATCACTTGGTGCTTCTACAGAAGGAAGTCACGGCCCTCTTGACCAAGAGGGCCATCGAGCGTGTTCCGACCCCAGAAGTAGGGCGTGGTTGCTACTCCCACTACTTTCTGGTGCCCAAAAAGGACAAGGAGGACATGCGTCCTATCTTGGACCTCCGGAACGTCAATCGCTTCCTCCGGAAGGAGAAGTTCAAGATGCTCACCCTAGCTCAGGTCTTGACTGCCCTCGACCCTGGAGACTGGTTGGTAGCGTAGGACTTGCAGGACGCATATTTCTACATCCCCGTCCTGCCGGCCCACCGGCGTTACCTTTGGTTCACGGTAGGCCCCGAGCATTTTCAGTTCACCGTGCTCCCTTTGGCCTTACAAGTGCCCCTCGGGTGTTCACGAAAGTGATGGCGGTGGTCGCAGCTCATCTGCGCCGGGCAGGGGTTTCAGTCTTCCCCTACCTCGACGACTGGCTGCTGAAGGCGGGCTCGTCCCAGGCAGTCGTCTCCCACCTCCAGACTACGGCCGAACTCCTGCACTCGCTGGGGTTCTCCATCAATGTGCCGAGTCGCATCTGATTCCTTCTCCACAGCTCCTTTTCATCGGAGCAGTTCTGGACACGACGCAGTTTCGGGCCTATCCTCCCGAACGGCGAGTCCGGGATATTCAGGCTATGATTCCAATCTTTCAGCCTTTATCCTGGGTTTCGGTACGGATGACCCTGAGGCTGCTGGGCCTCATGGCCTCCTGCATCCTGCTGGTCAATCATGCCAGATGGCATATGCGGGCTCTGCAGTGGGACCTGAAGTTCCAGTGGGCGCAGCACCAGGGCAACCTGTCCGATCACGTCCAGATCTCGGAGGGGACTGCAAGACAGTTGCAGTGGTGGCTCTCGAACCGGTAATGGGTCATGGGCAGATCCCTCTCCCTTCCCCAGCCAGAGCACACAGTTGTGACGGACGCGCCCCTTCTGGGATGGGGCGGTCACATGGGAGAGGCGGAGATCAGAGGCCTCTGGTCTCCGGCGGAGTCCCGGCTCCATATCAACCTTCTGGAGCTCCGGGCGATCCGACTTGCACTCAAGGCATTCCTTCCCTCTGTCAAAGGGAAGGTAGTGCAGGTGTTCACAGACAACACCACCGCCATGTGGTACTGCAACAAACAAGGCGGGGTGGGGTCTTGGACCCTTTGTCAGGAGGCTCTGCGCCTCTGGACATGGCTGGAACATCAGGGCATGTTCCTGATGGTTCAACACCTGGCAGGTTCCCTGAACGCCAGGGCGGACGAACTCAGCCGCAGGTGCATGATGGATCACGAATGGCGTCTTCACTCGGAAGTGGCGCAAGGACTCTTTCTACAATGGGGAGAGCCTTGGTTAGATCTATTCGCCACCGAAGAGAACGCGCAATGTCATCAGTTCTGCGCGTTGGAATTTCCAAGGCGGCACTTGCTCGGCGATGCTTTTCGTCACGAGTGGATTTGCGGTCTGTTGTACGCCTTTCCGCCTATACCACTTCTACCCAGAGTGTTGAAGAAGATTCGGCACGACCGGGCCCAAGTCATTCTTGTGGCTCCGGACTGGGCTCGAAGAGTTTGGTATCCCGAGCTACTCAATATGAGCGTAGATCCCCCGATCCGTCTGCCTCTTCGGGAGGATCTTCTGTCGCAGCAGCAGGGGACGGTCCTCCACCCGAACCTATCCAGTCTACACCTGCTTGCGTGGAGATTGAGCGGCGGCAGTTGATTCCTTTCGACTTGCCTCCCGAAGTTTGTGATGTGATTCTGGCAGCCAGGCGTCCCTCCACTAAGGTGGTATACGCCTGCAGGTGGAACAAATTTGTGGCATGGTGCACAGCAAAGGCTGTGAATCCCTCTCTGCCCCTCTTTCTGAGGTCTTTCTGTTCCTTCTTTCTCTGGCCCGACAGGGTTCTGCCCTGGGTACCATCAAGGGTTATCTTTGTGCTATCTCGGCCTTCCTCAGGCTTCCTGATCAGCCCTCCCTTTTCAAGTCCCCTGTTGTTAACAGGTTCTTAAAAGGCATTACTCACCTCTTCCCTCCTGTTCCGTTTGTGATGCCTCAGTGGGACTTGAACTTGGTTCTTACCTTTTAATGTGCGCTCCCTTTGAGCCTCTACATAACTGTCCTCTTCGTCTTCTGACTCTGAAGACAGCCTTTCTGGTGGCCATCACCTCCGCTCGGCGGGTGAGTGAGCTCCAGGCTCTATCTTGCAAACCTCCCTTTCTGTCTGTTCATCCGGACAAGGTTGTTCTTCGGACGCGTCCGTCCTTCTTGCCAAGGTGGTTACTGCTTTCCATATTGGGCAGACCATCACTTTGCCCACCTTCTTTCCGCCTCCGCATCCTTCCAGAGAGGAGGAGAGGCTCCACCGTCTGGACTCAAAACGTGCGCTCTCCTTCTATATTGACCGCACAAAACACTTCCGGGTGGATGACCAGCTCTTTGTTGGCTACGTGGGCGCCAAAAAAGGTCGAGCGGTGCACAAGAGGACCATCTCCCGCTGGGTTACCTTGTGCATCAAGACCTGCTATTCTTTGGCTAAGAAGGAGCCTCCTGTTGGGCTGCGGGCCCATTCCACCAGGGCAACGGCTGCTACCATGGCTTTGGGCCGCGGTGTTCCGCTGCCGGTTATCTGTCAGGCAGCTACGTGGCCTCGCTGCACACGTTTACAAAGCATTACTGCCTTGACAGTCAGGTCCGGAGGGACGGCTTCTTTGGCCGTTCTGTCCTCCAGGACTTCCTTGTCTGATCTTTGTTCGCAGACCCACCACCGGGGTTGGTATTGCTGGGGTATCTATTCTAAGGTAAGGAATCTGTCACTAACGTGTCTCTTTCAGATGCACAAGTTACTAACTTGTGTAACGATATATCTGTAAGAGACAGTAGTTAGTGACAGATTCCTTACCGCCCCACCATCCTCCCCGTTCTGCGAACTGATTTCTAGGAGTTAAGGACATCCCTTTCAGGGCCCTAGTATTTTTCAGACACCTTTGTCAGCTTCTTGCATGGCTCTGCGTTCCTGGCGCGGAAAGTCGTGTACAGAACTGACGTCAGCGCGCAGGGGCGGCGTCTAAGTACTGCCCGCGACATCATCCCGGCGATCACGACGCCGACGACGGACGCGGAGCCGCACGACGCCGCCTACCGACGCACAAGGGTACTGCTACGCAAAAACTTTCCGGATCCAGCCTGACGCCTGGGGATATTCTAAGGTAAGGAATCTGTCACTAACTACTGTCTCTTACAGATATATCGTTACACAAGTTAGTAACTTGTGCAGTAGTGAAGTGGGCTTGGCTGGGCTAGGCTGTGCCTGGCGTGGACCTGTCCAGTAGGGTGCAGGAGGGGAAAGGTTGTGGTTTGTGGAATTCATGTTTACCAGTGCGCTAGTGACTGGTAGCAGGTTCATGGAGGGGAGCATGGCTTGGCGAAGAACATGTCAAGTAGATGGTAGGTGGTAAAAGGGAGAAGGGCGGGCTTTGTCAGGACCGTCCGTGGCAGTAATGAAGTGGTCGATCCTTACTACCGTAAGACTGGAGGGCTGGGCACTTACAAGAGCCTCTGTAGTAGAGGGGAAGCTGTGAGAGATCTGCTGTGTGGTATTGAGGTGTGGTAATGCTATCTGGCTTTAGTGGTAGAGGGGAGAGGTATGGGCTGGGGTTTGTGAGCAGCATACTGAGGAGCAGATGAGTGGTGAATGTGGAGAGCTGGGTGAGGGCCATGCACACTTGTGGACAGTATAACGGTTAGAAGTGAACAGTGCTTAATTGGAGCCGGTGGTTTCCGGTGCTCGGCACCAGCACTTAATTGACAGCACTGTCACTTATGACAGTTTGCCACATGGTGGTGCTTAGTGTCTAATTTAGAGATCAGCACAACAACAGAAGTTTATTTATTCAGTATACAGTAAAAAGTACTAATACAATACTACTAATAGCCA